>OX638388.1:41343393-42543393 GCA_951813805.1 Limnephilus auricula
ATGTATCACGCAATTCCCTTAGAACTAGAACGAGGACAGTAAGAACGGTCGGTGAGAAGTAAACAATGATTTATTTTATTATTTATTATTTTGGTGTCCACGGTACACAGCATTCCATTGTAAAGGAACTAATACAAATGGGGTAGGTATATTTTTTAAGGTTTTATTAACATTTGTGATTTTTAAAAATCATTTAATATAAATTGCGATAAAGAAAGATCTAAGATTTATTTATTATTAAAAATAAAAAAAATAGTTCTTCGGCATGGTGTCACTGGTCACTCAGCCGAGTAAACCCCTAACCTCTTACCCCGCCCCAAACTGTCCAACAACTACTATGATAAAACTACTACTAAAAATATATATATCAAAAAGGAACCGGAGACCACAATTTCATTTACATTTTTTACTCCAAAATGTCAGGACTCACTGGTTAAAATAAGCCAAGTACGCCCCTTAACACCCTTTATATAGCGCCCCTGCGGTGATTTTTCTCAAAAACGGTGCTCTACAAATTATCCAATTAGTATTATAAGTACCATAGCACCTATAGAATAATTAAGTGGTATGTAATGATGATATCGTGATATTTTTTGAATATACCTTCATATTATTACATTTATTATTTACAAATTAAATTATTGTATTTTAATTTTTCGAAAAGCTTTTGAAATATGTAAAGTAGGTATATTTTTGAATTATTATATTTGTTTATTTTTTAAATATATTCAAATTTTACAAGAGTGTCATTCAACTTTTAAATGCCAAAAGAAAGATTGGCATTGCCTCTTTCTAAATCTGTTTACATTATACATATACTTCTAACCATAAAAGAAAATGAGAACGAATTTCAAGAGGACGTGTATTTTGTGACAGATATAATAACACGACGTGGCCCGGTTTTAAGGCAAAATTAAGAAGTAATAACTATGTTTCGATTAACAGAAATATATAATATTGTATAATAATATAAGCCAAACTTCATGAATAATGGTTGCTTTCCCTACAAATAAGTAATACCTCGGGGAAATGGACCAAATGTGTTTTCCTTCTTCCCGTTGAGTAGAAAACTACTAACGCTCTCCCACAGTGCTTGCAAATAAAACCAATTCCTCTATACTCTAACCCAGTGGTCACCAACATACGGCCCGCAGGCCGGATCCGGACGGCCAAAGATTTTTATCTGGCCCTCCAAAAAATCGCGAAATCTCTGTATATAAAATTGTTTTTTTTTTATAGAGAATACCTCACAAGAGTCCCAACTGCTCCCGTCTGGAGCCAGTGAGACTATGGCATCCGCAATTGGGGTATGTTGTGAGGCTGAAGGAAAGTGGGGAAGGGAAGGAGATGGGGAAGAGGAAGGTAGGAAAGTACCTGGCTATTCAGATCTAGTCACTAAACACGGCTAAAGCCATTATTAAGCAACTTCTCAATTCTGAATGGTGGTCTTACACCAGGGCGATACTGACAGTATCTTCCACTCTGGAACGTGCCGCAAATGTAGTATATATTATTTTTATTAATTAATTGTGAAATAACACAAATTAATCAAATAAAATTTATTTGCGCACGCCGGGTTCGAACCCGCAACCTTCCGATTGGGAGTCAAGTCTTGTTACCACTCGACCACGGACGGTCGTCAAATGTTATTGGATATTTTAATTTTATTGAGTTTTCTTTTGGTTTTGATTTCACGGCAGTTATATTTCAATTCATTAATCGGAATTTGATTAGGTACAGGTAAAAAAGTTGAGTATTTGAGATAACCAGAGTTTTCGGTGTTTTTGGAGAATTCCGTGTTTGTTACTCGAAAATTCCACAGAATTTTTTTTTATTGAAATTCTAAGAAAGTAGTGCAGGCAAGATAAAAAAGGATAGTCCTGGCAAAACAGGGGCCGAATCGAAAATATATTTATTTTATAGATATATGTGAACAAACATTTTCCAAATTAAAATATATAAAACCAAAAATTCAATCACGCCTAACGGATTCTCGAATACTACTTCCAAATTATTGGCCCCACAAAACTAAAACCGAATTTAAAAGAAATAATTTCGTCAAAAAAAGCGCAAACTTCGCAATAATTACAATTTACGCTTGATAGTAGGTATCAAATTTATATATTTTAGTTTGGACACTGTCCGTTCACATCATAGATATGTAAAACTAGAAAAATTATATTTAGAAATAAATTCAATTCCTATATTGTTACTTTCTTCCTTTTTAATATGTGAGTAGTTTTTATGCGTACATACAGTTGAGTATTTGTCCTAATTGGTTTATTTGTAACTCAATAGATAAAATAACATCAATACAATATGTAAAACTACGCAAAGAAATAAATGTAATAATTGGAAGGTCTTTATTAGGTACTACTTTATTCGTTTTTTTAATTACCTGTAAATACACGGAATACGAATTTATTTTTCATCCGGCCCCACGGATTTTCAAAAAAATCAATCCGGCCCTTTTCTCAATGAAGTTGGTGACCACTGCTCTAACCGGTAACTCACTACACCGATAATAAATATAATAACAATAACACCAGCGATACATTTTCCAACCAAATTTTGGTAATTTCATTCCAAGTGCGCATTATTGTTATGTAATGGCTTCATCTATAAATACCTGACCTATAAATTGTGTTTATTTGAGTACGTATGCTTGGCTCTATTATTACCTAAATACACTTACTCCAGTGGTTACATAATTATGGTTAGCAATCCAAAATAATACTGTAATATTGAAAAATCTTTTTCTGAAAAAATAAGAAAATATACATTTTTAGGAAATGAGATTAAAAGAATTTGGCATTCTCATACTAAAAAAATATTACCATTTATTATTTCGACTACTGGCATTATACCTAGCTCTCTCATTAAAAATGTAGGCTTATTAGATTTGTCAAAGAATTTATAAATAAAAATGCAAAAATCAGTCATTTTAAATAAATATAGGATTACGAAAGATTTTTTTAATATTTATATTGAGGGATCAGTAGGATTTATCGGTCTAGTTAGGAGTTCTACCGAGCCGAACCCTCTGATATGAAAATATCTAGAGTCGGTGAATTATTTTCCCATTTGGTTTCTGGTGGGTTGACGTGTTGTTCTTGTATTGTTTTGTATTTATTATACTTAAATAGTACAATTGCATAGCATGGGGTGACTAGATGATCATTTGTGGAAAAGTGTGTGGAAGGGTTAAGTTTTTCCTGTGGGGAAGATTTAACCCGGACATAAAAGTCAGAAGAATTTATTAGGACCATATTATTAAACAGGGGCAAATGTATTGAAGATCTAAAATAGGTCATAAAATTGTAAACGGACTGGATAAATATATAAGTACACGAAGCAAGAAGTAAATACCTACTGTAAACTAAAACAAAAAAAGATAAAATAAAAATATTGGGAACTGGGAACGAAAAAACAAATCACAAAAAATTATATAAATTAAACATACGTATTAATAACATACTTGGTATAATACACTATACCCGAAGGATTTTAACCAGCGATTCAACTAGTACAAAAAGTAGATGTCTTTTTTTCAATAGATTCTCTATTTTCACAACTAAATTCTTAGTAAACCGATTTAACCGGTGATCATTTTATGATATTGGGCGTGGGTTAATATAATCACATAAATAAATCGTCTCAAAGCGGTTTCACCACTGTTTGAAAATGGCCATGAAGGCCGAAACAGCTGTCACGATAATGAAAAAAGAACTAAAATACTCACATAACTTTATAATAACATTATTAAATTTGATTTTAATTATTTAAAAAAATATATTCTCCATCAAAACCTTGTTTTCCCGGTGTGCTTTTTTGTGCAATTTGTAGTTGAGGTAGGTACATAGTTTCTAGATCTCTTATTTCTATTGTTTCTCCGTCCATGTTATATTCTGTTATTAATGTATAATAGTCTGTAAACAAATGCAATAAAAAATAAGTAAACAATGTTTGCGTTAAGAAACCTAGCATATAAAAAATCATGTTAATTTATTTTCATATACTTAGCATATTATATTATCGATGAAGCGTATTTTATCGAAACAAGAAGAAGGAATGACAAATTATTACTGACGAGCACTACTACTTATATATTATAGAATAATCAGCATTCGACGACCTTTGTTTGCGAACGGATCTAAAGATTATCAATATTATCATTCGTTTTTCTTTATTTCGCTGGGATCGTTCGCGATGTCGCGTTTTTTAAACGAGATTAGATTTGTTGTAGCTGTAGACACCGGCGCCGTGGCTTAGTTGGTTAAAGCGCCTGTCTAGTAAACAGGAGATCACGAGTTCGACTCTCGTCGGGGCCTTGCGTCATACGATATCACGCCGTCAATTTTTTTTTATTATACTTTATAAAGTGATAATAACAGTTTTGAAGTAGAAAAAACATTGACTCAGGGCTCAGAAGAGGAAAATTACGAAGAAAAATTTTGATATTTATTTATTTATTATTAATTTTCAACGCCCTGATGGGCTTTTACATAATAAGTATATAATACAGTGATATATATGTAATATATATATATAATACAGTGATAATAATGTTTAAATAAGAAATATAAACTTATAGCAATTAACATTATAAAAATGGTAGGTATAAAAGTAAGTAAAAAATATTATATTATAATAAAAGAGAAAAAGTAAAAATAAATTAAACTGGAACCAGTTTTTAAATTGCAGATGGCATAAAAATCATAATATATAGTGTAAGTTAATATTAGAAATTTACACATGAGTAATACAAGAAAAAGTTTACAATACAGAAAAACAAAAGAGAGTAACAAGTTTTTACATTATAGATAAATAGAAATAATACAAAAATATGTGCAACAGCTCCTACATTATAAGAATATGCTACATCAAAATATTATGGAATTTTTTAAATAACAGTAACTAATATTAAACACGTCTGATTTCACTAAAAAAAATTTTTCAAAAAAAATATATTGATTTTTTACACAGACGCACAGGTATAATTTGAAATATGAATAATAAACGAAAATATTTTGTAAAAGCAATTAATGAATCATGACATTGTGCTTGTTTTTAATAAAAAAAATTAATATCACTTTTTTATAACGTGTTTTAAAAAGTACTGCACGTACTCGAACCGTAGTTATAATGTTTAACTTTTACCTGATATAAGAACTGGCAGAGATATATTTTTAAATAGAAATAGATAAATTATTGAAGACTAAAAAAAAATCTTCGAAGTTGGTAATACACATTACAAATTAATGTTTTTTTTCGATTTGATCCCTCTAAAATAATTTTTTTTATTTATTTATCAACAAAATATTAACATAATATATCATACTTATTTCATATTGTCTACAATTTTTTTATGTAAGAAAACATTTGAAAACATTTCAAAACAAATATACAATATGTTTCTTGGTGTAAATTAACACTTCCCTAATTGAGAATAAACTTGTGTTTAGCAAGGGAGTTTTTTAAATAATTTCGCGAATTCTACCCGAAATTAAAATTATATAGACATTCTAATTGATTAACATACATGCACTGAAAACATACACGCATATAAAAACGGATGCCTTTTTTTAATATATAATATATAATGCATAACCTTTACCAGAGTGTATTTATTATTCGTTTGAAAAGTGATTTATAAGAAATTAATAATATAAATGTATATACTATTTGGTACGATTTAATATATTATCCAACTATCATCGATGTTTGCAATAATTACAGTATGTACATATTGTAATACGTTTTTTATTCCCAACTGCTCCAAACCGTCTAGAGCCAGTGAGACTACGATATCCTCAATTATTATTTATTATATATTAGTAGTATTTTGTGAGACCGAAGAGAAGGGGGAGGGAGAGGAAATCTGGTCACCAATCAAAACCTAAAGCCAATTCAAGCAAGGTTTTGATTCTGATTGGTGGTCTTTTACCAGGGCTATACTAAGAGTGTCTCTTACCCTCGAATGTTCCGCAATTTAACTCCAAATTGACTGAATTAAATTCCAAGGTACCTACTTTTAGTCTAATTACAAAATAATTTCTTGTCGATAGAACCCGGTAATAAAATCGATAAACCAAGCTCGAGCACTTTTAGTAGCACTCGTCCCTAGGGCTCATTTTGTTCCGTAAACATCGTTATTAATTGAGCAAGTTAAATGGTAGAAAAACTCCAGTCAATTTGACGGCAGCGTAATAATTAAGGCGTACTGCGAAATGCGTATTAAATTATCTTTTACGACCGATCGGGGAATAAAATGTGAGGAAGGTTATTAATTATAGGAAAAATCGTGTTATCGCTATTCTCTGTGGTCGCTAACCACTGCATAGAAACTCTCTAGAAATATGATCAGAGCTATGCAATTAGACGCGGTATTGCGTAGATATTAATATCTCGTCGAAACATTTTTCATTCTTAGAACGCGATAAGACGGCATATATTAATTACGTCAGCTCAAAATGGGGGTGAGGAGTCCATAAAATTTCATTCAAGTAAAGGCGGGGGGGGGGGGGGGGCAATAAAATACTCACGTCAACTTTAAAAGAATATATATTATAATAGAGATATTTAAAAAAATTTAAAATTGTTTCACTTATATTGAAGTGTCCCATTTTGCCGCTGAAAAAATGGCTATTATAAAAAACATTTATTTTACTGTAGTGTAAATCTCACCAAGGGGGGGGGGGGCTCACTAAATCTCACCAAGGGGGGGGGGAGGTGTCTAAATTTATAAAAAACAGCTCACGTTTGTAATGTATGGTATACATATATATATATATACAATCACCTTACATATTCTTATTATACGCTTTCATAGACGACGCGATTATAATTATTTTACTTATAAACGCTTTTTAAAAGTCATGCTTTCAAATATTAAGAAAAATTAATTGTTTGAGCATGTACACAAGCAATATGAATGTGAATAAATAGTTTTCTCAATTAAAAAACTCAAATCTTTCAAGAAAGGTTAAAAATAGAATATTGCATCTTGCATCGGTGATTCAATCCAATATTGTATTGGTTAGCCTTTCTTAAAAGATTGGAGTTTTCTAATTGACAAAACTATTTAATCATATTCATATTACTTGTGTACGTGCGCAAACAATTATTTTTTCTTAATATTTCAAAGCATAACTTGTGAAAAGCGTTTATAAGTAAAATAATTACCTATCGCGCGCCATCTATGAAAGAGTAGAATATGAATTCTTTTGACAATCACCTTAAGACGATAGACTTCGCTTTTCGGCCCGTACAAAAAGGACGCCCGGGAAAAAACACTTTTCTACATCAAAAATTGCACAAAATGAATATATTTTTTTTATACTGCCTTCTAGAGGGTGAAATTTCGATGCGTTTCGTATTAACGTAAACATTCACTGCCAAACATGTACTTTTTATCAAAAAATATTATTTAAGGAAAAAGTGCTGCTAACTCAACTCTCATAAAGAATTATAAAATTATGAAAAGCTACCGACGTAGCTTCTTCTTTCTAATAAATATATATTTTTTTAAATTTTAATTTTGTGAAAGTTTCGGTGTAGAAAAGTGTATTCTCCATAAACCCCTTTTCGAGCGATTTCTGTAGGTAAATTTGAGCGTTGTCTCATTCGCACATTTCGCATTCGCATGTACTGTAAGTGTGCGTGAGCTTATTGTGAGCGGGACAGAATGACAGACACGGGTATTCCGCGTGTCGTTCAAAGTCTAGCCTCTTAAAAGGCGATAATCAGTACCTACGCGAAGAGCGTAATTATCCGAAGATAGTAACTTTAAAAAAAATCCAAAAAGTTTTAATCTCTTGGTTAAACATATATATCTGGGTTTGGAAATTGGCCAAAACGCTCCAGTGGAAAAACAAAAAATAAAATAAAAGGAGAAAAAATTGCGACATTCGAAAAGGTATGTCAATTTTGCCAGGAGTAAGGAAAACTTGGGCTTACTTCGGGTTCACGGAAAAGATCACATTACACTTCTATAGATATGTCAATGTCGTTAACGATCTACATATTTGAATATAGAACAACAATAGTATTTGTGTGTATGTGTGTGTGTTGTAACATCTGTGTGTTGGTTTTAGATGGACTTATCTTGTTATTTTCGTAAAACTATGTTACGCGGCAGCATTTTGTATAAGTTACGTAAAATCTATTCAATAATTCTGCGTCTTATTCGTTATTTTGTCTTAGAACCAACCCTCCTTGTTTGTGTGAATCCAAAATGTAATTTTTTAACAGTTATATATTGTTATAGACCAGCGCAGACCCGTGAAATATCGCGGTATATTAAAATATATATTTTTGTAGGATCTGTGAAGCTTTTCAGCTCTTTTTTTTCCTTTCGGATTATAAAATATTTTCCTCAAGATCCATGCCTTTCAGAGACAAATATTGTCAATTTTCTTAATTAAGAATATACCTAATTAGAATTTTTCATTACAAATTAGAAAGACGACCTGAAATTTACATTTCGAATGAACACCTTTCTTGAAAATGGAAAAAGCGCAGATCCATGAAATCTCACTTTAATTGTCAATTAATTAATTATCAATTAATCAATTAAGAAATTTTAAAGAAAGAAAGCCATGTCAAGAGTCAGAAAAATAGAAGAGTATGTATGAGACGATGTATGAATGTGGATGAGGCAAAGAGTGTGTGCCAAGACCGAGGTGTTTGGCGGTCCGTCCTCTCTGCCTACCCCTGCGGGGAAACGGCGTGATGATTAGTTAATTAGTTAGTTAGTTTAAAGAAAGAAACACAAGTATAGAATTGAAATTTTAAAAACTTTTCTTATAAAAATAATACTACATTTTAGGTAGCTGTTCTTCTCTGAATTACTTCACACGTTTATTATGATCTCTAATTATATTTTATAATTTAAATTAAATGTAATAATATAATAAATAAATTTCATTTTTGACATAAATAATTCCAACATTGAACTCGCTTTACCCGGAAAACGAAAGCTCAAATCAAAAAACGTTTTGCATATTTAAAAAAAAAACGATATTTGTCAATCATGCAGAAAAAATAACGATTCTATACGGAGAAAAATGTTATTATAAAATACGGTCATTTTATTCGGAAAAACGGTTAAAAACGGGACTGAAGTTCTTACGAACCAATTAGCAGTTTTTCAATGTTTATTGGCGGGAAAATGTAAGAAAATTTATTGGTATACGGTAATTTCGTACGTATACCAACAAATTATTCTTACATTTTCCCGCCAATAAACATTGAAACATTGTTTATTTGTTCGTGAGAACTTCAGTCCCGTTTTTCCTAATAAAATGACCGTATTTTAGAAAACATTTTTCTCCGTGTATCGTTAAATATTATGTCAAATACGCCACAAGACAAAAGCAAAATATTCTTAACCGTTTCTCCCGCGCGGATTTTCCTGAAATTTATAAAGACTCTCATTCTCTTTTTTCGCGGTAATGAATTTAATAACACCCACCTGTATTATATTCATAGCCCTCTTTCACGTTCACTCCTGTTATCTCATCCCCTGATGCCACCCACTGCGCAGTTCCACCTTCATCGCGTTACCACCCTTTCAAACCGCTTCCTCAACTCCAGAGATTCGTGTCAAAATCTCATTTGCATATTGACCTTTCACACGAAAAAGCCTTTTTTCAGGTAAAAATACAAAGTGAAAACTTTGGAAGAATTTGAATTATCAAAGCGCAAAGAAAATTTTAACATTTTCATGCTTTGAACGTTCCAAATTAAATAAGCTGAGTCTTTCATTCTGGCGGATATCGATAAATTATTTTAGCCTTATATTTTTAAAAGTGTTTGTAACTGAATTTTTTTTTTTTTTCTGAACATAAACCAACAAATTTATAATACGAGTTTCAACGTCGACATTAACAAATTACACACGGAGAATAATGTTATTCGAAAATACGATCATTTTATACGTAAAAACGGTTAAAAAGAGTACTGAAGTTCTTACGAACAAATTAACAGTGTTTCAATGTTTATTGGCGGGAAAATGTAAGAATAATTTGTTGGTAACGTACGAAATTACTTATACCAACAAACTATTCTTACATGTTTCCGCCAATAAACATTGAAATACTGTTAATTTGTTCGTAAGAACTTCATTCCCGTTTTTAACCGTTTTAACGAATAAAATTATGGTATTTTAGAATAACATTTTTCTCCGTGTAGACCTATTATTGAACGGCTACATAACTCTTTTCGGGAACGGGTACGCATCCCTTTTCATAGAAAATATAATTTTGGATTTGAGGCCAAAATACTTAACCAAAATGAAGAAAGAAATATCAAAAGGTATAACAAATATCTAGCATGGATGTGTGCAACTTCACTTTTTTGTGTGTTAAATTATAAAATATAGGTAAATATAATTAAAGAAATCAATAATTTTATGTTTGATAGGCAACTTTGGCAATTATCTGCTTAATGATAATTATTTAAAAATGCTTACTACAGAAACACAAGTATAAAATAAAAATGATATATTTTTTTACAAATAACAAATATAACCAGGGGTGCTAGCATGGTTGATCGATGTGAAGTTACAGACCGATTGTCGGTAACTTCTCATCGTTCCCTAGGACAACTGCACATCGCAAACGAATAGGTGACAGAATACGTGTCCTTAATATATTCGATATCAACTGTCGTTTGTACGTTAGCGATCTGCAATTGTCCTAGGGAACGATGAGAAGTTACCGATAATCGGTCGGTAACTTCATATTGATACGACATTGACCAAATCCGTCATCTTTGGTCAGTTATCAATATGTGCTAGCACAGTCAACTATTGATAAGGGATATTCCAACCGACGATTGACAAAAGCCCGCCAAATCGTATGCGATCTTGGCTGTGACCCTAGCATGATCGATCGACCAAATTAATAATACGAAATTCATTAAATTCGTTGTCTATGGTCAGTTATCAATAATTGCGAGCACGGTGAAAAGAGTATTCCGGTAGTGGGTTGATAAAGGTCCAGTGATTTTAGCGTTGCTTCGGGGACAACAAACTACAGCACTACAGCACACATCTTCACGAAGACACTCATGGCTGAACATTCATAAAACTCTCCAAAAAACCTTTATAAAAGTAATAAGCATCAAAAACTAGACGCTCAGACTCAAAAAGGTAACCTTCACAAAGACAACGAGACACTTTGGAATAACTCCTTTCTTCCTCCTTCCTTATTCGCCAACTAATACGTGTACAGTGGACGCAGTACAGCGCACTACACCTAATAAATCCTTTAAGCGCCATTCAGACGTTTCACTAATCGCTCATTTCCGCATTTCATTCGGCCTAGTTTACTCGGAATGACACGTCTGAACATGAAATGAATCGAAAGTGCCGAACACTGCCGAATGAAATCTTCAAGTGAACCGATCCAACAATGTTGGATATTTTCATTCGGCATCCTTCACTTGCGCGCGCATGCGCGCGGAAGAGAGCAAAATGAAACGTCTGAACACCGAGTGAACTCTCAATCAGTTTGTCTCGCGTCCTGTACGGGAAGGACCATGAAAGGACGCTATCACATCGCACGCAAAACGTCAAAATGGTATTCGTTCGGCTAATTTGTTTGCTTTTGGGAACACCTCTCATATAAATTTTTGGGTCTCCCTTATTATCCATGTATATTATATGTTTTTTAATATATGTAAGATTATTAATTTGTTGGAAAATTTAATTGTGTCAACAAAATTTCGTAAAATCGATGCATCTGACATGTTTTACCTTAAAATTCGGGGCCGGACCGCGCTGGAAAACAAACGAATTCCAGCGCGGTTGACCTCGCTCGGCGACGCTGTGGTCGGAATGGACGAGTGAACGCTTATTTCTATAGCGCCGTGTGAACATGGAATGAAACAAAATGGACGATTAGGCCGAAAAAACATGGCGGAAACCTTCCCTCGAGTGAACCGTCTGATTCCAGCTTTAGATGCTATCTGTCCGATTCTGCATCTATTTTCATAATAAAATGTATGAATGGAAGTTTGCAAGTTGTCCAGATTGATGGGTTGCGTACGTTGCCTTACCTTTACCATAACTTGGCGGTAAATTCTACGCGAAGTATCTTCAATGTCATAAAGTACAAACTGCCCAAATTTAATTATATCAAAGATGTTTACTATTTCATCACTATTATTTATGACCACGTGGATTAATTAGGTTAGTGGGTATTTAGCGAATATAAAGGAAGTTATTTATAGGAAAATCGATTCTTCTATTATAGCGCCGGAGAAAATTCGATCGCACATTATTACGCCAGATTAATTAGGTCTGGCTATATAATTTATTTTTACATGGCAAGGCGGTTTATTTATTTACATGGCAATAAAATGAAGAACCACAAGAAAATAACAAGGCAAACTTAAGAGGGAATAAAAATAAACTTACTAGTAAAAAGGGAAAAGTAAGAAATTAAATACTGTTGTACATATATGACCAATAAAAACTATTTATTTTTAGTTTAATGAGTAAAACTTCAAACTGTAATATTTTAAAATTTTAATTTAATTAAGACAATATTAGCGAAAAATATTTGACCGAATCGAGCTCCGTCCGGCAAGGCGTAGGTCCTGAGTTCGAATCCTAGATATGATCGTATCTTTTTCTAATTTTTTTGTTTTCAGATTTTCGATTGGGTTTTCGCTAATATTGCCTTAATTTAATTAAAATAAAAACTACGCCACATAACCAGATTCATATCATACATGGACTATTTTTTTGTTAATTTCGATTTACCCCAAATGAGTTATTTAGCAAGTGTACCAAGTGGTTGAGTTTGTAAGCTATGCTTGTAAGTTGTAAATGCAAACTTGAGTAAATATATACAACTATAGCAGTAAAAATAAGAATCTATCTACATTACATAAAATATTAATATAAATCATACGTTAAACACTCACAGTTAGTGTCCGACCGAACTTTCGGTTTCGGTTTCGGTTTCGGCTTAGTTTCGGCAAAAAAAGGGGTTTCGGTTTAGTTTCGGTTTCGGCTGCCATCCAGCCGAAACTACGACCGAAACCGAAACTAAATTCGGGAAGTTTCGTGCTGCGATCGGATATGTTCGGTGCACTGAGCTGCGAGCGACGAAGTGTCATTTTGCTGCGTTAGCGCTCATAGTCGTGTCAGAACAGTCACGACTTGTTGATATGCATAAGTCAAATAACATACTGCTATGATTATTTCAACATTATTGGATCCCAGATTAAAAAATACATATTTGAATTCTGATGAAGTTGATAATTGTGCGCGGACGTCGTTAGTGAAACAATGAGCAAAAGCTGTAATTCTGGAGACCCACAGCTATCTTATCTTGTTCATCTTTAAAAAAATGAAAAAGGAGAAGGGCTATGCTATTGCCCATGACGTTTAATGGAAGTAACTTCTGTGTGGATAATTGTGATAATCGCATATCACAAGTTAAGCAAATTATTCAAGCCTACTTAACAGAGCCAAGGTTTTTTTTTTTACATTAACTCCACACAGGAGGCTCTGAGGAAAATAATTTCCCTCAGAGCCTATGTCATCTTTGAAGATGCTGTGAGGAAGGTCTTTTTGAGGAGAGGAAGGAGTGAACGTGGGTCTTGAAGAGACCCATGTTGTAGGAAGGAGGAAACAAAGAGGCCGGCAAATCGTTCTACAGCCGAGCTGTTGAACACAAGAACGAGTCGTAGAAGCGTTTCGTTCTCATGTGACAAAGGTCAATTGTGTACATATGTTGGGCGCGCGTTTGGCGTGTTTCTCGATTATGCACCGGTGCCGAGGGGATCAATAACGCTAGCTCCTCGGAGCATCTTCCATTGAAATACCGGTAGAACAAGGATAGCATTCCCACCCGACGCCTGTGCTCTAAAGATTGCAATCCGTTTGTTAAGACGGGAGAATCTATCAAGCGGACCGCCCGTTTCTGCACAGAGTCGATGGTGTTTTTCAGGTACATCGGGGCTCCAGACCAGAGATGACTGCCAAATTCAACCATGGGGCGCACTTGCGATTTGTACAGGGTTAGCAGTTGTGTACTATTGAAGTATCTGCGGGCCCTGTACAGTACGCCCAGTTTCTGAGAGGCCAACTTAACTCTGGCCTCGATGGAGCCCCCGTACCTGAGCTGGTCACTTAGAGTTACACCGAGCATATCATTGGAGGACCTGTTTGGAAGAATGCTACCGTTGAAGGAGACTAGATTGTCATTTCGATCCCTTTTAGACGTAATCAGACATGATTGGGTCTTTGAAACATTGAATTCGACGAGATTATTCTTACCCCAAGAGAAAACACTCTCGAGGTAACCGTCGATTCTTTGCTTCAAAGCCCTCCGAGCCGTTGGAATGTGTGCACCCTTTGGGGGCTTGTCAAACAAAAAGCTATCGTGGACTGTACTGTCATCCGCGTAGCAATGAATTGGTGCACATGTCAAAAGGTAATTGATGTGACAGAACCGATCCCTGTGGGACGCCAGCATTTATCGAGTGCGAGGAAGAGGTGAAGCCATCAGCAACCGTCTGAATCGACCTCTCCCTCAAAAAGTCGGCAATCCAGGTACACAAGGATGCGGGAAGTCAGTTTGTTGACAAGTCCTCGGTGCCAGACCCGGTCAAAAGCCTTGGAAATATCCAGTGTGACCGTTTGGGTGTCACCGAAACGTTCCAGGCACCGCCCCCAAACATGCGTCACATACGCGAGAAGATCACCGCTCGAGCGGTTCCACCGGAAGGTTACAAAGAAACGCAGATATTTATTCTTACTGGAATTCTAGTCCATTTCTGTCTTTGACAAAAGTTGCAGTGAAATTCTTGTCGACTCCACCGACGAATGTTTCCAGTTAACAACTATTTAGTGCTGCTGGTCAAATTTATTCAAACCGGAAAAGAGATTTCTATGGCAAAAATGTTCATAAAATTATTGTTTCTCACTTATATTATTAGATTGTTTAATTATGAATACTGATAATAATTAATATTTAATTCATTAAAATTATTTATTAATTAAGGAGCTCTTCACAGTTTGTTTTAGTTTAAGTTCAATTCTGAATGGTGATCTTACACTAGGGCGATACTGAGAGTATCTTCCACTCTGGAACGTGCCGCAAATATACTATATCATTTTTTATATTAGATTTTATTTTTAATCAATTAATTGTGAAACAACCCAAATTAATCAAATGAAATTTATTTGCGCACGTCGGGTACGAACCCCCGACCTTCGGATTGTAAGTTTAGAGCCTTGCCTCTAGACCACGCCGGCTGTATTATTAATAGTCTAGTTATTTGGTTCGAAAAAAAAGGTTGCCAGAAAGTTTTCCGGGAGTTTTGAATATTGGTAATTTTTGGCTCTTTTCGAATTTCAAATTTGCCACCTCATTCTTTGCCGGTCGGATAGTAAAATATTTTGGAGAAATATACGAAAAAACGTGGTGGTGTAGATGAATAATAGTTTGCGGCGCTCGTACGACAAAATTATTGATTTTAGCAAAAAAAAATAGTTTGTACGTTAATTGTAGGAAATTTTCTCTAGTTTAATTTCGTACATATTATATTTTTATAGTAAAATGAGTCGGAAAGGAGATATTGTCAAAAAAATCTATTAGGCGCCTTTTTTCCAATATGGCGGCGCGAGCGGCAAAGATACGAGGTGGCAAAGTTGAAATTCGAAAAGAGCACATCGAAATCTAATAAATTACCGATTTTCAAAAACTCCCGGAAAACCTTCCAGGTAAAACTACCAAATGATTGGGCTATAAGTATTATTATCATAAAAAATATTTAGTTGTTGAACTCCGTAGATAGGTCATTTTTATTTTTATTTTATTGAATTTCATTAAAAAGAGTGCCTTAAAAAAGGACCAAAGTTTACAAAAAATTATTTTGTTCGATGTAAGATATAAAGTATTTTTTTGTTTAGTGTACCTAAACAATTTAGGTAAAAAAAAGTAATTGTGTTTTGTACCTATTATTTTATGTTTTTCGTAAATAACGTTAAAAAGAAATAACAGACCTACCATTTCTTATGTTAATATTATTTACGAAAGAGTTCATTTGAAATAAATATGTATTTCAAATCAATGTAACTGGAATAAGTAGGTATATTTATTTCAAATCATTATTTCAAAAAGCACAAATAATTTATTTGAAATACGAAGAGACAATTTATGTTATGTTTATTATTAGTTCAAATACCCGAGACTGAATATTTAATATAAGATTTAAAAATAAAGGGCGACTGATTAAGATTGATTATTTTTTTCCCATGATTACATGACCTTATATGGAAGTTTCGGTTTCGGTTTCGGTTTCGGCCGAAACTGTGATCGAAGCCGAAATTCGGTTTCGGTTTCGGTTTCGGTCGTAAAAAGTAGTTTCGGTCGGACACTACTCACAGTACAAGATGTAATTTTTTTATTTGAGAGGTAAAACTATTTTATTTTAAAAACCTCACGATTGTGATTATATTCATTTTTACAAATTGAAGCATTAGGATACATAAGTAAGTTAATATGATCTATTGAAGGTACATACAAACTAAAGAAAACGCACAAAATAAATATAAGGAAAAAATTATTTGCACAATTTCGATACACATTAAGGGGAACGGCTACATAACTCTTTTCATAATATTAAGGGGAACGGCTACATAACTCTTTTCATAATATTAAGGGGAACGGCTACATAACTCTTTTCATAATATTAAGGGGAACGGCTACACAACTCTTTTCATAATATTAAGGGGAACGGCTACATAACTCTTTTCATAATATTAAGGGGAACGGCTACATAACTCTTTTCATAATATTAAGGGGAACGGCTACATAACTCTTTTCATAATATTAAGGGAATGGCTACATAACTCTTTTCATAATATTAAGGGAAACGGCTTCATAACTCTTTTCTAAATATTAAGGGGAACGGCTACATAACTCTTTTCATAATATTAAGGGGAACGGCTTCATAACTCTTTTCATAATATTAAGGGGAACGGCTACATAACTCTTTTCATAATATTAAGGGGAACGGCTTCATAACTCTTTTCATAATATTAAGCGGAACGGCTACATAACTCTTTTCATAATATTAAGGGAAACGGCTTCATAACTCTTTTCATAATATTAAGGGGAACGGCTACATAACTCTTTTCATAATATTAAGGGAATGGCTACATAACTCTTTTCCTAATATTAAGGGGAACGGCTTCATAACTCTTTTCATAATATTAAGCGGAACGGCTACATAACTCTTTTCATAATATTAAGGGAAACGGCTTCATAACTCTTTTCATAATATTAAGGGGAACGGCTACATAACTCTTTTCATAATATTAAGGGGAACGGCTTCATAACTCTTTTCATAATATTAAGGGGAACGGCTACATAACTCTTTTCATAATATTAAGGGGAACGGCTACATAACTCTTTTCATAATATTAAGGGGAACGGCTACATAACTCTTTTCATAATATTAAGGGGAACGGCTACATAACTCTTTTCATAATATTAAGGGGAACGGCTACATAACTCTTTTCATAATATTAAGGGGAACGGCTACTTAACTCTTTTCATAATATTAAGGGAATGGCTACATAACTCTTTTCATAATATTAAGGGGAACGGCTACATAACTCTTTTCATAATATTAAGGGGAACGGCTACATAACTCTTTTCATAATATTAAGGGGAACGGCTACGCAGCCCTTTTCATAGAAAATGTTATTTTGGATTTGAGGCCAAAATACTTAACCAAAATGAAAAAAAAATATCAGAAGGTACAGCAAATATCTAGCATGGATGTGTGCTACTTTACTTTTTTGTGTGTTAATTTATAAAATATAGGTAAAGTATAGGTTCTCGTGTTAATTTATAAAATATAGGTAATTAAAGAAATCGATTTTTATGATTTGAGAGGCAACTGTGGCAATTATCTGTGAGTTAATGATAATTATTTTAAAAAATGCTTTATTTGCTATAGAAACTTTACTGTAAAAACCAGTATAAAATGAAAATGATATTTTTTTTACAAATAATAACAAATTTATAAAATTACAAACGACAGATTTACGTTGTTAACACAAATTTGTCGTATATAAATTAAAAAATTTACTTTTAATTTTGCTTTTTTATGAAGCTTAATTTTTTATTTATTTTTCATATTATCTCAGTACGTAGGATCAGAACTCGGTTAAACGGTTTTCATAATCCAAATATAATTTAATTATTTAGGTACTACCTATCTTTGCTTTGAGGTGGAGGTGTCTTGTCCTGTCTTGCACTTGACTAGTTGTAATGTATTGATTGTTATAAATTTTAAATATTATAACACCATTTTTCTTTATTTTAATTAAAGAAAAATGTTTTTCTTTATTTTAAATAAATAATATTTTTGTATTAATAATAAAAACGGTTTATTTGTAAACAAGGTCTGCTATGTAATTATTATTAAGCTCATTTCTGCATTCGAGATTGCACTCGTAGATATCAGACGTTCATGAGAATAATATTGAGAATTAATATGAGAGAATAAAAAAGTGGTGTATACAAAGTTAGTGTTTTATTTTAAATTAAATAATATTATTGTTTCGTAACTCCAAATGGTATCTTGGAGGGTTTTTTCTGTCCAACCGGTGGAATTTTTTATGTCTTTTTTGCAGAATTCAGAATTACTGTGAATTCGCAAATTTTGGTAGGTCTGCGACTTACCGACCTACTGGAATCTACGATCGCCAGCGGTAGACAAACCGCCAGTCCGTCTTGAATCATCAGAACATCAAATCGTTACATTTTCGCACAGTTTTATTCCCATCGTTATCTGTGACATTAAGCAAATGACCTTCTCGTCGCTATTATCGATATGATTATATTTATTTATTTATTCTTAATTTATATATTATATTTATATATTTACATTACAAACGTATAGTATATATTGTCCTCCACGCTAAGAGTTCACCTGTGTTTTAGAGGACATATTTCGATTGTTAATTTTAATTTGTACATAGTAAAACAAACGGTGGGCTAATATTATCTTATAAACTATACGACTCATCAATTGACCGTATCACCATTTTTGTCAGTGATTCACTGTTGCAAAACTCTATCATCGTACGCCTATATAACTATATAACTCATAACTCGTAACATAAACTATGCAAATGTTTTGCCATTCGAACCCCTCTAAGGTGGTGCTACAGCGCGCTTACCGTACAATTATTATGTCAAATACTTTGCCAAAAGTTATTAACTAATCGATTAAATCATATCGACGATATTAAAGGCGATCTCTTAAGCCAGCACGATAAGATTAATCAATATTAATTGGTTCCTTAACCATTATTTCAAAGTTATAAAATGACTGCTAAAGTGGAACGGGTTATCAAAGAAATGCTGATAAAGAAACAGTCGTAAAATATCCCATTTTGGTTTTCTTCGAACTTAACGATATTATTTGAACAAACAAAACATGAAGTATCTGGTTCCAATATTATTTGTTTTATTTTCTTTTATTACCTAGGTATGTTATCAGATAATTCTTACTAATGCGTATTGAAGGTAAGTCGATGTGCTATTTTTTTTGGAAAAAACAGATATGTTATTTGTCCATTCCTGTATCATTTCCTCAAACTTATTTGAAAATAAAATATCTAGATGAATTATAAGTCAATCTTCGAGTAAACTTAAGACCCGGCATTCCGATGTTCTACCAAACTATAACTATATCCTTTAACAGATAAGTTTTAAGTTCTTTAAAAAATTGTGATATTTTTTAAGAAAATCTCGGTACATTTGTAGAGCTAAACAAAGTATTTACTGAAATTTCCGGGAAAGAAAAAAATCGCAAAGAATACTACATGTTGTACAGTAATTTCAAATATGTAGTTAATATAATACGTGAATTATTACAAAACGACGAGTTTTTTTTAAATTCAATTCAAGACCCATGGTCACCCTCTACCCCTACTTTCAGTATGTTTTTTATATATATTTTGTATTTAAGAAATATTAAGTAATACGTATTATATCATATTGTTTATTTTATTAAATATTTTTCATAATTATATAACATGTTTCTTAATGTAAATTAATACCTTTATAATTGAGAAAAACTCGTGTTTAGGGAGGGATGTTCTTATTATAAACAATAATTATCAGCCTGAAACACTCATCCGCATTGAAACAATTTTCCGATAAAAGATACATGCCGCCGACGGGACTCGAACCCGCGTCCTCCTGATGTCCGGTCAGGTGCTGTTAATCTACTGAGCTACGGCGGGTTGCCTCTTACCCGCCAAATGATTCAATATATACTAGTGCTTCATTCAACAACTACCACTTATTACATTTTTTCCACTAGCAAACAACCAACTTTATTTTTATAAGAGAAAGGCATTGTAAGTGCTAACTTTCCTACTAGGTGGCGTCAAGACATATCATGTCTACATTTTTTGGTGAAGTACTTTAACTCGTCAAATATCGATTATTTTTAATTGATAAACTAATGTTTAAGACAAGATTTTATGCATAGCACAAAGGGTAACAATTATTATAAGCAATAATTATCAGCCTGAAACACTCATCCACTCATCCACAATCTTCCGAGATAAGATACATGCCGCCGACGGGTTCGAGTCCCATCGGCGGCATGTATCTTTTCTCGGAAGATTGTTTCAATGTGGATGAGTGTTTCAGGCTAATAAGTATTGCTTATAATAATTGTTACCCTTTGTGCTATACATAAAATCTTGTCTTAAACATTAGTTTATCAATTAAAAATAAGGGATGTTTTTATGATTCCTTTTTTAATTGTATTCAGGTTGTCTATGTACTTGATCTATGTAATTGATGTGCAGCAGATCCCCATATTTTAAATTGATATTCGATTCGAGAATGACATAATGCGTAATAGACTTTTTTCATACCCTAAATGATATCGATTTTATAATGTTATCGATAGTTCTACCTGTTGTTGATAGTTCGTAAGTGAAGAGGGCAGTCTAATGTCTAAGATTGTCGACCACTGATAGGGGATATCACTAGAAGAAGACGAATGATCTCAACAAAACATTTCTAATTTAACAAGATGTTTTTGTTGTTGTTAAACATTAGGGAAATTTAATATCGCACTTAGGAAATGTTAAAAGAATGTTCATTTTGTTTTTATAAGAAAAACTTTCTTTTTAACTTTTTGAAGGTTATTCCCATCAATGTAATATATCATTGAAGAAGAAGATAACAATAATAATCTATTTTTTTTAAATATGAAAATGAACAAGACACAGAAAAATAATAAAATATAATGGTCGCAACTGGGACTCGAACCCAGAACCTTACCTCTTACCGGGACATAAACCTCTACCAATTGGGCTACTGCGATCTATTACGAGACTGTCGTAATTGTCAACTATATATTTCAAATTTCAGAATTAACAATATTATCTTCGACTAATGTTTTTTTAAAAGAGATTTTTTCTTTTAAAAACAAAATGAATATTCATTTAGACTTTTATAAAAAGTCAATAGGTGTTCCATAAAAATAAAATCGGATATAGTTATCCGAGACACTATCTAGGTAACAAATACATTCTTTGAATACTTGTTTCCAATAATAAAGGCGGCTGCCAATAATATGGAAAAAAAAACATTAGTCGAAGATAATACTATTAATTCTGAAATTTGAAATATGAAGTGGCAATTACGACAGTCTCGTAATAGATCGCAGTGGCCCAATTGGTAGAGGTTTATGTCCCGGTAAGACGTAAGGTTCTGGGTTCGAGTCCCAGTTGCGACCATTATCTTTTATTATTTTTCTGTGTCTTGTTCATTTTCATATTTAAAAAAATTAGATTATTATTGTTATCTTCTTCTTCAATGTTAAAAGAATGCATTATTGGTATACCTAATTCATTGGAAATCCTTTAACCTTCACTGGACTGATTGGGTGAAGGAATGGGGCCGCCCGATTACCTGAGTAATCTATTTACCTTGGAAATTTAGCGGTGATAAAGTGGGTGACATGGGTAATATTGCGTAACTCCATGCAAATTGGCTCTAGACAACTAAATAATAATATTAACTCCACTACGTTTGGTTAAGACTGGGAATTGCGCAGTGGCATACATACAAACGAGACTGATTTTTCGTTAATTATTACTTAATTTTGTTGAAGAAGAAGATAACAATAATAATCTAAATTAAATTGAACAATACAGAGAAAAATAATAAAAGATAACGGTCGCAACTGGGACTCGAACCCAGATCTCTCTTTTGCTAGGTTAGCGACATCTAAAAGGTTCCCCTGGACTCCAGTTCCCGTCTTAAAGTTCCAGTTCCAATCTTAGCGGGACGTGCGCTCTAGCAATTCAGTCATTGTCACCTATTATAAAACCGCCGTAACTGTCAAAGTCATACTTCAAATATCAGAATTAACAATATTATCTTCGACTAAGGTTTTTTTTCCATATTATCGGCGGCTACCTTTTTCAGGTGGAAACGAGTGTTCAAAGAACGTATTTGTTACCTACACAGTGTCTCGGATAAATATATCCGCTTTTATTTATAAGAAAACCTATTGACTTTTTATAAAAGTCTAAATGAATATTCAATTTTTTATAAGAAAAACTCTCTTCTTTAACTTTTGAAGGTTATTCCTATCAATGTAATATAGTAATATATCATTAAAGAAGAAGATAACAACAATAATCTAAATTAAAATATGAAAATGAACAAGACACATTAAAATAATAAAAGATAAAGGTCACAACTGAGACTCGAACATAGATCTCTCGTCTTACCGGGACTTGCGCTCTACCAATTCAGCCATTGCCACCAATTCAACCATTGAGTATATAAAACCGCCGTAATTGTCAAAATCTTATAAATAAAATCGGATATAGGTATTCATCCGAGACACTATCTAGGTATCAAATACGTTCTTTGAACACTTGTTTTCAATGAAAAAGGTAGCTTCCGATAATATGAAAAAAAAACATTAGTCGAAGATAATAATATTGTTAAGATAACATAAAACTAAAGTTTCCGCGTAGAACTACACAACAAAACATGAGACAAAATAATAATTAATTTAATACATGATACTTTTTTTTATTTTTATAGAGAAACCTCACAAGAGTCCCAACTGCTCCCTTCTGGAGCCAGTGAGACTATGGCATCCCCAATTGGAGTATGTAGTGAGGCTGAAGGTAAGTGGGGAAGGGAAGGAGATGGGGAAGAGGAAGGTGGGAAAGTGGGAAGGCGGGAACTGGAGTCTAGGGGAACCTTTTAGATGTCGCTAACCTAGCAAAAGAGTTCCAAACATACTAGCAGTTTAATAATAATAATTTTAATGCATTATTAAAAACATTTTCAAGTTCAATACCTGCTTCGATAGTAACGAGAAAAATATATAAATGGTTAAATAGGTGACGTTAGGTTAGGTAATGTAATGAGCTATTTATAAAAAAAATAATAACTTTTAGGACGGGTCGTTAATTTTCTCGTTATGTGTAAGTTCTATTCAAGTTCTGTTATTAAATCATTATAGGCCTTGAATAGGACTTTCACACGTCCTGACGTGAAAATTGACTTCAAATATTTGATACCTAATTGTAAAAATTTTTTTAAACAACTACTTATAATCTTAAATGACTTTTCAAAGGGGTATTGAAATGCCACTTGTTGAGTTGCCGTGGAACCATAATATTCTATTGAAATCTAGGATCACTAAAACCAAAATCATGAAAAAAAGAAAGAATTTTATATTCGCATTTTTTGATTAGGGTAATTTTTATTTTTTTATTGTTTTTGTTTCTTGCTAGAGCAATCCGGATGAGCTATGGTTTTTTTGTATTTTATTCTTAAATTTTGTTTGAAATCTATTTCTCACCCTTTGTTCTGATTCTCAAGTGACTTGAATGGGTCCTCTTCGGAGGCACCTTTTATCAGTCCTTTTATTATAATAAGCGGATCGAGTTGTTTACCATCCGTCACTGTTATTTGCCCTTGGAGTCCTTTGCTCAACTCGGCCCTGAAGTTATTTTTGTCCTGTAGTGAGGCCATCTTAAAAATCCCCGATACACCAAGGGATCGAACATCGATTTGCTTCTTATTTTTCAATTTTCAATTCTTTTGCTCAATCGAGAATAAGACGAGTAGGTACAAGTATTTTTATAAAATTTTGCTTATTTTTATTTTTTAATTTTATCTATTAACTTAGTATTCCATAGCAAAACCTAGTCCAGGGTCCCCTGATGATTCCAGAGCGAAACCTAGACCTGGATTCCCTGATGAATATGTGCGTACGTCACTGGGTAGAGTAAAGTAGGTACTAGACAAACAGTTTAGTAAATATTCCCAATAGGTAGCTAAAGGGTTTGTAAGTGGCTGTATTGACTTAATAACCTTCCCTAATTTCAAGGGCGTGCGGCGGCATTTCTTCCGACATTCGCAATTTTCAGAAAAACCTTTTGGTAAATCGTTTCATTTTAGTTTTCTGGTTTTTAATTGTGATCTCTTTTAGCACTAATTAAAAATACATTTCGCTTGTGTGTCTGTAGCTGCAGTTTTAACTTTCTCTCACTCTAGAACTTGGGTTTGCTTTGGATTTTAGTGTCATTAACAAAATTTGAATTCAACGGGTGAAGGATTCAGAAAGGGATAAAATGGGTCCCCTAAATGTGTACAATATATATAAGTGTACAAAATTCAGAATTTAGTTTTTGAACTGAAGATAACATAAAAAATGCAAAAAATCCTAAGGATTCGTTAAATATATCCCTTCAGTGCATACGTCATCTTTCGGGATGGTCTGTGGAAAGACTTTTTTAGGAAAGGAAGCAGAGGGAGTTCTGGAAAGGATAATGGTATGAAAAGATGGGTAGGAATCTGGGGGTCAGTGTGTCCCCGAAGAAACGAACGAATGAATCCATCCCTCCCACAGCTGTACAAGGCTGTGCTCCGAGAGGGCCCTGCTGGAGAGGTCAAATGGTCTCCCTCAACCTGTCTCTCACGACCCGGCGTGCCATCCGCCGCCAAGACCAGAACCAACCTCACCTAATGAGCCCGTACCTACACCTCTGCTAAGTCACCAAACGTAACGAACCACTTGGGGTGATCTACGGCAGAGGTGTTAAATATCCAATATATGGTATCCATACCGCCTCCCAATTTACTAAACCGATTAAAACAGATAATCTCAGATTGATTAAGCGAAATTGAGGTTCGAAGAGATTAATTTATGATATGATTTTAGATTTTCACGGCCAAAAGTATTTTTGTTATTTGGTTTTGGAGTGTTATGCCGTTTTGCGCTACCTCCTTTTTTAGCTAACGTTTCGGACAACGTTACAGTGTACATCACCACATCTGGCCTGATGATGGACACTGTAGTGTTGTCCGAAACGTTGTCTAAAGAAGGGGGTAGCGCAACACGGCATAACACCCCAAAAACAAATAACAAAAAAGGATTAATTTATGTTTACCTGGTGCTGTACACTATACTGGCGGAGACCAGAAGCGATTGAAAATGGATCGGCTTACAAATTGAAATCGCGTGGTTTATTTGTAATCTCGTCCACCTTTGGATACGTTCCATGAACGGCGTCAGCTCCGAGATCGAACTTTATTGACAAGGTTAGGTTAGGTTAGGGCGAGGAAATACAAGAAGTTGAAATAATACCTCACCTCGGTTAAACAAGGATCTAACAGATATTTTTTTCAAAAATGAACTTTGACTGCAAAACCTTTTCTTTTGCTCATTTTCTAAAGCCAAAATACTATACAGAATGACCTGATCAAATTCAGCACAGATTTTTATGATATATTTTACGATATTTTTTAATTAACTAATCACCTCTCTCTATAATATTTTTGTCCTTAGTTCTTTTCAGTATAGACTAAAAAATTATTTATTAACCACTTTTTACTATTAAATGAAACTAAAAACTTTGTATCAACCACTATTATATAATCACAATTACCTACATGTTTCGGAACCGCTGGTTTCTTCGTCAGGGTAGTAATAACATTAAATAACAAAAGAATCAAACAAGTATAGTCTATACTTGTATAAGTATAGTCTATACTTGTTTGTTTCTTTTGTTATTTAATTTTATTACTACCCTGACGAAGAAACCATCGGTTTCGAAACATGTACGTAATTGTCATTATATAATAGTGGTTGATACAAAGTTATTTGTTTCATTTAATAGTAAAAAGTGGTTAATAAATAATTTTCCTTACTTTATTAATTAGTGTTACATTAGGGTCATTCGTGATTTTTAATTCTTCAAGTAAATTTAATCTAAGTCCCTTTCTTTCTATATGTAATGGAGTAGGCCTCTTGTTGTTAATTTGGAATGTGATTACTCACTGTGAATTTTGAAGAAATTCTTTTATTATAAGTATAACATCTTATATATTATGTTCTTTGAATCTAGTTGAGAATGCTCTTCCCGTTTGTAAGTACACGGAGAAAAATGTTATTCTAAAATACGATCATTTTATTTGTAAAAACGGTTAAAAACGGGACTGAAGTTCTTACGACCAAATTAACAGTGTTTCAATGTTTATTGACGGGAAAATGTAAGAATAATTTGTTGGTATACGAACGAAATTACGTATACCAACAAATTATTCTTACATTTTCCCGCCAACATTCAAACCCTGTTAATTTGTTCGTAAGAACTTCAGTCCCGTTTTTACAAATAAAATGATCGTATTTTAGAATAAAAATTTTCTCCCTGTAGCATTACAGTCGGCGTGGTCATATTTCAATTCATATATGCCACTATTATTAAGTTAAGTTTAGAATTATTACTGTACTTTGTACCTAAATTGAAGTTAAAACCCTGTCCAACCAAAATGACGATATGTCTCACTTTATTACAAATCAACAAGGGTCCCCCGTAATAATTGGCTACTCGATTGATTTAATCAATTAAACATTCGGATCACGGAATTTCAGCATGGAAAGGTCAATTAAATTAAAAGGCAATGTTTCAAGGTTGCTCCTCTGATAGACTACGTAATACAAATACAGTCGAGATAGGGTACATAGATTGTTCTTGAAAATCAATCATACCCAGAGGGTGGGTTCTTATTGAGTTCTGTTATTTGATGAGCATGTAAAGTACTATAGTCTCAAAACTTTCTGATGGAAAGAAGGTCACCTACCACAAAACATAAACTAGTTTTAGTTTTACAGCTTTTAGGAAATTCAATTTATACATTTCGTCAGGGTGTTTTTAAAAGTAACAAAAAATCTCTTTAAAAAGTTTATATTGTACCATATAAATAAAAGATGACACGTTAACAAACTAATTTCACGTGTCGGTGCGTGGGTGCATGCGTGACAAAATTATATTCCCGCACAATGCGTAAAATTACTCAAGTTCAATGAACTCTATACATTTTAATAAGTTATTTGATTTTGACTTCTTTCGAAAGGGAGATCTTATAATACACTTTTACTTGTGATTAAATTTGAATTTTTAATATTATTTGAGTATTTTATGTCTATTTTCTTTCAAATGTTTTATCATTCTGTTTATTGTTTTGATTTTTGTTATTGATTATATACGTTTTATGTTTTTTTATATGGTTTTTATTTTTGCGTCTACATTTACTATTCTGTAATGTAGCATATATGCGACTGCCAAAATTCGGGATTGATCCATATACTTACTCATAGTATTGTTGTCGTTATAATGTATTGTAATGTTGCAATTTTGAATATTGTAATGCGAATTTTAAAAGTAATAATTTAAAAAATTAAGCTTAAATAAAATAATTCAAATTTAAACTGTTAAAATGCAAATTAAATCAGACAAGTGATAAATAGCATAGCAATATCGTAGCAAAATTATTTTATTCATTAATAAAATAATTTTGCTATGATATTGCTTAGATAATACTTCTTTATTTGAAATGTGTAGGTATTTCTTTTATTTAAACGTTTATTTCTGGTTGCCTCTCTAATTATTTGTCAACAATTTTTTTTTATTATATTAAATTGACAAAATTTGCTAGTTTATAAGTAAAATTAAAAACACTATGTAATAAAACGGTATATAGGTACATGTTTATTAAATTAAAATTAAAAATCACATTCATAAGATTTTATAATATAATCCATAAATGTCTCTTTACTTAAATTTTTTTTTACTCAGATTTGATCCTTCCTACCTATAGTGATCTGAATCATCCGCGACACCAACCATGCTAATAAGACCTACATTTATTTCGTATGTTAAGTGCCTTAATTTTTTCGAATTTCAAAAAAATGCGTATATGTCCGCATGTGTGTGCGTAATTTCTAGCAACAGTGGTAAGAATGTCTCGACAACGAGACTTTCCGCCGAGTTTCATCTCGATCGGATATCGGAAAGTGGGTTAATTTCTACTTACTAGATTTCACAGCATTCATCCAATCAAGAAAACAAAAGTGAAATTCAAATAGATTAAAAATAGGAAAAATCCTTCTCCAAACGTAAAGTCGTAAACATTAAACAAATATCTGTCCACGGTTTGATTCTGAAATGTGAAATTTCTTCTCGTTTTTCGTTTAATTAAAATAACAAATCAATATCAATAAATAGCGTGGTTAAGTGAACCTTCACCCCAAGTGCGCTTTACTGAACTTTAATAGACTTAAATTATACGATACATTTGCTTAGATAATAATCTATTTAGGGGTGCTCTTCTTGCGTTCAATTACTGCCGCATTGGGAAGCCACAATATACACATCAGCAACTTTACCCCCAGTTACGAAGTTTAAAATCATTTTAATCAAACCTTGCAAGTATGAATAAACATGGCAACCGCAGCGCAAATACACCAATACAAAGCGCAAATATACAAATGAAGTCCACAGAAAGAATGATCAAAGTCACTAGAGAAGAATTTTAAGAAAACAAAAATTTTAACCTTGAAACCTTATAATTGTTTATAAAAGTGACATACATACATACATACATACACAAATGCTATGTAACATAAAATCACTGCTGATATATTTATAATAGTATGTTATATCTTTATATAAAAACATGTTTTTAATTATGTGTTTAAGTTAGTATGAAACATAAATTACATTAATGATCAAAGTCTTACTGAAAAAAGCAAATCCGTAAAGGTTACACAAAAAAAGAATTCCATTGGTGGAACATTTCTTGCTTCGCCAAAAACTTAAAAGAAAGATCAAAGTCATAGAGACTGATCGTTTTTAACTTTTTCAGTGCAGACTTTTATCATTATACGGCGTAAAAACAAACACAGATGGCAGTAGTTGTTCCGATATTTGAACGTCATTCCCTTTTGAAAACGTTATTTCTGTCCGAAAATGCTGAATCACTCGTCATATCGCGCCTAAAGAAGTTTTACTTTAAAAATTTAAAGAAATCCTTTTTGCTGTCATTAATTCGCACCTAACGAAAAAGTTCTTCATTTTAAGGATAAGGACAATTTATTATATTTAAGTAGAGCCGGAATCAACTTTAGTTATCAACGTGTTTGGCAAAAAATGATACACTCTTTAAACTATCCCTGATGTTGTATTACTGATGTATAGGTACATAATGAAATTGTATACATCAGTATTACGACAGCTCGAGAACAATACCCTGATAAATCAATTAATGTTCATTTGTCAACAAGCCTGCTTCCGCCTGCGAATCCAATCAGCCCGATCTGTCCCAAGAATAGCATTCGATTGTAATGCATACGTCCACAGTCCACATTCAGCCGAGGAGACAGGTTGGGCTGGGGGTGGTGGGTGGTCGTAGTTCCTCTGTGGGGGTGGGACAGGGCGACAGACTGGCGGCTGGGTGCCCCGGCAGTCAGGGAATCCTCCCACCCCAACCCCTTGTCTTAATGTCTGTACATGGATGAAAGTACCTTGCATTCTTTGAAGATTTCGTAAGAAGTTTAAGGTAGAGAGTCTGGGAGTTTCCTGCAATACTTAGATTTCCGTAGCTACCGTCCCCACTTAAATCACCAAGATTCGGCCGCGTACTTCAATATGTTATCATTGGAAGATCGAAGAAGCTCGGCTGATGTCCTCTTTCTACAGAAAATATCCAGGTCTGTCGTAGATTGCCCGGAACTCTTACAACGAATCCAACTACGAGTTCCCAACAAACGAACCAGATCAGACAAAAATTGTAGCCTACCTCGATGCAACACCAATTCTAATCAAAACTCCTTCATTTATCGTGCATCACACATTTTTAAAACATGCAATACACAATTTGACATTTTTAACCCTCTACCACACTCCTTAAAGTCACACAGGCGATCTCTCGATAATTTACTATAACCACATACATACCTTGCATATACGCTACTAATAATACAGAATAGATTCATCCCTTTCCCCTCCCTCCTACCATCCCATCCCCAATAGGCTAGCCGCTAGTGTAAAACTTTTTCTTTCTTTACACTAAATAATTAAGATACTTTAGTGAAAACCTACTATTGGTTTAGTAATTTGAACACATTTTGTCACACATTGTAAAATATTGTAACTGTTGGTTTTTCAAATAGATAGGAAGCTGGAAAAGTACCTGGCTATTCAGATGTGGTAACCAAACATGGCTAAATCCAGTTCGAGCAACGTTTCTATTCTGAATGGTGGTCTTTCTGTGAAAGTATATACCATTCTGGAAATTCGTTTTTATAATAATATTTAGTTACTGAATGGATTTATATTACCTACTTAAATTATTTAAATAATACTATATTATTCAGGGGGTATTTCACCATCATCTTATTAAATAACGTGAATTAATAAAATTTAAATAAAATACTCGCAATAGTTAGAATAATCGGCTCATTTATCCGATGTATTCATCACATCACTATTAATTTTTCGAAGAAAACTTCTTCGGAAAGGTTTTCACTTTACATCACTATTCATAGGTTCGAGTACCGAATAGTAAACTCCGACTTAGTAAATAAATAAACCGCAAACCGTGCCTTCAAAATATACGTTATCTTATGGATAAGCTGTGAAGAGGATGGTAAAATAACTATCTCGTACTATGTAGGTTTCTCACCATATTCCCAGTGCCGGATTAGTCCCTAAGCAAATTAAGTAATTGCTTAGAGCATCACGTCTTGGGGGCACCAGAAGTAGCACCAAAAAAAAAATCAAACTGACGCACAATAAGGAAGTTGAGTCCTTTTTTTTCTTTTTTTATCAATGTTCACAGGCAAACTTAAACAAAAGATTTTTTTTTTTTAAGTTCGTTTTCATAATTAAATTAATTTTACAAGGTAGAATTTTATTAAGCCCGCGAAAACGCCGGCAAGAGTTTAATACCGTGCGGCAGAGTTCGTGACGTCACCCGATTCTAGATTGCGTGAAATATAATGGAAAATATTTACAAAACCGGGACATGGGACCGGGGACCGGGACCGGGAAAAAAATCAATTTAAAAAGTTGTAGTAGTTAGATATTAACTAAAAAAAAAATCCGGAATTTCGAAAAAAGTGCATTTTAACGGTTATTTTTTAAATTTAAGAACACGAAATGTCATTTTTCAACGAAACTTGCAACAGTTCCTAACATATAGGTCGGTATTTAAGTTTGGTAAAAAAAATACTGGTATTTAAGTTTGCATGTCATCTACATGAACATATTTTTTTTATATTTTCGTTGTTTGTTTTGGGGGTGTTATACTTTGTTGCGCTACCTCCTTCTTTAGCCGACGTTTCGGACAGCATTGCAGTGTCCATCATCAGGGCAGATCCGGCACATCCTCGGATCTGCCGGATCTGCCCTGATGATCCGGCAGATCCGAGGATGTGCCGGATCTGCCCTGATGATAGACACGCAACGCTGTCCGAAACGTCGGCTAAAGAAGGAGATAGCGCAACATAGCATAACACCCCAAAAACAAACAACGAAAATGCTTTTGGCCGTGAAAAATCTAAAAACATATTTTTCACTCAACTTCCCTATTGTACAAAATTGTTCACTATTATAAAATTTAATATCTTTAATTGTAATATCTTCATACATATTATCTATCTCGTTGTATTAAATAGTAAAATTTTTTTTAAAGACTGATACTAGTTTACTTGTGGATAGGGGGCCCACAGGCGTGGATTGCTTAAGGCATTAAGTAGTCTTAATCCGGCACTGCATATTCCTAATAGCTTATCCATACTATAACGAATATTATTAAAAATAAAATACTTGCAACTTATCGGCGAACTTATCCATTCATAGGTTCGAATACCGAATAATAAACTCCGACTTAATAAATAAATAAATCGTAAATCGAAACTAAACTTTATAGTATCGATAAGCTATTATAATGATGGTGAGCAACCCCCTACATCTGTTTGTTGTGTCTTTATATTGTAATTTGAACAGCTTTTACCTTCGTTGAATAATGTCCATAGTGGAAGAACGCCTCTTGGGGGACGGAATGCATTCCTTCCTCTCGAAGCGACCCGCCAGCTCTGGGGCGGCTCCCACACTCACACTGCGCGCCCTGCCGCCGGGCCAGAATATCAGACTGCTGTCCATCCTCAAGGGTCTTCACTAACTGTGGTTTGAATCTTCGCTAACCGCGCACTGGTTGATCACACTAATAAACTGTCACTTTTTCAAATATTATTTTGCCTTCAAAAGTAATTATTTTTAGTAATCTTTTTTTTAATATGAATACCGCACAAAAGTCCCAACTGCTCCCGTCTTGAGCCACTGAGACTAGTGGGGTGTGTTGGTGGGGAAGTACCTGGCTATTCAGATATGGTCACCAAACACGGCTACAGCCATTTCAAGCAACGTTTAAATTCCGAATGGTGGTCTTACACCAGGGCGACACCCAGGGTATTTTCCACTCTGAACCGTGCCGCAAATGTACTATGTATTATTTTTAATTGATTATTTATGAAATAACACAAATTAATCAAATAAAAATTATTTGCGCACGCCGGGTTCGAACCCGCGATCTTGGGATTGGGAGTCGAGAGCATTACCCCTTGACCACGCGCACCGTCCGCTGTAAACCTTACTATATTGACAATCCGTATCGTTTAGTGAAGATAATATTAGTTTAAACCCGGCTTCGCCTTAGTTATCATCGTTATTAGAATTTTTAGACTGAAATTTCGAAAATATAGAAAAAATAATATGGCAGAAAATAGTTGCGTTGATCTGATAGAAAAATATTTTTTTTACATTTACATTGCGCCAGGGCTTACCGTCCAAACGTTTTTTTTTTTTGTTCACACACCGATTTTCTGCCTTATAGTTGAGAAAATTAAAAATAACCTTTATTCAGGTAAATTATCTGAAGTTCAACATAGTTATTTCCATAGTTATTTCCATGGTTATTCCCATCAATGTAATATATCATTGAAGAAGAACATAACAATAATAATCTAAACTAAAATGTGAAAATGAACAAGACACAGCAAAATAATAAATATCTGGTTTCGAGTCCCAATTGCGACCATTATCTTTTATTATTTTTCTGTGTCTTGTTCATTTTCATATTTTAATTTAGATTAATATTGTTATCTTCTTCTTCAATGATAAATTAATACATTAATTAACTTTGAAAAGATGGAATTAAATTTGATTGCAAATTAATTAAACTCAGTTCAACTTAATATAATTTAATTGCAAATTAATTAAATTCAGTGCAACTTAATTAAATTTCACACAATTTAATTAAATTTAAAACCATTTAATTAAATTTAATACAATTTAATTAAAATTAATACAATTTAATACATTTTAATTAAATTAAATACATTTTAATTAAATTTAATATATTTTATTTAAATTCAATACAATTTAATTTAATTTAATTTAATTAAATACAATAAATAAAACCTGCCGTCCAAAATATCCCACGAATTATAATATAGCGTTCTAGAAGAAAAATATATTCAACATACGTTGAAAAAATCGAACAAACATTTTTTAGTTAGTTCTACGTAAATATTAAAGAAAATTTACTTTACTTTGATTTGTAAATATGATCGACAAACATGCCCAAGTTCCAGTTATTTGAAAACGTAATTGAAAGTTAACATGCACAAATTACAGCTATCGTCGTTCGTAAATGTAATTGTAATTAACAAAATTAGTATGCGGTTAAACTGTTTCGAGTATAAATAGCGGTGTAGTATAATTTTAATTGTAGACTTATTTATAGAAATAATTAAAACTAATATTATTTCTCGGCAAAAGCTCATTCTGAGAACTAAAACAACTATTAATTGTTTTGTAAATTTAGTATCCATTGAATATAGTACAATGTGATACGGGCACCCACATTTTCGGGTTAGTAACTTTATTTAGAAAGTTATTTTCGTAACGAAAGGGAAATTTTAGTCAATTTGGTAACGCACCATTTCCCGTTAATTCACTCAAGTAAAAGCTAGAAAAGTTATGCATAAATAAACACCTGCATATTTTAAAGAATAGTAACATAATGACTATAGAATTTTTATCTTTCTATTTAAATTTTTATAAAATTCATTTGTAAAATTTCTTTCTAAACTTTAAAGCAGAGAATCTATTTGTATGTGGCAATAAATTTTCTTGAACGATGAATTTAAAGCTTATCTGCTGAGAATTTCAAGGTCAACGCAACTGTTTTCAGTTCGCAACGTCATGTGCCATTCAAATCGTTAGCTAAGCAGTTTAGGAATAGATTCAATAACAACAGCTGTCAAAAATAAGACACCAAATCTGTTTATTTCTTTAAAAAAAATTCATTTTCAATAAAAAAAAATTAAAGAGTGAAACTCTAGCGGAGCCAGGTTTATCATAATACAAATCATCTTAAACAATATTATTTTTGTATAAATTCAATCCGAAATTGTGCCGTTCCTGTCAACAATTAAAATATACTACGGTGAATTATTATTATGCCCTAAAAAACAATGCCATCATTGATAACCCAACCATTTTAAATTTAAATACAAAACCTTATAATACAATGCACGTAATAAGTTAAATTTTCTGCAAACGGTATTTAGAAAATCTGAATAATTTTCATAGTTTTTTTTAAATGTGTGCAACGTACGATTGCATGACAGTTGATTCCTTGACAGTTGCCTCCTGCGGCATGCTTGTATACAATTTGCAGTCGGTTCGGGGACAATAGTGACCGGACAACTTAAGACGATAGACTTCGCTTTTCGGCCCATACAAAAAGGACGCCCGGGAAAAAACACTTTTCTACATCGAAAATTGCACAAAATGAATATATATTTTTTATACTGCCTTCTAGAGGGTGAAAACTATATCGGTATGTTTTCGAATTTTCGATGCGTTTCGTATTAACGTAAACATTCACTGTCAAACATGTACGATTTATCAAAAAACATTATTTAAAGAAAAAGTGCTGCTAACTCAACTCTCATAAAGAATTATAAAATTATAAAAAGCTACCGACGTAGCTTCTTCTTTCTAAAAAATATATATTTTTTTAAATTTCAATTTCGTGAAAGTTTCGGTGTAGAAAAGTGTATTCTCCATAAACCCCTTTTCGAGCGATTTCTGTAGGTAAATTTGAGCGTTGTCTCATTCACACATTTCGCATTCGCATGTATTGTAAGAGTGCGTGAGCTTATTGTGAGCGGGACAGAATGACAGTCGCGGGTGTTTCGCGTGTCGTTCAAAGTCTAGCCTCTTAACAACGTGCAACTTCATTACTCGTTTGAAAAGTCGTTGAAGAAAATAACTTGGTTAAATAGATTACGTTAGGGACCTACCCTAACGTAAGACATTTAACCAAGTTTTTTTGGGACTATTTTTTTTTAATTTCATCACTTTTAATGACTTTTTAAAGGGGTGTTGAAATGACACTTTGTTGAGTTGTCATTGAACCAGGGAAAATAAAGTATACATATAAGTACAAAAGATCGACACTGTAAATAAATTCGTTTGATATCCATACCAACTTATTATTAAAAGTACTTTTGAAGTCGATTTTAGCTTTGAAATTGGTAAATAATGCACAAAAAATTATAATTTTATAATAATCATAATTTCGGAGGGCAAACTGTCTGGGGATTAATTACCGGGTCACTGCAATATACATATAAAGTGGTAAATAGAATCGCATCCAACGATCTACTTTATTTATTTATTTCAAATTCATTTTTGTTTTTACATTTAAAAAAACACCACTAAAGAACTCTCACATTTACTACGCAATAATTTATGATTTCAACGAATCAAAAACCAAAATATCGTAAAACAAAACAAAATAAACACACCGATACACAACGCATGATCTTCAAAAAAACATGTCATAAATATCAATCGAAATTAACCACCACTAATCAGTATGTCCAATCTAACGGCGCAAAATTAGAATTACAAATTGAGATCCGGTCGGAACCACGAATAATATAATAATGTTTCGGTATTATGATTGGTCGCGAAGGAAGTCTCGATGTGACACAGGTTCTGTCAACACTAGCAAGTAGTGATCGTGTGACACCAAGTTAGGCGCGTGAGTCACTCTTATCACAATCATTAATATTATTGGCAGCCCGCTGTTCTGTTCGTCTATCTATCTATATCTTCTTGTGTTCTATGCGAGTTCCTGCGACGAAGTCGAAAGGCAAACGACTGGCTGGCAGGCCCGAAGCTAGGTGTAGTGAAGATGGGTGGTGTTATCGGGCGGAACATTTTAAAGGGTGCTAAGAAATGGAAATGCATAAATTCTGTTTAGTCTCGTTTTTTTGGCATCTAATAAACACTAAAAACCGGGTAAAAACGAATTACTTAAAAGCAAATAAATATGTCGTCTCAATGTGGCATAACCATAGTTTGATAACTGACCTTAAACGAGTTCTACAAATTTAACTATATGACAATAAATATCTAGAAATATGTCCCACTATTTCTAATTTTTGTATGTAAATGAAAGCACACGGTTGTTGTCAATTTACAAGTTCTTCTGATTTCTAGGTTCTAAATGGCTAACGAAATGTGAAATAACACAAATTAATTACCTTTTTTTGCTGCGCACGCCGGGATTTGAACACGCGTCCTCCGTATTGCTAGATGAGAGCCTTGCCCCTCGAAGACGGAGGCCATTAAAAATAATAAATAATGTTGAAGAAAAGTTGACATTATTTAAATTTATTACCCCTTAATAAAAAATCCCAAAGTAAAAACACTAGACGTTTGTTATAATACATCAATGACACTTTTTTACATTACATTCACCTACGGGAAATATGTTCCCTTTCTTATGTTCTTTGGGAACGCTGTGTGCTATTGCGTGTGGTGTGGGACGGAATTTTTAAGGAAAAGAATGAGAGAAAGTTCTGAAAAAAAAAGGGTAAATGGGGTGGTTATGAATCTAGGAGTCAGTCTGTCCTGGAGATGACAGGAATCATTCCTCCCACTACGGTGCAAGCCAATGGGTCGAGAGAGTCCGGCTGAAGAGGACAAACCGGCTTCTTCCGATCCGGCCCGCCACGCAGTTGTTAAACAGGTGCATTCGCCGCCAAGACCTAAACGAACTTCACCCTGTGAACCCGGTACCCCTAAGTTTTCATTATTATTTTTATCTTTTTTAATAATATTTGTTCCCATTCAGACAGTTTTGGCGAAACACATTTATGTCTTAAAGTTAGTTTTCATTGCAAGGGGCAACATAATCCCTGCATGGCGTAAAATATTTTAGGTCCTGCCCTGTCGGTGTTTGTACCATCGTAGCACTGTAATATCATTGGTACTAATTGTCTACCTATAACATAACATAGCTATTCAATGTAAATTGAGGGGACAGGGCAAGAAACGACCATGAGCACAGCACATTCTTTTGAAATAATGTAATTTTTTTTTTACAAAAGTACCCTAGTTATCTGTAGATACGTACTTAAATACCCTCTCCCTCTTTTTTAATTAGGTACATCTATTTGAATTTCGATTTTGTTTTTGTGGATGAATGAATGCAAATCTAGGAAATTAACATTGAAATGTTAATTTTCCGACAATGAAATGATATTCCTGTCGTTTTTTATTCGAAACACATTTACACTCATTGTACTGCTGAACACACGGCGCATTTTGACTGTTTATTTGATAAACTTCATATTGTTTTAAGCTAATAATTAGTAATTAACCGAATAAAAAGAAATGGTTTATCAACAATGGCGTCGACACGCAAAACTGGATAGACGATTGAATTTTGACAATGTAGTTTCTTAAAAAGAACCCAAGCGATGAAATTCTTCTAGCCTCTATCTAGTAAGGGATGCGCGATTGCAAGAGTGTAACTATGCGATGCCATTAAGGACCGGTTTATCAGTTGATTTTAAGCTCGGATTTGTTGGAATGTAAAGCTTAGAGCAGCTTGGAACGTAATCCGTATATAGCTCGAAAGCTTAGATGTCACCAATATTACATGTATTGTCTATGAATTTGATAGAGAATTCAGTTTCTTTTTTCCTTGAAAAACATCCTACCGTCTATGCTCTCTACCGTCATCTCTATACGCACCGGGAAATCGCGATATTTCGAAAACAACGACAGTTTATTTTTAGGCGTGTTTAATTTGCGAGTTAATTTTTGATAAAGTCAGCATGGTGCTTTATGCGAATACATAAATTATAATTAGTATTTGTTTTGCTAGTGTCAATGCACTATTATTGAAATCAACCGCTGAAAACAAAATGTCCTGACTTTGAAACTTTTAAAATCCCTTATCCCTTGAGTATTTTCGATTGATTATCAATTAATAACATCGTCATTCCTCATCGCTTGATGAATATAATAGTACATACTTTTAAAATTGGGTAATTTACGTAAATTTCGGTGGGAAGTATTCAAATAATATTTACATAAATGTTAGATTTGGCATATGATTGCTAGCACCTCGGCGTCTAAAAATGAACTATTCTGCGGCTGACCGAAGCTTTTAAGCGGTAGATTTAGCACGCATACATTGGCGCGAAGAATATCGTACATAGCAAGGATACGGACTGGCTGATATTCGGGCATAAGTAATTTATTTATTTTCTCTGTCTGTCTTATTATGGTACTTCTCTGTTATTCTCTCTTCAATGGTTTGTTTAAACTAAAAATATAAAATGGTTAATTCCACCTCGTGGTACCAATTTAATGTGAAGGAACAATTTCACAATTTCAACTCTTGAAATCGAAAGAATTTCGGACAACTCCTTTTACCCCGTGCGCTTCAACTGTGTACAATGTACCTACATACATACGCCATGTCATTACATTTATGTAGATGCTAATTTAGGTTCTAGTCTGTGGTGGAGACTCTAATAAGACATCAATTACATTAACATGTCTGGCATAATATTGATGTGATACAAATATTATTACGCCGTATTCAGATGGATTTTGAACCACCCAGGATGGTTTTTTTTACAACAAGCTGAATTCTCCGGAATTGCCCGGGCTTTATAAGTAGTTTTTCTAATAGCAATCCTGGAAATTTGAAATGCTGTAAATGACAAAATGTTCATTGTTCAGGAGAGAGAAAAAAAGTTGGTTTTTAAAATAATCAAAAAATTGACATTTTTTATTTAATAACAATGAATAGATCATTCAGAATACATAACATTTTATTGAAAATTTATTAAAAGAATTTATTTTTTTAATTTAAAAAAATCTTTTTCAATGCACTTCGTAAAGTATACCTACAATCATATTCCTAGAATTATTTCGACGACGCAGATCGAAAGAGAAAATGAAAGGGAGAAAAATGACTTATAACTCATTTTTTGATTTTTTGTCCTTTACAGCAATTTAATATTTTCATGATCGATATGTGAACAGTAAATTTTGAGCAAAATTTCACCGAGAAGGTTTTTTCGAAATCTCATGTAGACAGTGACCTTACTTCTATTGTGAAAATCAAGTAGGCAAAATTTCATCAATCTCGGAATAAAAACAGTAGTTTTTTTTAAACAAACCCACACCGGGAACTTATTTATATTACTTCTAGCTGAAGCACCCGGCGTTACCCAGGCCTTATTCTGCTTTAAGGCTTGGGAAAAGAGGATTGGGGTGGTTTTTTGAAATCTTATATGTACATTGACCTTATTCTTGTTTTGAAGATCAAGTGTGTTTTTTTTTATGTACCTCGTAGATATTTTTTAAAATCTCTACAATTTCAATCAACTATTATATAGTTCTGTTAACAGTTTATCTCACAAAAATAGTATGTTTCTAATTTTCTCTTATTTCGTAAATCAAAACCATAAATTCTTTTGCGATAGTAAGATTTGCGAGTAGATACTTAAAAACCTTTAAAAAAAATTTACAGGCAGATGTAATACCAAACGGTCGAATTGTTGTTTATTATTCTTTGCATAGTATTATTGTTAACATTTCAACTTTTAACCTCACTAGGCCAATCCTGAGTTGAGGATGATAATGTTATAACGTAATAAAAATAACACAAAATAAAATATTGAGAAGACAATATTTTTACCTTGAAGTTTCTTACAAATAATGGGTTACGAAACCGAAAGAAACTAATAGATTATTGCATGCAACATTACAAATTTATAAAGATAATATTCAAAATAAAGCTGCACCATTTAAAAATAACAGAAATCTTAGACAAACTTCAATACTTCCTACTCCAAAATGTAAAAAAACAATAGGATAATTAAATCATAAATATCTCGGAGTATTTTTTTTTAATTCATTACAAGAAAAAAAATAGAAAGATGAATACTAACATAAAAGAATTTAAAACTCACCTTAAAAATTATACTGAAAACTTGAACTGAATCACGTCAAATAAAACCAATGTAATAACACCCCTTATACCCACAAGCCCTGCTTATTTATGGAGGTACTTCAAATACATATATTATGTAATTAATCACTGTAAAAAATATATATATTTGTAATTCAGACGGTTGCTAACGGTTTCACCTCTGCCTCGCATTCGAAACGCTGGCGTCCCACAGGGATCGGTTCTGTCTCCGACTTTGTTTTTGTTGCACATCAAAAACCTTTTGTCATGTGCACCAATTCATTGTTACGCGGATGACAGTACAGTCCATGATAGCTTTTTGTTTGACAAGCCCCCAAAGGGTGCACAAATTCCAATGGCTTGGAGGGCTTTGAAGCAAAGAATGGACGCTTACCTCGAGAGTGTTTTCTCTTGGAGTAAGAATAATCTCGTCGAATTCAATGTTTCAAAGACCCAATCATGTCTGGTTACGTCTAAAAGGGATCGAAATGAAAATTTAGTCTCCTTCAATGGTAGCATTCTTCCGAACTCTATCGATATGCTTGGTGTAACTCTAAGTGACCAGCTCAGATATGGGGGCTCCACCGAGGCCAGAGTTATGTTAGCCTCTCAGAAACTGGGCGTACTGTACAGGGCCTGCAGATACTTTAATAGTACACAACTGCTAACCCTGTACAAATCGCAAGTGCGGCCCACGGTTGAATTTGGCAGCCACCTCTGGTCTGGCGCCCCAAAGTACCTGGAAAACACCCTCGATTCTGTGCAGAAACGGGCGGTCCTTTTGATATATTCTCCCGTCTAACAAACGGATTGCAATCTTTAGAGCACAGGCGTCGGGTGGGAATGCTATCCTTGTTCTACAGGTATTTCAATGGAAGATGCTCCGAGGTACTAGCGTCATTGATCCCCTCGGCACCGGTGCATAGTTGGTCTCTTCAAGACCAATGTTCTCTCCTTCCTCTCCTCAAAAAGACTCTCCACGCAGCATCTTCAAAGATGACATAGGCCCCGAGGGAAATTATTTTCCTCAGGGCCTCCTGTATGGAGTTAATATTAAAAAAAAAATATATGTATCCTTTTGTAACCAATAAAAATTTAAAAATATATATATTATAGGGTTACCACGCGTTGATATTTTATTTTAAATAATATATTATGCTTTTATTTAAAAAGGGCATAATATATGAAAAGAGAGAAAATATAACATATATATATGATGCCATTAATTTTTAAATGGTCAAAAATGAAAAAAATATTTATATTTGCATATTTTATTATTAAATTATGACTTCGCAACGCTCACTCAAAAAAAATTGCCGAAGTCAATTTTTTTTAAATATCTACATTAATAATATAGAGGAAATTGGTTGGGGACGGGTTCATAAGCTTCCCGGACAAAATATCTAGCCTTGCCCGAACCGACTACCAGGAAACGGTGACGCAATATGCAAATTGCACATTTAGTATCTATTGCCATACAGTACATTATACAGGGCCGCAATACACTTTATCAATCAATTTTAGGTTGATATTTACATAAAAATTATAAAAAACATCAACGAATGTATTTATTCTATATAGATTCTTTCCCAATCCGGGAAACCTACATGTGGCTAGGGCCAACGCGAAATAAAATCAACAATCAGGAATGTGCGGTTACAAGATTCAATATTTAATTTAATTATTTAATGACTTCAAAAGGCGAAACAGCTGTCACGCGTAATAACAATTACGCACTGAACTTGTTTATAAATTCAATAATAATATTGAATTTATAAATTCATACATTTTTTTATTCACCAGATTTACAGGAACGGGTTTAGTTTTTCCCATAGGAAAAACTAAACCCTTTCATACACTTTTCCATATAAATGATCATCTAGTAAATCCACGTTATGCAAGTGTATTATATAAGTATAATTAATACAAAACAATACAAGAACAACACGTTAATCTACCAAACTATTAAATGGGAATATAATTCACCGTCTCCAGATATTTTCATATCAGAGGGTTCGGCTCTGTGGAATTCCTAATTTGACCGATAAATCCTACTGATCCCTCAATATAAATATTTAAAAAATCTTTCGTAATTCTACATGTATTTAAAATGACTGATTTTTGCATTTTTATATACAAATTCTTTGACAAATCTAATATGCCTAAATTTTTAATAAGAGAGCTAGGTATAATGCCAGTAGCCGAAATAACAAAAGGTAATATTTTTATAGTCTGAGAATGCCAAATTCTTTTAATTTCATTTCCTAAATCTGTATACTTTCTTATTTTTTCAGAAACAGATTTTTGAATATTACAGGAATTTGGAATAGCTACATCAATAATATAAGTTATTTTTTTAATTTTGTCATGTAAAACTATATCAGGTCTATTATGACCAATTGGTCTGTCTGTTAGTATAGTTTTATCATAGTAAATTTTAAAGAAATTATTTTCTAAAAATGAATTTGGTTCGTATTCATAATATGGTACTATATTATGACAGTCAATCAAGTTATGTTTAATTACCAAACTTTGGTGAATTATTTTTAAAACCTGATTGTGCCTAAATGTATACTCAGACGGTGCTAATATAGAACATCCTGATATAATGTGTTCTATAGTTTCCGGAAAAGCCATACATTTTCTACATAAATCATCTATTTGATTTGGATCTTTGATTATATGCTTCCTATAATTTTTGGTATTAATTACTCTATCTTGAATAGCAAGCATAAAACCTTCTATTTCTGCGCTCAACTCTCCAATACTCAACCATTTGTTTGACGAAAGTTTGTCAACATACGTTTGGTTGAGATAATTGAAGTGTTTTGCGTGAATAATTTTATTTGACCAGGAATCTAATAATTCCTGGTTGGTATTTATAAAAATGTTGGCATTCTCGTCGTATAAATTTAAAGGTGAAATATTTCTATCTGCCTTGCAAATTATTGAAATATTTCTATCTGCCTTGCAAATTATTAATAATATTCTCAGACTATAAAAATATTACCATTTATTGTTTCGGCTACTGGCATTATACCTAGCTCTCTTATTAAAAATTTAGGCATATTAGATTTGTCAAAGAATTTGTATATAAAAATGCAAAAATCAGTCATTTTAAATACATGTAGGATTACGAAAGATTTTTTAAATATTTATATTGAGGGATCAGTAGGATTTATCGGTCAAATTAGGAATTCCACCGAGCCGAACCCTCTGATATGAAAATATCTGGAGTCGGTGAATTATTTTACCATTTAATAGTCTGGTAGGTTAACATTTTGTTCTTGTATTGATTTGTATTAATTATACTTATATAATACACTTGCATAGCGTGGATTTACTACATGATCATTTTTATGGAAAAGTGTGTGAAAGGATTTAGTTTTTCCTATGGAGAAAACTAAACCCGGACCTAAAAGTCTGGTTCGTAAATAATTATTGAACATATAAAAGGTTAAAAAAATTAAAACGGAGTTCTACAAATTAAACATGATAATGATAACAATAAAAAAGCAGGAAAACCACACAAAATATTATATCGAACCTTTTATAAAATTTTTCGACATTATTACAAAATTTCCATACCTTTCATTTACTACGGATAATATTAAAAACGATATCTTCGAGTTAACTTCTCGTATTAGAAAACTATAATTATTATTATTTAGATATTTTTATAGTTATGGTTTTGGTAACATTTCCATACTGTACGCCCCAAATATTGAAATAAAACTCTTGGTTTCAACTTAATTAGCACACTATCAAAACAAAAACAAAATAGGTCATTAGGTTCTTAGTTTGGGTTGATTTAGTAAATTTAATTATTTTCAATTTACAAAGGACCAATTAATAAACTTAATTTCTGTTTTTTATACGATAGTTATATAGTTACCAAGCGCATGTACAAATAACTCGATCGTTGAAAAATCAAGTGAAAGATAATTTAAAAATAAAAAAAATCTTAATCCAGTCACTTAAGAGGGCTATTACCAGAGAATACCGGAAATTAGTCCTTTTTAAATCAAATTTTAGACGTATTGACTCTTTTTTTTAAAAACATAAATTGATTTTGAAAGATTGTTAATTTATCTGGTACACTTAATTTTAAAATTTTGAAAAACTAAGTGCATTTTTAATAAACTAAGGTTATACCGTTCGTCGTTGGCAGATTTGTTCAATTTTCAAACGATAGATTCTATTAAACAACACAAATTCAAATCATGTAATAATACAATAAAATAAATCAATACATAATCTAGCCAACACAGTTTTCAGAATTTTAATTATAATTAAATTAAAATCATTAAAAATAAATCCGAGAACGTGTTTTGTGACGAAAATACCTCAGTTTTTTTTATTTATTTAAGGTCTTGCAAACTAAAATATTAAAACAAAAAAATTTGCACACTTATTTTGTTTAGACATTATTGAAAAATCATAAATAATTATGATCAAAATATACTTACAAGAAGTACACGATATTTAATAATTTATCATCGTGCGTTTTGAGCATTTTTATTACTTACTTGAATGTAGGTATATATTAAAGCAAGTTTTGAATGAAATAAATCGATATTAAATTTTTAATTTTAAAAATTTAATACGGGGAATAATCGATCCTTCTCATTGGAACCTCCCTGTACATGAGACTTTTGAAACAACACGTAGAATACCAAAATAAAGGTTCATTTGGGGGTGAAATCCTAATTTGACTGGACTATATAGCTATATATTATAATTTTTAAGTCTCATTTCGTTAAAAGTTGTTACAAAACGTTCCGGTTCTGGTTTATAAATTACTGGGAACTATTTTCGAAGATTACATTATATATTCGTGTTAGCCAAATAGTGTGATAAAGGTTTTAGTGCCTACTATCACAACGCATAATTTAAAATTTTAAAGAACTAGGTTCAAGCTTCCTGGGTGAATTTGGCACACGATAATATTTTGTAGGTACCATGATACCATGAAAACCGCTAAAATAGGTACCTACCTATATTAATCCCGAATTTCCTGTAGTGTACAAGATTCCTGCAATCGGATTATGAGCAATGTAAAATGTTACGTTCGTTCTTCAAAAAGAACAATGTTATAATGATTATTACATTGTCCTTTTCCAAGTGCACACATAAACTTTTACTTTGTACATATTCTAATTATAGGAATCGCCCTATCTACGGTAAAATAATAGGTTTACATGGTACTATTAAATTTATTTAACAATTATTAGGTAAATACTCGTACCTACTGGTATCATAAATTTTAATTATGTATATGGCTATGACTTATGCTAGTGACACACCTAGCGCCAGCGTTATTTTGCTTGGCCGTGCAGTTATAATAATATATGCCATTGGGAATGTATATAATAATTATGCTGAAATAGACCAATTAATAACACTGGCGCTTTTAACGCAAGGTGTGTATCACTAGCATTAGGTTTATTTTCTAATAAATTTAATTTCTCCATAATTATTATTGGAATATTAATTGTCAAGTGAAAATCTTACTTCTAACTACAGAAGTATTAAAATAACTTTCCTCTTTAACGAAAAATCCACGATCAGGTTCAAATAAATGGCGATAGATGTCAGTTTACTGAGAATTTTCCTCTGAAATAATAATTTTACTTTGTCTGCTTCTCAACAGATGTCACTCGTCGCAATGATTGCTTTCCTGCAACAACAAACTACTACTGGAAAGGAAAGACTGAACACATGTAGGTATATTTGACTCGAAGTAAATAAATTGTTTTTTCGATTTGATCAAAGATGTCAGTTCACTTTTCGAATCCGAAAGAAAATTAATGAGATTCTTGTCTGCCTAAAGAAATGCACTGCATGGATGAATAAATACATAGGGAGTTTCTCACCATCCTCCTAATAGCTTATCCACACTATAACGAATATTATTAAAAATAAAATACTTGCAATAGTACGTACGATAAGTGATACATATACTTTTATATAATATGTGAAAGATCTTTCGTCTAAATTGAAAATGAGTAATATAATATTTCTTTCAGCAGTAGACCTAGCCTAGTCCAAAAAAAAAACCAAACCAAAATTTACTCTGGAAATAAAAAATCTCTTTATAAGATTGATTTTTTTTTCCAATTTGAACAATTTTTTATATCATTACATTTGTAAGTAGGTACTTTAACACCTACATAATAAAAAAAATATATTCATTTTTTTTTTTCAAATAAGCAATTGCTAAATTTATTCCAAGAAACTACTATACCTATATCAATGACTAATATTTTTTTAAACTTTCTTCAGACGGGAGGTCAGACCAGAATTTAAAAAAAATGTTAATTAGAATGTCCGAATAAACACGAAAACTTCACATTTGAAAAATTATCTTTATAAGGGGGTTTCTCACCATCCTCCCAGTAGCTTATCTACCCTAATAACGAATATTTTCGATTTACGATTTACGGTTTATTTATTTATTAAGTTGGAGTTTATAATTCGGTACTCGAACCTACGAATAGTGGCTATATATTAGATAAGTTGGCCGAGTTTTCTAACCACTGCGAGTATTTTATTTTTATTTTTGATAATATTCGTTATTAGGGTAGATAAGCTAACGGGAGGATGGTGAGAAACCCCCTTAAACCAATAAAACCGGTTACCATGTTGAACCGGAAACGGGACGTACAAACAAATTTAAACACATACGAAATGCAAAAGCCAATAAATACAAATGTAGGTATATAAGGCTTTCTTCGAAAAAATATTTTTTATTAGAACAACTCTCTTTTTATAACATTATTCCCATCAATATAATATGTATAATTGAAGAAGAAGATTAGCACTAATAATCTAAACGAAAATATGAAAACAAACAAGAAAAAGCAAATAAAAGATAACGGTCGCAAATCGCAACTGGGACTCGAACCCAGAACCTCTCGTCTTACCGTTGTTTTTTTTTCTTCATATAAATAATATCAGATATATTTATCCGAGTTACAAACCAGTTAATAGAACGCTTGTTTCCAATGAAGAAGGTAGCTAGCTGCCAATAATATGAAGAAAAAAAATAGTCGAAGATATTCTGAAATTTGAAATATGACATTGACAAATCTGACATTTAAGTAAGAGGTAGCAGTAGACTAATTGGTATGAAGATTGTTCCAGTAAGACGTGAGGTTCTGTGTTAGAGTCCCGGTGAAACCGTTATCTTTTATTTGTCTGGGTCTTGTTCTTTTTCATATGTTCGTTTGGATTATTAGTGTTACCTTCTTCTTCAATGATATAATAGTTGTCTGTTGGAGATAAATTAACGCCACCATGAAGATTAATTCGTTAGGCTAGTTCAAAGAGCGTAGTTTCAAAACTATTTACGTAAATGTGCAGCAAAATATTTATTGATCCTTATAATGCAAACATTATAAATGGGTACGTACCTATTTATTTATAATTATAATATTGTAATGATTAGGTTATCGTTATTCCTTATTACAATATAACACAATAGACCATTGGGTTATTTTACATTGGCCCCACACAGGACTCTTGAGGAAAATAGTTTCCCTTAGAGCCATGTCTTTGAGGATGCTGTGCGCAGGATCTTTTAAATGAAAAGAAGGAGAGGAAGTTCTGGGAAAAATTTTATGAGGGATAGGTAGGAATTTAGGGGTCAGTGGCCACAATGTGGCCCGCGAACAAATTATAAATGGCCTGCGTGAGCAAGTTTAAAAATTCCCGCTAACTTTCAAATTTTTGTAGGTCAAATCAAAGGAGTGATTAAGCTGTAAATTTTTGAGTTGTCCGGTTACCAAAGAAAGGGTATCTATGCCTACCATGGTACAACCATTGGAAAATAAGGATAATATTCTTGTGAAATTAAATATGCATGTTATGTTTCAACTTGAACTATATATTTAATCAACAGACAGTATACATAAGGACTCTTATATTCTACACAGATACATTGAATTCGTTGAAATTAGGTGTACAAATTTTATAAACCATATCCAGGTGTAAATTACAAATGCTGGAAGTAAAACAAAAACAAACTGATTACAAATGCGAACATAAAAAGTCATCAAAATAAATTATAAAAACAAGCATTTAAATACTCAATATTATGTGATAACATTTTATTTAAGGAAAAACAATGTAAAAGAAACATAACCTGTTAATATAACTTGTAAAACACAACAAAAAATAAAAATTGATCATGTAAATTCACTTACGAAAGAAAAGCAATGAATACGTGATGCAACGATATAAAAGCAGATGAAAGTATCAGACTTATCGGATTAATCGTGCGATAAGTGCTTGTAATAATCGTTGAATCACAAAAATCACTGATCCACCACAACAACTACTAGACATTCGTACAATTTTCCTAAGACAACATCCAACATAAAACAAGACTTACGTAAGAATTTAATTGACAAAACTATTATCAAAATAACTTACGAAACTTCTAATTATTAATTAATCCTACTTATTATCATGCATTTCCGAGTATGGAATATTATTTAGTCTTTATTTGATAGATGTCCGCAGGTTGGACAAGAATTCGTTTGGTGATTTCCCGATCGGGAGAATAGTATCAATAACCCAAATATTTCTTTAAATTAATCACAAGAGTTTTGGCGCTGAATAGTTCAAATAATAAATAAATTGATATTTATTAAAATATAATGATAACGATAATAGATATTTCCTGTTTTAGGTGGAAACCACACAAAAATCCCAGCTGTTAGAAACCAGTGGGGGTTATGGCACACCAAATTGGAGAATGTTCTCTGAGAATTGAAGAAAAAACTGGAGAATTTCTGGGAGAAGGAAAAGGAAGTCTAGGAAGTACTTCGATGTCCAGATCTAGCAATTAAACTAAACTAACATTTCAATTATTCGATTTATAAAGCCTCTTTCACTACGGAAGGAGGTGCAAATATGGTATTTTTAATTTGTTTAAAAATTGTACCTAGGTGAAGAAAAACGCTATGTCAATTTAATATTTTTTGGGCGAAAGTCAATAAATGATCTTATCGCTTTGCAATGGTGTTTTTTACTCTATCAAAACTGTAATTTTCCATTCTATTAATAAAGTAACTACAAATTTCTATATTAATGTACTTGAAGAAATGCAGAACTCTAATCAATAATGTAACAGTTTATTGTAATGTAACACTTAGGTATTAGGAAAAAGTTTGATATTTGCAAAGCAAAGTATCAACCTGGTTACCAATTGAAAATTTTCAATAAAAATAAAAATATAAGTAAAAACATACAGAAGATATTAAATGTTTTATATATTAACAATTCAACATTGGTAAAATGGCACTGATTTTTTTTATTGTTCTATTTCTTATATTATAAGTAAATTTATTGCTTTTTTTATTTTTCCAAACGGTGCAGAAATGGTGAAGAGGTGATTTTATAAAATAATTATTATTGATTTGTCATCTTTCGAAGTGCTTTGGAAGTGTTTGTGATAATTCTCTATAATATACTCATACTTAATAGATTCATAAATTTATTACATTTTCTATTTGGCGTTATTTCGATTTTCCATTTTCACGTCAAAATATTTTTTTTACGAAGGATGCATAAACCCTCTGACTAAGCATTTTACTGCTTTATTTTTTGAAAAAATGTCAGTGATTTTCATTCAAACGTGTAATAATCTTTTTTTTAATAACTTAATAAGTAAAACCTCAAATAGTATACAGTCAATATTAGGGATTCTCAAATGATAATTTCGTAGTTCAGTTTCTCTATTCCTAGTAGAATCTTTTTCTGTTTCAAATTTTCATTTGGGAGTCGCTTATATTGTCTTCAGTGATAAAATAATCACTTTGTCAGGGCAGATATGATTATTATATGCTTGCCTATTCTGACAAAGGTACGAATAGGTCGAAACCGGTTGGCTTGCTCGTATAAATAAAGCGAAATTCACAAAATTACATCACAGTTCGATTACTAGTTCCCAAAATACAATACTAATTGACATCCAGAAGAAAAAATATTGGTTTATAAATGTAGGTATCTACTAATTGGAGACTGGAACCTTCGTTTAGGACGTTGTTGCCGATTTTAACATATTGAAGGGAAACACGAAATTAGTGAAAATCACGAAATTTGCAAAATACGAATTTCGAAAGAATCACGAAATTTGAAAAGTTCCCAATTTCGAAATAATCACGAAATTTGACAAATCTGAAAATGTGTTATAATATGAACATGAAATTCCAGAAAATCACTTTCGAAATTCGTAAAGTCAGGAAACTTACGGAAATCATATAAATCCTGAACAAAATTCTGAAAATCTGATAATCTAGAAAACCATAAAATCGCGGAAATAATACACCCTTCATATCCATCCCTTTAACACCCCTGGCGTAGCATCATGTCGGCCATCCTGAAGACCCGGAGCCAGCTGAAGAGGTCCTGCGCGCGCGGCTCGGGCTCTACTCCCCCCGCGTCCCCGGAGCCCTTGGAGGCGCGTGATGGGGCCCGCTCGGCCCCCTTGTCCTTGGCCGGGGACTTCTTCTCTCCGTTCTGCTTCTTCTCCGGCTTGCTCAACTGCGGAGAGGCGGTCATTGTCAACGGATTAAACTGGAAACAAATGAATGGGGAATGGTTAATAAATAAATAAAAAATTAAAAAATCAGTTGTAAGAGTAAAAAGAGCTATGTTTAAAATCCGACATCTGGGTGAATAAAATGAAATATTTAGTTATTTCTATTATTGTGTCTTAATTATCAGTTATAATGTACATGAATTATGCATCTAGCTTCAATATCTTTCAACAGATGTCGTTATTGTAGGCAGTTAATTGTAGTTTTAATGTGTCTCAACAGAGGTCAGTAAAGTCGTACGATATGACAGAGACAACTGTCGCCCGTTCGGGTCTAATAACCGAACGGTTACGAAGATTGCCGATGGTATCCGATCGACAGGTAGGCAATTTCAGTTACCATCTCTTGTGCGGAAGAGATTGCGATTCTCTGCTCAGAGAATCTTGTAGAAAGGACGTTTAAATACTCATAGCAAACAAGATCATAATAAACACGACTCGTAACCTGACGAACCGAAGTATCTTTGAAACTCACGATAACTGGGTTGTATTGTTCATAAAAGAAAACAACAGAACACCACATCAGTATTCTTTTTATCCTTGCGAAGAAACCTTTGGTTTTGAAGTATGTTGGTATGAATAATGTGAAAAACCTTGATTTATCATAATATTAATGTTACACGAATAAAAACAATTGATACCGTTATAGAAGTGACAGGAGGTAATTAATGGTTATTTATATATTTTGTTTAAATTCTCAAATAGAAGGTAATTGATGACAATCGGGAAAGCGGATGATAAAATTTATTTAATTAATGTTCCTAAAATTAATCAGATGTTATACGCGGAGAAAAATGTTTTTCTAAAATACGATAATTTTATTCGTAAAAACGGTTAAAAACGGGACTGAAGTTCTTACGAACAAATTAACAGTCTTTCAATGTTTATTAGCGGAAAAATGTCAGAAAAATTTGTTGGTGGACTTACGAAATTACGTATACCAACAAATTATTCTTACATGTTCCCGCCAAAAAACATTGAAACCCTGTTAATTTGTTCGTAAGAATAGCGTTCGTTCGTAAAAAAGTTCGAAAAAGTTCGTAAAAAAAATTTGTTCATTCCCGTTTTTATCCGTTTTTACGAATAAAATGGTCATATTTTAGAATAACATTTTTCTCCTTGTACTCATTAGAAATGGTCTGCCGTTGTGTTTGAACTAACGTTTTCTTCGTAGGCAAGATATTTCAAATAAACAAATAAATGGGTACCTCTATTTCGAAAGATCTCGATTATTCAAAGAGCACCCTTAATTAAAATTGCATTAATTTTATATGTTTACGTAAATATGCAAACATAATGCACGGAGACATGTGATAATAGTAACTGGCACTGGCACCCAATTGAAGAGGGAATACAATGACCAGTGTCACTCGTGCTCTACCTACTTAATCCGCTAATGCAACTCTTCCGGGACACTCTAACAAAAGAACGAAACAATAGTTAAGTAGAAAACAGAATTAGACTGTGAATTGAATTACACCATGAGTCGTGCATTAACAACATAACACTAGTGAATCGTGTATTAGAATGAAAGTACGCAAATATCGCAACCACAAACTAACCCAAATAGTTGGAGTTTAATTGGTGGTTTCGACCATATTTGTAAATGTCTTCTGATATATAACTAAAAGGAGAAGTACCTACCGCCATTCGTGAAGCACGTAATCGCCCACTTAGGGCGGCCTCTTTGATTGCCCCATTTGCCATCACAAATACAATACTCTTGCAAAAATGCATTAATAATAATTATATTAATTATATTGATTTCTTATAAATTCGACAGCGGGTGCGCTGTCCTAAAGCCATGGCGGTATCTTAAAGGTGTGGGTTATATTTACCCAAAACAGGAAAAAGAAAACTGTTTTGTAAAGAAGGAGGCATAATGGCATAATACCCCCAAAAATAAATAATAAAAATACATTTGGCCGTGCTAATCTTAAATCATATAATTATAATTCATAGATTTCTGAAAAAATAAGAAATTATACAGATTTAGGAAATGAAATTAAAAGAATTTGGCATTCTCAGTCTATAAAAATATTACCATTTGTCATTTCGGCTACTGGCATTATACCTAGCTCTCTCATTAAAAATTTAGGCATATTAGATTTGTCAAAGAATTTGTATATAAAAATGCAAAAATCAGTCATTTTAAATACATGTAGGATTACGAAAGATTTTTTAAATATTTATATTGAGGGATCGGTAGGATCTATCGGTCAAATTAGGATTTCCACCGAGTAGAACCCTCTGATATGAAAGTATCTGGAGTCAGTGAATTATTTTCCCATTTAATAGTCTGGTAGGTTAACATGTTGTTCTTGTATTGTTTTGTATTAATTATACTTATATAATACACTTGCGTAGCGTGGATTTACTAGATGATCATTTTTATGGAAAATGTGTGTGAAAGGATTTAGTTTTTCCTATGGGGAAAACTAAACCCGGACCTAAAAGTATGGTGCGTAAATATTCGGAATATTGTGAAAGTATATAGTAGTCCCTATTCCCTCGCCTAAATTAGAAATGTTTCAAATTACAAATTACAAAAGACGGGAATGAATTGAATTCCCCATACTAACTGATACGGAGAGTTATCGAAATAAGGGCGCTTAATACATTGTAATTCAAGAACTACAAAACAAACAATTGATCCGTTACCAAACTGAAGAATCAAATATCGTAAGATGATACCGAAGGAAAAGAAGTGCTCGAGTGGAGAGTCTACGAAACTTGAAATGATCAAATACCATCTAGGTCTATTCATCAGACAAGCTGCAGGTTCAAGGTGGATGGAATGATTGCCGAATAAAAAGGGAGGTTTGAGTAGAATAACTAACATTAATAATTATGTTGAATTTCTCAAAGACTTAGTCCATCATTATTTATGGTTCGCTTCTCTGATCTTGATCCATTTTCTTCAATAAATATGATATTTTAACTTTAACCTTATCTTCATCCTCTTGATATCACGCTCAGAATCACCATGTTCATAGATTCCCTCTTTTGGATTCATCTTATTCCCAATATGGACTTGCGCGAACAGATCACAAGATACGTGATTATTGAACATGGCGCCTAACTGCATTAATTAAGTATGTAACATCCATCACGATTTTATAGGAATGATCGAGATATTTATACTACACAAAAGGCTTTGAAGTACACAATTAAATACCAAATACAATGCCAACACTCATTATATTGATTCTTGGTTACATTCTAAAATTAACATTATTTGGACAAAACAAAGAGTTTTATTTATTATTATTTCGGGAGTTGTATACTTATTTTGCTGAAGAACACTTATTGGAAGACAAGTCAATATTATACTTTGAAAAGAGCAATTCAAAAGGTTGGAAAATATTGTTTATGTACACAGTAAATATTGAAAACCTGTTCTAAAAGTTAGGTCATTGTGGTAAAATGCCACTCGCTCTTTAACCGCTTTCATTGTATAATGCTAAAGTAGTAGTACCTATGTGATAATAATTATTGCAGCATCCTCTTCAATAAATGCTGAGAACCCAACATTTGGCTTCATCAAAACATCAAATATGAAATGATTGTTTCATTTTTCATTGAGTGACATTTCGATTATGTAAATATTCAAATCGTTTTTATTCTTATGAATTAGCAATCGAAACATTTTGAAATACGAATCAAAGGATAATATGATAGCAAGTTATAAAATACAAGCTTCTGCCCGCGACTACGTCTGCGCAGGATTAGTACTTCTATTAGCCTATTTTCTTTTCCTGGGTCCCATCTACGTTTATACCAAAATTCTTAACCTATTTATTTAAAATATCTATAATTCTTGATTCGATTAAAAATTAGGCGAGTACTTCAAATAAATTCACTAATTTTCTAAAATAGAATTTTAATTTAAATGAAATTTGATTGTTTTGCAAAATGCCATTCTCAAATTTTGATATTTTCTATTAAACAATAATTATTATTTATAATATATTAAAAATAGCTAGCTTTATAAACCCAATATGTTATTCTGACGTATGAGCTATATTATTGTAAAGTCTTTTGTAAAGAAAGAGTAACAAACACACATACATCCATACAAACATTCACGTTTATAATATTAGTAAGATTAAATCATTTCAAACATAAGTTTTATACCAGTTTGTATGAATCATCGTAAAGATACGGAGCATACATACATTCAATGTCGCTGAGAAGAAACGAAAATCTTCGACATAATGTATAAAAAGTTTGTTCGTATCTAATGGTAACTTCTCCCTGAAGGAAGACACAATCAAAGCGCGAGGGTGGGAAATTTTTTATACCACTTCCGAGGGGAGGGTGTCAACAAACACGTGTTTCTGTCATCATTACCGGAGGGGAAGATACAAAAAAAATTGAGCGATCAATTCGAAACAGTTTTCGTATTTTATAAATGTTTCGATTTTATGTCCATCACTACTAGAAGCATTTCTATGAATAGAGTTGAAACGCCGATACTCGTCGAGCGCAAGTGCTATTCATATAAAGTGCATTGAGTTCAGCAATAATTCATAGACTTGGCCTCAATTGTATCTTCTATGAAACCTTTGAGAAATATCTCGCAGTGGTTTTTATTTCATACATTTAGATTCAGTGTTAATTCAGAACAAAATATTAAGAATATTAAGTCTGTTTTAACTTCAATAAAGTTCAATTGAAAATAAATTAACGACTTTACGTAATTTCGGTTTATGAACGTAAATAAATAGTCTTTCCTAATTTTCCGAGTGAATCTATAGCAGATGTTGGTTTACGCCTATTGTTCGTGTGGATCATTAATCATTATTAATACTAATAACTGCAATTACTAATTTAATTACAAAGCTGTTGATCAAATGATGTTGATTGACCTATTTTTACGTAATACAAGGTTCAACGAACAAATTCAATCAATTTGGGAGATGGATATGAAACTATTTATTGGATAACCAACATCCCTGCCATAGGTCATCCCAGGTGGTTCACCATGTTTTGTGAGTTAGCAGAGGTGCTGGGGTTCATGAGATAAGTTTGTCTAGGTCTTGGCGGTCAATACGTTTGTCCACCTACTGCGTGGGGGAGCGGGATCGGGAGAGATTGAAGGAGACCTAACCTAGACCTCTCCAGCCGAACTCTCTCGATCCATGGCCTTGCACCGCAGTAGGAGGAATGGATTCATGCGTCACTCCTGAACACATTGACCCCCAGATTCCCACCCACCCCTCATGCCTTTTCCCTCCAAGAACTTGCTCTACTTCCTTTTCTAAAAGACCCCCGACACAGCACCCCCAAAGACAATAATTATTAATAATGGAAAAAATAATTATTTTCACAAAGTTATTTATTTAATAAGCTCAAAAAATAAATATTTTGTGATGTGACTTGAAAAGAAAAACTTAATACATATATGGAAAAAATGGTTGTTAAAGTGTTAAATCGAAAAATGAGTGCGTGTCTTCTTTGTCCGAACATTTTCAGTTAGTATCCAAGTCCGATCCACCTAGCTTTTCAACAATACGATAGAAAAATAAGAATTAATTAAACTTCGTGTTGAGTTGGGTTTAACTCAAATTAAATGCCAAGCAGAAACAAGGTACCTATGTTGTAATTTATTTCTTCTGTTTATAAATTTATCACAAAGAACGAACCAACTGTTAATAGTAAAACGTATCGTTTTAATTATCAGTAAAAGTTATTTTCAGTATACACAATTTAATGTGATAAAGATAATATGTCTGAAGCTTTTATTTAATGCATACTTAAAATTACACCCCTTAAATTCCCGCATAATGTTAAAAAGTGTCTGTCGCTAGTTAGATGACTTTATTGCTCAAAAATTTCAGCAATTTTCTGTCATGAAAATCCTTTAATGAAATGACGTAGTACGTTAGAACAAGGGCTGACAGTTTTTAACGGCGTTGTTCCTAAAGCTGTCAGTTTTTAATGCCGTTGTTCCTAAAGCTATCAGTTTTTAACGGCGTTGTTCCTAAAGCTGACAGTTTTTAACGGCGTTGTTCCTAAATCTTTCAGTCTTTAACGGAGTTGTTCCTAAATGTCAGTTTTTAACGGCGTTGTTACTAAACTGTCAGTTTTTAATGCAGTATTTTTAGTGTTCCCAATAAATTGTAGCACTGAATGACTGAATAGATAATCTACACTAGAAATTTAACACATCCATTTAGATTTGAATAGAAACCGATATCGCACTGACTTAATACATTTTGGTGCTAGCCCATTTAGCACGCTCTCTCTAGAACGAAATGAAAGAAAAAAATTGAGTGAATATTGCACAAGAGTACCAACTGGAATCTCCAATTGGGATATGTTATAAGGCTAAAAGTAGTGGAGAGGAGGAAGGAGGGGTTATTCAGATCTGGTCACCGAACACGCCTATGAATGGTGGTCTTACACCAGGGCGGTACTGAGAGTATCTTCCTCATCGTATACTATATATTAATTTTAATTAATTATTTATTGTAAATTAGTATAAATTAATCAAATAAAATTTATTTGAGCACCGGCGCCGGGATTGTGACCCGCGATCTTCGGATTGATAGACGAGAGCCTTGCCCCTTGACCACGGAGACCGTATGATGATGAAACAAGGTTCTGTTTTTGGAAATTTAAACAAAGAATGGTCAGACTTTTAGATCACTAATTACGCCCACATTCTTTATTATCCTATGCGGTACGTAGTTGGCGATTATGAATTAGTGACATAAGGTCGGTCGCTGGGCAGAGCCTTGACATTTGACTATTGATTGTGGAAGCAGACCTACACCACCACTAGATCTATCTAGTACCTACTATATCTACCTCGGAACGGAGACAGTAATTTCCTGGCGGGTCAGCTATTTCAGTCATCGGGCTCACTCATGTGGAAAATGTTGTTCCATCTATTGGAAATACGTTTTATTGAATAAACTAGAAAAGAATCGTTTATTGAATGCATTTTTGTAGTAATACTTCTTTAGAAACGTATAATATCACTGGTATATTTTTGATTATGATTTTTTTTAAATCCTTTCGAGAAAGGAAAGCCAAATTAAAAATCTTCTACCATGATGACACAGATAACAGTTATGTAATTGTTTCATTTTTATTTTATTATTACATTTTTTCTTTCTTATCTTTCTCTGTATGTAAGTACTACTTAGTATGTTTTATATCTCATGTTCTATTATATTTCATCTTGATTATTATTATTTCCATTTTTTGACTACTAGAATCTAATAACAACTAAAACTTGATTTCGCATGCTGTGAACATTTTTAATTGTAGTGTTAATATTTGTGCATATTCCAACCTTTATTATTAATGTAATAATTGTTAATACTCTGTACCTAAATGTTTTAAACAATGTATAAATAAATAAAATAAACTTTTAAGGAATCGTTCCAACAAAGATGCAATAATTTTCGAGACATTATTACTTTTTCAAAGATTTTTTTCAAATATCTTTTCAAGCATCTATCTCAAGTTAAGTCTCAATAATCCATCTTTCATTTATGTTTGTGAGGATCGTTAAAGAAGTAAGAAGTAAATGAAAGTCTTCAGATAAAAGCCATCTGCAGCTTCTAGCACTCGTATAGAGAGCTTTCTGAACTGAAACCCGATAAAATCAACATCAAAACTTCCTCGCGAGTTCTATTCCCCGACTCAAGGAGCCAGAATGGAAAGTGTTCGCAAAATGGAAAATGCTTTTAGATTATAGGAAAAGATAAATACACTCAGAATTGTTTAAGAAACTTTTATGGAAGATAATATATTATCTTGTTTTTTTTATAAAACGTTTTCCTAAATAGTATCTTCAAAACGTAATTGGGTTTTTTCAGTAACATTAATTAATAAGTAGATATATATCTATTAATTAATAAGTAGATATATATCTATTAATTAATAAGTAGATATGTATCTATTAATTAATAAGTAGATGTATATCTATTAATTGATAAGTTGATATATATATATATATATATATTAATTAATAAATAGATATATACCTATTAATTAATAATTAGATATATACCTATTAATTAATAAGTAGATATATACCTATTAATTAATAAGTAGATACAGAGCTATTAATTAAAATCGGTAAATTTAACTTATTTTTTCAATGAAAACTATTCTTGAAAACAAAAAATTGATTGTTTTACATTAGCTCCATTCAGGAGGCCTTGAGGAAAATAATTCCCCTAAGGGCATATGTCATCTTTGGGGACGCTGTGTGGGGGGTCATTTAAGAAAAGAAAGTTCTGGGAACGTTAAAGGTATGAGGATTTAGTAGGAATTTGGGATCAGTGTGTCCAGGTGTGATGGACGATTTAATCTATCTCTCCCATTGCGGTGCAAGGCGATGTTCCTAGAGAGCCCTGATGGAGAGGTCAATAGGTCTCCCTCAACATTGGTCTCCTTCAACACCCCTGCAAATTCATCAAAAGTAGCCAACCACCAGGGGTGACCTTTGGCAGAGATGTTGGTTATCCAATCAATGGTTCCCAGGGCAGCGGTACCCATACCCGCCTCCCAAATTTTAAACAAACACTAACGCCGTTCTTCCATGGAGCTACCTTCAAGCGATACGATCGCCGCTCGTCTGTACCATCCATACTATTAATAGTGTTTGTAAACGCCGCTAGGCGTTGCACTAGCAAAATAGTATGACAGGTAGCGGGTAGCGGCGATTTAGTCGCTTGTGAGTAGCTGCGTGAACGAAGGGCGTAAATTGCAACATTGCAAATTGCAAGTGGTTGACATTTTTAAAGCGATTTTTGGTTTTATCGAAGGTCTTCAGAAGGTCAGTATATCTCTACACCACTTTATTGTTAGATTTCCAATTTAATTTCAAACATAAACCTAAAATCTTCAAGAAAAACAAAAATTTAAATTTTAACATGTAGGTACATTATTCTTGTCTTATTTTTAAATCAATACGTATTTGTTTATTTATGTTTGAATTCCTCTGGCGGTTAGTATTTTCATAAGATTATGCTTTTATAACATAACACCGATGTTTTTTGTTTTGCTTTACATGCACACAATAATATTATTATTTTCGTTGAAACATCAAAGTGCAGCAATATTTTTATATTTCTCGGAAATCTGTGGTTCGCATTCTACTCTGAGATTAACCAAAGAAAATAAGTAATAATTCAAAGCCGCATCAAAACAATAAAACCACAAAATATTCTCCATAAGTAGAACTGGTCTATGTTGTAATGTTTACACACAGTACACTGTGGCTGTACCGTACATTTGCGTACATGCGACATTCGGTTCATCGCATCATTTCGACTGCAAGAAGTTCAGCCTCTTGACAATACAGATTCTGATTACGAAATGGCTCACAAAGGAGTCTTTAGAGCAGGAGAATGTAGAACGAGACATTGCAGCACTTTATGAAACACAGCTGATCAAATACGTAGACAAACCAGAACTCGTGTATCTAGAACCGACTCGTGTAATAAAGTGACAAGAACATGATTATGATTAGATAATGTAACCGGCCGGTTGACTCTTCCCGTGTTTATGACAGGAAGGCTAAACAATATGACATACCTAATTATTCATTCCGTTGTTATAATGCAGTTGAAATTTCAAAGACACGTGCTTTGGATTACTTTTTATGGCTGTTTTTATAACATCATGTTCAAAGTAAACAATAATTTTGAATTTAAGAGGAATGTCTGCGTGATCTTTTTCATGCAAAACATAAATTTGGATTTGTATAACCAAACTTTATAATCATTTTTTTAATCGAAATATATACCTGCTATAAATAGCAAATTTCAAGTACGGATATGTGCTACTTTATTTATTTTTGTTTAAAATTGTGGTATATTAAAGAATTCAGTTTTGTAAAATTTTAGAGGCGACTTTGGCAGAATTTTTAATTTATTTATGACAAATTTGTTTTGTTTAATTTAAATTTACGCCCATAAATAAACCAATGACTTTACGCCCATCAAAATGCTTTTTTAATATTTTTTTATCGTAAGTATAGATAACTTATATTTTTAATGATTATACTAAACTCACAAATAATTTCCAAAGTTTCCTCAAAAATCTTAAAAATTTGAACTTAATTGACTGTATTTTATAATTTAAAACTAAAATGAATAAATTAATACATATTCGTAAAAGATATTTGCTATGCCTTTTGATATAAAAAATAATTATTCAATCTGCTTGGGTATTTTGGCCTTAAATCCAAATTTAAGTTTTGTATGAAAAAGGCTGAGCAGCGGTTCCTCTAAAGTTCCTCAATTTTAAAAGCTCTATTTACAAAACGGTGAAAAGCTCGATACATGTAGTTTAAGGCGTGGGAATGCTTTTTGCTATAAGCGATCTGTCAGTTGACAATTTTGAAGCTTTCGGTACAGGTAAAAGATGCAAACTGTATATCTTATCGTGTATTTCGAGCAGTTCAATTGGATCTATCTTTCTATGCAAATAAAATTCAAGAATCGTTAATTTGAGAATTCATTTCTGCTACGATTTTTTTAGTCCTAAAGGCAACGGTGGGTAAAGAAGATCAAAAATTACCCTGGGATCTTCTATTGCCGTAACGATCATGATTAGGTTAGCTACATAGTCCATTTATCGCTAACATTGACCTCTAAGTTTTAAAAAGCTCGGCAAAGTGTCGAGGCACTCTCAAAGCTTTGTTATTTGCACAAACATTATTTTAGAAACACGTTCTTTTCAGATCAAAGGGAAAGAAAGTTCAAGAAAAAGAAGGTTAAAAAAGGTTTAATTCTAGTGTTTTCTTTCGTTTGTCTTGTACAATTTGTGCACGAACAAGAACTATTCTATGAATAGTATTATTAAATGCGGAAAGCAGAACATAGACTATTCAAGTAATCACGCTTCTTTGTACCAACGCCAACAAATAAATAGCAGTAATGATGGTACTTAATCTGTGGCGATAATTTCAGTGCACCTGCCTCTGTTTCTGGTCGCTATTGAGTCGCAATCAAAGGGAAGCAATCATCATTAAACCAGTTATATTAATTATAGCTTTCAACTTAGTTTCTTTGAACTTCGAACTTTAAACCTAGGCGCGCCGCTCGTATAGATCACGATGTTTCAATTCGTAGGGTTATTATTACTTCGTGTTGGAATGTATTTCTACTCTGGGCTATGAATTGAACTTAGAAAAATCTAGCTTTTGAGCTTTTTCGCTTTATTTGTAATAAAATTTTAAATTAAAACTGTTATTATTCAATCTGCTTGGGTGAATGGTGGAAAACTGGTGAATTTCTTTGATGTAAATCGTCAATAACAAATTGGTCCAAAACTAATAAAACATGGCTTTTAAATATTATTTCTTCAGAGCTAACCTGGCAGCGGATCTAAAGCTTTATTTGCAGGCAAATTTCAAAGGAAACTGATGCTATAAACACTATCATCACATTGAAGTAAAATGTTAATTCACCGAAGCTATAGTAAATATATTCGTTTAGTTTTATTTTATATACTCAATAAAATTATTTTTCAATTTATTAAAAAAGGTTTATTTATACAGTTTGTCTTGCCTTCAGAAGGCAAAACAGCTCTTAAGCATGATAATAATTACACAGCAAACAATTTTAATAAAAAAAAACAGTTTTTTTTACCAATTGTGTAATAATTTTATTAAAAAAACTCAAAATTAAACTGGTGTTCTACAAATTAAAGTTGATATTATCGATAAATATCACCTAAGGTTAATTAGAGTAACCTTTTGGTTCCGACAGCTTTTTAGAACAAAGGTAAGGGGTAAAATGTAAATGTCATATTTATAACATTACGCATACTATAACGTTCAGATCTCGTTAACGTAATGTATTTTAACTAGTACAATTAGCGAGTTTTCGTGTAGAATTCCAAAATAAATGGTCTGTTAAATTTACTTCAACGCCTTCAAATAATATTGTATCATTTCACTTCCAAACAGTTTTCTCAAAGGGGTCTTTAAACTTTATATTATCCAATTAAGCAGGAACCAGGCCACAGTGCTGACTGCTAGTATAGTAATGGAAGAACTCGACTCTAAAGGAACGAGGTGGTTTGCTACAAATAATGGCATTTTATGTAAGTAAGCCATGTGGAAGCAAATTTAGAGAATATACTCGTTCAAAATTATTATAGTATATAGTGTGTAGGTTTATCGCTTAAATAGAAAAGAAAATTTGTTCTGTACGATATTAATAAAGTGTTATCGGTCTCCATGCTAAAGCACAGATCAAACGAATAAGTTTTCGGGTTTGAAATTGCATTTTAACGGGTTTGACGATCATGGAATTAATTTCAAATAGTTACAATTCTATGACTATGATTCTATTTGGTTATTAGGTGCATGAGAATGGGTGCCCCTAAGTCTCTAAATCGTATTGGATATTATGCAGACATGAAAGAAAAACTCTCCTAGGTACCTAATTCTGTTTCAGAATTAACTTGTAGCACATGCTTAGGATATGTATTTTACAATAAATTAGACTTAATCAGCTCAGGTCTTGATAACCTAAATAACCAAAGTAAACAGTAGATTTTTAGAGATTATGAACATATATTACATAAAATGCATCACATCTCGTTTATTCGGAGATAGGTATTGTATAAGCTGGGTGCATCGGTTTGTTCTAATTTATTATCACAATTCATAGACTTTCTTTACAAACTGTTCATAGAAAGTTGAATGTGATAAAACACGGAAGACAAAACTTTTGTATATGTTATTATCTAAAATATTTTTTCTGAATGGTTTTTTGTGATTTTGGATATAACTTCAATCTGCCAGGAGACAGGGGAATATGGCATCCCCAAATTGGGAAATTCTGTGTGGCTGAAGTAAGTGTAACTGCGAACTATAAGCCAAGGTTACCCCCTGCTAAGGGTCTTCAAAATATGATAACCCTTTGGAAGACTTTCGGAGCCAACACATTGTACTTCATATAACATTGTTCTCGTATAACATGCTGAAGCAGTATCCTTACCACAAAATGTTACAAAGGCGTAGGTATTATCAACAATCAAAAAGTGTAAATTACGTTTTAAAAAACCTCGGAGTGAAAGCGGTCAAGTTATGTACTCTTGTGACAGTTGCACCTGAGAATTGTGCGAGTTTTTAATGGAGTTTGTCCAGAATGACCGCAAAAAATCTGGTAAATACTCTTTATTGAGTTATTTTAATAGTTCTTGATATTTCAACCTACTAATATATTTTATAATTATGTTTAAGAGTGGGTACCTACCTGAAAATTGTTTTATTTCTTGTTTTATTATCTACCACACAATTTTCAAAAAAGGGGAACAAAACAGAAAAAAACGGATGCGCACGTTTGCTTCTCAACCTTTCCTTATATTAAAACTGTATTAATTTTTTTGTATATTGTAGGGTTCGAATATATTTATGTATTTGATAAAACAAGAAAAAATGATAATTTTTTTTTTCCTTTTCCTCAATGAGCGGTCAACAAAGTGACTATTTTTTTCCATTTAAACAATTTTACTTTAGGTTTTAATAATTTTGCCTTAACTTAAAATAGTAAATAAAACATTTATAAGAGGTCACGATTAGTGATTTAGTACCTCTTGCGCGGTGGTCAGACTCTCGTGGTTTACTTCGTGATAAGTAGTAGGCGGCTAGGCGGTGGCAAAACCAAGAATTCCTAGTTGAAAATTCGCAAAAACATCATTCGGAGATATTGAGGTTTGAAGTTTAGAATTGATTCGTTATTACAAAAACATATAATTTCAAAATTTCAATATCTCCGAATGATGTTTTTGCGGATTCGTGACTTAGAATTCTTCGTTTTGCCACCGCTTAGCCGCCTCCTAGTGATAAGAGTTACGCAACCGTAGCCCAGTTTTAGTACGAAACACTCGATATGGGTTTTTATTTATTGGAATTTATTAACGGCTGTTACCGATACATGGGAATACTTTACTTGTATTATTATTTAATATCGAGCGAATTTGAAAGTGTACGTAATAATAATTATTCTATCGCATGTGGGTAGTTTCGTAATACCTTGAGAACCTAAGGCAGTACGCAATACGTTGTCAGAATGAAAAGTTACAAGAAAAGTGAACCTCACTCGAACGAAATTTATAAGTTTTATTTTCAATTTAAATGTACGGAATTAAGGAAAGCGTTACACTTTAGGCCGAGTCTGTTTGGAGATAAAATAATTTTTAAAATACGTAAAATCCCAGCTGGCGAAAATCCAAATAAAATCATAACTACAAGGAGAAAAATGTTATTCGAAAATACGATCATTTTATTCGTAAAAGCGGTTAAAAACGGGACTGAAGTTCTTACGAACAAATTCGCAGGAATTCAATGTTTATTGGCGGGATAGGATATATTATCTATAAGAATAATTTGTTGGTAATACCAAGAAATTATTCTTATATTTTCCCGCCACTAAACATTGAAACCCTGTTAATTTGTTCGTAAGAACTTCAGTCCCGTTTTTAACCATTTTTATTATATAAAATGATCGTATTTTCGAAAAACATTTTTCTGACTGTATAAATATTTTTTTTAAATCGTTATTTCAGAATCGCCCGAATAAGAACACCAATCAAAATTGAAACGTTGCTAAATATTGTTTTAGCTGTGTTTGGTGACCAGATCGGAAACATACCCACGCCATAGTCTCACTGGCTCCAGACTATTGAGAGCACTTGGGTCTCTTGTGCAGTTTTCACATTCCCAATAAACAAGAAAGATGATATACCTAATCTCACTTTTTTAAACATAATGTAAATATAGAACCACAAATCTTTTTTGACACGCACAAATTTATCACTATCAAATGACCTGAATACACAATATATTTATGGTATTTTTTGTGTAAAGTACAAGTAACATTTTAAAAATGATTTAGATTGTAAAAGCTAACCATGTTACCTGCTTTGTATATCAATACTCAAAGTGGGAGTTAAGAGTTCCCATACAGTCCAAATAGCGTGGGATACAACATCCGCTTCATAATTTGACCGACATCGGCTCTTAACTAATTACAACCAATAGTAATACCAACCTTGCGATGAGCGCGCAATTCGTCAACCTAACGAGCAGATAATTTATTGACAATTTACATACATCTCATTAAAACTTCAAACGACAAATCATTGTGTTTAGAGATCTTATCATATTGACAACATTCTACTAGTATATATTATTTTAGGCTTACAATATATATATATATATTTTTTTTAATATATATATTCAATAATATTATCATTCAATGTATAAAAATCAGTTTATTATAAACAAGTTCTGCTACATAATTATTATATCTCAGCTGTTTCGCCCTCTAAAGGCATTGTCAAACTGGTGTCAAAACCACTTACAGACGATGAATTTATACTAAATCTAAATCGATATTTACGATGACTCATTTCTGAGTTTGTCAATTGAAAACGATTGAGGGGGGACAAAGTTTTGGTAGCGTACAAGGCTAAGCCATCTGGTACCAGGCCTTTGCAGACCAAGGCAGGACTCATGGACAAATTTTCTGGTCAACCTGAAGAGGATAGAAGAGAATGATTGCGAAGAGCAAAAACAATCATCAATTATAATGGCATCAAAAATAAAGGTCTCAATGGCTATATCGTCCAGCAAAATATCAAAATGAATATGTTCATGTTTCACGACGGTTCAGTGGTCGCGATCCTTAGTACGAATCCAGAGGTCGCGGCTTCAAATCCATTTAATTTTATTAATTTGTGTATCATCTGGCGAAAGACCACCATTCAGAATTGAAAAGTTGGTTTTAGCCGTGTTTAGTGATAAGATCTGAATATCCGGGCACTTTCAAGGTTCAGGGCGAGTTCATCGAAAACGAGTTCAACCTAACCTAACCTCTCGTTGTCGATGAATTTGCTTTCGATGAATTGATTTTCGATGAACTCGTCAGTTATTTTTTTAATTGATAAACTAATGTTTAAGACAAGCTTTTTTATGCATAGCACAAAGGGTAACAAATATTATAAGCAATAATTATTAGCCTGAAACACTCATCCATATTGAAAAAATCTCCCTAATGAATTGAATGAAATACTAGGTATATATTGAATCATTTGGCGGGTAGGAGGTAACCCGCCTTAGCTTAATGGTAGAGCTCCTGACCGGCAATCAGAGGGGTGCGGGTTCGAGTCCCGTCGGCGGAGATTTTTTCAATATGGATGAGTGTTTCAGGTTAATAATTATTGCTTATAATATTTTTAACTCGTCGGTTACCCACTTCCCCACCATCCTCTTCCTCTCTCCTCTCTACATTAGCCTCAGAACATACCCCAATTGGTGATGCCTAGACTTACTGCCTACAGGCGGTTAGGAGCAGTTCGCACTCAAAATTTAAACCATGTATTGTAAAATAATACATTTTTGCATGATTGGGATGAAAAGTTGTTTTCAAAATATTTGCCATTTTAATGGATAAATCATGGAAATTCGAGCTGTGGGAGATGACGTTGATACACGGTTTTCCGGTTTCTTCAGATTTATTATTCTAAAAATCTAAAGAGTAGATTTTTTAGATTCTCCGAAAGCTCAAATAAGATGTAACTTCCGGTTGAAGCTATTTGAGAATTTCCTCTACAAACTGTTAGGTTTCCGTCTGATTGGAGAGCTTGATATCTTGCTGGAGAAGTGTCGCAAGTCGCGACTAAAATAAACACTGAACAATTTCCTGCTCCCACAATCAAAGAGAATATCATTCGTGCAAGTTTTGTTCCATTTAACTCCGAAAGAGATAAATTAAGAGAATTTGTCGAAAGACAGTCTTCCGCATGTGGCTATAGGGAAGATTTACATAAGTCTAAGCGTTTATTTTGTTTACGAAACAAAACACTCACATCGAGTGAGCAACTTTTTTCATTTGTTAAAAGCTTCCACTGGCAATAGGCGCCTTGGAGATGATATTTTCACCAAAACTAAGACATCTAAAATATCATGTTATGCTATTTGGTATTATTATTTTTATATTGATACTACCGCAGAATAGTGAAAAATCACGGGATAATCTGAATTCTTGGAAAATCAGTTCCAATTTTGAAAATGGCACAATTAATAAATTTTTTTCTAATAGAAATATAAAAATATTTCTATAATATCTTTTTTTTATAAGAAAAACTCTCTTTTAAACTTTTGGAGGTTATTCCCATTAATGCAATATATCATTGAAGAAGAAGACAACAATAATAATCTAAATTAAAATATGAAAATGAACACAACATCTACCAATTCAGCCATTGCGATCTAATACGAGACTGTCGTATTTGTCATCTTCATATTTCAATTTTCAGAATTAACAATATTATCTTCGACTAATGTTTTTTTCCGTATTTTTAATTATTTCCATAATTTTCTGTTTAACAGCTATGTATTAAGTAGTTGTTTATCGCTTGACTGAATTATTGACAAAATCAGTTCGAATTTTGAAAATAACGCTTATTCAAGTCAAATTTGAGTTCATTGATTCAGTATTATGCATGACGCACAGGCAATCGACGCGACATTAGTGTGATGATATTTTAAATTGGTTAAAATTCAAAAGTGTGCTTTAGTTCAGGTGATTTACCTGATTATAGTGACTATCCAACCCGTCTCTTAAGATGATACCCGGTGGTGCAGAATAGATTTTACTAAAATATTGCTGTCACTGTTGCTCTTACTCCACCGGATATTGAGCGAAAGGGACAATGCACTGACACCTAACTAAAATGGAGGTTTTATATTCCCCACTTTTCTCCTCCAAAAGTGGACTGATTTTCAATTTTTTTTTTACCAACTACATAAGAAAAAACTATTCTATGTCTGTACGTTTTGCTTTTTTTAAAAAAACATTGTCTGGTTTGTATACTGAACATCTTTTGACGGCGTTTAAACCAGTCAATTTTATTGATTTTTGGAAGGTCATAACTTCTATAAAAAGTAACTTATAAAAAAAAACAAAAAGTACCGACACGCTAGTAGTTGATATCTATTTTATGCAAAAACAATATTTTCTCTAGGGTTAAAATCCAGAGAGATAAATAGGGAATACGTTTGTATGGAAAAATCACCGCCGGGTATCCTTTAGGTGCAGTATGCCGATATCGACATGTCATTGTATGCCTGCATGCCTGCCGATATATACTCGTATGCTGGACCACAGAAATGTCTCGCAAACTTGATCAAAGTATTGGGAATACTCGTAATGGCAATTACCTACTTGTTTTATTTAGCAAATAAAAATCAATCGAAAGTACTATGTCGATTGTGGGTCTGTCTGTGAGTGAATATAAGTACTAATTAAAAAAATGGAACTGATCGTGCCAAGAATTCAAACAAGTTATCTACCTATACTAACTACCTATATAACTCACCTTTAACGATCAGAAAATTATGTTATTCTATATTTTTGACATGTGTTTTTTTCTAATTTTCTATGATTAATAAACAGACCAAATGTATCGCATTAGGTATTTTAACCCAGGCGTGTTTAACATGGCACATTATCCATTGAATGTTAAAAAACTTAAAATTCTATCGATGATGCAATGTTTATTATTGTGAATAGTTCAGTCATGCTATGGCACACTTCTCTGTGAGTTTGTCAGGGCAGAATGATTGATGATTAGAGCGCTAGAGCAGAAGTATACAGAATTTTTCCATCGTAAATTCCACATATTCCAAAGAATACCTTCAACGCTGCAAGTCTCGAATGATTGATTTACGGTAGAGTTTTTTCCTTCAATACCGGGGCCAACACCCTAAGATTTTTTTAACCAAGGATAAAATTACAAGTTATGGATGGATTACTACAAATTATAGATGTTACGTGACCAAGATGAAAAGCGTGAAGCAAGAATATACTTGTAAGATATCGGTAAAACATGGTTAAAACGCCGCCATTGTTTTAAGCAATTTTGATAGCACGAAAAAGGGAATACAAGATTATTGATTCTTTGCTGTTTAATTAACAAAAAACAAATAAGAATATTTCTCATTCTGGAACGGCAAGAAAATATCTTTAAATTTATTTAAATTGAATATGTGACAAAACCCATTTCAATTTATACCTTTTTGTTTTCACTTCGTCGGGTTTGCAAGCCTCTCAAAACTGATAACAAAGGAAAAACAAAAAGCCAAACTGCGCGTTTTCCAGGTTTAATCTCCATTCATCCGTAAACCGGATGTTATGCTGGCGGCTGGTGGCATCATGAACGAACTGGGCATACCATCCCAGGAATGTATATATTATTTTGTTTTGAAGAGTTTTAATTTTCAATGTTCTTTCGTTAAATTTAAGTAACGAAAGTACATTAAAATTAAAAATCTTCAAAACCAAAACCAAGAAATACAAAAAATGTATAAATTATCTGACATAATATATAAGCAATGTTACCAATATTTTGACAAAGGAGTGAAAGAGATTCATTCCCACATTTTTTTACTTTAAATCCACACAGGAGGCCCTGAAAAAAAAATCCCAAAAAGATGACATAATCTTTGAGGATGCCGTGTGGAAGGTCTTTTTAGGGAAATGATGGAGTGGAATTTCTGGGAAGGAATGTATGGGGTGTAGGGATCTGGGGGTCAATATGTTTAGGAGTGTCCATTGTCCATCCCACTGCGGTGCAGGGCGGTGGGTCCAAAGAGTCCGGCTAGAGAGGTCTAGGTTAGATCTCCTTCAATCAGTCTCTTTCGATCCGGCCGCCATGCAGTAGGAAGGGTAAACGCATTCGCCGCCAAGACCTACACAAACCTCGCCTCATGGACCCGGGCATCCTTGCTAAATCACCAAACGTAGCGAGCCACTTGGGGTGACTTATGGCAGAGGTGTTGGTTAACCAATAAATGGCTCCCGGTGCGGCGGTACCTATACCCGCCTCCCAAATTGAAATAAAGAAGCTTTATATTATTGAAGATAAATATGTATTCACTACCGAGGAAGGGTTGTTTAAAAAAAAAGTGAAAAAGTTTTGTTTTTGTGTTTAAATTGTAGAACTCCATTTATTTTTTTTTATTTTCATAAAAGCAGTTTCACTTTTCTAATCTTCAGACTGATCTATTCGCTGTTATAAAGTTTTGATCACGACGTTATTACCACGGAATTTCTCCAAGAATAACTGTTCGAAGACAAGAAAATACTTTGATATACGATCTTTAAATTATGCAGACATAAACCTTTTTAAGGTTTTGCAATTAATGTTAGGACAATTAATGTTAGGACATATAGTTCAAAACGCCAGTCCGTGCCTTGTAGATATAATGGTACGAGAAGAAGTTAGAAAAATACCAGCTTACACACACAAAACAAAGAAGTACAAAAATACTTTCAAATAACTCTATTTCACTAACTACAACAACAACACATCTGCCCTGATGATGGACACTGTAATGTTGTCCGAAACGTTGGCTGAAGAAGGAGCTAGCGTAACACGGTATAACATCCCAAAAATAAACAACAAAAAAGGCTAACTATATGTCATTTGAAGTAGAGGACATTTACGAGTACGTATCTACCTTTCGTTAATTATTATTTTGAAGACATTCACATATTATTATAACTTATAACATTGAAATCTACATTAACAGTAAACAATAAACCAGCCTTAATGTATGTGTTTACATTCGATTAAATAAAAAATTATTACAATTGCGTTTCATTCAATTTTCATTCAATTTCAATCAATCCAATTAAATCAAGGTTTTAAAATCATCATCCTACATGTAATTGATTAAGTTAGTGATTAATACAACATCACAAATGAATAATTGAATTAAATTAAAGGCATTAAAAAAATGTGTGGTTGCATAAAAAAATCAATCATGATTAAATACATTTAAAAAATGTAATTGCTATTTTTAAAGATTTTTGTGTGTTGGAAAAATCTATGCCTTATTCAACTCTGAGATGTTATAAAATTGAGTTGTATACAATTTGAAATACACAATATACATTGTAAAATTTCCGATAATGTTCACGATGTGCGTATTAAAATATTTGTAAATTTACATTTTAAAAATTCCGAAATTTCATTCACTTATCTCTAAAATACAAAATTTTGTAAAGCAAAAAATCAAAAGATCTGAAATAATATAAACATAAATAGAAAAGCGTACTTACTTCAACTCGGCTGTCAGCAATCGATTTCCAAACTGCTATCCTCCTTTAGGCGATCTCCGAAACTTTTGACTTTTATGAAAAAAAGTATTGCCTTTTCTTTCACTCAAAATGGACGATTTGCAAATATTTTGAATTTGGAACGAGGGTAGCGCTGTTTGACAGGTAGTGCACTGCGTTTGTTTTCCCTCGAAATGGCACTTTCCAGTTTCCCGGCTGAAGAGCGCTCTGCTCCAGCTGCGGCGGTCTAGTGAACTAACTGGAGCTGGCGCGGATACTATGGATACACTGGATAGCGTGTTCACTGTTCGGCATTACGTAAGGAGACGACAAACGTAAAAAACAAGCGCCATCTTACGCCACCTGAGATAGAGAGAGATGGCCACACGATCCATATCTCACGCCAAACTCTATGCTCTATGCGCTCTACACGTATAATATATTTTGAATCTGACCCAGTTTTCTGCACCAGAGCTGTTCGAAACACATCGAAAGTAAGAACAGTCAACGCAAGCGCGATGTTTACGTCTAAGTATTTCGAACGGCTCTGTTATAAGCGTGATATTTGAGATATTATAATAAGATGTCTCGGAGCACATTAAATCGCTCATTTGCATAACACTTTTCCAAAGCAATGCGCAATCTCGCTTTGGTAAACTGGCTAAAGTTCGCTCCACTCATTTTCCACTGAAATTTCAAAAAACTTCGTAAGCAATTATTGTTTTTCCCGTGAATCTTATTTTAATAAGGGGATTTACAAACACTTTATAAATAACAACGTTATAATACGAAACGTTAAAATACAACGTAACAATAAAAACTTCATAAAATCCATTCCATTTTTACACATTATTAAAACATACTTTCTTGAAGATTTTTTTCATAAACCCCTAAGTTTTTACGATTGCTGCGGCCCGTTGTTTTTATCAGTTCTTACTAATATTATTTTTACTAACATTGTCTTTTTATTATCCATTACTAATTAAGTTCCCTCAAAGTTCAGAAAAATTGCGAACCTACCCATTATAAACTTATGGTAATAACCATAATAACATAATAACTACATTATTATATATCACCAGACAGTAGATTTTTCCATGGGTGTGAATTTATTTGAAGTTCGGCTTGGTTTATATTAGTTCAGCGCAGACAAGTAAACATAACGGGATACGATTTTTTTTCAAATAAAAGTTTGAATAAAATTGTCACGGCTGAAATTCGAACCCCGTTCAACTGCTTTTCTAAGCAGTTTCCAAACAGTTTTCCGAGCTTTCCGGCAACAATTCTAACCATCTATTGTAAGAACGGCTGCAAAAATTCATATTCATATAAAAATGTAAGAATTATGTAATTACGGACATCCGAAATGATATTGTTCTATTACACGTGCCAACCATATCGCTATTTAAAGGCATGCCAAACTGTGACTCGGTCGCATACAGTCGACATTACACTTTTGTTTATTTATTTCTTCACCCCCATTCAAGAGCGATAAACTCCTTGGCGCTCGACCAAATCTCGACGTAGGCCTACCGTGTTTACGTCGGCGTATGCTGGGATTCAGCCGGCGCAGCATGTGCAGAATGTGCAGGTGCAGTTTTTTGTAATGTATATACTTGTGTGAAACGATGTCTGCCTCTCAGCATACGTTGTTTTAAAGAAGTCCATACATTACAAAATCTGCACCTGAACATTCTGCACGTGCTGCGCCGGCTGAATCTCAGCTTACGCTGACCCTTAGAGTTGTAAATAATTTCAGTATCCCCACGCGAATAGATCACCATTCAAGTGACCGTTACCCGATGTGACTTTAACTATGTCTGGTAGCTAGATTTGAATAGCCAGATCATTACTTCTCAAACCTCCTCTTATATTCTTCTTTCTGCTATTTCTTCAGCTTCAAAGCATTGTTCCATACCAAATAAGAATTCAAAAGTTTAGTTGATCCTAAAAATGTATCGTGAAATGAAATAAATTCATCATTTCGGTTGGACCGACTTTTACCGCATTGGAGAAGTTTAGTCCCACAGATAAAGAAAGTAAATACGCCGAAATGAAAAAGTGATCAATAGGTATGCGCGTGCGCTTTGTGGAAATGAAATAGTAGAACATGACTGTGGAACTGTGTAACTATAGAACAGCTGATGTCTGTTTTGAATAAGGCAATCAAAGCTTCAGTCATTAAATTAAACTTTCGAGCTTGGATAACTCTAGCGTCTTGAAATGGCACACACATAATCGTAAAATGTTATTGCTGGGTACAACGTGCTTCTTCAGTGCTAAAAATAATACACGATGTTAATGTACTGTTTATGTCTTTAATGGTATTTTTAAAATGTCGGTTTTGTTTGGTGTTTTTTTTTAAATTATCTATAGGATATGTACATTTTCAAAAATACCGAATAAGTTTTAACTACTCGAACGAAGCAGGTATATAATTTGAAATCAAATTTACAAATCGAATGGAGAGGTTAAGAGAGGGTTGTAGCGTATTAGATACCTACCTAAATATTCAGATCAATTTATATTTATTTTATTTTATAGATACAGTCATTTCAAGCAACCATTTGATTTTCAATAGTTGTATGTATACTGGCACACGGTGCTAAGGGATGCACTTGACTTACAAGAAGAAATATAAATGAAATTTCTTTTCTTTTTCTTCGTATTTTTTTTTGTTCTTCAAAACCTAACAAAAAAAATAATCACTGGTCACTCGGCCAAGTTACCAAACAAACCTTCACCCCGACCCTAACTGTCCAATACCTACTGGTTTTTATATGTTTTAAGATGAAAAGAAAAGAAGCATCAAAAATCAAATGTCACCGGAGAACAAAATATCATTTGCATTTTTTACTGCAAATAATGTCAGGAATCATTGGTTAAAGTAATTCAAGTACACCCCCTTAACGCCCTCTATGTAAATTATCTTCTTATATCATAAAAATATGAACAATTTAACAGTCAAATGCATTTTACATATTATTTATATGTTTGTGTGATTGTCGACGAACTTGTGGATGCAATCTGTTGGCCACAAGATATTATAATAATATATTATTTATAGTTTTTAATAAGATAGAGCCTTAGAAAAAAATATTTATCCAGCGCCCTTGAAGTGTTTTTTACAAAAACTGCGCTATACAAAATCATCATTATTATTATTATTATCTATCTCACCAAGAATATACTCTAGAACAAATCGTATGATAGTTAACCTAACCTAACCTTAATGAGTTATGTAATAAATTATATAATCCATTAACCATAATAATAATTACATTTATTGTGTGTTTTAAAAAACAAATTAAACCTGTTTCAAAAACGTAATTTATTAATGCATAATAATTATAATTATTTAGCAATAACATGTCTAGAATTCAAATTCACCAGCAAACTTCCTACTTAACGTGAATGAGTTGGTAATTAATTCATTTAAATTTTAGATTGACTGATAACCAGTTGGCCTAGAGCTAAATTGTAAATACAAAACATTATTAATTAGACCTTGCTGATAGAAGTGTTTAATGTTACTGTTATCGGTATTGTCCCTTATCTACCACAAGTCCGCAAGGGCCAAAAAATTTACAACTTTTCTGTTAGTGTGACAAATAAATGAAATAAAACAGCAAATCCAACAAATACATAGCATAACCGAAAAATGGGTGTTGTGGGGAATGAAAACGTGGTGTTAGATTATGAAAACTTTGTAAAGCATAAACACGTAGTTGTGTTACACAATACACAATGTAGTGGCCGACCCAAATTATATGTTCGGCCGAAACCGACACCGAAACCGAATTTCGGCTTCTGTTCTAATTTCGCCCGAAACCGAAATAGAATATCAGAATTTAACTAGAAAAAATTTCTTGTATAAATTGCCATAAAATATAAATTCCCTTAAAATAGCTTCTAAGAATTCAAAACACAATTAAAAAAATATTCCAAAACTAAAAAACTTATTAAAAATTGAAACTACCTAACAACAGTAATTAAAATATATTCTTAATAACTGAATAAATAACATCTTCAACCCTTCATACACACGAGCCTAGCTTTATTGTATCCATACACAATTAAGAACAATATTTTAAACAGGGTAAATGTAGTAAGGGATCTTGGAGTTCTATTAGACAGTAAGCTTCTTTTTCAATCTCACGTCGAACATATCACGTCGAAGGCTTTGAAAATGTTGGGATTTATACTTAGAGTAAGTTCAGCTTTCAAAAATCCACAAACATTTAAAATTCTCTACATATCCTATGTCAGAAGCCACCTAGAGTACGCTTCAACTGTGTGGAACCCCCATTGTTCTACGTATAAAGCAAATCTAGAAAGAGTTCAGAAAAAGTTTGTCAAATATGTCTCTTTTCGCGTACGAAATTATGTAAACTATGTCCCCGTAAACCTTAAATCTCTTGATCAACGCCGAGACACCAGAGACCTATTAATGCTCTATAAGATAATTCATAACTATATTGACAGCCCATACTTACTACAAAATATTCATTTTAGATGTCCAAAAAGAGTTACTCGATCTATGGATACCTTTTATATTCCTAAGAGCAAAACGAATTACCTTGAAAATGTATTTATAAGAAGAAGCTGTAGCACATTTAATAGATTATGCCCAAACATCGATGTGTTTAACACGAATCTTGCTAAATTCACAACATTCATAAAAAAATGACATTCCATCGAATGCCATATGTTTAACCAAAAACTTAATTTCATTGATTTCTTTTTTTTTATTTTTATTAATTCCTCACATTTTCTCTTTTACTTTTAGTAGTTTGTATTTTAATGAAATCTTTTCTTCAAAGATATTATTGATATCCTTTAAAATTTAAGAGTAAACCTTAGAAATGTGTATATATTTTATGTATCACTTTGTAAATTGAAGATGCACTTAATCAGAATTGTTTGTATTAGGTATATTGTTGCATATTTTTTTTTATTATGGTCCTATATTTAAATGTCGTTATTTTATTGGTCAATGACATAAACATATTATTCACTGTCATATATAAATGTATAGACTGTTTATAACGCAAATAAATAAAATTTAAAATTAAAAAAAAATTAAAATTTAGGTGGGAGTATATCTTAAAATGAAAAATAAATAGACAAAATTATGAAGCTAAAATGTTTCATATATTATACACATGCAATTATTATGTATTCTTTTACCAATCATGTTTATATTTTTTACAATTAAATTTCTTTAAAAAAAACACGTCATTTGATTTTTGGCTCCTGTTCTAGTTTTGGCCGAAACCGAAAACTAATTTAAATAAGTTAAAAAAGACACTCTATTTCCCGAAATTAGGCGTTTTTTATTATTAAATTTGTTTGATTTCACTACAGTTAGTGTTAAAATGCAATAAATATAATACTTACAACAATTTGATGAGTAAATTGGTCTATTAAACACTTTAAGCGCTTTAAACACAAAATATATTAATAATAAATAATATGTTAGAATTAACAACTATAAATCAGGCTAGTCCTTATTTTAAGGAATAATAATACAATCATTAAATAATGTTAAAACAAAAAGCTTTGACAAAAATAAATATTATTTATAATTACAAACTCTTTAAGCTTAACTTTTATACTTGTATACATATTAAAGTTTTTCTAGATGCATACAGTCGCCCCCGAGTGAAGACGAACGTGATCTGACGAATGTCAGTTTCGGCTGAGCTGAAGTTTCTGCAAATTTTTGGCCGTAACCGAAACCGCGGCCAAAACACATTTATTGGCCGAAACCGAAACTTTGGTCGGTAACTGGCAAAATTTTGCATTAGTGGTCTGAATTAAATGGTTCAGTTTTTCGTATTCACCATCGTAAACAAATATTAAAGAGATAAACCAAACCGATAGCTGTGTGTTGTGAGTGTGTCTGGTCTGTTTATCCAGAGTAAGATTTTCCCTTATTTCGGGTGAAATTGATCACACTTCTAGGGAGTATTAACTATTCAGTGGTAAAATAATAATATATTAGATAGTTTGGCGCCTTAGATGTTGTATATAATATTGCCTCTAAGTTTGGCGCAATGTTAATATACGAATGGAAGACTAACTTGAAAAGCTACTGTAACTAATTAAACCACATTACGAAACTTATAATATTGTGGATAAGATATTCCTTCTAAAATGTAATACAGCAGAACACGATTTTTGAAGAGGTTATTGGTGTATAGAGTAGATGTTTTCCATCCACGTATGAAAATGAAAATCGTCTTTTCAAAAGGTCAACTATTCAATAATTTTATTTATTTTGGAAAATCAACCCTTTTTACGTCTATTAATCTTATAAACAATACAAATACAATCTAGTGACAGATTTTCACATAAATATAAAATTATAACAAAAAACTAAGGGTCCACTAACAGTGGGTTAAAATATTCACAGAAAATATAAAAATTGTAAATATTAAATAAAATAAGATATAATAACAGAAATAAATTACATAGTTACAAATTTACTAAACTCCGTAATAAATTTCAAAGCACATTATTATATTGAAAAATTTATCCTCTTCATTCTACCCCAACAACAGCAATAATCACTAATATATACCTACCAACTACTAAACTGAACATGTATTGCAATAAAACATTGAAGTGTACATACATACAATCCTTCACTGTGCATTTCTTCCTCGTGGACGATCTGCAATTAAATCATAATATTTGCTTTCTATGGATCATTATTAATCAAAGCGATACTTTGTTGCAGAATTACCAGATTGATGCAGCAATAATACACAATTATATTATGTAGTTGCCTACTATAAGCGAAACCGATAAACAAACAATTTAATAAAAGTGGTAGTTTCATGCTGAGTGAATTGTTTATTTTATCGAAATAAATACTGAACGAACGAAATAACGTTACAAAAATTGCTTCGCTTAATTCGCGTAATTTGAACATCTGAATTCAATAACGTTATACAAACGTGCCAAAAAGTAAGCGATATATATAGTATATTGAGGGAGTTTCTCACCATCCTCCTAATAACTTATCCAAACTATAACGAATACCATCTTAGGGGGTATCTCACCATCCTCCCAATAGCTTATCTACACTAATAACGAATATTTTCGATTTACGATTTACGGTTTATTTATTTATTAAGTTGGAGTTTATAATTCGGTACTCGAACCTATGAATAGTGGCTATATATTGGATAAGTTGGCCGAGTTTTCTAACCACTGCGAGTATTTTATTTTTATTTTTAATAATATTCGTTATTAGTGTAGATAAGCTATTGGGAGGATGGTGAGAAACCCCTTTAATATATAAAACAAAGCCGGGTTAGTTACACCATTTATAACTCAAGAACGGCTGAACCGATTTTTATGATCTTTGATTTGTTGGATTTGTCTCCGTCCCGATTAACAGAATAACTGTTAAAACATCGGATAAAATCACGGGAAAATAATTATGAAGACAATTAATTTTTTCATATATTTTGTATGGAACGGCTTTTCAAATAATGTGCGTTGGTCGACATAGTTTGAATCAATTGGAACTGTCAATAATGTCGTGTGCCGAACATTTCGTGCTTAGTCAACAGCTCAATTTCATTTTTTGAACTTAGATTAGGTACCTATTTATTTTAACGTAATAAAAACTAAATTTATTTCAGCTAATAAATTAAACACAACATTTATTGATTCTGAGGCTGTACGAAGTTTGCCGGGTCAGCTAGTTAAAAATAAATATAAAATACTCGCAAGAGAACTGACTATATATTGGATATGTTGGCCGAGTTTTCTAACCAATGCGGGTATTTTATTTTTATTTTTAATAATATTCGTTATTAGTGTAGATAACCTGTTGGGAGGATGGTCAGAAACCCTCTTACTCTAGCAATCATACCGCTATTTATTTGTCTGCACTGCATGTAATAGGTATGTCTACGTTGAATCAATCAAATCATGGCGATGACATTGTTAAAAATGGACACACATTTAAACGAAGTTCAGAGCATATTTATGAAAATTCATCAAAGTCACCTATAGATCAACATGATCCTTCGAGTATAATATAAATTCATTTTTGCATCCGGATTCTGTAATACGAGAGGTTCAACACGAATAAACACAATAACATCTTCCCAGGTATTATTAGTATCTGAAAAAGTTAATTGGTGCAGATCTTACCTGTCAGGTGGCGCCAGACTTAGCGGGGCGGAAGTCCTCGCAAGGCCGGAAGCGGTGGGGGCCACGAAACTCCTGAAATATTCCCACAATTATTATTATTTATAAAGGTCAGAGGTCGGGGAAAGAGATACCCAGCCCATAAATTCTCCACGAGACGCGGGGGAGAGATAGGGAAAAGCAATTTGTCAAGAATTTGGATATCTTTTCCTGAAAATAAATAATATTTTAGACAGATGTCGGTTGAGTTGTTTTTATCAATCCGACCCGTTTTACCTTAATAAGATTGAAAAGCCTCACTAATATTAAACATTACATCATTTTCGAAGGATTAAAGATTCTTACCGGAAGGAATATTACTAAATAAACGTCATCTCCTAAAAAACAACGCAACACGTACCCAGAAGCTACACTTTTTCAACCAAAACATCTTTAAAAAATAATATTTTAATTTAGGAAAATAATATTAGCGAAACTCAATCAAAAATCTGAAACAAAAAAATCTGAAACATAAAAATCAGAAAAAGATACGGATACATCTGGGACTCGAACCCAGAATATTATCTTCATTAATTAAAATATTATAATTTTAAGTTTAACTCATTAAGTTAAAAAGTTAAAAATATAAATATTTATCCTAGACTTGCAAAAAAGTCAATAGATGTTGCATATTAAATAAAAAGTTATACATTTATCATGACAATATCTAGATGGCATTTAGTTCGAGTCGAATCTTGCTCATACATAAAGATAGCAGCCAATAAAAATACGCGTTAAGAAAATGAAGATAATGTTGGCAGTTCTCAGTCGAAGTATGATACCGTTAAATATTACCGAATCGGAGAGGGATACATTAGCTCAGTGGTGAGAGCATCTGCCCGGAAAGCCGAAGGACCTGGGTTCGAGTCCCAGATGTATCCGTCTGTTTTTCTGATTTTTCTGTTTCAGATTTTCGATTGAGTTTCGCTAATATTATCTTCATTGATTAAAATATTATAATTTGAAGTTTAACTCATTAAGTTAAAGAGTTAAAAATAAAAAAATATTAACATCTTAAAAACTTAAGAGAAAAACTGGAAAACGATATTACCAGAATATGTGAACTAAAACCCTAGGCCTTGTGCAAATTTCGTCAAAAACGATGCAAACTCAAGATATACCTATTACGATGATCGGGGACTACGCAAAAAATTGAATGAACTAGAATCTACCATAGCTTTCTTCCTTCCCTGTAAGCTCTGTTAAAAATATTATTATTTTCATCTTCGTGATTAAATAATATAATCGAAAAATTATTGTTCCTTAAAAATATATGTAAATAAACGTGAATATGTAAGTATGTGAATATTACACAACTTTTTCAAATGGTTTTTTTCCTATTCGAACTCTCTTCTCAAGAAATGAGAGAACCCTTGAAATCCCTACCAATCGCCCACAGTGTACTCTGATGAACCTACTGAGTAATTTCTCAAATACCAGTTTCGTGACTAAATAATAATACCTAATAATAAATTTAATCGACAGTTCAGTTTAGTAATTTATTTAAATTCACCTTCATGGCTGTGTCGGACCACGCTATACGCAACAAGCGTTTTTGGGGCGTGTTGATTGCATGTTGTAGTATTACGAGCAGCTGTAATCTTCCTCTCTGTCACGGCAGCTCCCTAATTGATCTGGCAGCCCATTTTTAAATATCGCCTGGCTAGCAGATCACGGCATATCATCTACAATCTAGCCCACGCTTATAACATATCATCTGTCATGTGTGACATGTCTGTCTGTATGGGATTGTATAGCGAGCGATATGGTGATATAGGCCACTCCCAAAAACGCTTTGAGCTTATAGCGTGATGTGACATAACCATGAAACTATGGTTCCATCTTCTTAGGCTACCTTTACACACGTAAGCTTTTTTTCGTAAGTCGCTCACTTACCCACTCGAGCGCTTTTTGCCACAATATGGCACTATTTCCACAACCGCGGATTGCTTTGTTGCCAAAATATGGCAATTTTTTTTATTAAAGCGACTATATAATATATTGTACATTCAAAATATAACCAAATAAATATTCTCTAGATTATTTAAAATATTTTAAAGTTAACGATTTAATAATATTTTTTTATAAATCCTACGAATATGTGATAATAGACGAAATATAGGTGAATTCATTGGCTATATAGAACTATAATCAGTTTGTAGGTCTTCATATTCAAATTCGGAGGTATGATGTTTTTAATGTGGGCGGAAAAATTTCCTTTGGCAATCCGTGAAAAAATATTTAAATTGCTCTGTGTAAATGGCCACATTGATTTTTGATAAGTTGCTAACGTGAACGACTTGGGAAAAAACTCACGTGTGTAAAGGCAGCCTTAGATTTTTTTATTGTTTTTATTTCTTGCTAGAGCAATCCCGATGAGTTACAAAACTCATTTTAGGACAGGAGGAACATACAATTCATAGGTAGGAGGTAGTACCTAGTTACAATTTTACAAAGGTATTTTCATATCATTATATAAGTTTTACATTCAGTACAGCATAAAAATAAAAATAAAGACAGGTTAAGTAGAACAAACAACAAGAGAAAACGAGTAAAAAGAGAAAAACAAGGATACGAGTATACCATTCCTTCCCCGCTCCTTTCTACATTGAAGTTATTTATTTATAATTATTTTAATTTATTTTATTCTCAACGCTTTTTTTTACGTAGTAAATAGACAGAAGTATTATTTTGTAAAATTCGCACAAGTGTTCGAAGAAATAGTATCCAACCAACGGAAATAACCAAGTTATTAAAACCTCCCGCGATATTTTCAAATTATGTATCCCTTCTGCTTTTTCACGTTATAATATTTATATGGGTACTATAACGTAAAACGTGTGCTACTTACTTACTCCTGAGTTTGGGTCTACGAGACCCTTTTTAAAATATTAAAATGTTTGGGGTTTTACCTTTCAAGGAGATGCGGAATACATTTTGGAAATGTGTGTTTATTTTATATTGACATACTTTATAACTCGATCGATGGTGGAAGGGTAATTGTATCTCAACTTTGTAACTGAACTGATATGGTGAAATGCCTATTGCCTAATCCTAATCCGTATAGTAATCGTAATGGTTGTATACAGTTACAGGGTGTTAAGGGACGTACTCGACTTACTTTAACCAGTGATTCCTGACATTATTTCAGTAAAAAATGGTGATTAAATTTTTGTCTCCGGAGATATTTTTCATGTTTTTTTTCAACTTTAAACATAAAAAACAGCAAGTATTGGACAGATAGTGTCGGGTGAGGGATAGGGCGCTTAAATAAATAAAAATGTATATTGTTTGGTTTTGAAGAAATTAAAAAAAAAATCATCATAGAGTCTGGAGACCAAAATTTTATTAACATTTTTTACTCCAAATAAACTAAGGAATCACTTAAATCGGTTAAAGTAAGTCAAGTACATCGCTTAACACCAGCTCTATAACGATCTTTAATATATAGGAATAGCGTCTTCAAGCCGATTCCCACAGGTTTGCAATTAGACAGCAATCGACAAATCAGGTAAACAGTAAACATCCCAAAATAGTAAACATAATTAGTTAGGTACATTTTACTTTATTACGGCATTCCGAAAGATACCTTTCGATAATACACATTAGGCTGAAAGCATTCTAACTTCAATAAGGTACAAAATATTCTACGGTAGGTAATTTGTCATAAGAAATTATCGCCTATGGCTCGAAAATTGGATAGATTTTGGTGGAATTATATAAACCAGATGAAATTAGATGAAGTCAAATGAAACCAGGTGAAACCAAATGAAAGCAATGAAACCAGTTGAAGTCAGATGAAAGCAGATGAAACCAGTTGAAGTCAGATGAAAGCAGATGAAACCAGTTGAAGCCAGATGAAAGCAGATGAAACCAGTTGAAGCCAGATGAAAGCAGATGAAACCAGACGAAAGTAGATGGACTTACGCGGGTCTCTTGGTGGGCCCCAGCGACTCCAAGCTGCCAGTGAGGTTACCGGCCACCAGCCGCTGCGGCGAGGTGGGGCTGCTGGGTTGGCTGGCCGCGCCCCGCTCCGCCCCCTTCACACTAAACATCCTCTGCAGCCGGAACCTGAGCAGTTTGCTGGAGGGGGACTTGGGGCTGTCAGCGCTGGAGGCGGGGAGCGAGAGAGAGGCCTTGGGGCTCAGCGGGGAGGTGGGCGAGCTGCCCCTGCTGCTGCCGTCGCTCGGCAACTTGTGCGGCTTGCCCAGGAACAAGCAGCGGGTGCGGGAGGACGAGCGCACTTTCTGCTCCATGTTCGATGGGGATAGTTGCTGATACTGTTTTCGCATCAATCGATATATCTTACTCTTCCTTTCGTCTTTTTCAAATTTTAGTTCTGACCTTTTTTTTAATTTTTACAGATATTTACTATGATCTCAAAGGTACCTACTTATGTTTTTTTAATCTAAAGATGGGTAAGTACTTAGATACACATTCCTCTGCAAAGCTGATTTTGTTTCTGTCATTCTTCGCTATCTATTTATTAGTTTTTCTTATTCTTCTCTATTAAATTAATGCTGGTGTGCTTCTAAATGGGAAATAACGTTGTTTTAGATATTTTATTTTACTCATTAGGTTTGTCTAAAAACTATATTTTTAGTGTTGGAATAAAATGGCATATCAGTACAAAAATAACATTTCATATACGAGTATATTTATCCGTTTGTTAGATTTTAACTAAGAGTATAGGGTTATACCACCCTATTCTCGTGATATCGGTAGATCATATTTTTAAAAAATTACAGATTGATAAAGAATCATATATAATAATGATGCTGCTTTTGTAAATTGGTTCAACTACTCTTTTACCTGCTAAAAATATACCACCGAATTTCTTCAGACATAAATCGGCAGACTGCTGGAAGTCAATCGCAAACAATGTAGGGAATTAGTTTTCCTTATGAATAACACATTTAAACGTTACGAACTAATGCTTAGGTATCCAATATGTTGTGCCCTCTGCCCGCGGGAAATCAATTTTCCGGGAAGATAATTAGAACTTCTATCTACCTAAGTACCTGGATATGAATTATAACTATAAATCACTGTCACTGTAAATAATAAACAGCACTGCTTAAAAATAGACAAAAGACACCAGCTAATTCTTTTATTCACTAGCACAATAATTCACAAAAGCACATGTACTCCCGGAAAATGAAAGGAAACCGACGCGCGACCAGCGACTGTGTAGGAATAATCCATTAACTGACAAGTTGCAACACTATTTAATTAATCCACTCCTATCAATATCCAGTAAAGTGAAATGACCAAAGGATGCGGACTGGCGACCACCAAACATCCGCCAGAGCCAACTCCTGCTGCCACATCCTGCCCGGTGCTGATTGCTCTGAGATATTGTAGCTAACTTTGTCAATTTTTTATTTGCGCTCTTTCATAACTAAAGCATCAAATATGTATGTTTTATTTTTAAATTGGATCGATTAGTATTTGCGGTACAATCAATGCAGACAGTTTATTAGAAGTTCAGTGATTATCATGCCTCTACCTAGACTAACAAAATCGTGTTTTTTTCATGTAATTCCTACCTAAGCATAAAGTCGTTGGATTTTTTAGCATTTAGGTTTTATAGAAATATTGTCAAATCCAGCATCACTCCGTATTATCCACCAACGGGTATCTGCCTAAGTACCTAAATATGAACCTACATAAGTACCTACCTACAAAATTATCTACCTAAGTATCTACATAAGTACCTGTCTACATAAGTGTTATTGAAATATTTCAGAATCCAGCATCAAACTGTGTTTTCCACCAAAGGTGTTATTGAAATAATGAAGAATTCAACAACAATCTGCATTATCCATCAAAGGTGTTATTGAAATAATGTAAAATCCAGCATCAATCTGTGTTTTCCACCAAAAGTGTTATTGAAATAATGTAGAATCCAACATCAATTTGCATTTTCCACCAAAGGTGTTATTGAAACAATGTAGAATCCAACATCAATTTGCATTTTCCACCAAAGGTGTTATTGAAATAATGCAGAATCCAGCATCAATCTGTATTATCCATCAAAGGTTTTATTGAAATAATGTAAAATCCAGCATGACTGTATTATCTACCGAAGGTGTTATTGAAATAATGCACAATCCAGCAACAATCTGTGTTATCCAGCAGAGGTGTTACTGAAATAATGCAGAATCCAGCATCAATCTGTGTTTTCTACCAAAGGTGTTACTGAAATAATGCAGAATCTAGCATCATACTGTATTTTCCACCAAAGGTGTTATTGAAATAATGCGAATCCAGCAACAATCTGTGTTTTCTACCAGAGGTGTTACTGAAATAATGCAGAATCCAGCATCAATCTGTATTTTCCACCAAAGGTGTTATTGAAATAATGCGAATCCATCATCCATCTGTGTTTTCTACCAAAGGTGTTACTGAAATAATACAGAATCCAGCATTAATATGTATTTTCCACCAAAGGTGTTATTGAAATAATGCAAATCCAGCAACAATCTGTGTTATTGAAATAATTCAGAAACCGGCAACAATCTGTGTTACTGAAATAATGCAGAATCCAGCATCAATCTGTGTTATTGAAATAATGCAGAATCCAGCATCAATCTGTGTTATTGAAATAATGCAGAATCCGGCATCAATCTGTGTTATTGAAATAATGCAGAATCCGGCATCAATCTGTGTTATTGAAATAATCCAGAATCCGGCATCTATCTGTGTTATTGAAATAATACAAAATCCGGCATCTATCTGTGTTATTGAAATAATGCAGAAACCGGCATCAACATATGTTACTGAAATAATGCAGAATCCGGCATTAATCTGTGTTACTAAAATAATGCAGAATCCAGCATCAATCTGTGTTACTGAAATTATGCATAATCCAGCAACAATCTGTGTTTTTGAAATAATACAAAATCCGGCATCAATCTGTGTTATTGAAATAATGTAGAATCCAGCATCGATTTGTGTTATTGAAATAATGCAGCATCCGGCATCTATCTGTGTTATTGAAATAATGCAGAAACCGGCATCAACCTATGTTACTGAAATAATGCAGACTCCGGCATTAATCTGTGTTACTGAAATAATGCAGAATCCGGCATTTATCTGTGTTATTGAAATAATGCAGAAACCGGCATCAATCAATGTTACTGAAATAATGCAGAATCCGGCATCAATCTGTGTTACTGAAATAATGCAGAATTCAGCATCAATCTGTATTTTCCACCAAAGGTGTTATTGAAATAATGCAGAATCCAGCATCAATCTGTGTTATTAAAATAATGCAGAATCCAGCATCAATCTGTATTTTCCACCAAAGGTGTTATTGAAATAATGCAGAATCCAGCATCAATCCGTATTTTCCACCAAAGATGTTATTGAAATAATGCAGAATCCAGCATCAATCTGTGTTATTAAAATAATGCAGAATCCAGCATCAATCTGTATTTTCCACCAAAGGTGTTATTGAAATAATGCAGAATCCAGCATCAATCCGTATTTTCCACCAAAGGTGTTATTGAAATAATGCAGAATCCAGCATCAATCTGTGTTATTAAAATAATGCAGAATCCAGCATCAATCTGTATTTTCCACCAAAGGTGTTATTGAAATAATGCAGAATCCAGCATCAATCCGTATTTTCCACCAAAGGTGTTATTGAAATAATGCAGAATCCAGCATCAATCTGTGTTATTAAAATAATGCAGAATCCAGCATCAATCTGTATTTTCCACCAAAGGTGTTATTGAAATAATGCAGAATCCAGCATCAATCCGTATTTTCCACCAAAGGTGTTATTGAAATAATGCAGAATCCAGCATCAATCTGTGTTATTAAAATAATGCAGAATCCAGCATCAATCTGTATTTTCCACCAAAGGTGTTATTGAAATAATGCAGAATCCAGCATCAATCCGTATTTTCCACCAAAGGTGTTATTGAAATAATGCAGAATCCAGCATCAATCTGTGTTATTAAAATAATGCAGAATCCAGCATCAATCTGTATTTTCCACCAAAGGTGTTATTGAAATAATGCAGAATCCAGCATCAATCCGTATTTTCCACCAAAGGTGTTATTGAAATAATGCAGAATCCAGCATCAATCTGTGTTATTAAAATAATGCAGAATCCAGCATCAATCTGTATTTTCCACCAAAGGTGTTATTGAAATAATGCAGAATCCATCATCAATCTGTGTTATTGAAGTAATGCAGAATCCATCATCAATCTGTGTTATTGAAGTAATGCAGAATCCATTATCAATCTGTGTTATTGAAATAATGCAGAATCCAGCATCAATCTATGTTATTAAAATAATGCAGAATCCAGCATCAATCTGTATTTTCCACCAAAGGTGTTATTGAAATAATGCAGAATCCGGCATCACTCTATTTTCCACCAACATTTAGGTTAGGCGATTTTATAATTTTTTTATTTAATAATGTTATTATTAAGTTCTAAAATTATTTTTTTTTATATTTATTTATTGTGACAGCTTTTTCGGCTTACAAGGCCATTTTCAAACTGATAAAATTTTTGACAGCTTGAAAATGGCCTTGTATGCCATAATTATTAATGATTGTTTTTTCCCTAATTATAATTTCCCAAATTACATTATTAAAATTCAACTGGATTGCAATATTCAACTTGCATTTGAGAATTTATAATTAGGGAAATAATAACCAATAATAATTTCAGTCATTTTACTCAGAAATTAGTCATCGTAAATATCTATCTAGATTTAGTATAAATTCATCGTCTGTATGTGGCTTTGACCACAGTTTGATAATGCCTTCAGAGGGCGAAACAGCTGTAACGCATAATAATTATTACGAAGCCGAACTTGTTCATAATAAACTGTTTTCATACATTAAATAATAAAATTATTGAATATGTATAAAAGAAATAAAAAAAAAAAAATTTAAAAACTTTATTAAATTCGTAAGCGTGTCAATCAGAATCAGACAGTCTACATACAAATTAAATGAACAAATTACCCTTCAGCATCCAGAAGTGCAATGTCGTTACATTTACAAGATCCAAAAATACATTTCTATTCCCCTACCATATTAATAAAAATATATTAACACGGAAAAATGAGATTAGAGACCTTGGTGTGATTTTTGAAGCAAATCTCTCTTTCAAATCCCACATATTTGACATTGTCTCCCGCGCCAACAAAATGCTTGGATTTGTTCTTCGTAATGCGAGATCATTTACTAATGGAATTGCAATACGTCGAACATATGAAGCACTTGTTCGTAGCATCCTGGAATATAGTTCCATTATTTGGGCCCCTTCTGAACAAAACCATATCCTAGAAATAGAAAAAGTACAAAAAAGATTTTTGCGTTACCTGTATATGAGGGAATATACGTACTATCCATTCCTTTATCCATCCTTGTTCTTAACAGGGATGCTCGATTTCAACACCTTAGAAGCCCGCAGAAAAATATTTTTAGGTAAACACTTTTTTAAGCTAATCTCTGGTATCATACTCAATCCGCCTATATTAAAAGAGGTTAATTTTTACGTCCCTAACAAGTATACTCGTGGTAAATCCCATGCACTTTTTTATGCTCCGAAAGTGAGGACTTCTGCCTATCAGAACGCGCCAATAAACAGAGCGACTCAACTGCTTAACGATTCTGCATTGACCATCGACATTTTCAATGTCACTTACAGACAGTTCAGCAACTATCTTTTAGCAAATGTCACTAAGTAGTAAAACTGCCCTTGTGTACTTTGTAATTTATAATCTTCTCTATGATATATATTGGTGTATAACTGTTTTATAGAGAACATGAAAAAAATAAATAAATAAATAAATAAATAAATAAATAAATACAACACGTTGTACTCAGGCAATGTAGAACCACTATTTCGATGTGCGCTTCCCGGTGCCAGTGTACGAATGATGTCGTAGATCATTTAAGACGTGCTTAACCCCTCAAGGTGCAAAACAACATTTTCAGGTGGTTTTCCTCCAGCTCTTCGAAATGATACTCAGATTTTTCATTAGGGCGTGTCTGTGTCTTCTGACTTCAGTGGCGGGGATGAACTAAAAAAAAATTCCTTCAAGATGCACAGAAATAGCGGAAAAGGTAATAAATAAACCACAATGTTTAATTTTTTAGGTAATAATGTTTTAATAGTAATGGTAGGTAGAGGTACATTACACACAGGTAAACATACAATAGTATTTGCAATATGTACAAAATATACAGAAGATACACTTAAAAGATAAATCATGATCACAATTATCAGTTATAATGATTACTCTCATTCCAGCAGTCATTATAAGCCTAATGTTAATAAAATGTAATGGTGTCGAGTGCGAGTCCCTCTACGCCCATTAGCGATAGATGGATCCCCTCGCAGAGGTGCTCCCACTCCACACCATCACAACACGGGAAAACAATACGCTCGGTGGATTCTTGCGCACCCGTTCCCCCGCTCGCAAGCGCCAAGTGACAAGATTCCACCGAACGCGGACTTAACATAAGAGTGACAAAATAAAGAATATAAAAGTTCCCGCCACCGGCCTAGCGACCAGTGACCAGCGACCAGTTCCGCGCTAAGGACTAACTGTACAGTGTACACGGGACCGTGTGAGATGACGGTTATTCCTTCGGGCCTCAAACGGTAAAGTAGATAACTACCTTTGCATCGCTAGTGCAAATTATGACGAAAAGCTACGAAATTAAATTTAACTAAAAGAATTGCAAAGATTTCTTACATTTATATATGTTCAATATATAATCCAAATATACATTAAATAGCTTTTTACAATATGTTTTATATCTTATATTACACTGTTCAAAAAGACTATTTCTTTGTGTGAGTGTAGTTAATGTTTCCTTAAATGGACGAAGTGAAGTATCGTTATTAACTTTTTCCTTAAATTGTATTAATATGATTATATAATAATTTGTACTTTTCACACGTGTGTGTTACGCCCGCCCCCATATGTTACACAAAACCTAACAGACATTATACATACAGCATCATTACATCTACTACATTCATCCAAATTATATTAACTTCTCTTCAACCAAACAAACAAACCAACAAACAAACAAACAAAACTTTGTCAATAAGATCTCCAAAGCTACCAAAACTGTCTGTTACAACATTTTGATATTTTGTATCCAAAAATTTGTAACGCATCATTGTCAATATTGAAAAGGACACATAAAATTTTAAGATTTTACAGAATTTTATAAGTTAAACAAAAACTCCTAACAACAAAGACAGCGAGCTTCAAAGATCCTATCGACATTAACTACATTTAAAGAAATTATAATTGCGGTTGATTTTAATGATTTGAACAATTTATTATTATTTAATTTAGCATACAAATTGTGATGAAAATTTTACATAATATTACTCCATAAAAATCAAACTGATGCAAAATTTGGCTGGAAAGGCGATCAAAATCACATCAGTGGGCTTGTAAATCCTAATGAAAAACATATGAACCAATAGTTCCTTACTTATGGAACAATTTCAAATGCAAACAAAAAACCTGACTCATCTAATTACACTCAAGTTATTTTTCTTATTGTTTTGCTAACAGTTTTAATTTTATCTATGTTTACCTATGAATACGTTTAACAGTTTAATTTGTTGAGACAACCAATATTCATACAAATTTGTCAGAATAATCTTTAATAATTGAGTTCAAAGCTAATGCAAGTAATGTTGAAAAACTGGGCCCCGTTTTTTACAAGGTCAGAGTTTTACAGGTATACAAGGTCAGAGTCAAAGTCAATAAATAATAAGTTACAATTTCATGATGTTAATTTTACAAGATTTTTGTTAAATTTAACAGTTTAATTAGTCAAATGGAACTTATAAGCAATTTCTAGAGAAAATAAAAACAAAACTTTCATCACCTCCAAACTAAAATTTATTGTAAGAATTGCGTGTATCCCCGACTTCCATATAAATAAAACAAAAATTAAAAAAACAGTCAAATTAATTTTACAGACAGCTAAAGGCTTTAGTTTGGGAATAGTCACTGAACTTTAATTTTAATATAAAATGTAGTGGATAAGAAAAAAACTAAATCAAACCGCGTTTATCATAAATCAATTCCTGTCTGTATAAATCTTGGAACTGACATATATGAAAGCGGTTTGTTTTATAAAATCTTTTCTGCTTATGATGTAAAAGAACAAAATTATACAAAGATATTTCATAAGTCACTTCCGTTGTAATTTATTTGAACTGTTGTGAGGTTTCAAGTCTTCCAGATTTTTAAATAAAGTAATAAAGCTTTAAACATTTCTGATTAAATAATTCTGATTCTAAAAATTTTGGGTATAAAAACACCTCGGTTAACAAAGCCTCAACCCAACATGAAATAAAAATGGATAGCTGTCGAGGACGGTTTGAATTTACAAGAAAAGATACGAAAAGGCAATTGCAAAATTTTTCAAGAGATTGTTAAAAAACAAGTGAAATTATTGAAAACTTTTCACATATTCTTGTGGACCTATAAATATCATTAAACAGGGTAGTATTAGTGTAGTGCAGTTTTGACCAGCGGAAGAAACCTATGAAAAACTTTATATTTACACAAAGCAAGTATAAAACAATACTCATACCTCTCACCCCATACAGACAGACATCTAAAATTAGGTTGTATTTTAAACATTACATGAGATCTCCAGTTAGCCTACACGTCCAAGCACTGGCTTCCCCGCCAAGTGGAGTACTGGCGGGAGAAGCCGTACCGGGAGCCACCGAGGGCCGGGACTGGAGCTCCTACTCCTGACTCCTGGACAGTCTCCACTCTCCGTCCCTCGGTTCCTAGCATTATCCAACTACGCAACTGTAAATGTAATTTCTTTCTCGCATAATAATATAATCAATCAATATATTAATAAACAATTATTTAAACTTTCCTTAACAAGTATTATTCTAGTATATAATTAATGCTTTCTAAAAGTATCTATTTTATAATCTGAATCACAGTTTATTTTCATAAATTAACTTAACAAGAATTTTTTTCTTAATTTTTTTTTTTTTTCATAAATTTAAGTAGTTAATGACCCTGCACTTTGAAATGAAGAAAAAATATAAATGATTATGATAAAAAATGTTTCGCGTGATCTTTTCAGTGTTTAAATTCAATTTCGGCTTCTTATAATATTAGTTCCTTCCGCAATAATATTTAAATGTGTAGTAAAAAATATATCAAATCATTTAGTTCATGAATGACTTTCCACAATAACTTGGTGAATTTGAGATCAGTAAACTCCATGCCAGGAGATTATGTTTTCTTTGAGGGTTCTAGAAAACCGGGAATTAAATCATATCGAAGCATTCTCAATCCGGGGTATAACTCTGAACATAATTAGATTTCTGTGAAAACTGAGCATTTAGTTAACTTTTTAGGACAATTTACCGCAACCATCCAAACGGTTGACAACGATACATTTTAAAGTTGTTTATGGGTCAATGTCCTGAAAGGAAAATGCATCAGTTTACTACAAATACAAATCATGATGTTTAGTAATACAAGACTTCAATCATGTCGTATTAGAAAGTTTTAAAACCTCTTAATTATATTTAATTACAGAGGAATAGTAATTTACATGGCGCTTTGCCTTAAAAGTTGTTAATTTCTATAATTAAATCAATGATTGTCACAGATATTCCATGTAAAGGAGAGATATCTCTAGATATTCATGGAGCAATACTCAACACACACTCTCATTGGTTCTTGCGAAATCTTTCAGCGATAGCGATACAATAGAATTTATAAAATTTCTATCAAATGCAAATAATTTTCACAACGCTTACTGCTAACAATCTACGTATCTTTAAGTCGCAAATAGGTTTATTTTTTTATTACTATATTTAGAATTTCGTGGTGTTTTCTATTAGTTTCGGTTTGAATTATGTTTCTCAATTAAAAAGTAGTATGATTTTATAATAAAGTGAATGATAAAATGTACCAAGCCATGAATATAAATAATGTTTAACAATATGTGGATGATAATAAACCTAGAGTGAGGAGATCTTGTTTGGGACATTATTCAACTAAACTAGTGAAGTTCATTAATTATTGCTCACTTTTATCAGATGGTCTTCCATCCATTTGTAGTCAGTATCAGTAGTCAATAGTCAATAGTCAATAGACAGTACACACAATAACAGTTTTCCAAATAATGATAACATGGATATAAATTATCTATTACATACAAGTTTGTCTGGAAGCCTTTGGAATCTTAAAATCATTATTCGGTGCCGGCAATGGCGGGTGCCGTCATCGGTGGGTGACACCAATGACCGACGCTTCGGCACGTCTTCAAATTAAATACCCATAGTTTAGTATTACAATTTAATTACATATAAGATTCACTATCAAGTACAGAAGCTTGAATGCATCCAATGGTAGAGCGCGGGTTCTGTGGAAGTGTTCTGCGGCGTGTGACGGATAGTGGTTGTGTTGGGGAGACAAGCCTGCCGCCTGCCGCCTGCCGCCTGCCGCATTATCTCATTAAACACTTAATCGAGTTAGCTGTAGTAGAAAACTAGAAAATAAATACTTTCTTTCTATGCGACAAACTTTTTTTAACTATCACGGCAGTACATTATCTAGTAAAGATGAAATATATATCTGATTGTAAATGTCGCTCTTCTTAAATCTAAATTCACAACACTTGACAAAGAAGGCGAGCGACCGGCCGGAGGCGGCCGTGGCTGTTCTCGGTGGCGGTGGTGGGCCACGGTGGTGCGGGAGAAGCGAAACAACCTCCTAGACGGTCGCTATAACAATGAGCAGATGTGCGATGTCTGCCACTCTGTGTAGAAGGTCCGGCGCTATCCTCTCCAGGTTTTCATTGGCAAAGTCGCAAGACGGGAAGATGTGGACTGTGTATAGTGGCTGAAAGACAAAATAACTTATTATTATCATCGCCTCAACTGATTGCAATAAACTATGTTGATGAACAGTGCTAAATTAAGAATATGTACGTAAGTTTGTGTTGTACTAACCTGGTGGTGGCCAGGTGGCGCTACATTGACAATGCCGGCCGCCTGCTTGCGGCGCAGGTAGGTGATGAATCCACCCGTCAGGTGCGTGGACTGTTGCAGCACGTCTAAGTGGTCGCGCCCACACGGCAGCGCCAGCAGCATGCAGTGTTCGTTCTCCAACTGCCAACAAACAAACAAAGGGTTTAGATTCAAAGCTAAAACATCTCCAGGGTCTGAGTTAGTAGCAATACCCCATTTGTGTAGTCTAATAACATTAACGTGTGATCAATGATTCTTGGCGGTAGATGTGAAGCAATGTACGTTGTCCAGTGAAGGTAATTTACCTGCATCTTCCTGGCCACGGCCTCCAGCTGCACAGGCTCGAGGCGCATTCGCTGCGCTATCCTCAGGGGGGGCGTGGAGCCGTCTCCGTTGCTTGGCAGAGTGTGGCTTGCCACAGCCGGGTTGCCATGCACAAAATGCATTTGCACTGCCGCCGCGTCGTTCTTCAGCGCCAGCAGACCCTGCCACATCACCGGGTAGCGCTACACCACAACAATACACAATGATTAGTACACATATTACGGCGGTTATGATTAGAAAGAATTGCAAGGTTTATTCAATACAGGTCGTATGGTTGGAGTCAGGTTTGGTGGTCAAAAGATGATAACCAACGAGAGAGTTTGGAGATAATTTCAAGTTTTTTATTTTATTTTCAATTATTAATTATAAAAAACTAGTGCAATCTTTATGTTTATTATTAATTATATATGGTATGTACATTTTGTGGTACATTGTAATAAATCTATAAAACCGAAATGTTCAATTTGTTGATTTACAGGATAAATTTGAAAAGAGATTTGTAAGGAAATTGGTGTCTAAGCTAAAAATCGATTGAATTGTAATTTGGGCATATGTATTGTGGTTATTGTTGCCCAACTTATTACGCCACACCCCTTCAATCGTTTGATATAACGTCGTTCAAGTGCTTAATTGTCCAATCGACCATTAGCAAATTTTACAGGAGGAGGAGGTTTTTTTTCATTACTTCAATGAAACATTATGATAGGTGTTTAAGATGAACCTATTTCCGTAAAAGTCTCATTAGAGGATAGAATTGTGAGAAATATGGAGGCGTGTTTAATTTAGACTAGTTGTTATCCTTACCCTGAGCAGCATCATAAGTGAGTCAGCCTCTCGGGGAGCATGTGCGGCGTGCGGGGGCCCCGGGGGTGTGCGTCCCACTATAGCCCCTCCCTGGGCGGGGGCACTGCCCCGACTGGGGCCCCTCTCCTCGCCCGCACTGCCTCCGTCTATCCCCACCACCTGTAACTACAATCACAGAAGCGTTAGGAACTTGAAGATAATTCACTCAAATTAATAATATCATAATACAATATTTCAATTTCATTCAACAATAAACTTTGTACAGCTTTCATTCGCTGCACTGTTAACCTGTCCTGTGCCGTAAACGCGCCGCGCGCGCGGTACTAATTTTTTTTTTTTTTTTTAAATGCGATTTTAACCCTTATGTATAAAGAAACTGTATGAAGAACAAGGTCAGAATCGCTTGCGCCAATATCTTTCTTGACATAACAGTTAATTTTCTAGACCCTCTGAATAGTAATTATTAGTAGGCGGCTAGGCGGTGGCAAAACGAAGAATTCCAAATTGAAAATCCGCAAAAACATCATTCGGAGATATTGAGGTTTGAAGTTTAGAATTTATTTGTTATTAAAATAACATAATAATTCTAAACTTCAATCTTCAATGTCTCCGAATGATGTTTTTGCAGATTCGTGACTTGGAATTCTTCGTTTTGCCACCGCTTAGCCGCCTCCTAGTAATTATCTATGACATTGGGTTGTCATATTTTTTTCCCGCTTTACCAGCTGTCAACTTTTTAACCGCTATTAACCGCTTTAACCGTTATTAATAACTCAGGTACGGGACATACGTCATTTCTATGTCTACCTACGTTAAATTATCGTGAAAACAAGCTTATGTGCCCAAGCGGTTAAAGAAGTGTAAATGTAGGTAATTAATTCTTCAAAAATACCTTTCAATTTTTGTTTGATGGTTTTCATGTAGGATGTATATTCAGGTTTGTGTAGAAACAATAAAATCAGTTCAAATTCGTATAAATATATTTTTTTTTTATATTAGTTTGCCAAATGGGAGAATTTTTTTTTTTTCGCTACAGTTAGCTATTCTGGGAAAACTTGTAATGATATTATCATGATATATATGAATAATAAGATACATTTTCTGATAAACAGAAAACATTCGCAAAAAAAAACCATTCCTTTGTTTTTTACGGATATTTGACAAAAAGTCAGGAAGGTAATTTCCACGCAGTTTTTCCAAATACGCTTGGCACGTGACAGGTTAATAGCATAAACAAGGTGATTTGTTTAATGAAATTGTCTTCTTTTCGTAGACAACAATGAATAAAAAAAAGTTTAACTTAAACCAAACTACAAAATGTATACAGCAACAAATAACTTCTTCTCCCTTACTTTTGAAGACAGTGGTAGCCAAGCATTTTTTGTCTAAGATTGAAAATAATAAAAAAAAAATTTACTGTTGTAACCCATTTAAGAATGTAATTTTGGTATAATAACGTACACTGTAATATGAATCAAAGACATTATTTATTATTTATTAACCAAAAATACATTTTAAGTACATTTTTTTTAGGTATACGCCACCTCACTAGGCTGAGCCTGTTCCGAGGTGGCAGTAATTTAATATTTTTTATATCATTTTCTTAAAAAATAATAAAATTAATTATTAATTAATAAATAGAATTTGGAAAAATAAACATAAAATGAAAATTAATATGAGAAATAGAAAAGAAAAAATGGAGAAGAGATGATATAAAGAAATTAAATTATGATATGAAATAAATACAATAAATAATAAATAAATATGAAATTAGAATTATTGTTTCAATCTTCAGTATAAAAAAAGTCACTAAAACATCGAAAAAATCGAAACTACCACTGGCTTAAAGTTAAAAAAACTTAGTTTAAGGCGATTCACCTCCAATTCGGAATCGGGAAAAATCATGCACTCCTTACGCAGATAAAGTTAGAATTGCTGCTAACACTGACTGCCTGTTTTAATTTATGCAAAAAAAAAAACATCGCCAAAATACATATTTTCTTTTATCAGACACATTTATCGATCATTCCGTTTAGTCAAACATCTCCGAAAAATCCAAATTTGAGTTGAGTATGCAGTTATATATAAAAGAGTACCCTTTATCTGGTACAATACTCAGATTACTCGTAAATCAATTATAAGTAGAAAAATTTATGGTGTATTTTAATACTTTATTTTTTCTTTGATTATAGGAAAGGCTAAAGAAAGCGTTTATAATATTAAAAAAATTTAAATGAAAAACACATGATTATGCATTACTTAGCATTGATTGCATCTTCTTAAACCATTTAGACGGTACACATTACACACAATATAGTAAATGAGTGGTACAAAATGGTACTTACAGATGGTGTGAGAGTGTGAGGCACTCCTCCCTTGGCGTCCATGAGCATGCGGTGGTGGTGCAGGGGTAGCAAGGGTGCCCGGTGGGCGGAGTGCGCTGGTGGGGGAGCAGGGGCCTCGTAGTAACGGGCCCCCGTCTCGTCGGCGTAGCGCCCCAGACCGGAGTACAGCGGAACCACTTGGGGCGAGTCTAAGGAACAACAACATTGTTCAAATTATGTCTGGCATGTTACAGGCTTTTTTGCAGAGCGATAAGTACATTGGGGTATGGGCAAGAAGGTTGTGAGTTAAACCTCTATATATTTAACAGTCCCCTGACATGGTCGAAAACCAATTCCACCATTTTTATAAACAGTTGAAAAAAATTACCAAACTAGAACAAAGCTCCAAAATCAACTGTGATTTTAAAGAGAAATTTTAAAATGTGAAAGTTCTATTTGAAGTTTTACCACAGAAAACATCACAGAAATTCTTGGACAGAATAATAATATCTATCTACTATAGTAGGGAGTACCTACCTTTATTTGTATAGCGTCGTTTTTGTAAAAAATCACCTCAAGAGCTCTGTACAAATATGACTTCTTAGGCTCTATTTAATTGTTTACAGACAGATGCAGAAAATGCATGGCAGGTGACTTCAGATAAACGCTGGGACGTTGCATGATTTTACAGTTGCTATTTTATCCTCCATTACTATTGATGTTATGACGCTGCCCAGGCTTTAGAAAGAATTTTTGTAACAACACTTAGAGTGACCTTCCTCCTGTTTTGAATTGATTTGTATAAAAAACCAAAAAACACCACATGCCCATTGTCACCAGCAACTGACTTTGCGTTTTATATGTTAGATAAGTTAGTGACAAAATATAAGTTGATATTTACTAAAAAAATTAATATTTTTATTGTTCAATTTTAAAATTGGAGAATTTTTATAAAATGTCCTTAAAAATTCTACTTGGGTTTGAATGTTAGCTAGCGTAGTATTTGGGTGGCGACATAGTTGCCTAGAAAAAAAGGTGATGTTTTTATATTCTCAAATCAATGGAATTTTTTGATAAAATACATACCGGTGCTCCTGTCACTCAGAGACGGTGAGTGAGCGGGATGTGGAACTCGGGCACACGGAGGCCGGCGTAACTCCAGCGGTGGACTGGAAGCTTCAGAACCCTCGGCTCCCAGCGGTGACCTGTAAAACAACAACAAAGAGGTTAGAATAACCTGTTACTTACATAAATATGCAGAGTTATATACATATACCTCATCCTTAATATGCACTAATTATTTTTAAAAAGACTTTCAACAATTTCAGTCCACAGAGAAAAAAATATTCATTAATATTTTTGATGAATTCTTCATATTCACTTTGAGGCCATTTTCTTACGATTTGACATAACACAATGGGTTTCAGGTTAGTTTTTACTTTCTTTTTTAATAGAACCCAAACTAACAACTAAGAACCTATTTTGCAAAAGTACTAGGTTCTTAGATTCTTAAGAGTTTGGGTGTAATTAAAAATAAAAAAGTAGCCTAGTCTCTATATTATTTACCGTTACTTGCTTCTATCAAATATAATGTAGGAATGTATTTTTGAAGAGTGCCACTGATTACTGATCAGAGATCAAACTATGGCAACTTTATGTAGGAAAGTACTATATGGGTGTCTAGTACATACATAGACCATCTTCAAAAAGAACAAAAAATAATATAATTTTTTAATGACTATTAAATATTTGGGGTGAAGGCTTTTTATGTCTTGTAGATGGTATTAGACAGTTTTGATTGCATTTTCATGTAATTCAACAATAATGATAGTAATGAGGAATGTCTTGTTTGTTTACCTTGCAACGTACGGCGATGGGGTGGCTCGGGCATCTTGGTGAGCCCTGAAGTAATGTTGGTAGTGCTGGTGCGCAAAGTGGGGGTATACTCCTTCGCCCTGTCAATTAAAAAGCAAAACAGTGGCTCAGTACAGGCTATTGATGAAGGCAAATACAGGCAACAGAACTGTCCCTAGTTTTTACGTCAGTGTCAATATTCTGTCCCAATAGAGCATTTTCGCTGCTTCTTTTATTGTCGAAAAAAAATGACAATAATGCCATTTTCATTTTATTAGCGAATAAATTATCTAAAAATGTGCTATTTTTTATTTTCTGCCAAAATAACGTGTTTGTTTTAGTTGGTGAATATGGTGTTAGCAAGTCACACGAGCCAACGTCGGTGACAGTCGTCTTACCAGCCAGTAACATTAATTTTCTACACCATAATGACATCGTAGCCAGTTCGAACCATTTAGGAATTAGCAGTTTGGATTGTTAATTTTAAAATCAATAATAATACTTATAAACTCACAGTACTTTGCGAATACCTGCATACAAACAAATGTTTATTCACTCCAAATAAGTCTATTTTATTTTTGTTTTAAAGCACCTAGCAACTTGTTTTGTTAAGATACGGATTATCTGTTTTTAGTTTGGATAATCGGGATGATATTGTACATCATTTATATTACTAGAATCTTCTTGGAATACCATACTTTGGTTCAGATCATGCTAAATTCAAGCAGCAAGAAAAAACAGGAAGCTTAGACATAAAAATTACCGATATCCATCACCAATACTCGATAATGTAACAAATAATTATGTAGCATAATGGTATACAAGTAGGACGTTGAGTTGAGAGTTTAGTCGCCAAGATACTTTGGTTCGTTGAGTATCGGATACGGAAGAAGGGTCTAAGGGGACTGCTACTCTGGCTGTTGTGATACTGAGTGAGGGTTGAAACTTCATCAAACTAAAGGAACAACATGAAAACACCCAGACAAACAAGCAGTGTAGGTACAGGAGAAAGAAGCCGACATATGATGCGGTGTTAGTATTATTGCATAATATGAGAGTGTTAGTATACCGGAGTGACGGGCGATGTCTGTTGGTGAGCCGGTGGGGGAGAACGAGGAATCCCAATCAAATCTCCTGACTGCTGCGTCCAAAATATTAAACATCATGAAAACACATCCACTCAATGTGCACAAACAGAGATGTTACAGTATTTGATGTTAGTGAATATTACGGGCATATTGCGTACAACTATATTTAAAAAAGACATCAAACCAAAGTTTATCTTCGGCTTGCTGCTAAAAATCACCAATTTTGTACATTCTAAGGACCTTTCTTTAGAATCCAATTGAATTAATTTAATATTCTTTTTGAGAAAACATTAACTGCTTTAATAATAATAACACGGTGGAATACCCAGTTGGTGGTATTTTCTAGAAATGAGTTAAGACCTCAGGTTCAGACAAGATTTTTAGCAGATATGGTTTCATACTTGGTTGTTTTTCACAGCAAGCCGAGCACAGCATTATGAATCCATCTCCATTCATCTCGGTCACACTTTCCAGGAAGGCATTGGATATATTTTAAGTGATACTGTTATAACTTTAAATTGGCAAAAATATTATCAACTGATGATCTTCATAGTAAAAAATGTTGCACATTTTCGTAATTTGCAATCAATAAGGATACAAAAAATTTAACTTACCAAAGCTATCTGTCCCTGAGGGCTGACGGCGGGTACAGCTGTAAGACCCACACGAGAACTGTTGGCTCCTGTAACAAAAAACAAATAATTTAAGTACACACATTATATTATAATTATGTACAATGAACCTCGCTAAATGCCATACAAAATGTGTTAAATAAGTATGTTTCCAAATTAGGTATATATGTATGCCAACCTGCGATGACAGGCTGAGGAGCGATGTGGTGCTTGTGCAGAGGAGGGCTTGCATGTTGTCCCTGAGCCCCCCTCGGGAGGCTGGGCCCCAGAGGGCCTGCCCCCACACAGCCCGGTCGAAGGAGCTTGTGAGATAGATGCCCTAGTTGCGGCTGCATCGGCGTAGGCTTCATCTGTCCCTGAGGCAGCCCCTTGGAAGCCAGACTCTGCTGCAGTCTCGGAGACAGGGGACCCTGAGCAACCTTCACCCCGCCCACTCCTGTCTTCAGAATCATCATCTGCTGCTGTTGCTGCTGTTGCTGTTGCATCACCCCCGTCTGGATCACATTAGCCTTTCCTGACACTATTTGAGGTTTTGACATCACCATTGGAGTAGAATTAACAATGTGACTAATAGGAATGTGAATATTCGAGGATTTCCCCAAATATCCTATTTGATTTGCCGTCACGACATTCTGCATGGATTGAACCGGCATTGCATTCTGAGTGTTGGTGACTGTTGGCGACATGATGGTGGAAGTCGGAATATTGATCTTGGTATCCGGTCGGATGGTTTGTGTGACGACACTAGGTGGCAGGTGGTAAGGTGTTGGTACTGGTGCGTTCTGTATCCTCGGCGGGTGGATGTTGGAGATGGGAGTCTTGACAACGGATGTGGCGAAGGCAGTCTCTTGAATGGTGCTCTGAATGGTAGAAGCCACAGAAGTTATGCAAGTTGGCTGTTGCTTGGGAATAGGCAAACTTGGTACTTGAGGCTTGGCATCAATGTTTATTCTGAAAAAATAAAATAATTTAGTTTTGTGGAAAAACCTACTATTTCATTGAAATTGTAAGAATGCTAAGCACAAATATTATTTGTGGTGTAATTAGTATGTACTTACTTGATAGCACTAGCAGGTGCAGCCAGCCCACTTGCAGGAAGTACAGGAGTAGACCTAGCTCCCGAAATAGGAACAAAGGTTCCATCTGTTCCCCTCTTCATGAACACCATCTCGCCTGTAGCGGGGTCTAACATCAACTCCTCGCCAGCTTCACTCGTCATCTTTGGCTCTTCATTAGGCTTTACAATGTTTACTTTAGGATCTTGAATAATAATTGTTGGTGGAGCAACAATTGAAGACTTCTCAATTACAGGAATCTCTTCTCTTGTTACTGGTGGTGAAGGTACTATGGTTTCTGGTAAAGGTTTTATTTCTTTTGCAATAGCATCTGGTTTCTCATTCACTTCTGTAGATGGTATTTTATTTACTTGAATAGTATTCAGTTTAGCATTTATTTCACTTATCATCTTCTTTGGTGGCTTTGTAATGGTGCTTTGAATTGGAGTAACAATGACTGGAGTAACAATATCAGATTTTGTTTCGAAAGTTTCAGGTTTAACAAGGTTCTCTGGTGTCTTAGGTGATTTAGTGTCAGTCTCAATTAATTCTAGAGGATCTTTCTTAACAGTTCGCTCATCACTGCTGTCCACTGATGTCTCGGATCCTCTTCGGTCTTTGGATTTCTTATTTGCCCTTGGAGATTTGCGCACATCATTAGCTTTATCAGAACCTTGAGGTTTGGTTAGGTTCTGTCTAGTAGACCTACGAACTGGACCTGAATCTTTGACACCAGTGAGTGGTCTAATTTGCATTGAAGAATTTTTAACAACATCCTCAATAACATCATCAACAGAATTTCGAGTGACATCCTTTTCCAAAAGTCTTCTTGATTTTCGTGTGTTAGCCATTGGTGACAAGAAGTCATCTTTTTCTTCTTTAGACAAAGGCTGTCCGGGAGATGTTGATGGCTTGAAAGGTGTAAGAGGGGCAATCTCCTTAGGTGGGACTGCAAGTGTGGCAACAACTGGTGTGACGGAGGGAGGCAGACTTCCAGTCATGGGGCTCTTGATTGTCAATATCAAACGAGGTCTAGTCTCATTCTTGTTTTGAGGAGTATCATCAGTTTCATCCCCAGAATCTTCATGGAAGTCATAGACATCACCGGGCAAGTGAACACCCGGAGCGGTAACAGAGCGGGACTTGTTGTCCACTTTAACTCGGCCTCGTCCCCTTCTGGGTGAAGTGGAGGATCCCCCTCTGGTGGGCTTGTTGCCTTGTCTGGTTTGCACTCTCTCAGAGACTCCATCTGGTACTTTGCGGCCTCTATTACGCCCTCCCCTTTTGGCATTGACCTTTGCACCCATGTTCCCAATGGTTTGATTGATGAAGCCCGGAGGCTTGGAATTGATAACAAGTGTATTTTCAAGTATATTTTCTTTAGTTTCCTTGTCTACTGGCTCGTTCTTCAGTGGCCAATCTGTTTTTGCTACATCGGAGTCATCAGATAATTCGCTTGCAGAACATAGGGCATCGACCTTCTTGATAACGGAATCGATGTTCACTTCCTTTGCTGACCAATTATCACTATCCTCTTTAGAATCTGAATTTTCTTTGTGGTTGATATCAATAAGCAGAACCTTTTCCTCAGTGGCTGATATAGCTGGTTTATCAATTGTTTTAACATCAACATGTTTGAAATCTGAAACAACCTCCTTTTTGTGATCCATAAGAAGGTTGACAGATTGTTTGATTGGTGATATTGGTTGGGGTTTTTCTATTTTCGTTTCACAAGCACTTTGCTTTAGAAGTTCTTCAAAATCAGTTTCACATTTAGATTTTTCGATTTGTGGTGTAACTGGTGCCTTTGATAATATAATGGGAGACTTGACTTCTTGAGGCGATGTTAGCTTTTCACTGAGGCTGTCATGAATAGACATCTTGACCACTGAATCAGGAGTAGCCGGTGTTGCAGGAGTTATAAGTTGAAGGGCAGGTGGACTATCGGACTTAATAACTGGAGTGGTAATAGTATTTATGTTGACAGAAGTAGATTGTGCAGCCGTAAAGGCAATATGTGTAAACTTGCTGGTGTCAATAGTTGCTGATTTTGTAATTGAAGGTGATGTAATAATTGGTAAATTATCTTTCTTGTGTTCAACACGTGCCAAACTGTCACCAATCGTCGGAGTCACCAATTTCAGCAAGTTATTTGGTGGAGTGATGGTCATTAAAGATTGCGACTGCTTATCAGTTTTGATAGATGTGGCATTTGTCATAACAGTGGGAGGCTGAGGGTTTGCAGGATTTATTTGTAGAAGTGTTGGTTGGTTATGAAGTCCTAGAGGAGCCACCTGAATTGCTACAGATGTCATCTTGGATGGTTCAGGACCATTCATGTGATTAAATGCATTAGCAGCTTTCTCAGCAGAAACAGCTTGATTAATCACTGATTTATTGACTAGTATCGGAACTGAAGTGACATGAGAACCAAAATTACCTGCCGCAGACATAAGTCTGTTTTGTGCCAATATGGTTTGATTCTGTGTTGGCATTATTCCCGATGATGGATAAATTATTTTGGGTCCACCTAAAATGATATTATCTTGGTTCACTCTCATTTCATTCTTGCGTCCCTCTGTAGATGATATCAGCTTAGGAGGGTGTAGAATTGTTGAGTTTCCACTAGTAGTTGCACTTTTAGGTTGTTGCATATTCATACTATTGGAGTGCAGTGGTTTGGAGATTGGTGCCAAAACAGGTGTTATTGGTAATCTATTAAGCTGCATGTTGACATTAGGATTTTGGATCAAAATAGTATTTTGCTGGCCAGGTGAGAGCATTGATCGATTTGCATTCCCCATTGGTAAATGTGATGTTTGTATGGGACTAAGAGGAGGTTGCTGCATTCTGACAACAGTTATTTGATTTGGCGACCTCTGCTGCATGGCGGAAGGAGAATTCAAACCCGATGGAGAATTCAGTCCAGGTGATCCAGTTGTCAGTATAGTCATGTTTGTTAACTTTTGAGGCATTTCTCCATGTTGAGACTTGGGTGATTGCAATCGTATATCAGTAGCCATCCTGGGAGATATAAGTATGCCAGGTTGCCTCTGGTAGAACATGTGTTGGTCGGGTATGTTAATGGTTGGAGGCTGGACATGGAAGCTTCCCGCAGGTCTGGGTGCATTCATTACTTGGAAGGATGGAGGTAACTTAGAGGGCGCTCCTAAAATTGCTCTGCCTTGGTTATGCAGCTGTGGTACACTTTTCAGATGCAAGATGGAAGTAGCAATATGCACAGGTTTATCCTCTCTGCTAATAGGAGTTGTGCTTATTAAAACTGGCTGTTCACTAATCTTATGAGCTCCCAAAGTCCAGGTTTTCGAAATAACTGTAGGTGTTGAAATAGGAATCTGTTGAACTTTCTCGGGTAATTTAAGAGGCACAACATTTTCTTCAAGTTTGCTCTTTGAAATTTCATTAGAAGGTAACTTTTCTACGGGTGATGGTTGCTTTGGTAATGAGACATTAGCGATTACTGGTGTCTCAGATGGGTGTGCTAATTTACTAGGTAAAGGAGCCGGTTGTTGCTCTTGGTATGTTGGCATAAATGGAGGAGTTGGATTACCTTCTTTTGGAATAATTGCATCGGGGGTTTTAGGTCGCTGTTCGTGTCTCGACTCTTCCCCATCATCAGTGTCAGTATCTATCTGTAAGTCATTCTCAGACAGGGGTGTATCAGGCTTAATTTCTAGCTCACTTGCATTGAGACTTTGGACAGCTTGACGCATTTCTTCAGCTTCTTCGTCAGGAATGTTATCGGTAGTTCCAGAAGAAATGGTTGGTGCTTGTGCAGATGGACTTTGGGTATTCTCACTATAGCAATCGCTGAATCCATCACTTCTTCCACCGAAACTTTCACCAAGTAGTGCCGCAACAGCATCTTCTGTTTCTTCTTGTGAAATAATAGCTCTGGGCTTTTCATCCACCTTTTCTTCTGCTTTTTGATTATTACAGTCTATGGATGAATTTATGCTAGACTCATTTATGCTATCTTTTCTATCCATGATAGGGCTTTCGAAATCAGATATGCTCTTCACTGCATTCTCACTAATAGTCTCGTCTATATCTCCACCAAATCCTGGGATAAATTTCTCAGACAAGCGTCTGGCTTCTGCAGGTTTACAGTTGGCCGTTACAGTTGGTGGAGGAGTGAGTACTATATCCTTTGGAACTGTACTTACTGTATTGGCAACAATGGGGTTGCAAGGAGTTTTCATGGGTGGAGGGCTGTCCAATATCCTTGGGAGGCTTGGAGAAGGCAATGCAGGTGCACATTCCGCTTTTTGCTCTATTTCAGATTTTTCAATATCAGTGGAAATAACAAGATCATTCTTGTACATATCTGAGGGAATTTTTGTATCTTTCTCAAAGCTAAGGTCAATTTTGTCATAGTGATGGTGATAATGGTGGTGTTCTTTGCGGTTCTGTCTATCTTCCTTGTTCTTTTTCTTTTTCTTCTTCTTTTCCTTTAGTTCTTTTTTATTATGGTCGATTATTCTATGTACTGCAGGAATTAAAGAAGGTTCTCTGCTATCATCACCGTCTGTAAACCTAAACACATCACTATCCATGGAAGTATTAATGGATGATGACAAGTCCACTTTGTCAAGAGGCCTTCTTATAGTAGGGATTGTATCAGCAAACAAGTTTGCTTCAATTGCTTTGCTGGCTGCGTCAATGTCCAAGCTATTTTCATCATCTTTAACAAATATTTTCCTTTCTTTACGCTTTTTCTCTTTCCTGCGTTTGATTTCTTCCTTAAATTTGTCTTTATTTGTAACTTCTGTAATAATTTTTGTAACTTCTGTAATGGATTTAGAATCTATATTAGAAACACTATCAGAATCAGAAGGAAAGGTTTTGGATGAGAAGAATTGGTTACTCTTGTCTCTTGAATTGGAAATGTCCAGAGTAGGTGGAAATTCTTTGTTGCATACATCGGATTCATCAGAAAAGGGACCAAAGATGTCTTGCATTTTCTCTCCCCGCTTGATGTTGATTATTACTTCAGACCGTTGCTCCGTACGATCCAGCAACTTCTTTGGTTTCTTTAACTTATCTTTATCACTGAGTGATTCCGACATATCAATTTTGAGTTTTTCACGTTTCTTTTCTTTTTTGTTTGTATGTTTACGCTTTTCAGAATTATCTTTGCTTTTGAAGTTTGCTATTTGGATACTGTTGATAATTTGCATTTTCTCGTGGAAATCACTTTTGGCCTCATCATCTGAAGGATAGCATTTTTGACGTTTTTGTTTTTTCTTATGCTTTTTCCGAATTTCCGAATAACTGAATTTATGCGTTGAATCAGAAATTATCCCTTCACCTTCTGACGATATGTCACAATGGGTTGGTTTAATTTCATCATACTTGGAGGGTTTCAAGTCATCGTATTTCATTGGCTTTACAATTTCATCATATTTGGTTTCTTTGATATTATCAGTGTATTTGGCAGGCTTTATGTCTTCGTATTTTGGAGGTGTGATATCATAGTTATTTTCCAATTTGAATAAAGGTTCATTTTTAATTTCTGCTAAGATTAGAAGCTTGGTGTCAACGATTGACTTCATCTGACTTTCTTCTTCAAGAATCGCGTTGCACAACTGAATATTCTTTTCATGTAGTGATTTCATGTTGTATGGCTTTGAATCATAAACGCTGTCATCTGGCTCTTCCTTGATATCCATGGCCTTTTCTTTTTTCAATGTTTTCAATTGCTTCCTAACTTCATGGTGATCGGGGTACTTCTTCATTGATTCCATGGACCTTCTGAAAGCCTCGTCATCAGATGTATCGGACATTATGCGAGAATGGGAATTTTTCCTTGGAATCATCTTGCTGCGAGTTTCATCAGTGCTTTCTCCATCACACATCTCCATGAGTTTTCTTTGATTGAATTTAAATCTGTCGTGATCATTTTCAGAATCTGTTGTTAGGTTGACCATAAGATCTCTATGGCGGCGTCGGAATTCATCCTCTGAAGAGCTGGCAACCATTGATTTAGAAGAAGACTTCTTATGTTCTCTGTCAGAGTCACTGTCTTCATCCCAACTGTTGGACCGTTTCTTTTCTTCTCGTTTTGCTCGACTCTGCTTCAACTGACTGAACTTGGCTTTAATCTTCTCCTGTCGTTTTTCTTCCTCCTGCTTCTGCATATTTTTACAGGATCGTGCCTTGACTTTATCATACATAGAAATATAGGTGGGCCCCTCATCTGGAATGTCAAATATTGAATGTTTCTTTGGTTCATCTGAATCAGAAGTATCAGTGCTGTTTGTGAGTTTTCTGGGTTTTTTGCGCATCAGCTCTGGTTTTAGAGAATTGCCACATTCCTCTCGGCTTTTACGTTCATTTGACATTCTTTTCTCCTTCATATCTTTTTTGCGTTCGTCGTTATTTTTCTGTTTCTTCCCGTCTTGCAAAGCATTTTGCTGTTGCAGTTGCTGAATCTGCTGTAACTGCTGAAGCCGTTTCTTCTCTTTCATCTCTTTCTTGAGAGCTCTTTGTTTTTCATCTTCTTCACTAGACCGAAGCTCAAGACGTGCCAGAAATGCCTTGTGTAAAGACAAATCGCTTTCTCTGTTGTCTTCTTCTGATAGTATAACTGGTTCTTCAATCTTAATAATTTCTTCTTCTGATTCTTTGGGGCTATGTTTACTTTTGTGTTTATAGAATAATTGAAGTTTCCCATGATTTACTCGACTGTGTTCACTCTCTTTATGGTCTTCAATGTTTTGGGTAATTTCAATATTTTCTACAATAACACTTAACTCTTTTTCTACAAAATCATTTTCTTTTACTTCATTTTCCCGTATTTCCTTCTCCTTTTCAGGGATGTCCTTAATTTTTGGACACTCCTCAGATTCTCTAATTGTTTTTCTGTCATCTCTTATTTTGTCTTCTAATTGTTTTGATATGTTATTTTTTAATGATTTGAAGTGCTTATTTTTATCTAAATGTTTTATTGAATCTTTGGAGTCTCTTCTCTCGGGTGGCTTTTTGCCATCAAGATGTATTTTTGGCCTCTTAATTTCGTCTTGAGTGGAATCAGTACTATCTTGAGAACTGATTCTTCTCTTCAAACCAACATTGGCAGGAAGGCTGCAGCTGGAGTTTAATCTTTCTTTTCGTTTAGCCTCTGGACCACGATGTTCACTGTGTGAATCCAATGAGTAATGTCTTTGTTTATCATCGGAAAGGAAGCGCTTTTCTTTAGTACTGATTTCAGATATATTTGATTTGTCCATGTCGTTGGAGATATTTCTGTCCCGGGTCTTATCAACACAGTTAGTTTTAGAGGACTCGGATCTTGACGTGTCAACCTCTTCTTTTACGCTTTTTGGGGAAAACTCTTTATCGTGGTGACGACTTCTATGATTCTCATGAGCATGTTTATATGATTTATTTGATGAATGGCGAGACTCCTCTTTAATATCAAACGAGTCGTGTTCCTTGGATCTACTGGAATCATGTGAGTGACGGGAAGTGGTTGAATCACTGGAATCTTTCCGCACTATTTCTCTGACCGTTTCATCCCTAGAAGACTTTCTGCTGATATCCTTAATTTTGCCATTGTCATGAGTTCTCATACTTTCTTTTTTACCGTCCATGTGATCTTTTTTATGAACATCCCTATGTCGATGACGATTTATCTCAGATTTATCAGCATGGTCGTCTTTCTCTCTCTTTTTGTCTTTGCTTGAAAAACTTGAATCATTAATATCAGCATGCTCTCTATCTGAATGCTTCTCTTTCTTCAATTCTTTTTCAGATCTATCCTTCCTGCGATCGTGCTTATCAAATTTGATTTCATTGCAGTTACCTATTCTTTCGGATTTTTCTTTTTCTATTTTCTCTCTATCAGATTTTTCTTTGTCTAGAATTTCTTTTTCTCTGCGTTCTTTCTCTATTTTTTCTAGACGCTCTTTTTCTACTCTCTGCTTTTCTTTGAAAGCTTTTTCTTTTTCTAATTTTTCCTTTTCTAGTCTCTCTTTTTCTTGTCTCTCTTTCTCTAGCTTCTCTTTTTCTTGCGTCTCTTTTTCTTGCCTCTCTTTTTCTTGCCTCTCTTTTTCTTGTCTCTCTTTTTCTTGTCTTTCCTTTTCTTGTTTCTCCTTCTCTAGTTTCTCCTTTTCTAGTTTCTCCTTCTCTAGCTTTTCCTTTTCCTTTTTGTCGTTTTCAATTTTTTCTAAACGCTCTTTTTCTAATCTTTCTTTTTCACGTTTCTCTTTTTCTATCCTTTCTTTTTCTTTTTGTAGTCTCTCATGTTCTAGTTTTTCTTTTTCAACTCGCTCTTTCTCCAATTTCTCTTGTTCCTTTTCTATTCTCTCTTTTTCTAATCTTTCCTTTTCCTTTTCTTTTTCCCTCTCCTGTTTTTCTTTTTCTCTTCTTTCACGGTCTAATCTCTCTTTTTCTACTTTTTCTTTTTCTAACCGTTCTTTATGTAGCCTTTCTCGCTCCTTTTCTTGTCTTTCTTTATCAAGTCTGTCTCTTTCAAGTTTCTCTTTTTCACGTTTTGCTTTTTCTAATGATTCCTTTTCTAATCTCTCCTTTTCTAGACGTTCCTTTTCCAATCGATCTTTTCCTCTTCTGTCATTATCAGATTTATCGTCAGATTTTTCTTTATCTAATTTCTTACTGCTGGAATCATATTCAGGCTTTTCATGGGCCTTATCTGAAGGGTGTTTAGGAGTATTATCAGCTTTGGATTCTTCTTTATCTTTCTTGCGCCTATCATCAGCTTTTCTAGTATCCTTCTCAATGTTCCCTCTTTCTTTTTCTTCTTTGGATAGCCGTCTTCTCTCACTGGTTTCTAATGATTTATCTTGACTATTACGTTTTAATCTAGAATCAGATTTTGGTGACTCGCCAATGTTTCTTCTCTCTAGATTAGAACTTAATGAAGATGATTTATCATGATGTTTAACATCGCAATTTTTTAACTCAGTATTACACTTTTCTGAAACAATTTTATTTTTAAAGCTTTGGTCTCTAGTTTCATCGACAGGTTTTTCCGATTCAACGGAGGTAGCCTGCCGAACTTCAACAGTTTCACACTTTCTTCTATCTAAATTATCACTATTTACAAGGCTAGTTTTAGTTTTATCATCACTTTTCAGTGTCGTTTCACACTCACCAATATTCACTATACTAACATCTTTGCCGGTGGGAGATTTCAGTTCGCTATTCTTGATAACTTTAGTGTCCAATCTGGAACCGGCATTTCTCGGGGAAAGTATCTTTAGGGTGGCAGAACTCGCGCCCGGTGACATGATATCCGTATTACAGCTAACACTAACTGGCACACGTTCGCTACAACTAGGTATACTACTATTGTTCCGAGGAATGTTAACACAGTCGGTGCTCCGCTTGCTGTCAGTGTCGGGGGCGGGTTCACTGGGGGCAGGCGGCGGCGGCGCGGGAGGAGGTGGGGGCGCACCCTCTGGCAGGGGGCCACTGGGAGGGTGCGAGGGAAAGGGGTATTGCAGGCCTTTCGCCGGGGGAGGCGTGGCCAGCACGGCCCCCTTCAGCACGCACACGGACGGAGAGCCCGCAAAGGGAGAGCGCCCCGCTGACTGGGGAGAGTTCAGCGGGGACGGACTCACGCGGGTGCTCGACGGGCTGGAGAAGGCGCAGGCTTGCCGTGGTGGGGCATCGTACTTGTCACAGATGTTCTCAAGTCTCTTGGTATCCTCATCGAAGACTGATCGTTTAGCCAGAACCGATCGCATCACTTCAGAAGGTTGCACTTCATTGATGTCCAAATCCAGCAATCGAGGCCGAAACCTCGATCGCTCCGTGCATTCGGTGGTAGAGGGCAGCCGAGAACCAGACCACTTCTCGTAGCGCTCGTCCAGGCTACGGATCCGCTCATCCAGCGAAGGCTCGGCCGGGGAAGGCGAGGAGCCAGGAGAGGAGGCGGGTGATGGCGGGGGCCGTAGCAGGGCGAGGGAGGCCAGGGAGGCGGGTGGGGCGGGCGGGGAGGCAGGCGCCGGGGGGCCAGGAGGGGCGCGCACCGGCGAGGAGGGGGGTACCCGCGCCAGCACCTGCGCCGCAAACCTGGGAAGAGGCAGGCACATGGGCATGGTCCGGCGAGGGGGCACGGTCCGGCGGGGCTCGGCTGGGGGAGGGCTGTCAGGGCGCTCATCTCGCAGGGGGGTCCCTGCTCGGGACACTGGTGTGGGGGAACGCCAGTGATGTCGAGAAGCCTCACTCCCTCGCCTTCTTTTCCCACAGGGAGATATATCACGGTGGTGTCGGCTACTTGCTGTTTCACCCGAAGGTCTCCTTCCCAGAGATGATCGCTCCGCCTATTGACAATTAAAATATTTCAATTAATTCCTCTTGTCTACCTTCTACTATAAAAGAGTAATACATCAAAGTGCAAAATCTTACCTTAAATTTTTTCTTTGGACTAACAAGCTCATCCCCACTACTGGGACATTCCTCCAGTTGCTCAAGCAGGTGGACTCGCTCCTTCTGCAGATGCCTCATGTTGGGATGTGGAGGAGGCCCTCCAGCGGCTCCGGAGACCACCACGACGCTCTGCAGCACGGGACCTCCCGCAGCCCCCGCCTCGTAGGCTCCTCCAGCCTCTGAACCCGAACCACCGCTGAAGTCCTCGTACCTGAGACAAGGACAATGCTCATATCATTCCAATCTAATATGTAAGTAGTCGAGTCAGATACTTACCTTACATTGTGCAATTTCATAAACAAAACACTTAGCATTCAATTTGCATCTAGTACAATACGGGATGGCTTTATGGACAAGGTGCTCATATTTTCCATTGTGTACAAGACATCAAGAATAACATAAAATGATAACATTTAAAAGCGGCAGATGATTGTGTATGAAGCAAGAAAGATGAAGAAATACAAAACATTGAAATTATCTCACACCAGACATTTGTTAATATTAATTCAACTACAACCTTATAATTATTGATATACAATAAGTACTACATATATTATTATAGTCTGTGTATGCTTAGTTTATTTGAGTTCCGACGACAAGATGACTCAAATGTGGCCGGTATAATTTCTACTTATTCTAAGAGATTAGTACTCTGTACTAGTCCATGTTTAAAAGTTATATAAGACTTGAAAGATAAAACACATTTACACATTTTAAAAGAAAACAAGCTGGTCAAACTTTCTAACTAATACAAAAACAATACTTTAATCGATTTTGAAGCAAAAGAAATCCTAAATCCGGCTACCTCGGTCGGCTAGGTTAGGCTATCTACATAAGGCGGCTGACATACCTGAACCTTCTGTCGGTAAAATCGGAGATGTTGTCAAAGTGTTGGGCGCTGTTCTGGAAGCGGGCAGCCCGGGCGGGGCGAGGGTACGGAGCCGCGGGCCGGCGCGCCCCCTCGTACCTGCCACAACACAACACCGGCTATCACGTCCGCCTCACACCACACATCCACGCACTCCACCCAACCCTCACACCGCACACACACACGCTACTCGCACACGCCACGGGAGAAATTACGCAAACCTCACACGCTACGGGAAACTAGATGCTAAGTCTGGCATGCTCCTCACCGTGACCAACGCTACTTTACCCACTCGGTAGACTGATTGGACAGCAATATGCACTGTTAGTTTATCTAAAGAATGTGAGGCTTGTCAAATTTCAACCGTTCATTGTCCAATAACAAATTGGGTTAAGTTATGCACATAAACCTTTTCCAATACAACGCATTAACTAAGATGGCCTTCTCAATGTTCTTCTCAATGTACTTATTAAGTCTTCATCTAATTTATTTTTAAATCGCAGATGTCCTTTAAAAGTGTAATTTTCCCTAACAATTAATTGCCCCTATTTCCAGTCCGTGGCCATTTTGTTAATGAACTCAAACTACTACTGGGTTTCAGAAATCACAACCTTTGGACACGGAAGTTGGAAATGAAGAGAGAAGAACTCTTGGAGAGCAGACATAAGCAATTGGGAAAGGTTTATATACAGGTAAAGGTAATGTTAACCAAAGCTCCAAAAGCATGCACCGCAATGCACGTTATGATATATTATATACAATGAAGGAAACACAGTTATGAATGGGATCATTGTTCTGGGGGCTGATGTAACATTAATGCATGGTCGTTCCACAAGTAATGATTCCGTACCAACATTCACTTACTTGCACTATCGTCTAGGAACACTTAACTCAAGAGGAAGAGAGAAAGCGATAGGTGTGTGCGCTGGTTCACTAGATTTGTTAAATACCAATTATCGGTAAGATGTATTTATTGCTAGTGATGAAACACAATGAGAACATTTAACGTTTAGGACATGTCACAAACCATAATGCCGGCGTTATGTCATACAGTGTCATGACGGTGATAGGGCAACACAAACCTGCTGTACCTGTTATTGGTGGGTTCAAATCCTCGGAGGGCGATGTCTGAGAATCCACTGCCGGCGCACTGCTTCTCCACTTGCTCGTAGAAGGCGTCCTGTAAACATAGCACCCAACATTAGCAACAATGCAAGTGACGGGATCTGAATTGAATATTTTTTATTTGTTTAAAAAATAAATAATGTTATCATCATCATTTACAGATGTTATTTACACAATAATTATTAATATAAATATAAGATTTATAATTATTACTATAAAATAAAATTTTAATACATAAGATGTACCACCATAATAAAGCTAGGCTTGTGTGTATGGGGTATGTGTTATTATTTTATAGTTATTTCTTTATTTACAATACTAAAGCATTCAGTTCATATTTTCAGTGTTTTTTAAGATGCTATTTAAAATGTTTTAATCTGTTATTTATATTTCTTATACTTTCTGGTAATATATTAAATAGATGTTTATAATAGAATTAATTTAATATATATCTAACCTGGCACTCCCGAGATGCGAAGTCTACCTGCAGCTTGCGGCCTCGGATGCTCAGGCCACGCAGCTCCATGACGGCTTGTTGAGCCGCAGCCACTTGCTCAAACGCCACTAGTGCATGGCTGGCCACTTTGCTCACAGTCACCTATGTACATGACATGACATGACATGAATAACATTAATCATACATATATTACATACACAACAATGGTACAATCAAATACAAAGTCATTAAGTACTAACCTGCAGGACAGGCCCTATGTTCTCACAGAGTGTGAAGACCTGCTTCTCCGTGTGCTCGTTGACTCCGTCTATCCACACACAGTTGGTGGCCATTGACTTCCCGAAGCCCAGCTTCACCCTGCTCCCGCCCACATGCTCTCCATCCATACTGCGGATGGCATCTACCACCGAGGAGATGTTGGCGTACTGGCAGAATGCGTACCCCGGAGACCCACCGCTCTGTTTCTTGATGTCTATTTCGATGATCTTCCCAAAGTGCTTGAACTTTTCTCTCAGCAAGGCCGGGGTGACATCTTTCTCTAGATTTCCTACAAAAAGTGTTCTGGTGGCTTTGGGGTGAAACTCGTCGAGATCTGTCTCGTAGGGCCTGGACTCGTTGTCTTCTACATCCATGCCTTGGTAGGGACCCACTGAAATCTTGCAGCCAAAAAACAGCTTGTCTTGAGACACCTCCAGAGCTTTATCCACGTCAGAAGGCTTCTTAAAACACACCTAGAATGAGAAAACAGACTAATTATAAATGACTCTTTATGGCTAATGGGTAATGGGGGAGTGGTTAGTTAGTAACGGGTAGCTACGGGTAGTTATGCGCTATTTGCTACTATAATATGGTTTCCAAATCCTCACCACAGCATATCTTTCTTGGTTGAGACCGACCACCTTGACACAGGAGACCTTGCCGTGCTTCTTGTATTCGTGGAAGAGTCCATCCTTGAGCGAAGAGTCGGAGGATCGCTGGGGCAGGTTCCGCACACAGATGGCCAAGGGCCGGCCGCCACTCCCACCCAACCACTGGGGAAACAATAACCAGGTGAGTTATATGAACAGGTATGACACGAACTTTCAAACTTTACTGTTACTGATGCTAATTACAGCTGCAAAATAGCTACTACAGCTCCGAGCTGTGATCATCAATGTTTTCAAGCACTCATTCGGCTCAGAGACCATTTACAATCAACAATTAACCAGAAAGTAGGGAAAAAAAACCCAGAAAAGAGGAAATGAATTGAATTGGAATTGAGAGCAAACAGAATTAAAAGGATTGTTACCTGATAGAGCTTCAATGACATCAGAGTCAAAATGTTTACAAAAAGGAGTGAGATAAACCAAGAAGTTTACTGTTTTATGCAAAGACCAAGCTACTAGAAACAGAGATGATCAAGCAGCTGATATTGTTTCAAGACTTGCGAGAAAGTAGGAGCATGTCAAATTGTTTCCACCAGTGGTCGAGGCAGGTTAGTTCTAGGAACATACGTAGGAACATGCATCTTGCTTGGACAGAAACCAATTACCTCAATTCTTCTGCACGCTGAGTTGGACAGTTGGACAGTTGGACAGTTGGACAGTTGGACAGCTGGACAGCCAGCTTCTTCTTCCCATTCCTGTAGTGTGCATGCGGTGCTGAGTGCCTACATATCTCCATTTCAATCAAACCAATGGACCATTTGGTGGAAATTTATATGTTACTGGTATTGGTATTTATTTTAAATGCTGAACCAATATTTGTTGAAATTATGTTACTGATGTTAACCTCTTAATAATTTCAATTTTACTAACCTCACCACAGCCCAACAACTAATTATTATTTCTAAATTAAATAAAAAGTTAAAATTGATCTTCTACTATATTTCGTAATTTATTTTCCCTAAATTTAATCTAATTTCCGTAAATAATCTTAAAATATGATTTGCTGTAGGTACTTCTGTATCATGCTTTATGTATCAAGCTAAAACTTTTAAATTAAATTGACACTAATGAAAATTTACAATACTCGTAAAACAAACTAAAAATCGTGCATAAAAACATTACATTAACAAATCACACAGTAGTTACCAACAACATGCCTATAGCAAAATTAAATTCTATGCACCAACCTGACAAAATCTGAATTATCTGCTTTGCTAAGGGCTCTTCGAACCATAAAAAGCAGATAGAAAAATGTTCGGAATATAAACTACAGAATACCACAGCTTAGGGGATGAGTTCCGCAATTCGCAATCCGCAGGGTTGCGAAAAGCTAAAACAAACAATTCGACTTGAAGTTTTAACGAGTCCTCCTTTTTTTCGGCCAGCAAATAAAAGGTTGGAATAATAAATGAATACTTTTCTCATTGCAACATACGCATCATCATCAATGTTGATTTCTGAAATGCACTACTGATTCGACCATAAACATCCAAACTGGATTCGACACATTCTAAACACACGCGAAAATGTTTTAATTTCGCTAAGAAATCCATTCAACTGAAGCAGAACGTAGATTTTAAATCACTAGATTGATTTTTTGGATCATAACCATACATAATAACAGCAATATCGTCAGACAGAACCTGAGATCTCGACTCGTAATCGTTGGATCAATAGCTTATTCTGCCGTCTTGAGTAAAAACACAGTATCGTCCTTGATACTCGAGTGTCTTTTTACTTACGAGAGATTAACTTGTTATATTGGGCATTTTACGAGTTCTACCTGCCGATAAGCTCGTAAGAACTGAAGCTTAACAACTTCTTGCCTGAAAGTCAATGTTTAATGTCAATATTAAGTAATCTTGGTTAGATTAACTTCGCCTTAAAATAATTGTATGGTGAATTTAGAACCCTATGCAACCAAGGTGAGATTTGCTAGAATGCTGGTAAAAAGTGTACAAAAAGCTTACCTTGTACTTCCTTCGACGTGGCTGCCGCCAGAGTATAGGGGTGTAGATGTTTGTAGGGGTGACAGTGTGGACAGTATTTACCTGGTGCTTCCTCCGGTGGTCGGGGCTGGAGGCACGGTCGCTGTCGGAGGAGGGCGAGCGGGGCGCCGAGCTGGTGGAGCCAGAGCGGCTGGAGCTGGCCGAGGCGGCCGAGGAGGAGCCCGAGCGAGCGCGCGCCCCCCGCCGCGCCCCCGCGCCCGTGTAGCCCCCGCCTGCGCCCGCGCCCCCGCCGCCCGCCGCTCCGCCCTCGGGGGGCGACTGGTAGCCGCCGTACCAGCGCCGGGTGGACCCCCTAAACACAACACACACACCGTCAGTTCACATCTTGTCATTGTGGATAGAATTAAGGTATCGAATGGTAGAGTCATCTAATACAAAATCGTGAGGGATAACAATGAATCCCAAAAGTCACAAATTGCATTCGTAAACGAAATATCAGAGGTCATAACTGGACCAGGGTTAAAGGTTTTACCGATAATGCCGGTATTTTTCATCGTTCCCGAGTACGACTGCAGATCGCAATCGAAGAAAAAATAGTTGTGACTGTGCTGGTCTCCCAGATTGAACGACTCATTTGGTTTTTAAAAACTCACAATGCAGACATTTTATAACTATCCTTCGAAAGCATAATTTATTGTTATTATTTATTATAAAAGAGTGAAGCTCACTGAATGGATAAATTGAATAGAAAATAAATAAGAAATAGTATGTACCTCCTATCGTGTATTTAATTTACAATTGGTTTACAACATGTTCAGTTCTTACAATACTTTTCATTTAACTTTTGTTTCCTCAATAAAAATTTACGAAAATAGTTTAGAAAATTTAGTTGGATGTCCCTGCTTATGGGGGGTATTTTATTTTAAGAGGGTATTTATTACCAGAGAATACCGGAAATTAGTCCTTTTTAAATCAAATTCTAGACGTATTGACTCTTTTTTACCAAAAAACATAATTTGTTTTCGAAAGATTGTTATTTTATTTACCTGGTCAGTTTTCAAACTTTAAAAAAACCGAGTCAATTTTTAATATAGTAAGGTACCGTTGGTCTTTGGCAGAATTGTTAAATTTTCAAACGGAAGATTGTATTAAACAACATACATTTCAAATCATATAATCTTACATCAAAATAAATCAATACATCTAGTAAAGCCAGTTTTCAGAATATTTAGTTTACTTCAAATAAAATTATTTTAAAAAAATTTGAGTACGTGTTACTCATAATATTCAGTTTGCCTATTTATTTACGGTCTTACAAACTAAAATATTTCAGATTTTTTTGTACACACTTATTTTGTTTAGACATTATTGAAAAATCATAAATACTTAAGATCAAAAAATACTTAAAAGAATTAAACTATATTTAATAATTTATCATCTAATTTTAAATTTTGAACGAAATAAATCGATATTAAAATTTTAGTTTAAAAAATTTGAAACGGGGAATAATCGATCTTTCTCATCGGAACCTCCCTGTACAGTTGCAAGCATTTTGGAACTTTAATTCTCAGCCGTTGGTCATTGGGTCTTATGTTTTTATATTTATTAATAATTTTAATTACAATTAAAATTATACACTCAAAAACAACTTCGTGTTTCACGAAAGATACATTTCGAAAGAGTTTAGGTTCTGATTTAATTCATCGTGGTGGGATTAGGCCGATAAAGAGAGATAATTACTAAGTAATATAATAATAATAAAAATGTTAATAATAAATCCTGTAGGTAGCATAAGTATACATATTATATGTATATATATGTATACATATTATTATACGCACATTATGTAGTTATATTTATTAGAATTGATTCTTTTTTTAATATTCTATGATTTGCTGAACTAAATTTTACTATGTATTATGTTAATTTAAAGACAATGTAAATTTAGTCTTGTTTTAAAAGCAAAAGCCTCAAGGACGTAAAAAAATCAATTGATTTTAATTTAATTTTAGGGAGAGATTTTAATTTAATTTTAAACTAACATCAGGCCCCCTAGCGCACTCGATCGATAACGATTGATAGGCTAACTTTCGGTTACTTCTCATCGTTCCCTAGCATGACTGCAGATAGCCAATGAATAAATGACAGTTCAAGTGTCCTTAATATATTCAACATCAACTGTTGTTTGTACCTTAGCGATCTGCAGTTGACCTAAGGAACGATGAGAAGTTACCGAAAGTTATCCTGTAAATCCTTATCTATCGAGGGGCCCAGAACATTATAGAATAAGCTGAAAATCCAAATTGTTAACTATAGGTATGTAGCATCGATATATTTATATCGACCTAATAATAGATAAATGCAGGCTTCCTTTATATTTAATCCAAATTATTAGAACAGTTCGTGGTTTATAGTATGAACATATCTGGGCATTAAAACCGACTATGATTGGTGGGTTACTTTACTTAATTCAACAACTGACAAAATGAACATCTGTTTCTGTCTCTTACGTCGAGGTTAAACATGACCCGAGTCAAGTTTTTGATTCACTTATTATAAAAAAAAATATTTTAATCGAATTAAATTATTGTTAATCTACAAATAGAAAACCATGAAAACATAATAACTCCTGAAACCAGTAATCCCTTAAAGTGCATAAATATATACTAAAACTCTATAACTCTATATACACATGTGCATGCATGCACATATATATATTTTTAAAAAAGTTATGTAATTTTTATAATCTAATTCTTATGAACGTATTTTCTCCTGTCTAACAATAATAATAATAATAATTGGATAATTTGTAGAGCGCCGTTTTTGTGAGAAATCACCTCAAGGGCGCTGTACATCTTATTATGACTTCTTAGGCTCTACCTAGAACTATTATTTACAAATGGACACAGAGAACATACTTACCTGGCAGGTCACTTCCGATAAACACACTTTAATTAGAAAGTTTATGCTTGGAGGAGATACGACTTTGCACGCGGAGGACGCTATATTAAAACACTGGACCTTGCATAACTTTACATTTGCTACACCATCATTTTTCATATTACATTTATAAGAAGATTACTGCCAAAAATGGAGTTAATAAATTGAAGTTATTTCGAAAGACCTTTGAATTTAGGACTCATTAGGACTGGAGGATTTGAATGAAATTAGATGTACAAATAATTCACCATTAAGAATTTGTTAACATTTTTATGCAATTAGTTATTTACTATGTCGCGGGCTGAGAAGGTGAAAGTGAAGGTTTTTGTTTTTGGCTTTATGGGTACGACTGTCTAAAAAGGTGAGTTTTAAGTTTAGCTCTGAATTTCGCCGAGTCTGTAATCATTCTTAAGTCGTGTGGCCTCTACTTTCTATTATAATTTTTCCAATTTTCAGCGTGTTTATTACACGGTGTCCGGGGGTTAAGTGCATTAGCTTCGGGTGGTGATTCTACATGATGGTAGGAGTAAAAAAGATTAACAACTTTTTTAGAAATTCCAACTTTTTCCCATACAAAAAGAAGTACTATTAAAAATCCTTAATGTAAGATACAAACTTACCCGACAAATTGGCTGTAAGTCAGCCGGGTGCGTTGTGGCGACATTGGTTTTGAATGGCGCGTATCGTAACAGCGGAAAATACCTAATAGTGCAGGCCGCACACGCCGGACTTATTTTATTTTTTACCAAAAAAGTACCCCTAAAAGTTGGAATTTCGAAAAAAGTTTTGTATCTTTTTTACTCACACTATATTATAAATATTTTATCATGAAGAATCAAAAATACCCCCGGACTAATACAAACCCTATATACTAATTTCCATGTTTACATTAGACTTCATACAAAGTATCTAACTATACTCCATTGCGGGTCTCCACGAAATAGGCTGCCGCTTAGTATGGTGATTTGATGTATCTACTCTATGTAAATATCTTAATTAAATAGCATGTATTTTGATCGCCACATATTCTCCTTAGACTCCACTGTACAAGTTCAAATATAATAATGTATGAATGTGTTTGTTACCTTTCGATGATGGAGTTGGTGTAGGATGTGGGGCCGTTCCGGTAGAGCCTCTCCCGGGGGCGCGCCCGCTCCGCGGCTGGGGGGGCGTAGGCTCCGACGGCGCTCGCGACCCCCGCGCCCGCCCCCAACGCGCCCGGCCCCAACGCGATCCGGCAGCGCTCCTCGGATAGCCCGCTGAAACAACAACACAGACACAGTCAGTACCATTGATGTACAATAACCATTGATGGTACAATAACCATTGATGGTACAATACCGTTGATGTACAATACCGTTGATGTACAATACCGTTCATGTACAATACCGTTGATGTACAATACCGTTGATGAACAATACTGTTGATGTACAATACTGTTGATGTACAATCCCGTTGATGTACAATAGCGTTGATGTACAATACCAATGATGTACAATACTGTTGATGTACAATACCATTGTGTTTAATACCGTTGATGTACAACACCGTTGACGTACAATACCGGGGCGTTAATTTCAAGCACTCTTCATCAAATTCCATGTCCAACGGTTGGGACTTAATTATTTGTCAAAACTGACCTACGACAACATAAAGGGCCAGGGTTGTAAATAAATAAATAAATATTGGTTATTATCTTATTTTCATTGAAAAATGTGACAATAATATTTACAGATTTAGGTAGTTGAGATTTAGTCAGGGAATTTAAGCTCTAATAAAACCATTTAAGTACCAAATTGAATTAAATAATAACAAAGACTTTAACGCAAGATTTTTCTAAAACAGAAGAAGATTTACCAATAATATACCATAATATAATATAACACTGACTTGCGCGCTATTTTTTTCGTTAGATTCTAGTAACTCGATCAGCTGGTAGCCCTGTTTATATTTTTAAAGGTGACTGACGTTCGTGCTTAATTGCGATTTCCAGGACCTTTACTTTTTTATATTGAACATTTTAAACGTATGTTTTACTGTTTTAATTTTTTTAAATGGTCTATTTTTTAACCTATACAGGACATAATTTATCGTATGAAGTGAAACACGCCCTGTGAAACCTAAAATTCTTTTAATGAAGTAGCAATAACTTCTAAGTATTGAAGAAAAATAAACATTTCTCAAAAATTCTACAAGGTACAAGTTTACTTATGCACGCCAGGATAAGAACCCGTGACCTCTGGATTCGTAGCCAAAGGTCGTAACCACTTAACCACGGAGGCCGTTAAATTTAAAGAGACTGTATAAAAAGCATTTATTGTTAATGTAATCCTTTCGTTATTTTAATACTGACTTTTTTACAAAGGATTAATGAAAATAATTCTTCAAAATCGTAATAATTTGTAGAACGTTAATGTTCTTTATTTATATTTATCAAGAATCAGTTTTAATCCAGGTATGAAGGGGTTAAACGTGATTAGTGTGAAATATGTCTAAATCGCGCCATATAAATTTATTGTTATGTTATTACTTATTACAAAGTAAAACAAATTCACTCTAGAAATTTCAGTGGTTTTCATTATGAATGAAACGCAAGAGCACTCCAAGGATAAGGAAAATAGAAATTTCAGTGGTTTTCATTGTGAGTGAAATACAAAAGCACTCCAAAACTACTAAACGCAGGAAATGTTAAAATATCTGAACAGACAAAATTTGTTCCCATCAATGTAATATATCATTAAAGAAGATGACACTAATAATCTATTTGAAAATATCCATATAAATAAAAATCAGATATATTTATTTGAGACACTATCTAGGTAACAAACACGTTCATAGAACACTTGTTTCCAATGAAAAAGGTAGCTGCCGATAATATGAAAAAAAAATTGTCGAAGATAATATTGTTAATTCTGAAATTTGAAATATGAGATTGACAAATATGACGTTTAATTGCCGAATTGGTGGAGACGCCCGTTCCGGTAAGACGAGAGGTTTTGAGTTCGAGTCCCAATTGCGACAGTTATCTTTTATTTGTCTGTGTCTTGTTCGTTTTCATATTATCACGTGGATTATTAGTGTTATCTTCTTCTTCAATAATAGATAAAATTCTATTCCGTCTGTTTCCGAACCCATTGACCAATTTAAAATTGTAATGAATTGATTATTTCAAACTCAAGTGGGTCTGGGCTAAGCATATTGCTCGACTCGAGGAAAGCATGGTGCTCCTTGAAGAATACGAGGTTCCAGAAACCCGGGTAAACCAATCGTATCGAAATAAATAAATTGAACTACTAGGTTAGTAATAATTGAATTGGAGAATTTTTATGAAATTAGATGTACAAATAAGTCACAAATAATAATTTGTTAACATTTTTATGCAATTAGTTAGTTACCATGTCGCGGGCTGAGAAGGTGAAGGTAAAAGTCAATGTAAAAAGGTAACAATGCCATGCAGCTTCTAAGCGAGTAAAAAGTTCGCACACAAACCATTTTTAAAATAGGACAGAAAAGGGGAGAAAATACGGGTTAAAATTGTGGACAGAAAACTAAATTCTTACGAGGTGGGGCTAATAATAACTTGACGCTGCTGCAGAAGAAGTACGCATGCACCAAACGCCAGCAACCGACAGCTATGTAGCGTGAAGCCTTCTCTTTCGAATGCACCTCTCGCTTCTGTAAATAAATCCGTATAGCCGTAGCCTTCGTTCGTATAAGAGTTGTTTTTTTTTGTATTGATAAGTTTAAAAAATTGATGAAACTTTGTTTTTTTTTTCAATGCAGATTTCACTTTGGGGAACAGATAGAAGTCGCACGGTGCAAGATCCGGCAAATAAGGCAGTATAAAGTGTCAGAACAAACATTTTTGCGAGCTCTCGTTGTTAAAACGTGAGAACTTTGGACACCATCTTTGCACACACTTTTTGCATGATAAAATTTGTTAATTTGTTCAGAAATCGTACAAATACTTACCCAACGATCAGATCGAACCAAATTACCGATTTTTTCGATATTGTCATCCGTTTTCGACATGGAAGGGCGACCCGAGCATGAATCTTCTTCAACGTCTTCTCGGCCATCTTGAAAACGCTTACACCACTCAAAAACACGTGTACGTGATAAACATTCATTGTCATACACTTCTTTCATTAAATTTCAGTAGTGGTTTTTTCACAAAAATTCGTTGATCCGTTAAACTTTTCATTTTTCAAAAAAAAAAAAACTTTTACGCGAACGAAGGCCATGGCTAAACGGATTTATTTACAGAAGCGAGAGATGTGGAATTCGAAAGAGAAGGCTTCACGCTATATAGCTGTCCGCTGCTGGCATTTGGCGCATGCGCACTTCTTCTGCAGCAGCGTCAATCTCGTTATTTAATAGCCACACCTCGTATAGCGGTAAAAAGACGTAAACACCCCCGAGTTCCACAGTAAACCATCCAACTGTGGAGACTATGATAACCATGTGGTTCCATTAGGATCTCGAATGTCAAGAAATCTAGCAGAAAATGAAAAGCGGTCTATTAACACCGAGTAAGAACAATGCAAACGATTTCTTTTCTTTTATCTTTGGAAGACACCGTCAAAGGAGACCACAGATGAAAGACACTCCGAGACTTCAAAAGACAGCGCGCGCTGGCGTTGATTATTTTCATTTGGACCCAGCATTCAATAACAAAATATATTTTTCTGAATACATAACGAAGTAATGTGTTTGTTTGTACGAAATCCATAAAACCTTTTGTCATATTATTATTTTTGTAGAGATCTTGTTCGGAAAAGCCGGGTATTAGAATATATCCTTCACCTATCCTATCGCGTAGGTCGATATTCCCACCCGCCCTAGATACCAATTTAGCAAAGTTTCTTTCTCTAGTGATAGACTATAAATATAATATTAGGTATTGGATGAAGTTTTACCGGCAATATTCGGCAAAAAAGAGAGATTCGTAGAATAGGTGTATCAAGTGGAGTGCTATATTGATGTTTCTCATAAAGCTCGGTGATAATGAAAAAATCAACAAAGTTGTTGTATGTCAGTATATCGTCCCACCCTTACTATCCTCATACATATGCTACACTCTCATAATATATGTTGTGGTCTATTTTACCATATCAGTGAAATTATAAACAATTAAAAGGGTAAAAGATGTATGAAAAATGTCTTTACTTACTTAATTTTACCATGAAATATCCCATTCGCTGTCTCATCAAATACTTTAAAAAATCATCAGCCTTTATTAATAATATAAAAATAAAATTAAAATATATAGTTCATTTTATACTACTTTGCACACAAAGCATTTAAAAATTTTGACATACAAGATCTGCCATGCAATTTCTTTTCACCTTCTATTGAAATTTCCTTCCTTTGACGAAATTTACATCTAGAAAGTCGTAGCGGGATACCCCCGGTACCCTTAAAAAAAATTGCAAATGAGGTGGCTCGGTTGTATGCAAAGATTCAGGCAAAGCGCCTACCGTATAAGAAAATTGTTGGAATTTCCAGAGGGAAAACGTCCAATTAGCCATTAAAATTGGGAAAAAAACAACACGATGCAGTGGCTGTGCGAGGAAGATTAAGGCTTGCAATGGAACCCCACCAAAACAAGTAAACTTGTAGAATGGGTCCCCGACTCGATTAGGAAAATGAAATGAAAATGCTGACGATGACCTAATTCTTATTATTAGTAGGTTATGAGTTGTAAGTGAAACTTTGAACTGGGAAATTAACCCAACTGAAGAATAATAATAATATGTGATATATCGATTTGTACGATTTGGGTCACAAGTTGCATGTTATTAATACTTAGATTTTGCAAGTCGGACGGCAGGCTTGAAGTTCCTCATTTTTTATTATTGATACAATGTTTTCCTTTGTTGTCGGTTGTCAATATAATACGTGGTAGTGATAGAATGCGGTAAACCTTAGGAACAAAATAGAGTGAGGGAAAATGGGAGGACAAGGCCGCACTGGCGATAAGTACAGTCAGTTCAGTGTACATATTTATTACAATTAATTAATAATCGAAATAATATTTAAATATTTCATATTGCGTATAATTAAATCAAGTGAATATTAAAAGAAAAACACACTTTGTAATTTATTGTCGAAATTTGAACAGTAAATCAAATATTTCCCAATGATCAGTAAATCAAATATTTTCCAATGAACAGTAAATCAAATATTTTCCAATGATCAGTAAATCAAATATTTTCCAATGATCAGTAAATGAAATATTTTCCAATGATCAGTAAATCAAATATTTTCCAATGATCAGTAAATCAAATATTTTCCAATGAACAGTAAATCAAATATTTTCCAATGATCAGTAAATCAAATATTTTCCAATGATCAGTAAATCAAATATTTTCCAATGATCAGTAAATCAAATATTTTTCAATGATCAGTACATCAAATATTTTCCAATGATCAGTAAATCAAATATTTTCCAATGATCAGTAAATCAAATATTTTCCAATGATCAGTAAATCAAATATTTTCCAATGATCAGTAAATCAAATATTTTCCGATTTAGCAGTAAGCTTCGACAGTTGAGATCTAATGTTCAAATTTGCACTTCGGTTGCATTTCGGTTTGAAACGTATAGCGTCATTTAGATCATGAAGAGTTAAGGTAGAAACATACCGGGTGGACGTACGTACGCATCGCTACGCCTAACAATATCTGGGCTACTTAGCAACCGTACATTTTCTATGAAAATGCAACGTGCGATGCCTGTGGCCAATGTGATTCTAAAACATAAATTATCATAGAAAATGTATGGTTGCTAAGTAGTTCAGATATTGTTAGGCGTAGCGATGCGTACGTACGTCGACCCAGTATGTATCTACCATTATTCTTTCTTCAATCTTCGGTAAATTACTTTGTGGCATCATTTTAATTAAATGAAACAAATTACTTTGCGTAAACCACTGTATAATCCCATGTTATATAGTGGTTTATACGAAGTAAGAGTTATTCTTTCTTCAATCTTCGCAAAATTACTTTGTGGCATCATTTTAATGAAATGAAACAAATTACTTTGTGTAAACCACTATATAATCACATGTTATATATTGGTTTATACGAAGTAAGAGTTATTCATTCTTCAACCTTCGCAAAATTACTTTGTGGCATCATTTTAATTCAATGAAACAAATTACTTTGTGTAAACCACTATATAATCTAATGTATAATATAGTGGTTTACACGAAGTAATTTGTTTCATTTAATTAATAGTTATTCGTTTCGTTTCGAACACGTTTTTTTTAAAGTTTTTTTTTTAACGTTTCGAAAACGGACATACTTAAATATATATACATGTATACCTACCGATTATAAAAATGTTTCGATTATTTGCCCATCATTAGGCCACACTACCCACTGTCACAGTCACACAAAGCCGTGAAGAACTGTCGAGGTCGCTGACCACAAAAGGATGTTGAGCGAGTTGAGGAGCGAGAGCCCAGATAAAGAAGACGGATTTGGGTCACAGTTTCATAATACTACACAACGTGGCAGATAAAAGATTACTTGTATTTCATACATTTATATAAAGAACCATCAACTGGGGCAACATAATGATATCGCTTGTATAATCCAGGAACTAGGTCGCTGACTCCTACCTACGTATACTATTTTAACGTCGATACCATGGGTAGCTGCTTACTTCTTACGCAACAATTATAATATTATCCACAAGCAGTGCGGACACGTGGGTATGATCAATGACTGAAACAAATAATAAAAAGATATCTTATTTGAATGGGTAGGGTGAACTGCAAGCTCTTAGGTGTACCAATATCAAAGGTCCAAGTTAAGAGGCGGCATCCCGAATTTCTACCGATTTCTTACATATTTTCCCGTTTGAAGTTTTTAAGCTCTTAAAAAAATATATCGTCGTTGCATATAGAAAATGAAGCGTGTGATAATGAGTACATTCTGAGAAAATCGATACAAATTGTTTTAAAAATAACGAAACGGAAAATAACAATTCCATTTATGGACAAATTAGGAAAAATATATTTCGTTCATTATATGCAAGAAAATTTAACATCGAGACACAAATGGACATACATATATAATTTCTGCAATTTTTGTTTATACTTAATATGTATTTATGTGAAACTTCTTATCATTTTTACCAATGTATTTTATTTTATTATATGCTTTTGTTGGTACATAAAATACAAAAGAATTGCTTTTTAACTTGCTAAACAAAAAGCTGTAAGAAAAGTCTGGACTAAACAGCTATAACAAATAATTTAAAATATTTTTTTAATCGGTTGAGCGGCCCCCCGCGGCCCTTGAAAGTTTTAGGTCTTCAATGCGGCCCGTGATGCAATTTGGGTTTGCGAGGCTTGCGCTTTAAAGGGTACAAACATAGTGCTTGTTATTACTAATTTTGAAACAGTTAACTCCTGGTGGAATTTGAATACGTCTGTTTTAATATAAAAAAAAACTTTATCACTTTTTTCCACTTCTTTGTTGTATTAAAGTAATTGTAGAAAACAAGCTTATATAAAGTTATAGAGGGTTTTTAATCAAAAATCATATTATATAGATTGTTACACAAAAATGATTATAAAAAAAGGTTTTTGTTATGAATTAAAGGTTTTGTTTACTTAAATTTTTTGGGAAAGAACTTTTCAGAAATAAAATTAAAGGCTGGTTTTTCTACCCCCGCAGATACGAAAACAAATATCTGTATGTATACCTACGTACCGTAATGTTAGAAATAAAATATATTTAGAAATAAAACGTACAATATCTACATTGTAATAAAATAAATGAGATATTGATGAGAATTGATGAGATATTAATGCCCAAAAAATGATAGAGTTGCTTAAAAACTGAGTATTTTATCTTTAATAAAAAAAAATTAACGGCTGACAATAGAAAAATTGAACTCTTTTTAAGAATATATAAATAATTGCTAAAAACTTACGTACAGATTTATTATATAATATAGATAAATTCATCATTTGTTGAAATTAATGTGTGATTATTGAAAAAATAAATCATGCCTCTAAAATACCTTCTGTCATGAATCAACTCGAAAAAAATCACTCCATAATGTTGGCCAACTTTCGAGGTAGAATACTCCACTGTGCGGCGTTTTCTTTGTGGGCCCTACAATTATTGACATTTTGGAAGGGTTGAACTCTTTTTAAGAATAAATAAATAATTGCTAAAAACTTCCGTATATTTAGTGTCTTTGCAATAGTGGGGCTTTAACAGATTTATTATATAATATAAATAAATTCATCATTTGTTGAAATTAATGTGTGATTATTTAAAAAAATAAATCATGCCTCTAAAATACCTTCTGTCATGAATCAACTCGAAAAAATCACTCCATAATGTTGGCCAACTTTCGAGGTAGAATACTCCACTGTGCGGCGTTTTCTTTGTGGGCCCTACAATTTTTGTACATTTTGGAAGGGTTCCGATTGATACTTAGAGTAACAATATATTGTCATTCTAAGAATTTATAGTACACGACCAAATTTTTGTTTCTGAAAACATGCGTAAAAGCAACGGAAGTGAGTATTGATATTTCTTATTTAATTCCAATTGTTCGGATTTCCGGATGCTATGATCAAAATATTTAACGGCTTCCGTTTGGCTTTACAAAAAATACGAAAGGGACAAACTTTATTTGTGTTTAATAACTCAGGTCCGAGGCATACGTCAATCCCATGTCTACCTACGTTAAATTGTCTTGAAAACAAGCTTATGTGACCAAGCGGTTAATATTTGATTCAGCCGACCGAAATTACAAGAATTTTTATACATCATTTAAAGTTTCTTTAAAATTTCAAATTAATAAAAATCGATAGCATTTATTGGTTTGACCCCGGAGATGATTTTTTGATCTTTGGTTGCTTTATTAAACGGTTACCGTTTTAAAAATACGGAACGGTCACTGAAACGCCGACTGCAAAGTTAAGCATGTAAAAAATACTCTGTATACTAATGTCATTTTTGTATACATAATTATTTTACTTTGATAAGAGATAACGTTACTTCTTTCTTCAGTTATTCTGTATTATTATTCTTGTTATTCCCTTGTACGCACTATTTTTATTTACTAATAATATCTATTTACAATTTTTTATCTTCATTCACTTCGTCCAAATGGTATTGCATAATTAAAACTTATACATTATTCTTATATAACGAGTAACATATAATCTATCAAATAGTAAATAACAAGAGTTGTTATCACGTTTACATAATCGAATTATTACAATATTAACAATGTATTGATATCAAATAGTAGATAACCTACAAAGTTCCCATCACGATTACATAATCAATCCGTATATTATAATATAAAAAATGTATTGATACATATGTCATAATGCACACAATTTCATGGCATTGACCAACTACGTGGCATAATAATATTAGTATATTATGTTGTAATATACTACGACGTAATATACTGTTGGTGGTTAGGAAAAATAGCCCCGGACAAAGATACGTAGGCACATCGCTTGCTGAGGGTTTGTTTGTACTATGCCCATTTATGTTTTTTTTAAACTGTAAATGCAGTCACATTAATCATTTTTTTATCCTTATATATCCACCGAAAAAGCAAAACAAATTTTCAGCGGGAACTTACATTTGGAACATCACCTTTGGTTCTATCTCCATAGTAATTAGAAAAAAATATTTTTAATTTCATTTATTAAAACCTTATGTATGTGAATGTTAAATTATTATTGTTTGATGTGCCATAAGATGAAATTACTGTTGGTTTTTTCTATCTCCGCCCAGAGTATGGATATAGTATAAACCAACATTAAATAAATATGGTCGTGGTACAAACCAAAGAGTATGGATATTATAGTTCCATGGTACAAACCAACATTCATTTTTTGCTATTTTGTTTAAAAGGTCTTCATTTACGTTCATGATTATGCTTTTATTCAGATAAAAATTCAAGCAATTATCTTGCTCTTTTACTTACAGGTAGATTAACCCTTGATTAATTATTATTTTTAACAATTACTTTGAAGTAAAGGAAAAAAAATAGATTTTTTTTAAACTTCAAACCTCGTTTTCTCAATATGAGTTTGTGTGGACATAGTACAAACCAACCCTCAGCAAGCGACATGTAGGCCTATTTAAAATTGTCCATTACGGTTTCAGGACCAATTGATGTATACGTACCCACTTTAATTTGACTCTTAAATTTACTCCAATTTAAAACCAAACTTAGTGATACCACTGTCACTTCATATTAAAAACCATGTAAATCGTGCCTGAGATTTTTTTATGAATCTGCCACAAAATAAAGCTGGTAATGGTTTTGTATCTCCACTTACATTTGGTGAAATATACGTTAGTTAAATATCCCTTTTAGTAAAGAATTACGATTTTTTTGACTTCTAGAGCTTATCTAGTATGTTAATTGACATAGGAGACGTTTATTGGCTAAAACATTAAAAACACATGTTTATATTTTAAAGTTAAAGCTACAAATAATCTACATCTCGTTTACGACGTGCTAAGGTCGGGGGTTTAGGATTACAGGGGCCTATCAAAAACATAGTTTTGAGATAAACGCAAACAAAGATGTAAATGCTTTAAAACTCTAAAAATTAAGTACATTTCAGTAAAAAAAAATATATTTGTTAACGAATACATTACCACACTCTTTAAAAAACATATTTTTATGGAACAATTATACACTTGTGATAATTAAAAATTTATATATTTGTAAAAAATTACTGAGATTATGCCATGGTGTTCCTAGCTATTCATGGTCTATCTACAAACCATTGTTTTCAGATGAATGTTTTGATGCTTTGAAACTCAAAAAATTAAACACATTTAAGCGTAAAATATTTTATTTCATTAATAAAAATATAATCACACTTTATAAACATTACACAAAAAGTAAACATTTTTGACAACTACAAAGTTACATTTTTTAAATAGACTGAGATATATGCCTTTGTGTCCCTAACGATAGAGCAATATACCTATGTACTATTTACAACTATGTAAAAGGACAAAGCTATTCTTGATTGCTACTTTTGGATAGAAAAAAAATACATTCAAAATCTATGAACTCTCTTTATTTTCTAAAGCTAGTTGGGAAAGAATTATAAAAAGTATGGTATTTTATTTTCTTTTTACATTATCTTCACACAGGAAGATCTTTACCCTAAGGGAAAATATTTTTCCTCAAGGCCTTTGTCATCTTTGGAGATGACACGCAGAGGTCGGCAAATCGCTCCACAGTCAGGCTATTGAACTCAAGAACGAGTCGCAGAAACGACTAAAAGCTTCATCAAAATTCTATGAGAAATCGATCATGTTGGGATCCTCTTTTCGGTACTGAAACCATTGGATTATCGGCCAATTAACGTTTTGTCCTTCCCTGAATAACAACTGTTAGGTCAGCATGGCACTAATAATAACAGTTTTGGTTCATCACAAAGGCCTAACGGGGATTGTGGCTTTGTGCTTCTAACTTTTTAGGTTCAATTCTAGAAATGCCCACCAGTATCTCTTAAACGGCTGACTGTATGAGTTAGAGCCTCGTCTCACTAATAAATAACTTAAAGCTTAACTCAAAACACCATTTTTTGTAGTTAGGCCCTGAGGAAAATAATTTCGCTCAGAGCCTATGTCATCTTTGAAGATGCTGTGAGGAGGGTCTTTCTGAGGAGAGGAAGGAGTGAACGTGGGTCTTGAAGAGATGTAATCCTCAGCCCCCGAAGTCATGCTATGTTGCCGTAAATTAACTGTTTGATAGACTGATTAATCGTATTTACGTAGATAAACGGTGGAGGTTTATAAACTACAACAGGTAATGTAATTAAACTAAAACAATTTATTTTTACAAAAATAATAGTTTTCAGTCTGTGGTTGTTAGGACTGCAGTTAGATACCATGTATAGGTAATGTAAAACTCCACCCACAACATATTGGCATCAGTGCCACGGAAACAAATTGCGGAAAATTCGCGATAGGTCTAAAACGTGTTTTTTATGTTTCTGCGAATAACGAATAACACACATATTATGCGAGATAGTTCTCTATTCCTCAAATTCTCCTCACCAGGCATCGATCAGAACATCTATGATTCAGGGTGTTTTTCTTGATTTAAATTACTCTCACAGTTGTGTTTTCATAATATATGAGCAGTAGAGCAATCTAACTAGTTACGAATATGTAACAAACTTATAAATATTGTAAACTTTAAGAGATCTTCAGATTAAAATAATAAAAACGATATTAAAAGTATACAAAAAGAGAAGTTTGATAAGAGTTATCAACATCGTATTTATTAGCAGAAATTCTACTTCTAGTAACTCGTTGAGTTTAGTACCTAGTGCTATTACTTAGTACCTAGCTATTTCTTACATCGTACTTATTACAGTCCACAAGGTTAAATTGTAGGCAATTGATAAGATGGTTGGCATTCAATAAAAGAAGGGTAGAATTTAACTATGTCTTGACAAGTTTTATAAACAAGTGATTGTTGTTCTAAACCGCCTCACAACGTTTATTAATTAACATTCCGTTTCAGTTTCATGATTATATTTCCAGTTGATTAATATTTTACCTGTGTTTGATATGTTAAATAAATGTTATAAAGCAAAACTGTCCACGTTTTATCCTTATATTGCCGTACTTAGTAGATATATATATAGCGTCGGGTGAGAATGCTATCCTTGTTCTACCGGTATTTCAATGGAAGATGCTCCGAGGAGCTAGCGTCATTGATCCCCTCGGCACCGGTGCATAGTCGGGAAACACGCCAAACGCGCGCCCAACATATGTACACAGTTGACATTTGTCACATGAGAACGGGACGCTTCTACGACTCGTTCTTGTGTTCAACAGCTCGGCGGTGGAACGATTTGCCGGCCTCTGTGTTTCCTCCTTCCTATAACATGGGTCTCTTCAAGACCCACGTTCACTCCTTCCTCTCCTCAGAAAGACCCTCCTCACAGCATCTTCAAAGATGACATAGGCTCTGAGCGAAATTATTTTCCTCAGAGCCTCCTGTGTGGTTAATGTAAAAAAAAAATATATATATAATCAACATTCTAGCGTATTTGCAGAAATCAATTAAGAGCGATTAACCAGCGGCTGAGAATAAAAGTTTAAAAATGCTTACAACGGTACAGGGAGGTTCCAATGAGAAAGATCGATTAATCCCGGTATCAAAGTTTTTAAAATAAAAATTTAACATCGATTTATTTAATTCAAAACTTGCTTTAATATATACCTACATTCAAGTAAGCTATAAAAATGCTCAAAACGCACGATGATCAATTATTAAATACCGTGTAATTCTTTAAGTATTTTTTTATCATAAATATTTATGATTTTTTCAATAATGTCTAAACAAAATAAGTGTGCGAATTTTTTTTTTAAATATTTTAGTTGGGTTATAAGGCTATTTAATTAAGTAAATAGAAAAACTGAGGTATTTTTGTCACAAAACAAGTTCTCGGATTTATTTTTTAATGATTTTAATTTAACGAAAATTAAAATTCTGAAAACTGTGTTTACTAGATTATGTATTGATTTATTTTGTTGTATGATTATGTGATTTGAAATTTGTGTTGTTTATAGAATATATGGTTTGAAAATGGAACAAATCAGCCAACGACAAACGGTACATTAAAAATTAACTTAGTTTTTCAAAATTTTAAAACTGCGTGTACCAGATAAAATAATCATCTTTCAAAATCAATTTACGTTTTTTGGTAAAAAAAAAGAGTCAATACGTCTAGGATTTGATTTAAAAAGGACTAATTTCCGGTATTCTCTGGTAATATACTCTCTTAAATACAAGAGTCGTCATCTGCCTGTACCGTATCCAAGGTGCAACACTCCAGGCAAATGAAAATGCCGAAATAGACAATAAAATCCCTGTTAGAATTTAACGTAAGTCAAGCAACACAACACATTAATGAACGAGCGTAGAACAGACGATTTACGTCCGAGCCAAACAGCCAGAAACCACATTCTTGTCTGGGAGGGCCGAAAATAGAGATGAGGGCGTTTGTTTATACATTCTGGGCCTATCCCCACACGAAACGGGTCATAACCCACGTTGGCCCCGGCCCAACAGCTCTGGCCCTTACGGCCGGGGCTACCGGATGGCCAATAAATCTCATCATTCAGAATTCAAAAATAATAGCAGTAACCAGAGTATAAAGTTATAACGAGGAATGAGGAGTAATGGACTCGTAAATTTTAAATACATGCATTAATAAATTAATGGGATAAATTCGATGACTCCTGATTCGGTATATGGTCCGGGTAACCCAGTGTTTCCCAACGTGAGTAATATCACCCATCAGTGGACGATTTAAGTAGCTTGTGGAGCATTTGATGCAATAATGGGGCCAACAGACCTAGCTATAAAAGCTCAAGCGTTATTTGGTTTGGCGTATTTCGGCATATCGGTTGCCGTACATTCCCAATGGTAATGTATGACGAGCGACATGCTGAAGTAGGCCAAGCCAAATAATGCTTGATCTTTTATAGCTGTGTCTGTGAATATTAAAATTAATTAACAACAAAACCAAAAATATTGGTTTAAGAAATCATTTATTAAAAGTCATAGTCGAAAGATCGGAATAAGCATTGCTCTTTACATTTTGTTGGACTGCAACGCTCATTGGTGCATTGTGAAGATCATTTTAAAACACGAAATAGAGACAGTTATATATTTTATAATTTTAGGGGCTCTCGGGGACTTTGTCACTAACAATTTAATCAGCTGTATGAATATTAAATGTGTATACCTTATAGACAGACGGCTTTGTCACAAAATGAACGATCTTCGCTGGTTTTGCGTACGTTTTCAGAAGCTTATACCAGCGTTTCCCAAAATGTGTTCCGCGGAACCCTGGGGTTCCGTAGAAGCATCACAAGGGTTCCGCGCTCTGTCCAGATTTAACGTATGTATAATTTAACAAACAAAACAATGCGCACGGAAGCTCGATCGAGCGCGCTTGACCGCCTTCCCTTCCTCCGCCTAGTATTTTCCTAAAAAAAACCTGCAGGACATTGACTGGGTACAGAATCCATTCCTAGTTCACAAGAAACCGTCGACTCTTACAGCAACAGAGTACGAGACTTTGATAGATATCAAATGTTCTTCTTCCTTACAAAAGTTTAATTCAGAAAAAACTAATCTGGATGAGTTTTGGATTGGACTTAAAAACGAATATCCAGAAGTCGTCGAGAAGGCTATCACAGTTTTGTTACCGTCTGTGACCACTTATTGGTGTGAAATTGGTTTTTCGGCTTACGCTTACACAAAAAACAAATACAGAAACAGACTGGATGCAGCTCCAGATCTTCGTATTCAGCTGTCTGACATAAAGCCTGACATAACATTTGTTGCGGATAATGTTTTTTAATTACATTTAAATCAGATTATAAAACGTCTGCATCCTTAGTACGGCAATGACCTACATGTAAAATCGAATAGCCCGTTGGAGGTTTAAGTTAAATCAGCGAGAGTTGCATCGAACATATTTGTGGTACGAGGGGTGGTTGAGAGTCAGTGTATTCAGGAGTGTTATGAATTCACCCTCCTCTCCACTGCGGTGCAAGGCGATGGGTCAAGAGAGTCGGGCTTGAGAGGTCAAAGGTTCCCCGATCCAGCCCGTCACGCAATTGGTTGGCAGACACATCCAACTTCTAAACCTGAACAAACCTCATCCCATGTAACCGGGCACCCTTGCTAAGTCAACAATCGCAGCAAACCACTTGGGGGTGACCTACGGCAGAGGTGGTTATCCAATAAATGTTTATCGGGGCAGCGGTACATATACCCTGCTCTTACATTGAATTACTATTATAAATAAGAAAAAAAAAAGGATGTAAGGCCGATATTTACGTAATAAACAAGGTTAGAAAGTGGTACTTATATGATCTGGAAACACAATATGGCGGGAGGATAAGTGTCTGAAAAATACCTGACGAAATATTGGATGGAAAATGTAGTCAGAAGTGTTCTAATAACAACAAAGTGAAACCATACTAGGAGTCAAGTTTCGAGAGTCTGTATGGGAAGACACGTAATTGAAGCAAGTTATGTGACATTATTTCCTCTTTGTGGCCCCTGCAGAGAAACTGTGAAATATTTTGTTAGTTTCCGAAAGACAAAATTTCACTATAAAATAAATATCTATTCAAACACCTTGCGGAGAAATGTTGCGATGAGAATTAATAGCAATCGACATTTTTAAAGATTTTTGTTGATAAATATCTCTATTTCAAAAGCCATCAAACGAATAACGATACACGTCCATGTGATACAGATTATCTATCTACTTCGGTATCTGAGCTTTCATATAATTAATGTATCCATAATTATTTTCCAAAAATAATATTTCCATTCAGATTAACAATACAATTTTCTAGAAATCGGTACCCAAAACCAGTCATTGTGAATTATCCACAATTCCCCGAATAAAAGAATAAAGAGACATGGCTTTTTGTGAACCGGAAATTCCGATGAAGCCACCATGTCAGCGAGATCGCTAACGACGCAAATAATTACGATTAACAGTGAAAGTTTAAGGAAAAAAATGTACAGAATTGTTTGTAGATAATTCAAAGAGAATTACGAATCTACGTAGTAGTTGGTAAGTTCGAAACAACGGTCTAATTCAAAATACGAGTAAATAACGACGAGGGGATGAGAGCTTTGGCATAATAATTACATAATAATATGTAGGGTCTTTCAATAGGAACGCTCGAACTTTGATAGGTTGTAGCAGCCATGTTGTTAAAGTGACATCAGTCAAATATGTTGTCAATTGTTTAGTTGTTTACGGCAAATCACCATGGAAAGTTACAGCGTTGAACAATGTGTGCAAATCATCGAATTTGAGATTTGATCAAAAAATGCATGGTTGTTTCGCGCGGCTAGGGTTACCTGATCTGAAAATGAGTTTTCCTGACAAAATCCCAGACTTAGCAAAAAAATCCTGTAAACTTAACAGATCCATAAACCATCCATCCTGAGATGGGGGGTGGCTAGAGAAATACGGGAATCATACATTTACCACACTATCGGTATGAATGACACCCATTGTATCCTGGGGAGGGGGGGGGGGGGGGTGGATACAGGATGTGAATTTTATTCGATTCTGCCAGGAATGTCGTAATCCCTGTAAATTCCGTTGCGCACAAAATTCTATTAAATTTAATTTTTTTAATATTTTTCAAAATTCCGGACAATTTTCAATATTTTCCAATTTTTTCTGTTTCCCTGACAGACAGCTAAAATTCCTGACATGTCTGGAAAATTCCTGTCATCTGGTAACCCTACGCGCGGCGGCGACGTGAACTTAACACGATGTGAACGAGATTGTGCGATTTAACGGTTTTAGACTTTTTACTTTGGGGATACCTTAAATCGTAGGTCTATGCGAATAACCGCAAACAATTGACGCCCTCAAAGTCAACATAACAAATGTCAGCTAGTAAATTCAGCCAGATTTATGCTACAAAGACACTGAATATTGGACCTCCCGAATACTTGCCACCAAGCAAAGCTGCGACGGACATTTGAACAACTTTATATTCTACACTTATTGCCATAAAATATATTTTCTAATAAAAAATATAATGGATATCTCATACACAACCTTTATTCTCATTTTAAAATCAAGCGTCTTTATTGAAAATGCTGAAATCCAACCTGCAACCACAAAAATGATTTGTTTATTTCAATGTGTATAAATATATATATGGATTGCAATCTTTAGAGCACAGGCGTCGGGTAGGAATGCTATCCTTGTTCTACCGGTATTTCAATGGAAGATGCTCCGAGGAACTAGCCTCATTGATCCCCTCGGCACCGGTGCATAGTCGGGAAACACGCCAAACACTCGCCCGACATATGTACACGGTTGACATTTGTCACACGAGAACGGGACGCTTCTACGACTCGTTCTTGTGTTCAACAGCTCGGCTGTGGAACGATTTGCCGGCCTCTGTGTTTCCTCCTTCCTATAACATGGGTCTCTTCAAGACCCACGTTCACTCCTTCCTCTCCTCAAAAAGACCCTCCTCACAGCATCTTCAAAGATGACATAGGCCATGAGGGAAATTATTTTCCTCAGGGCCTCCTGTGTGGAGTTAATGTAAAAAAAAAAAAATAAAAAAAAAATACTATAAATTATGAATCGGTTTATACCTATATACAATAAGTTCGATCAAGACATTAAAATTAAGAGATGTTAATTTTCATGGCTAATTAGGTTTATTGAAGTTTTAATTCTAGCAAAAAACGGTTCCAGGGCCACAGACACTAACTAATCTGATTTACAGACGGATCCAAGATAGAAAAGGGAACTGGACAAGGGAAGTGTCGGTATTTGTGTATGCCATGGATGCAAGAGGGAACTCAGTGTACCTCTTCGGATGCACACTCTGTTTCAAGTTGAAGTGTATTCTAGGCTGTGCACAGGAAATGAGCGTATCGGGCGCAGGAACAAAAACAGTAACATAATAAATACATGATCCAAACGGCTCTGGAATATAACCGATGTGACAAGGAAAAACGAGCACCTGCTGGATCCCAGTCCGCTATAGAAATGGCTGCTTGCCACACGACTATATATCTATATGGTTTTAAAAGTCAGCTTCCATGGAGAAAACTCATTTCAATGTTCCCAGTGGTATCTCCGTCACCGACAGCATATACTGTTTTATCTCCAAACCTGCAGGACTGACTTGCCAATGCATGCCGGTGAGAAGGGCAATTTGCCGTTGAACAGAATCAATTCGGATGTCAACATATTTAGCATTAGTGAGGCTGCTTTTCAAAGGTAACAATGCGTTTATTAGTTGGGTAAAATTTAAAAACCTTCATTAGTAAATTCTTTTTTACACGAAGATATTAATGAAAATAGTGAATACTGCATAGAAAATCAACTATTTAATGTTCATGTTAAGGCCGCTCTTGCGACCAATTGCAAAAACAATACCTCCAACATTGCCATAAACATGGGGCAGGGCCAGAACGTTTGTTGTTTTCCATGGGCCACGTAAAGTAAAAACATGTGGCCACGACTTAACTATCCAAAAAGTGTGTAAACATTTTCGTCGGAGGAGACGCCGCTTAAAAGTCACCCAATCCTCCACATTAACTATCTGAACCACGTTCCTCTTCAGCGAATAGAAAAAAAAGAGGCTACTATATATGGCCAATGTAAGATCTCATCTCGATTTTGCATCTAACATTTGGAATCCTCAATACCAAACTTATATTAGCCAAATTGTAAATATTCAAACAATTTTTTTTAAACTGATCTTAACAAACGGAGAAAAGATTTTGACGTAATATTTCCGTATAAGATTGTAAACTGCCTTATTTATTCACCAGCCGTATTAGAAAGGATTGTATTTCGTTGCCCCGAACGCAATGCCAGATCGAATACCTCATTTTATATACAAGATTTCAAATCGAAATACGCACAAAACTCTTCGCTAGGACAAATTTGCAAATCTTACAATGCCGTAAGACAGAGGTTCCCAAAGTAGGTGCCGCGGCACCCTGGGGTGCCACGGAGAGAGATCAGGGGTGCCGCGAGGGGCCACACATATCTCAAACACACACTCCTCAAGAGTATGTGGAAGGTTTTTGTAATTATATTTGCATTTTCTTTGTATTTTCATCTATGTTCTCCTACCCATAATTTAGATACTTGTTCATTTTAAATACGAGTTGTATTAGTTTCTTAACTGGTTTCTTCTCTTAACTCATAGTCGTACAAATATGAAATATAGCTACCACAAATAATTTTTATATGAGTAGGGTGCCGTGAGAAAATTCCAATTTTCTAGGTGTGCCACGACTTGGAAAAGTTTGGGAACCCCTGCCGTAAGAGATATAGATATTTTTCACCCTTGAAAAGTTGAAAATCAAATTACCCTTAAAATCAAAACTATTATTTCTTTATTTATTATTTTTATTTATTTTTTACTCGTGCTATGTATGTAATAGTATAACATAACTGTTAGCCATGAAAGTTTAGCCATGGGTTGTTATAATAATGTGTCCTTTCTGTAGTTAGGTACTACGTAATATAGAGCATTGTAGAAATATATTATAAATTTGTACAGCGCGCTTGAGGTTATTTTTCTTAAAAAACGGCACTAAACAAATCATCCCAATAATAATATTATTATTAATTGGTTTATATTATATTCACTATAAAATTAAAAATTAATTAATATATAATGTAACCGTATATTTCCCAAAAAAACATAAAAAAGTATTATTTAATATAAAAACTAGTGATGCAACGAATACTACTTTTACGAATACGAATATCAAACCTACATCCGGCGAAAACGAATACGAATAACTTGGCAGAGTAATAAAAAACTCATTTATTTAACCCTTTTCTGTTTTGTTTTATTATACTAATAATTAAAATTTACAACTGTTAAATTTTTATTGAGAAAACACAAAATCTGTAGATTCCCTTGTGACGGGCGATTTCTTTTTCAGTTTGGATGTTGCCAGCCGTTGAAAAAAGCCTTTCCGAAGCGACTGTACCTGGCTTGTATGAAAAATATTTTTGCGCGAGTTTTTTCAGTCGTGGGAAATGTATATCGTCTCGCCAGAAGAGCAATGGATTATTTAAATTTAGTTCCTTTTAACTCACATATAACAATATACTTGCGCACTTAACCTGTGCTTTCGACTGTCAAATACTGAAACTACTAAGAGAAAGAACGCGAAACGTATCTGTGCCGGTGGCAAAAATTGGAACTACAATTTATCCATAGACATTTTGACATTTCTATGACATATTTGTTCACCACTAAAGCGCCATTCACATGGTTCACTAATCGCTCATTTCCGCATTTCATTCGGCCTAGTTTACTCGGAATGGCACGTCTGAACATGAAATGAAACGGAAGTGCCGAATACTGCCGAATGAAATCTTCAAGTGAACCGATCCAACAATGTTGGATATTTTCATTCGGCATCCTTCATTTGCGCGCGCATGCGCTCGGAAGAGAGCAAAGTGAAACGTCTGAACACCGAGTAAACTCTCAATCAGTTTGTCTCGCGTCCCGTACGGGAAGGACCATGAAAGGACGCTATCACATCGCACACAAAACGTCAAAATGGTATTCGTTCGGCTAATTTGTTTGCTTTTGGGAACACCTCTCATATAAATTTTTGGGTCTCCCTTATTATCCATGTATTTTATATGTTTTTTAATATATGTAAGATTATTAATTTGTAGGAAAATGTTCGTAATAAAAAAAGTAAAATCAAATTGTGTTATTATGTCATAAAATATAAAAAGGTTTATAAGACGAAACAATACTGTTTTTAATATTTATTTTATTTAATTGTGTCAACAAAATTTCGTAAAAATCGATGCATCTGACATGTTTTACCTTAAAATTCGGGGCCGGACCGCGCTGGAAAACAAACGAATTCCAGCGCGGTTGACCTCGCTCGGCGACGCTGTGGTCGGAATGGACGAGTGAACGCTTATTTCTATAGCGCCGTGTGAGCATGGAATGAAACGAAGATGGACGATTAGGCCGAAAAAACATGGCGGAAACCTTCCCCCGAGTGAACTGTCTGATTCCAGCTTAACGACACCACCACCGGCATAGATAAGTTTGTGGCATTGAAATAGGGAATTTCCCTGAATTCCCCATCGCGTCTTGTCGTTGCGGCTATAGCGTTCGGATACAAGATGCGTGACACACGGTATAATCAAACAAAGATGCGTACATTTTTTTTATAGTATTCGTATTCGTAAATATTTATTCGCCGAATACAAATAATCGGTAAATGTCTACTATTCGGCGAATACGAATATAGTCGTATTCGTTGCATCACTAATATAAACCCCTTAGAATGAACATTTTAAAAATAATAAAAAAATGATTGAATATAGAAAGGCGAATCAAATTCCAACAAGTGGAGGAATGGGAGAGGGCACCCGTAATGAGAACAGAATTCATGACGGTCTAAACCAAATCCAAAACGAACAAGGCAACTACTAAATATGGACAGAAACTCACAGAAGCAGCCAGTAGGACCATCTACTAAAAGAACACTGTCGCTTAAGGGAGACACATCATTATATTCTAATAACCAAATTGGTAAAATTTACAGGAGGAGGAAAAGACGGATCAATCAGTCTTGGTTGCGCAAAAAAATGAGTTACGATGCTATCCATTCTCAAAATTCTTATAGCTGAATGTATAGAGCGATAATTATTTGGGTGTCTTTAAACAAGCTGAAGCTAAATCCATCTAAGACGAAGTTTCTCTGGGAGGCCACAAAGAAACACTAACATTTCATACACGATTCATCAATTTCAATTTCCGGCAGCGATGTAATTCCAAAAACAACAAAATTTTTTCGCTAAATTTCAAGTAAGTTGAACGGTACGCACCGGATTTTCTCAAATACGACAACTCAAGTCAGTCTGAAGAAACCTTCCTAAAGAGGCAACAAAGCTACTAATTCCTCGAATACTGTGACGGCATTTATGTCAGTCTTCCGAAAAATCAAACTAACTAATTTTAATCCGTGTTTAATGCAGTGGCAAGGCTCGTTCCCGGGGTCTCTAAATATTCGCACATATCAGAACACCATCTTACCCTTTCACTGGGTGAAGTGTCCTGAAAGAATCCAATACAAATTGTGTTGGATATTGTTTAAATCCATCAATGAAATGGCCCCAACATATCCGATCTATGCGTACCTACCGGAAAACACCGGTCTAAGGCAGTCTAGATCAGCAACATTATCAGGTGTCTATCTGCAAGCTAATGGAATCTAGTGCAAGCATAGACATATGAGTCTATGAGTGCTAGGCAAATACTAGGTTTGAAAATCGCACTTTCGGAAGATCCGAGGCTTGGAATAAACTCCCTTAAAAACTTACCCTTTTAAACTTTCATAACCTTAAATTTAATATACCTAAGACTAAGACTTGATTAAGACTAAGATTGGATTAATATTATCTACGTATTCGAATCTTTTCACCTCAATCTGTTTCTTATTAATAGCGTATTACCAGAGAATACCGGAAATTAGTCATTTATAAATCAAATTCTAAACGTATTGATTCTTTTTTACAAAAAAAAATAAATTGATTTTGAAAGATTGTTATTTTATCTGGTACACACAGTTTTAATTTTTCTTAAACTCGTTGGCAAACGATAGATTCTATTAAACAACACAAATTTCAAATCATTTAATCATACAACAAAATAAATCAATACATAATCTAGTTAAGACAGTTTTCGGAATTTTAATTTTAGTTAAATTAAAATCATTAAAAAATAAATTCGAGCACGTGTTTTGTGACAAAAATACCTCAGTTTTTCTATTTATTTAAGGTCTTACTAACTAAAATATTTCACTTTTTTTACACACTTATTTTGTTTAGACATTATTGAAAAATCATAAATACTTATGATCAAAAAATACTTACAAGAAGTACACGATATTTAATAATTTATCATCGTGCGTTTTGAGCATTTTTTTTGCTTACTTGAATGTAGGTATATATTAAAGCCAGTTTTTAATGAAAGAAATCGATATTAAATTTTTTAATTAAAAATTTGATAGGGGGAATAATCGATATTTCTCAATGGAATCCCCCTCTACAGTTGCAAGCATTTTTAAACTTTTATTCTCAGCCGCTGGTCAATCTTTCTTAAGCGATAAATCATACTTAGGAAGATGCATTAAAATCAAATCCCCGAGCTGTACGGCCCATAGTCAATTTTGCTTTTCCTGTCCTAACGAATCATAAATAACATAAATAATTCAATACCAGAATAAAAAATAATATTTCCAATAACATGCAATGCCCAGTGTTACTAATATTATGTCTGCTGCGTGCAACACTATATATGCGAAATCCTATAACAATGGATGCAATCTGTTTGCCTGCTTTGCCTTTAGTTATAAGTTATAAGTTTTAATAAATTATCTATAGTAGTAGAGGCCTTAGGTAAAAGGGAAAAAAATGTACAGCACCCTTGAGGTGATTTAAAAAATACAATTGCGTTACGTAAATCATCCAACTATATATGTATTAGAATAAGGGTAAATATGTCATGTAGCTGTAGGGAGTGGAAAATAAGAAATGTGAAAATTCATTTATGGAGCCAATGTCCCGCCTTCGTGGGGAGAAGGCTTAGACACCTGGGAAGAAATTTGGAATTGGGAGATAAAGGTGAATAACCCAGTGATAACACTCGTTATTTAATAACCCCGGCGATACTGATATTAATAACAATAATAATTGGATAATTTGTAGAGCGCTGTTTTTGTGAAAAATCCCCTCAAGGACGCTGCACAATTTATTACGAGTTCCTAGGATCTAATTTTAATGTTGAAAAACTGATACTGAAAACATATGATGTGATGATGTGATGATGTGTATGTAACGTGACAAACCCCGAAGAAATGTTTTTGAAAATATTTCTCAGATTGTTTTATGTACGATTTCCTGTATGTACTTTTCATAGACATATGAGAGTTTTTTTGCAAACATATGAGTTAATTATATTTCCTAATAATATTTCTATACAGGGGTTTCTTCAGTAGCGGCGCGGCGCCAGTTTTTTTTCACTTCACTTATACCGGGTTAAAGGAACATAGATCAAAGAAATAAGTAAAAACATGGAAGACAGCATTGCGTCTATGGCCTGACTGCTTACGGGAGTTATGCAGACAGTCACGTTAACTCCTTACCAACATACCTTAATTGTACCTAAGCATACAAATAAATATGGACAAAGAACGTTAAATTACATGATTCCCAGTTGTTTAAATATGTTACCTGCTGAAATTAAAAACTGTGCCCAAAACAAACAATTGGCGAATTTACTGAAGACTTGGCTTACGGAAAGAATTAATTTGTATTGGCTTACAATGACATATTATTCTAAAGACTTTAAAATTGTTATTTATGTTTTCATAATTTTTCTTTTATCTATATTTCTGTAAAAAGTTTAATTTTATTTTATATATATTGGAAAAATGTAACTATTAAATCACTATAATAAGATCTTTAATGTAAAGAACCCGTTAGACAAACTGCTAAAAAGTAGTTGGTCGGGACTTTTTGTCTTATATTTGAAAAGTGTATAAAATAAATAAATAAAAATTAAAATTAAAAATTTTAATTTAAAAAAAAAAACAATAATAATCTTCCAGCGGGAATAAATGCTAAGTGTAATCTACAACCCATGTTACACAAATTTTACAGAAAAAAGTTATTTATAATGCCTGCTCTGGGCGTAAGAAAAACATATCTTTTAGCTTCCTTGCTAAAGCCTAGAAGTGGTAAAATAAAGTAAAAAATATTTCAAAATTTCTTATGCAACCATTCCAAGATATTATATTATTATAAAATTTAAACTGCCATCGTTTCCCCGAAATACAAAAATCGCATTAGTCGCGTACTTCTTACCCTCATGACAGGTGATTTTTCTGGCATATAGACAGGTGACATGTTTTGAGAAGGGACGAGGATTAAATTATTTATTATTAAATTATCGAGGAAATCTAGCATTAAAAGGTGTACTCAATAGGAATTCACAAACATACTTCATTTTAAAAATGTAAACATACTTTTATTTTTGTTGGTTAAGGAAGTAATATGAAATATTTCTGCGTATTATTAATATTCAACTTCAACTACTTATCATATCAGATAAGCGATAAAGTAGGTATCAAAATGATTATAATATAATCATATTATGAATTAATAATGCTTTATTCGAAATGCGTATTTATTTTGTTCAAATGCTTGACAGATGCTTAGAAGAATTAATAGTGAAGATAAATTACTGGAACAACTACATGGTGCTACATTTTATGTTCGATTAGTATGAATATAATGTTTCTTGAATTTGTATAATGTCATTGAAGAAACGTCGTAATTTTAACGTGAAAATATTTTTTTATAAATACATTCAACTTCACAAACCCTATATTATCTATTATATATCTAAGTGAAATGTATTATTTCCTACTAGATCTATGAAAAAAAATTAAGTATATCTAAAAATAAACGTTCAAAAACAACAACAAGGTTTTTTTTAATAAGAAATTAACAAAATACATAAAAATTTTATGAAATTATTAACAATAATTACATAACGTTTTCATTTACTCGTTTAGCGGTATTTACAATTCAGCTTTAATGGCAAACTGTTCCCTAAACAAAATATAATAAGCTAATTAATATATGCTAGTAGTCCACAATTCCTAAGGCGAACGTGTGATAAAACCATGTACGACTGTGTGAAAAATGTGGATAGCCGCAAAGAATGCAAGGCTGATATAAGCGTAATGATTAAGGGGGTCTCACACCATGCTCCCAATAGCTTATCTACCCTAATAACGAATATTATTAAAAATAAAATAAAATACTCGCGGTGGTTAGAAAACTCGGGACAACTTATCCAATATATAGCCACTATTCATAGGTTCGAGTACCGAATTATAAACACCAACTTAATAAATAAATAAACCGTAAATCGAAAATATTATTAGTGTATAAAAGTTAGTGGGGGGATGATGAGAAACCCCCTAAGATTCAGAGGTGACGCGTAGGTGGTTTGGGTAGGAAGAGCGGATGAACGAAGAAAGGAGTGTAAGGAAAATATATGGCGCGAATATGAATGGAAGAAGAGGTCAGAGAAGCCCTAGGAAGACATGGCACGATCAAATGAACGAAATTCTTAGTCGGGACAAACGTGTAAATCGTGAGAATTACAAAATGTGTATGAAACGATGTATGAATACCCTACCCTTTACCCTACAAGGAACCGGCGTGATGGTTGATTAGTAAATTATTTTTATAAAAGTTAAAATTACGCAGAATGCATAAAATTTTTTACGAGCTAGTGGTTGTATTTTCCGTACGAATGGCCGCTCTTCAACATTTTATTTTAATTTTTCTAAAGATCTGCGTTTCCAAGGGTCACATATAATAAGAAGGAAACAAATAATCTTTAGTTTTCCTTTATCACTTTCAATTTTTAACAATAACTACATAACGTTTTAATTTACGTGTCGTTTAGCGGTATTTAAAATTCAGGTATGCTTTATCTTATTATATTTATATTATTAAAGAAGGGTTCAAAGTATATATTTTGTATTTTTTATTTTAGGGATATCAACAGTTTATAATGTGGTTCATTTATAAATGTGTAATTTTCCTAACTGAGAAACCAATTATAGATTTCCTCAATATTACTATAGTATTATGTATCTAAAAAATTAAACACTATACTTACAACTCTCTGATTTTCTCTGCACTTACTACTTTTTAAAATTCCGTATTAATTTTGATGTTTTCATGTATTTAAATGTAACTCATTTATATTATATTTTCTATGGCTTAAATAATAATGCTAAATATGAAAAGATTCTGAGTTTAAAAATATAAAGTAGATTGTTGAGAGCAGTGGCGGTTTTCTCTAAAGTGCGGTTGTGCGGTGAACCCCCATTAAAAAGATGATCAAATAAAAGAATCTTGTTGTATAGTAATATAAGCGCATCACAGATAGCTCGACATTAAAATTCCGTCTTTAAAACTAGCGCCACCGAAAAATACGGTACCTATCTATTCCCATTTTGTGCGCGTTGCGATCCGCACACATTTGTCCATACGAAAAAATCATAGCCGATACGAATCGCTGTCACGGTATGGACAAAACTACGCAGCTTGGTGCGCTGCTCACGAGTCAAGATGTCACGTGACCTCCGAACTTTGACGAGTCTCGACGAAACGAAGCCCGAGATTGTCGCAGGATGACCGGCTGACGGTCGACTTTTGCACCGACGGATGCAAGTTAAATGTTATATATTATTATTTAACTTTGTAGTCATTTTTGTACATTTTTTATTTTCTTGTTTCTGCATTTCTCCAACCGTTTACTAATGGCATTTGTAAATCTACTATTGAAGTGGACCGATTTTGACTTCTGTTTTCGTATTTTTTTTTTTATAGATTAGTCGTTATATCCCTTAGTTACGAGTACATTTACTAAAGTTTCGGCAAACAACGTCGCTAGTTTTGCAAATTTGTGTTGAGCTTTCCTAGTATTGTTTCGGCTTTCAAATTGAAAGTGGTTGCGTTCATCGGTTGTCGCGAATATTCTGTCCTAATGTTTTCACACAATGACGGAATACTGTTATATACAAAAAATAACGCTAATGCTTATGAAAAAAGTTTAGAAATTAAATATAATTATTTTTTGTATAAGTGTATAGTGGATTTTTGTGTAAGTGAAAAAAGCTAATTTTATTTCGTGGCCACCTTGCTAATTTTATTTGTGATAATTGTTTTTTTTTTAGGTTTTAAAATATCAATTATATTATATTCTACATTCTATGGAATTTTTCTTATTGAAAAAAAAATAATAATTAGCAACATACATTGAGTGTTGTAAAAACCACTAAACAATTTAAATCCTCTAAAACCATTTTGGTTTTTTAATAATTGTGTCGAGGAGTATCAAGGTATTTAAAAACAATAGTACCTATTTAGGTACCCCTCCACTAACTTTATTTAATTTGTGTGATAAGAGTAAATTTTGATTAGACAATATATCTTCTCTTGAATTTCTGAACCCCCCGTTAAAAAGACCACGAACCGCCACTGGTTAAGAGGGTTATAACCAGAGAATACCGGAAAATTGGAATTTTAAATCAAATTCTTGACGTATTGACTCTTTTTTACAAAAAAAATTGATTTCGAAAGATTGTTATTTTATCTGGTAGTCATTTTTTAAATTTAATAATGCATTTTTAAATGTATTATTTTCTATAAATTTCGAACTAAAACTTCCGCAGACGTGGCTAAACATTTTATTAATGGACAATTTAACTACCGAAAATATCTCAGACTTGCTCAGCTCACCATAAATCCAATATTATTTACATGTGTCTGTGTTTTACATATCGACCTTTGGAATAACAAAGTTCCATTTGTGGCGGCAGCGTCATGCGGTACTGGGCTCTATAGTTAGCTACTTTAGAGTTCATTGTCGCCTGACGTTACGGCAATAGATGGAACCTTGTTATTCCAAAGGGTCGATATTAAATATCCTATAAAATAACACCGGAAGTACATTTGTATGACATTTTGAACCAGGGACTTTAAAGTTTTTCTGCATTACAATTGATTTGGTGGTGTTTTGGTACTCTTTTACATATAACTGCTTACTTACCTCAAATTTAGATTTTTTGAAGATGTACAAATCAAAAGGACGAACGATATTGTGTGTGCTGAATTAAGTGACTCCCGATGCCTTCGACTGGTTAAATATTATAATTTCATTATACTCTCCACCATATGAAGGGAAAACTGCTAATAGCCCGGGAGCCCAGAAAGGTAAACCCTACGTCATCGAGTACACGGATGAAACTACTTCGTAGTGATAAAAGACCTTTAGAAAGCCTTAAAAAAGCTGGTCTGCCGGTGCGCCTCTTGGCAGGTTCCGCGCAGTCATGGAAATAGAGTGGCATTTTTTCGTAAAAATTAAGTCATCGAGTACACGAACGGGAATGGTTTCATATGATAAAGGTCATTTAGAAAATGAGAAAAAAGCAGGTCTGCCAGCCGGCAGCCTGGCACGTTCGTAGGCAGCCGACGTCAAAGTGGGTAAAAAAAATTGTAAATTTTACGTCATCGAGTACACGAATAAAACCAACGAATAACTGTGGTCTAGAGCAATAAATTTAAGAATTTATTGGTTTGCCGACCAGCAGCCTGGCAGCTTGTGAACGATTTTTTAAAGTTTATATATTTTTTTTCAATTTTTCCTTTATCTTAATTATTAGTTTTATTTCATTATGGTTTTAAAACCTTAGAATTCAAGATTTAAAAAAAAAATAAGTGATAATGATAAAAAAAATTATTTGTCAGTTTCAAGTTCGCGTGCGCATATTATTATACAAAGTTAAAATAATAATAGTCTTTTAAAGATTGCCTAATAGTCTATAGTGGTTGGAAGTTCGAACAACTGCCGAACCGTCACAGTAAGAGCTAGTTTGAAATATCCCAGATAAATAAATCGGCATCGACTATCGATGAATACAAGACTATTTCCCAGGTGATAAACTAAACACCCATTCAGAATCTAAACGCTATCTATTTGAAGCTTAAGCTATATTTAGAAACCAGATAAGAATAGTCCGGTATTTTCTAGCTTTTGTCTTCCTCTTCTCCACCTTAAAATTATTCTCATAAAAAAAAATATACCAAATAATCTGAGGTTCCCACAATATCTATTAATTTATTTATATCCTACGTTCGGTTTACAATGTGAATGAGACATAAAATTTATTATCTTCGAAACCGTAAATACATACCTAGCACCAGTGGCGGCTGGTGCTCACAAAAATCGGTGGTGCGCTAAAAATCTTGTACATATACCTACTCTAATTAAAATAAATTTAAACCAACTAACCATGGGCAGAGAGAACGGACCGCTAAACAACTCGGTCTTGGCACACACTCTTTGCCTCATTCACATTCATACATCGTCTCATACATACTCTTCTATTTTTCTGACTCTTGACATGGCCCGACTCAAGTGTCTGATGTCTGCCTCGGATGTTCTCTACTATGTTCTTATATCATTCAACCTTGCGTCATATATTCTCCTTACACTCCTTTCTCCTTTGAAATAAATTTAATTATGAAAATAACCCACCTATAGTATATTAGGTCCATTCTCCGTTGTCTCTGAGTAGCAAAGACATCAATGAGCCTGGAGTTAAAATCCGGTATAGATTTAGGCATTATTTAATGCTTAGCACTGACAATGCATTGAGTCTATCTTGGCTAATTGTGTTTCTCAAGAATAATTAAATTCTTTTTAAAGTTGAAAATCACCGAAACAACTTTCCTCGGCGTCATAGGGATGATACCCACGATTTTTAACAATTTAACACACGAAAAAGCATCCGATAATTTATTACTTACTATAAAAGAGTTGTAAAATAGATATTGATCACAATGTTTAATTTCTAACCGTTTTTCAAAGTTCAGCGCATTTTTAAATCTTCCTTACTCATCCAAGAAACGGATCACAATAGCGTATTGGACCTGTGACCAGTCACAACATGTCTACATTGTTTTTGTTAATTATGCTAAGCGGAACATTAAATGAAATAGTAGATGTTAAATTAAATACACAATATCGAAAATAATATTACACAAACGCGTCTCATTTTAATCTGCTGGTGAACAAACCGTTCCTTTTGATGTGGTGGAAATTTTCAGATCGCCGATCTCGTACACGTAAGATTTGTTAAGGATATTACCCATATTATACCTACCCACGGTTTGAACTTATTAGATAATTATGAAGGGACTCTTTGGAGCGATTTTAAAAACGATCCAGCGCTCGGAATATAGGCACACAACGATCTGCTTCGATACACACACAGTTATATGGACATATTATGTATGCAATGTATGCATTAGCGAAGTGTGTATTGTGATTTGTGACGAGGCGTGTCGGAAATATATTATTCGGCGCTAGGGAATTTTTGGATTGGCAGAAATTCTGGGAGTGCGTCGCACTAGCGCTCTTTAGAGCTGGCCGCCACTGCCTAGCACACTACCGATTATAATAATAACGATCCTAGATATAACTATATAGAACTTATCAATATAAACAATATAAATCATAACACAAAATATATTAAATTAAAATTATAATAAATAAAAATGAATTATTGAAACTTTAAATTTATACGACGAGAATGCCAACATTTTTATAAAACCAACCAGGAATTATTAGATTCCTGGTCAAATAAAATTATTCATGCAAAACACTTCAATTATCTCAACCAAATATCTATGTTGACAAACTTTCGTCAAACAAATGGTTGAGTATTGGAGAGCGGAGCGCAGAAATAGAAGGATTTATGCTTGCCCCAGATGCGTTCTTCGGGAAAAAATTGAATCTATTCGTGCATCCACATATCACGCCCCTCCGCCAATTTTCACTCTCAATTCCAAAGGAAATTTGTCTTCCTTCAAATCTACGACGCTGGAAGAAGTAAAAAAATTAATAGCAAGTTCGCCAAATAAGCAGTGCAGTCTAGATCCTATACCAACATGGTTATTAAAAAAATGTGCAATTGTCTTAGCTCCGTTCTTAGTTCATGTTTTTAATAAATCTCTCAGCACAGGTCACTTCCCTGAACCTCTAAAGTCAGCCATAGTCACACCCATATTAAAAAAGCCACAACTAGACTCCGATAACTTAGGTAATTATCGACCCGTTTCAAATTTACCTTTCATTTCAAAAATCCTAGAGAATATTGCTGCTGCACAAATAACCAGTCACTTGAATTCAAATAAATTATTCACAAATCGTCAATCCGCATATAGAAGGTTTCACTCAACAGAAACCGGACTACTTCGTATGCTGTCAGATATAACTCTTGCCATAGAGTCAGGAAAATTAGCACTCATCTCACTCCTAGACATGAGTGCAGCATTTGATACGATTGATCACAACTTCCTCATTAAAAGATTAGAGAAAACATTTGGTTTGAATTCCGACATCAAAAATTGGCTGGCATCCTATCTATCTAAACGCTTACAAGCCATGAAGGTTGGAAATAAAATGTCTAACTTCGCTGCACTTTCTTCAGGGGTACCCCAGGGATCCGTTTTAGGTCCAGTTCTCTGCATCCTTTTTACAAATGATGTCGCCAAAATAATCGAGTCATTTAGTCTCTTGTCTCACTGCTACGCTGACGATCAGCAAGTTTATTTTTACTGCACTCCAAACGAAATCAACAGTCTCAAAATCCGTGTAGCTGAATGCCTAGAAGCAATAACTCGTTGGATGTCTTCAAACAAGCTGAAACTGAACCCATCTAAGACCGAGTTTCTCTGGGCGGCCACAAACAAACGGCAACATTTGGTAGACGATTCACCTGTTTCCATTTCTGGTAGCAATATTATTCCAAAGAGAACAGTTAAACTTCTTGGCGTTAATCTAGACTCGGACTTTTCGCTTAAAAGTCAAATAAATAGGACTGTAAGCACCGGATTTTTTCACCTAAGACAACTTAAATCAGTTCGAAGAAACCTTCCTACAGAGGCAACAAAATTACTCATCAACTCATACGTAGTCTCACGTCTCGATTACTGTAACGGTATTTATGCTAGCCTTCCGAAATGTCAAATCGACAAACTTCAATCCGTGTTTAATGCAGCGGCACGGCTCATAACCGGGGTCTCTAAATATTCGCACATTTCACCTACACCTTCGCAACCTTCACTGGCTTAAGTGCCCTGAAAGAATCCAGTACAAACTGTGCTGGATGGTGTTTAAATCCATCAATGAAATGGCCCCACATTACATCTCTGAACTATGCGTCCCGGAAAACATTGGTCCAAGGCAGTCAACCCTTAGATCAGCAACATCATCAGCTCTAGGTAGACTGATAGAACCTAAACGAAAGCCAAATACTAAGTTTGGAGATCGTGCATTCGAAGTATCTGGACCTAAGGCTTGGAACAAACTCCCTCCGGAACTAAGGTGCATAACAAGCCCAACAGAATTTAGGTCAAAACTAAAAACCTACTTATTTAGGCTCTCATACCCTTAAATTTAATAAATCTATTTGTATTGTGTATTGCCTATAATTTATCTTAATCTATATTCTTATTAGATTAACATCATTCGAAGCCTTTACAGCAATCCGTCGCTCGAGAGACTGAGACTTCATTTAAGAAAATAAATAAAATTCATGTACTACTCTGTACCGCCCATTAATTAATTTTGCTTTTCCCAAACACGTTCATTAAATAACATAATTATATATTAGTATTAAAAATATACCAGGATCAAATAATTACTTTTCCAAGAACATGTGTTCGCTATTATGTCCTCTGCGCGCAAACTGTGTATAAATAAACATCTTTTAACTTTAATCTCAAGTGACCTACCAGGTAAGTATGGTCCTGTACATTTTCATTGAAAAAAAAAATAATAAATAAATAAATAAAAAAAATAAATAAAAAAAAATACACGTACATTTACATTTTTAGGCAGCACCGCGCTAGTTGTTCAGATGCATTGTACATATAGTTTTGTATCGCTGATCAAAGAACCGGTGGATTTGCATCCATTGTTTTAGCCATAGGTTTTTTATATTTTCTAGTGTGTAGTTAGAAGTAAGATTGTAGAAATTATTGAAATTTGTACAGCGCCCTTGAGGTGATTTTTCACAAAAACGGCGCTATACAAGTCATCCAATTATTATTATTATTATTGCTATTCAAGACAGTCCTTAATACTAAAAATTATAGGAAGCATATAATCAAAGATACAAATCAAATTGATAATATATGTAGAAAATGTACGGCTTTTCCGAAAACTAGGTATAGAACATATTATATCGGGATGTTCCATATTAGCGCCGTCCGAGTATACATTTAGGCACAATCAGGTTTTAAAAATAATTCACCAAAGTTTGGTAATTAAGTATAACTTGATTGAATGTCATAATATAGTACCATATTATTAATACGAACCAAATTAATTTTTAGAAAATAATTTCTTTAAAATATACTATGATAAAACTATACGAACAGACATACCAATTAGTTATAATAGACCCGATATAGTTTTACATGACAAAACTTAAAAAATAACTTATGTCATTGATGTAGCTATTCCAAATTCCTGTAATATTGAAAAATCTGTTTCTGAAAAAATAAGAAAGTAAACAGATTTAGGAAATGAAATTAAAAGAATTTGGCATTCTCAGACTATAAAAATATTACCTTTTGTTATTTCGGCTACTGGCATTATACCTAGCTCTCTTATTAAAAATTTAGGCATATTAGATTTGTCAAAGAATTTGTATATAAAAATGCAAAAATCAGTCATTTTAAATACACGTAGAATTACGAAAGATTTTTTAAATATTTATATTGAGGGATCAGTAGGATTTATCGGTCGAATTAGGAATTCCACAGAGCCGAACCCTCTGATATGAAAATATCTGGAGACGGTGAATTATATTCCCATTTAATAGTTTGGTAGATTAACTTGTTGTTTTTGTATTGTTTTGTATTAATTATACTTATATAATACACTTGCATAACGTGGATTTACTAGATGATCATTTATATGGAAAAGTTTGTGAAAGGGTTTAGTTTTTCCTATGGGAAAAACTAAACCCGTTCCTGAAAATCTGGTGATTAAAAAAATTATTTTAAAAGATATGTTGATATTAATTCAGCTTTGAAAATATTATCAAAATAAGCACTGTCGAGGGGTTGCTTGAAAACAGAATGTGTCATGATTCATAATAATATTATGATTTTCCAAAGCTGAAAATTCAATAACCATAATGCGACACTGATAATAAAAATAAATAAAGCAAAGGTGTTTTGGATTTCCTAAAACGTCATCCATAATTTAAAAGTGCACGAGTTGCACAGAGACGAGTGTCGATATAATAGTATTACACAATATTTATTTACTATTATTTGTACTCGGGACTAAATACCCGACGAAGCTAAATAATAATAGTAACGTTGTACCGAATGTGTGTCAAGGTCACGGTCAAGGAAAAATCGTACGAAGTTCATGTACAGTTTACATTACGATCGTAGTAAATAAAACAGTAACGTCCGCGTTTCCTACTACTGGGAAACATACTCGTGCATACTACCATTCCCGTGTATATTACAATAATTATTATAAGATTTTACCTAATTAGTGGAATATTTCCATAGCACATTAAGATTTTGACAAATCATGATGAACTTAAATATAATATGTTAGAACGTCCGTTACATAATTCAATATTATCTGATATATATAGGTACATATCGATAATTATTATAATTAAACTACATACTAATGTCGATTGTCATGAATTGTATTTCTGCGCTGCGCGGAAAATTACAAAGTTCAATGAATTTTAATTTTTATAATTGTAAAAAAATATTATAGTACTTAACAACTCTTTATTTGAAATGTGTATTTATTTTGTTTAAATGTTTGAAAGATCTAAATCTGCAAGAAAATGACAGATTCTGGTATTTGGTATATGGCTCGAAAGGTAATGCAAAAAGTCAATAAAAAAACATAATTAAATTGTTAATAAAATTGACAATATCTATTTGTTTTTGATAGGCAACGATCCTTAGTCAAATATTTTGAAATACTTTCCAGCTTCACCAATCCTGGGAATATACCATACCGTTATTTTCACGGATTTGCGATAGTGAATAAATTATATTATCTATCAAATGGCTTGGTTACGTTCCTACTAAGCATGCCAGAAGTAGGTATTGTAAGAGGGCCTGATCGAGAAAAGACTAGTTGAGTTAGAACTAAAAGTGTATGTAAATTTAAAAAAAAAAATTATTCATTATTTTTTTCACAAAAAACAAAATAGTGAAAGTGAATAATATCGTATGGTAATATAATGTAATGTAAATGTACTGAAATGTAATGTAATTTAAGGTAATGAAATGTAAAAATTATGTATTGTAATTTAAGGTAATGAAATGTAAAAATTATCTAATATAATTTAAGGTAATGAAATGTAAAAAGTATGTAATGTAATGAAAAAAGTATATAATTGAAAATTCTAGTTGTAAGTGAAAACGTTATTTTCTTTTTTTCTTGAATAAAAACTTTTGTAGAGAGAATTTAAATATTGGAAGTTTATCCGTAACCCGAGAACGTATGTCTTTCTTTCCCTTCCCCGGGGTATGGGCGGAAATTTCACAGAAAAAAAGATAAATTCACAAAAAATCTTTAATTAAATGATGGAATTTTTTCACAGGCAGCATAAATGAACTTTTAGAATTATTTTATCATATATCAAGCATTAAAATAAGTTAAATAAGGGTTGTAAAGTGCTTATTTGGTGTCCCATATAAATAAAGTCGGGTATGTTTATCCGATACCCTATCCAGGTTACAAATAATATTTTTTTAATACGATAACTGCCAAAAATATGGTGAAAATTTGTTGATGTTAGTTAATTATAAATTATGAGGATAATATCGTTTATTCTTAATTTAAAACATGAGATCGGTAAAAATGACAGCAAAAAATCAAAGGTCCCAATGGCCGAGTTGGTTCAGGCGCTGGACAAGAGATCCTGGTTTCGAGTCCCAGTTGCGAGCGTTACCTTTTTTATTTTTTTTCTGTGTTATGTTCTGTTTCATGTTTCGTTTATATTTATAAGTATTATCTTCTTCTTCTTCATAATTATTTCTTACTTAACTTGACAATGGCTCTAGCGGTCTATATTTGCGTCTCTATTCTATAATAGGTCACGTCCGACCCTTTCCGTGTTCAGTAGTATTGATCGCAAGTCGGATAATTAAATATGCACTGCTGCGATGTAGCTATTGGGTTCCAAAATACATTAAACAGCATAAAAGATTACATTATATAAAAACATGTTAATTTAGATATATAGCAAATTTTTATAAGTGAGTTAAGTAAATTTATTCCGTTTTTTGATTTTACAGTTCATAGAGGTAGGTACCATAAAATATATCATATTGGTGTATATTTCATGTTACGGTACCTACCTAATTAGAGTTAAACAATCAAAATAGAAATAGACAGTTGGATAAACAACTTCAGAGACCGAAAAACTAAGTACACTTATTAATAAAAAATAAAAAAACGCATATTGATTTTATTTAGATTTTCACGGCTAAAAGCATTTTTGTTATTTAATTTTGGGGTGTTATGCCGTGTTGTGCTACCTCATTCTTTAGCCAACGTTTCAGTGTTACAGTATCCATCATCTACCCTGATTAGATGATGGACACTGTGACGCAGTCCGAAACGTTGGCTAAAAAAGGAGGTAGCCCAACCGGCATAATACCCAAAAATAAATAATAAAAATGCAATTTGTATCGAAAATATAAAATTGCACAAACATACACCATAAAATCAATCGGGAACCAAAGTTCTTATAAAAGAGGTGATATTATTATAAGCATTCAAAAAAACATTTCGAGTCACAAAAAGTAGTGTGCCAGCTGACGAGGAAAAAATCCGGAAAACAAATTTGTAGCTAATCAAGAGTGTAAGTACCAATATGCAAACTAGTCCCAGCAAGAGCTCGTACTGACGTCAACAGCGCTTATCCTCTTGTCTCTCTTGCGTCTTATTTAATGACGTCACACGATCTCTCGTTGGGACTAGTATACAACCGCGATACACGTATACACGACGGTAAGTCTCCCCGTTGGCATTGAGTGACACTTGTCAGACTGAAGGACATTGAGATTTTGGGCGTCCAATTATAAGTGATATGTGACAAACCCGTATGATGTACATGGAACACTCAAATGGGTTCATTTTCATAGATGAAAAATGGGAACGAATATATATTAGGTATAAGAATGGTTCTGTATAAAACACGGTAACACTAGAAATCATAAGGGGATCTGGAAGAATTTAATAATGTCGATGGAAAATCTACATAATAAACACGAAAATCACAAATAGAATAGCCTTACACCCAACACAGAAAAAAAAACTAATGGGGTAGGTGTAATGGTATTTAAAGAATTTCTAAATATTTCCGTTTGATGGCGTACAAAAGCAAAGGAGTAGAATGGAAAATGAGACGAAAACGTGAGATTACGTTACGTTACATTACAGTAAATTGTCGAGGAAATGGTATAGGTAAATGTACTTTGAAGAAAATTAATAGAAGGGGAAGAAAATACTTTCTGCAAATATATTTTAAGAAGAAATAACTTAGGACACTTAGGTGCTGTTTACACCACCGGTGCCCAATCCAAATCGTTTGGTAGGATATTAAATAGACATAAAAAAATATTACTGAGCATCATATATGGGCCACACATTATTCGAAATATTAGGTATATTATACTAGCTGATTCCCGGCATGCGTTGCAATGCAACTTAAATAAAGATTTTTTTCTCCCTGCGTGTCCTTTCCCATTCGGCCAGTTCCTTCCCCTCCCGCGTCTCCTTCCCCTCGAGCATTCCCCTTCCACCTTCTCCGCCTTCCCCTCCCTTGTGCCCTCTCCCGCGAACCCCCTCCTTTCCCTCCGCCCCTCCAGGATTCCCCACCCCTTCCAAACTCCATAAAGTACACCCATTTTCGAACAACTCGCTTGTAACCTATTGATTTTTTTGCAAATTTCATAGCACCAGAGCGCACTAATATAGAAACCCGCTATATAGAAACCTTCGCTGGCATGTTCACAACAACTCAAAACCAAATTTTCATCGCAATAGATGAATAGTATATAGGAAATAATTTGATAACGCCATAGCTCAATAGCCTATATGTTTTTCTGATGTATGAGCTTTATTGTAAAGTTTCATTAAAATCCATTCAGTTTTCGCGTGAAAGAGTAACAAACATACATACAAACTTTCGCGTTTATAATATTAGGAAGATTACACAGGCATAAACTGAAATTTTAAATAATGTTATAAATAATCATTGTAAGTTAAGGAATATAGGACGTATTAATTTTTTTTCTTATTTTTTTACAGCCTTACTAAAAAAAAACACTCCGCGGCCGTTAAACGGTGTTTCTGTAGCACGTTGTGTAAAGTCTGTACATTTTGTTTTTCAAATTCTCACTAAACAAAATATATGGTTTTGATCTGACAACGTCGCCATTTTACCAGCCTTACTAATAAACTTTCTGAAAAATTTGTACAATGGTCAAACAACCATGTATGAAGAATCCTTACTAATTAAGAACTGACAAAAAATTGTTCATGGAAAGATATGTACATTGCTTACACGGCCAAGGAGGGTAGTTTATCTGTTGTATATATTTGTTCCATTTGTAATTTTCAACGAATTTCGAATTTTTTTTTTAATGTCCTATATATCTATTATTTTTTGAGATGTCGTAAAAACAAATACCATTTTAGAACCAAAATTTAATTACCTTTAAGATTTTCATATCTAAAATACACTTAAATGTTTAAAAACTGTAGTATTTTAAGATTCAAACATCAAGTTGAAAAAAAAAACTCACTTACCCCAAACACTTTCTATTAAAACATTGAAATATTTGGAAAAATTCAAAATTCAAAAAACACAGTCCTTTTATTTAATGATTTTAAAATAAATCTGTCACCTCACTTTTAACTCCTTCAAACAATAAAAAAATATAAAAAAATCTTGAAATTAGCTTTTCATTTCCAAAAATTTACAATAAAAAAACTTACGTTTGAATACATTGCTTGCACATCTTAAGGCATTAATTTCTTTGATACGTTTACTAAAATATGTATTAGACATTTTAGTCACCAAAAAACATCACTTTCAAGAATTTATAATAAAATAAAGATCTTAAAATGCAAATTATTTCTGAACATAACCTATGAACCATTTTCTGACAGCTTAATTTAAAACAGACGATTTTAGTGCCACAATTTGATTAAACTAACGAAAAACAACACAAATTAATAGTAAATATATTGATTTCATGAATATTAGTGCGAATTAGTCATAACTATTGAAACCATTAACGAAAACATCATATTAATCACATACAAAATCGCGACCGACTTTATTCTGCATTCGCGGCTATTTTTTTCAGCGGTAAAGCAATGCGCAGGCGCATCAATCACACCACCTAGCGGATTATTATCCAATTTACAAGTAAAATTTCCAGCGTTGCCACATGTAAAACACCGTTTAACGGCCGCGGAGTGTTTTTTTTTTAGTAAGGCCGTTAATGTTTTATACGATTGTTGCGTCAAAATTTGAAACAAATCGGAGAAAAACTGACTAAGATATAAGAACTTGTATGAACAAATTGTTCATGTAATATTGGATTTTCTTTTCTGGTATACAAACTTTACAGCGATTTTCTAACACTTGTCAATTTTGAAGCCGGTGAACAGTTTAAATCAAAATCTACTCGACTGATTCTTTTGAAATTTTGTATAGTAACTACTTCCTTACATGAATGACCAGGTAACGCTGGAAGATTTATTTTTATTTTTGATAACTATTGATTTTACAATAACAAAAAGGCCCACTTTAAGACGAAAATCAGATAATGTTCACCAACGGACAACTTTTTTTCGAGGCGTCTCAAAAATCAAGTAAATATAGTTTATATGTCGTACAATGTTACCTTTAATTAAATAAATTTGTACTACCTGTAGCGTCTAAAAAAATTGTTAAAAATGGGTCTTTTTACAACGAATTGACATTAACCCCCCCCCCCCCCCCCCTTTAAGGGTTAAGATTAAAGATACAAAGATTTTTATAAGTAATAAACTAATGTTTAAGATAAGATTTTTTTATGCATATAGCACAAAGGGTAACAATTATTATAAGCAATTATTATTAGCCTGAAATACTCATCCATATTGAAAAAATCTCCCGAAAAAAGATACATGTCGCCGACGGGACTGCAACCCGCACCCCTCTGATTGCCGGTCAGGAGCTCGGACATGTATCTTTTCTCGGGAGATTTTTTCAATATGGATGAGTGTTTCAGGCTAATAATTATTGCTTATAATAAAGATACAAAGAGTATTGGGACAAAATATTGAAGAGAGCCTTCAAGGATATGTGTTTCACCTGCGTGTCACACGGTAAGAAATCAATACTGCTGAATCAGCCACGAAAACAGGCAAACACAAAACTACGACAAGAATAATCATATTATGCGGTTGTGTAAATTTCATTAAACCCGTATGCCTTTCCATAATTAAGTGTAGTTAAGGAGAACGAACGCCTTTATTTTATGATGGGGTGAGATCATTATAATTAGATTGTTGCCTCGGTCCTGTGTGTATCAACTAGTATACCAGTAGTTCTGTCAACCGGCGAGACCTACTTGTGCCGCTTGCGTAGGTCAGACATTCAATTACCTCTAATTGCCGTTCATTATCCACTGTCGCATGATGAACGTTTCCAGCTTTGTCACGATTTTATCACGAACAGCCATCGCTCCTTGACAGCGACGAAGATAAACAGTCGTACTTAAACAACTGTAAACCAACAAGGAATTAATTATGCTCTTGTTAGTCATCGCTCTTTGCCGCAGCGAAACGACTTTATATTAGTGTTAGGACTTCTGGGGCAAGGAGAAGCGTACATTAGCCTATTTTTAATAGGTGTGGGTTTTAATTAAGGCAATAATAGATTAGATTATAAGTAATAATATGCGATTCGCGTAGACTAGCGTATAGCGAACGGCTAAGTATACTTACAATCCATTTTCCAAATGCCGAAGAACCCTAAAAGGGTTGTATATATGTACTAACATAGAGGTTCCCAGCCCCGTGCCCGCGGGCACCATGGCGCCCGCCGAACGCTTCGTATGTGCCCGCCACTATTCAACAGAGAAATAATTTTTTGATAAACATTAATTAAAAATTATTAAAAAATATATCTTGCATGACGGCCGGCGTTGTCCAGCGGTAGGGCGTTGGACTGCCATTCCGAAGGTCGCGGGTTCGATCCCAGCGTGCGCAAATAAAATTTATTTAATTCATTTGGGTTATTTTACAATTAATTATTTAAAATAATATATAGTATATTTGCGGCACGTTCCAGAGTGGAAGATACTATCAGTATAGCCCTGGTGTAAGACCACTGTGTTTAGTGACTAGATCTGAATAGCTAGGTACTTCCCCACCGTCCTCTTACTCGTCTCCTTTCCTTTTCCACTTACATTCAACCTCATAACATACCCCAATTGGGGATGCCATAGTCTCACTGGCTCCAGACGGGAGCAGTTGGGACTCTTGTGAGGTATTCACTATAAAAATATACGACAACTATATACGACAATTTTTTGTTCTGATGTAAATAGGTCATTTTTAATTTAAATTTACACCATCAAAATGCTTTCTTTTTTTTAAATAGTAAAATAATTTTTAAATGTTTATCATTTATTTACTCACAAATAATGGGTCCAAGTTGCCTCTAAAATCATGAAATATTAAAAATATTATTGGCCTATATTTTATAGTTTGAAATCACTAATAAATAAAGTAGTACACATCCGTACTAGATATTTGATATACTTTTTGATTCTAAAAATTATTTTTCAGTTTGGTCGGGTATTTTCGTCAAATCTAAAATTAAGATCTATATGAAACGGGCCGCGAATCCGTTTCCCTAAAATACAAATATCAAATCATTGAACAGAAGTTTCCATAGGCTTCAAAATAATATCAACATTTGTTTATGTTCAAGTAATAAATAATAATAAATGAAGCTGACTGTATAACATATTATTTATTATGCTGTCTTGTTTAACAAGACCACCCGCATTTTTTGATGAAGTTCAAATCAACAGATAATTTTTACAATAAACATTTATCTTCTCGGTATTGTTGTGAGTTGTGATATTGCCTTATCTGTTTATTTTATGAAGAACGATCAAATTCTATATGTCAACATTAATAAAGAAAGGCTGTCATTATTTGTAAATATGTGTGGGAAGTGGGAAGATGCCGACGAAAGAATGACAAAAGGGAGAAAATTCCTAACACTAGTACTTATTTAATGCGTAGGCACGTAAGTAGGTACCGGATAAATTTTTGACTGTTTTTTTTTACATGCGAATGCTATTATTACAGATAGACTATGTGAGAACTTAGGAAAATTTATAAGTGAAGGAAAATAGTTTAAGTGAAAAAGTTTACCAGGATTGTGGGGCCCTCCTAGCCATAATGAACTTTTTTTAAATTTTACACAACTGAACAACAATTAATGTATGGTAAATAATATATCAGTTGTGTAAAATTTAAAACATGTTTATTAGTAAGGGGGTATTGCCAATACTCGACGCGTATCCAACATCATTCTTAAAATGACGCCCATCTTCAAAAAAGGAAAGAAGAGGGTAGTAACAAACTATAGACCAATATGTATAATGTCTACTTTACCCAAACTTTTTGAAAGCCTTGTACTAGAGAAGCTGATATCCCGAATCATTCGAACCATCTCTCCCCTTCAACATGGATTCAAACATCAACATTTAACTGATACCATCTATATACTGACTTCAGTAAGGCATTTGATAAAGTAAACCTCAAAATCTTATTACGTAAACTAAAATTGTTGGGAGTGTGTTGGAATGGTTTAAGAGTTATCGATTGGGAAGGTATTTGGCAGTCAAGATTGATTCGTTTACTTCTTATACATTTGCTGCCTCGAGCGGAGTACCACAGGGATATAACTTGGGCCCAATATTCTTTTGTTTATTCATCAATGATATAGTTAATATGTTTAGTAATGTTAAAGTCCTGTTGTTTGCTGACGATATGAAGATATACAGAACAATCAAAGACGATGACGATCGCGCTATCTTGCAGTTGAACTTGAACAAACTATGTGCGTGGCGTTCTGTCAATGATTTGCAACTAAATATTGGTAAGTGCCAGATTATCAGTTTTTACAAAGGAAAAATCCCCATAATTTTTCTTACGTTATGAATGGTGTCACCCGTTTAATCACAGGAGACCATATTTGTCCTATCTCACATTGGTCTCTTAGAAATCGCCGAAATTACCGGAATTTCGAAAAAAAAATGCATTTTAAATTTAAAAACACGAAATGTCATTTTTCACGTTTTTCAGATCGTTGAAAAATGACATTTCGTGTTTTTAGATTTAAAAAATAACCATTAAAATGCACCTTTTTTTTAAATTCCGGTAACTGAATTGATTAGTACCAGTAAATATCTAACTGCTACAACTTTTAAATTTATTTTTTCGTCTGTATTAAGCGTGTCCCGGTTTTGTAAATATTTTCCCTTATATTTTACACAAGCAAGGACCGGGTTACGTCACGAACTCTGCCGCACGGTATTATGCTTCTTGCCGCCGTTTTCGCGGGCTTAATAAAATTCAAACTTGTAGAACTAATTTAATTATGAAAACGAACTTTAAAAAAAAAATACTAGTATTTAAGTTTGCCTGTGAACATTGATAAAAAAAAGAAAAGAAAAAAGGGACTCAACTTCCTTATTCCTAAAATTCCAAAGCCTTGCCAATAAACACTGCGAACTTATAAATAAATTTAGTGTTGACAATTTTCAAAAGGCAACTAATTTCGATTCTATCTGCTAATAATTAACTTTTATTATAATAAAAACAAAGTGTTTGCTACATGTGAAAATTTTACTTTTATTACTTAAAATTTATTATTACATCTTCTTTCCATCTAAACTTACGAGTAAATTATATCCATTTTTATTTGCTTTTATAATTCGCATACAGTTATTTACAAGTTTTTATACATTACACTTTGTTTTATTTCAGATCTTATTATTGATTATACATTTATATATTTGCTAATAAAAATTGTATTATATTTTCTTTAAAGGTGCAACTTTTACGTTTATAAACATTTATAAATGTGCTATAATGTACTATACCTTAGGAGCAAATTACACTCTAATTTATTATTTTAATGGTTTATAATTAATAATACACACAATTAATTGTAGAGTGGAAGATACCCTTAGTATCGCCCTGGTGTAAGCACCATTCAGAATTGAAACGTTCCTTGAAATGGCTTTAGCCGTGTTTAGTGACTAGGTCTGAATAGCCAGGCACTTCCTTACCTTCCTCTTCCTCGTCTCCTTCCCTTCCCCACTCACCTTCAACCACATAACATACCCCAATTGGGGATGCCATAGTCTCACTGGCTCCAGGCGGGAGCAGATGGGATTCTTGTGAGGTATTCACTATAAAAAATAAATATAAATATTGCGAGTATACACACTCACTTACTTTTTTATGTTATATGTACTTTCTTTAACTTACTATTTCGGGCTTATATTATATTGTATCATATATTGTAAATAACTGTAATTCAATATGTAAAATGTTCATGTAAAAGCCCACTAGGGCGAAAATAAATAATAAATAAATAAATAAAAAAATTCCAATAACAAATATCACATTATCATGATGCTCTGCAAGGTAAATTGAGATCTATGTCCTCTATGATTGCACATACAACAATTTTCGTTTTTATTTATGAGAGTACCACTTCAGCCAACATATTTACCAAAAAATGTAGAAGCCATAATCTTAGCTACGCCATAAACTTTTGTGGTATGAAATAAGTAAGTCATGTAAGATACATAAATCGTTCATTAATTCTTTACAGTACTTTTACATTATGCACTAAGACGCGTGGGCTTTTGATCTCACTGTAAGAGAATACATGTTTAGCTGCATGATTCACACAGAGATAATTATGCAACCACCGAGTAAGAGGTTCAATTCTCCGAGGCTACCGAACAGCGATCAGTAAACAGCAAACACAAGCCACCAACTCGCCCCACCGTCATAATCACGTTTTGCTTAAAAAAAAAAATAATAGGTACCTTTACAAAACAATGTTCCTACACACTCTTGTTTTAATCAACGGTCATTCAGCCAAGAGCCTTCAGTGCGAAGCCTTACGCCTTGAGATTACGGCGTTCAAAGTCTTGTTGTTTTAATGAATTTGAATCGATGGCGTGTACTCGGGAGGTTTGGCATTGCGACAGAGTTTAGTGAGAATTATAGTGCTTTTTTATTCATAAAGTAATAGCTTATTTATATTGACAGCTTTGAATGAATAGTATAACATAATAAACTTACGTAATATCGTAAGTACCCAAATGACAAGGAGATACATCTGATTTGGATGGCGTCACAAGCGAAAAGTTGTCTTAGAGTGCGAGATTAGCAGGTGTCAATGGAGTTCTGATACTAATATACAGAATGTTATGGGGCCAACAGACATAGTTATAAAAGCTCAAGCGTTATTTGGCTTGGCCTACTTCAGCATATTGCTCGTCATACATTCCCATTGGGAATATATGCCGAATATAAACATGCCGGCAACCGATATGCCGAAATACGTCAAACCAAATAACGCTTGAGCTTTTATAGCTAGGTCTGTTGGCCCCCTTGAGGTATGTACTTGACTTGATACTAATATACAGGGTGTTAAGGTACGTACTTGACTTACTTCAACCAGTGATTCCTGACATTATTTGATTAAAAAATGTAAATAAAGTTTTTGTCTCCGGTGACATTTTTGATGTGTTTTTTTTTTCTATAAAAACATAGAAAAATAGTAGGTGTTGGCTGAGCGACCAGTGTGATGACCAGTTTGGTCTCCGGTGACTCAAAAAAGTCACCGGAGACCAAAATTTCATTTACATTTTTTACTCCAAATAATGTCAGGAATCACAGGTTAAAGTAAGTCAAGTACGTACCATAACATCCTGTATAGAGCTCTAGATTAGTGTAATAGGGCGAAAGAAAACATAATTAAGTAGAAATATGATCCTCGATTCATCTGTGAGAGTATTTAAGAGGATTCCCTGCGGTGATTTTTCCTTACAAACGTATTCCCTATTTATCTCTCTGGATTTTAACCCTAGAGAAAATATTGTTTTTATATAAAATAGATATCAACTACTAGCGTGTCGGTACTTGTTTTTTTGATAAGTTACTTTTTGTAGAATTGTATGACCTTCCAAAAATCAATAAAATTGACTGGTTTAAACGCCGTCAGTTCAGTATACAAACTAGACAATATTTTTTTAAAAAAAGCAAAACGTACAGACATAAAATAGTTTTTTCTTGTGTAGTTGGTAAAAAAAAATTTGAAAATCAGTCCACTTTTAGAGGAGAAAAGTGGGGAATATAAAACCTCGATTTTAGTTAGGTATTAGTAGCCTGAGGTGCATTGTCCCTTTCGCTCAATATCCGGTGGAGTTAGAGCAACAGTGACAGCAACAATTTAGTAAAATCTATTTTTCCAATTTTTCCACCACCCGGGTATCATCTTAAGGGCCAGTTGTTTCACAGAATTCGACTATTCGTCAAATTTCAATGCTTATTTTCAAGTACTCTGAACAACCCGTCTTTCTTTTAAATATCCATTCAATAATGTTAGTTTTCAATTCATAAAAAAACAGTTCACTTATAAACAAGTTCTGCTGTGTAAATATTACTACGCGTGGCAGCTATTTCACCTAATAGACAGTTTGATAGTGCTTTTAGAAGGCAAATCAGCTGACACGCATAATAATAATTACATAGCCAGAACCTGTTTATAAATACACGTTTTTTTAATAAAATTGAATAATAATTATATTAAATATATAAAAGAAAAATTAAAATAGATTTCTACAAATTAAACTTGATAACAATAAACCGTTATTTTTTAATATAATATAATATAAAGGAACTATATTGTGTCTGGGAAGAGATAGCAACAGCTATACTTTGAGGTAAGGTGATTTTAATAATGTTGCTATAAAACGCCGTTCTTCCATGGAGCTACGTTCAAGTGACGCGATCGCCGCTCGTCTGTATTTTCAATTAGGGATGTTACGAATGTGATATTTTTCACATATTTTTTACATTCAATTTCAGAATGCGAATGTGCGAATGCGAATGTTGAGGAATCACATAAAAAAAACTTTAGTCAACATTAATCATCGTTTTAATAAAAAAATAAATCAATTCTTATACAGTAAGATATAATCGTAATTAAGCAATTTATTAATCGAAGTTCAAAAGAGGCATATTATATATCAGAAAAAGCAATTTTGCAGCCTTTTCTCCCATGAGGCGTTTTCTAAGGGGCTCGTATATAGGGCACGTGGACAGTGGGCGAGACATGACATGATCTGCACACATTCGCATTCGCTAAACATTCGCATCGATTGTTGCGAATGCGAATGTCGATGCGAATGATTAAAATGATGCGAATTATTCGCATATGCGAATGCGAATGTTCGTAACATCCCTATTTTCAATACTATTATTAGTGTTTGAAATCGCCACTAGGCGCTGCACTAACAAAATTGTATGACAGGTAGCGGTAGCGTCGCTTGTAAATAGCTACGTGAACGATGGGCGTAACTTGCCGGTACCATTTAATCGAACGATCTCGGTCAAATATATCTGGCTACTATACAATAGTGTTTTTTGAATACGTAGTGAAAATGATATAATTTATTTGCTTACGTAGTGAAAATGTATGTAATAAAAATCTTCGGGTTTATAATGTGTGCTTCTTTTAGCAATAAAAATATAATAATGAAATTAAATTAACTTGAAAAATATGGAAAAGACAACCAAAATTCATCTGTCTAAAACCGAATTTTATTTACTGATAAAATGTATCACCATGTAAATAATAAGCCCAGCCTCCGCGAAGTACTAATAAAACAAGGATCTTGTTTCTCCATGGGCGTATCATTTTCAATAATGCTCTTACTGCCTACTTAAGGTGAAGACATGCGGAAAAATGCAAAATTGTATAAAATCTTGTGTATTAGTTTTGAAAATTTGATCGCTTAGAAATAATATAGATGCTTCAATTAAATACTGTGAGTAGAACACATCTTGGGCTTTGAAGTGATCGAGTATTTTTTTGATAAGCTTTTTAATACGCTTAGAAAAAAATTATGCGTCTGACCTATAAAAAATGATTAAAAGTGAAAAATCTCCTACTTACAAATCCTTTTTCTGGTGTTGTTTTATTGAATAATGTAGCTAATTAAGTTTCTTATAGAGTGATCGGAAAACATTTTAATATTTGTACCTGAACTTCACAAAATAAAATAAAACGTGCATTTTGGCGACGTTTCTTTTCAGTGAATAAAAATAGGCGGTACCCAACGAATTTGTAAGTGCGAATTTCATCCTTATGCCATGTACGGAAGGATTTTAGCCCGTCGCTCATTCTACGCCCAGGGCCCGGGGCAAACGGACATGCCTTAGTCTACGCGGCGCTTCGATCTTTAAAAATATACTTGCGGAATAACAAAACACTGTTGTTTGCTAGAGATTAGGGTTTTTATTGGTAAACGCCCAAAAATCGTTCGCTCCGCCCAATTCCGAATGAGTCAAGGACTAGTGGATCATCTTAAATGTATATTATAATTCTTACTTAGAATTCCTAAGCCGTCTCTTGCAACCTTATTTTTTCACAATAGCCTATTTTGCTGAATCTCGTTATTTCCTTCATTTTTCTGTTTTCGTATTTTCATGTATTAAATGTTTATTGGACGAAGCAATATTCTCCGAATAATAATTTGATAATGAGACTACGTCTATATTACCCAAGCTTATCTTCAATATTTACTGGTCTTGGACGTTAATTAATTTTGCTATTGTTTGTTAGATTTCTTGGTGTTCACATTATCTGTAATAAATGCTGCGTGGTTTTAATTGCAGAGCATTGCAAGCAGAGCACACATTGACCCCCTAGGCCTCGGGCCTATTTTGTCGGAAGGTCAAAATATTTTCGCTTTGCAATAAGAGAAAAAAAATTATTAGGCAAATTGCCTGTTTTATGTACTAAAATAAAAAGCCGAATAAATCTAATATTTCTGAATGCATCTGAAAACTAAAAACTGTTTTTGAAAGGTGATGGATATACTTTCTCAAATTTTATAATTTAAAATAAACATATATTTTTTATATTAACTCCATACAGGAGGCCCTGAGGAAAATAATTTTCCTCGGGGCCTATGTCATCTTTGAAGATGCTGCGTGGAGGGTCTTTTTGAGGAGAGGAAGGAGTGAACATGGGTCTTAAAGAGACCCATGTTGTAGGAAGGAGGAAACACAGAGGCCGGCAAATCGTTCCACAGCCGAGATGTTGAACTCAAGAACGAGTCGTGAAAACGACCAGTTCTCATGTGACAAATGTCAACTGTGTACATATGTTGGGCGAGCGTTTGGCGTGTTTCCCGACTATGCACCGGTGCCGAGGGGATCAATGACGCTAGTTCCTCGGAGCATCTTCCATTGAAATACCGGTTGAACTAGGATAGCATTCCCACCCGACGCTTGTGCTCTAAAGATTGCAATCCGTTTGTTAAAACGGGAGAATCTATCAAACGGACCGCCCTTTTCTACACAGCGTCGAGGGTGTTTTTCAGGTACTTTGGGGCTCCAGACCGTGGGCACTTGCGATTTGTACAGGGTTAGCAGTTGTGTACTATTACAGTATCTGCGGGCCCTGTACAGTACGCCCAGTTTTTGAGAGGCTAACTTAACTCTGGCCTCGATGGAGCCCCCATATCTGAGCTGGTCACTTAGAGTTTCACCGAGCATATCAATGGAGGACCTGTTCGGAAGAATGCTACCGTTGAAGGAGACTAGATTGTCATTTCGATCCCTTTTAGACGTAATCAGACCTGCCGGGTCTTTGAAACATTGAATTCGACGAGATTATTCTTACCTCTTACTCTCGAGGTAAGCATCCATTCTTTGCTTCAAAGCCCTCCGAGCCATTGGAATTTGTGCAATCTTTGGGGGCTTGTCAAACAAAAAGCTATCATGGACTGTACTGTCATCCGCGTAACAATGAATTAGTGCACATGTCAAAAGGTCATTGATGTGCAACAAAAACAAAGTCGAAGACAGAACCGATCCCTGTGGGACGCCAGCGTTTATCGAATGCGAGGAAGAGGTAAAACCGTCAGCAACTGTCTGAATCGACCTCTCCCTCAAAAAGTCGTCAATCCACCTTCACAAGGATGCGGGAAGTCCATAAGAAGGCAGTTTGTTGACAAGCCCTCGGTGCCAAACCCGGTTCAAAGGCCTTGGAAATGTCCAGTGCAACCGTTTGGGTCTCACCGAAACGTTCCAGGCACCGCCCCCAAACATGCGTCACATACGTGAGAAGATCACCGCACGAGCTGTTCCGCCGTAATCCGTATTGACGTTCGTTAATAATTTTGTTCTTCTCGAGGTATGTGAGGAGTTTGTCGTTGATCACACGTTCCATCACCGTGGATAGAACTGATGTGATCGCTATGGGGCGGTAGTTAGCCGGGTTGGAGCGGTCATCCTTCTTTGGAATAGGATGGATAACCTACCAGAGGGTGCAGAGCCAGAATTCAGGGACATTTTGAAAAGCTTTGTCAAAATCGGAGCTATTTCTGCAGCGCACCTCCGCAAAACCAGGGCGGGGATTCCGTCAGGCACACTAGCTTTATTAACATAAATTTTTAATCTTTTAAATACTAAAATTTTGAATGCAAACATAAAAAAGTTTTAAAAACGGCTCATATTACGTTTTTCTAACTAAAATTACTAACACCTTCACAGCCTGCGTCATTGTTAATAATTAATTAAGTAAAAATGTATGTAATAATAATTTACTAAAAATTCCCGAGTCCTAAAGAATCCTAAATTCTCCAGTCTTTCAAAATACATTCCAACTCTACTTTTCACATTAATCTGCCTGAAAAAAATAAAATCACATGTATTTTATTAGGTAAAATATCATAAATGTTGTCCACCTCTTTTTTGTTATTTTATGTACAAATAATTAATAAAAAATTCAGTCGGAAACATGGATTCAAAGAGGTGTACATTTTAATTGTTTTATGGTTAATTTTTAGATTTGAATACAAGGTGTGGTGGTTTCTCTTTCTATCCATATGAGCTATTCCGAAAACCAAACAAATTAGCCCGAGGGGTTAATAGATTAGGCAAATGTACATACTGTACAAAATAGTTTTAACTTATATATGAAAGCATAACCGGGGTTAAATGTCAATGACTTGCTCTAAATCACTTAAAAGGTATTTATTTTCACAGTTTTTTTTTCTTGAAAAATATTGAAAAGAAATTACGATTTTTATGATGACGAATAAATTTTCTGTTACGATTTAAAATGTGCCATTTTCGATTTGCCGCCAAAACAAAATGTTAGTTTTTATTCGTGAATTCGGCGGCGCTGACGTCACGCCGGGTAACGTCGGTGACAGCCGCCTTATCAGCCAGTGGCGTTTTCTATGTCATAATTTCGTTCAGCCAGTTGGAACCGTTTTCGAATGTGCGGTTTTTCAAATCAATAATTATGAATGAAAATGACACATTTTTAGTACCATAATCAGAATCAGAAAAACAAACTTTAAATCTTCCACATTTTTAAACGGCATTCGTAGTTTGTAAAAATATTCCTTTGTTTATTTTTACATTATATATTTATAAAGTATTTTTACATTATGTGTCAGAATTGTGTTCAAAATGATGTACCTGCATGTTTAAATAAATTAATTTTCGACGCTTACTTGGAAGATGTTTGTTCAAATGGCGAAACAGTCTTCACCAGTAAAAATATATTTTTCCTTTAAAAAAATTATAATATAAAACTAAACGCGAAAATGAAGGTACTATGGAATTTCTATCATGCACACTAATTTTTAGTACCTAATCAAAACATACTTGTGCGTTATACGTCCTGCCAAGCAATGCTTGTCATAAGCTGTCAGGACTTGCATCACAAGATGACTGTATATTTTGGCAACAGGTAAGTAAATACTTTAGCCACATCCCCAGAAACAAAAAAATACCACGTCCCCAACGTATCAGAAGTGTATTGTTTTAAGGAAAAGCATGAAAACGAAAGGCGGGAATTATAGTCACATACAAGGCGACTTGACTTTTTAATTCAAATCAAACTAAAAAAAATCTTCCCAACCCCTTCCTCACCCAGCCCCTAACTGTCCAATAACTAGTGTTTTTTTAATGTTGTTAGTTGAATAAATAAAAACATAAAAATGTCACTGGAGGCCAAAATTTCATTTATATTTTTTACTCCAAATAAAGTCAGGAATCATTGGTTAAAGTACCAGGTCAAGTCCGTTAACATCCTACATAATATGTCAGCTTGATAAAATTGACTGAGATCGATACCTACCAATTCTCTCATTGGAGCTGCAAGATTCTGACACTTTAAAACTATATACAGAATAAACTTGGAGATGAAGAAAGATAAAATAGGGAATTATCGTAAATGTCGTAGATTATCGATTTAATAATCGTAATTTTATCCATAATCTTCTAAGTTCAGGAACTTACAAAATATTCAGAGCAGTAATTTGAAGTGTTATATTAACACACGATGACGGAACAACCCGACAACATGCAACTTCATACCTCATTTGAAAAGTCATTGGTGATGATTTTTTTTTCCAAATTAGTTAAATAGGTTTTGTACGGTTAGCTATTTTTGAACAACAACAAAAATTTCATTACTTTTAAGGACTTTTTAAAGGGGTGTTGAAATGTCACTTTGTTGAGGTATCGCAGTACATTAACTAAAAGTACTATAACACACACAAGCATTATAAATACCGTTAAAAAAACGCCAACAAGAACAAACATCTGATAATATTATTACCCTAGGAACTGTACGGTTGAAATTTAAGAACCCGACTTCGAGAACATCAGAGGGCGCCTTATGCAAAACCATCTTCGTAAGTAAAGTTTGTTACAAAGCGTCCTCTGTGCGCAAACTATATCTAAATTTCTCTAAAGAAACTGTGTTAATCTCGTGACCTACCAGGTAAGTATGGTCCTTTATATTTTCTTAATAATAATAAAAAATAAAATAAAATACATTTTTGGGCAGCTTCCCGTTAATTGGTCGGATGCATTGTACATATAGTTTTGTATAACTGATCGAAGAACCGGAGGATGTAATGTTTTAGCCATTATAATATGTGTCTAGTCTGTAGAAGTAAGATTGTAAATTTTTTACAGCTTTTAAAAGCCTTCAGGTGATTTGTCACAAAAACGGCGCTATACATGTCATCCAAATATTATTATTCTGCAGCGGAGCAGGTTTTTACCTGTTAGTAATATAATATTTTGCTACTGTAGCGGTCGATAAAGATAACGACACATCACGGAAATGGGAAGGCCATTCAATTTTGTGAAAAAAACTGTTATCACTTGTCGCTTAGTGCTAGGGTACCTACTACTTCCAAGTACATAACGAAAAGATAACAATTTTGTTTTGAAGAGTTTTAATTTTCAATGTACTATCGTTACTTAAATTTTAATTTTTATGCTACCGGTTTCGACACATCCGTGTCATTCACTAGCAAACTTAAAACTAAACTTAAAATTTAAAACAAGTACAGAAATGAATTAGATGTTATTAGGTGGGGGTGGTGGGAGGGGTGATTTTGGGGGGAGGGGAGAACAGTGGGCGGGGTCAATATCACACGGGAATAAAGTCAGAAGGGGAGATTTGCAGGGTGCTATTATTTTGTTAACTAAATTAATTTTTGATTTAATTTTTTTGTTTATTTCTAAAGTTTCTAAAGCGCACAAGTTAAAGTATGAATTTATATTTATATGTTTAAATTTGGTTTTTTCTTTGTTGAAGCTATGGCCTGTCTCTATTAAATGATTGGCGAATTCAGAATAGTTATTATTTCGTAAACAGAGTTCATGTTCCCTGATTCTAGTTCTAAAATTTCTAGTAGTCATTCCTACGTACTGGGCGTCGCAATCATTACATTCCAAAGTGTATATCCCATTTTTTTCGAATTTATTAGAAACATCCTTGTTATTAATTAAATTTTTTATTTTAGAATTAGTATAGAAGGCTGGAGAAATGTGATCTGGTAATATGCGGGATATTTTTAAAGATAAGTCGCCTGTAAAAAGAAGTTTTTTATATATTAAGCTTTTACCAGGTTCGTTGTTATTATTGCCACTATAAATGTACTTTTTTGTTAAAAATTTTATTTGTTTCTTATTAACTAAGCGATTAATTATTTCAGGTTTATAACCATTGTTTAGGCCTATTTGTTTTATAATGTTAATTTCATTATTATAATTATTTTTTCATTATTATATTATATGAATAATTATTATTTCATTATTATATTATATGAAATTAACATTATAAAACAAATAGGCCTAAACAATGGTTATAAACCTGAAATAATTAATCGCTTAGTTAATAAGAAACAAATAAAATTTTTAACAAAAAAGTACATTTATAGTGGCAATAATAACAACGAACCTGGTAAAAGCTTAATATATAAAAAACTTCTTTTTACAGGCGACTTATCTTTAAAAATATCCCGCATATTACCAGATCACATTTCTCCAGCCTTCTATACTAATTCTAAAATAAAAAATTTAATTAATAACAAGGATGTTTCTAATAAATTCGAAAAAAATGGGATATACACTTTGGAATGTAATGATTGCGACGCCCAGTACGTAGGAATGACTACTAGAAATTTTAGAACTAGAATCAGGGAACATGAACTCTGTTTACGAAATAATAACTATTCTGAATTCGCCAATCATTTAATAGAGACAGGCCATAGCTTCAACAAAGAAAAAACCAAATTTAAACATATAAATATAAATTCATACTTTAACTTGTGCGCTTTAGAAACTTTAGAAATAAACAAAAAAATTAAATCAAAAATTAATTTAGTTAACAAAATAATAGCACCCTGCAAATCTCCCCTTCTGACTTTATTCCCGTGTGATATTGACCCCGCCCACTGTTCTCCCCTCCCCCCAAAATCACCCCTCCCACCACCCCCACCTAATAACATCTAATTCATTTCTGTACTTGTTTTAAATTTTAAGTTTAGTTTTAAGTTTGCTAGTGAATGACACGGATGTGTCGAAACCGGTAGCATAAAAATTAAAATTTAAGTAACGATAGTACATTGAAAATTAAAACTCTTCAAAACAAAATGTCTAGAAATTGTTACATAGTTAATGCCCAAGAAATACAAAAAAAAAGATAACAAAATAATTATTTCTACGCGATAAAATCGATAGCGGAAATTTGAAATGCTGTATAGGACAATAAATCCAAAACTGAGTTAGGTCATTTTTCTGGTAGTTTTTTTTTGCTCTTTCAAAACTTTCTGTTTGCTCTGCCGAACAGCGAGCATTTCAAATTTCCACAATCTATTTTATTGTGTAAAAATAATTATTTTGTTATTCTTTCGTAGTGTATGTTATGTAAATACTGCCATGTGAGAAGGGGAAATTGTAAATAAACGCTTGGGACATTTTCTAGGAGCGTTTTACACCAAGAAATGCTTAGCCAAAGCTCCCAAATATGGATCTTTTTTATCTAGCAATAAGTCGCTTTCTCAAGCAGTTATGAAAATACAAAAGTGTTTTGTGTGCAAAATGAATTTATTCATACAACTCGTTATTTCCTTTTAAAATAAACCCGAACCAGATTATTGCATCATCTAATCTATTAGTCATATTCCAATTCAAAAAAGAGTTATTTATTACTATTAACACTCGGTGTGATAATGTATGGCTCCGAATGCTGGACTATGTACAACTCCTGCTCTAGGCAACTCGAATCAGCAGAAATGCGAATAATAATAATAATAATAATCATTGGATAATTTGTAGAGCGCCGTTTTTGTGAGAAATCACCTCAAGAATGCTTAGATGGTCGGCAGGAGTATTACTAAAAGTTAAGATCTAAGGTTTACGCATTCGTGGTAGCCTGGGTGTCACGGACATAAACAGTAAGCTGGAGGTACGACAGTTGATTTGGTATGGGCACATAAGATGGAGACCACCAGACCACACAGTGAAGCAGGTAATGTCTATGGAGCTTCATCGACAGTCATCCAGAGGAAGAACAAAGAACTCCTAGATGACTCAATGCTCCAAAATCCGATAGAAAAACAGCCTGGATGAAAGCGATACTCGGAGCCGAAGAAGCTATAACCTAAGAAGAGAAGAGCCGACCCCAACAGCCTATCTAGGCAATGAGTTGGGACAGTGCAAGGAAGAAGAACACTCGGGTGTTATTTCTGTCATCAAATGACACTTCCCCATCAAACTCCTTTTCTATTATAGTTTAGAACTATATGCACATTGTACCTACCAGGGTTGTTGCGGATGAGAAAATATTGACATCCGCGGATGCGGAATATTAGAGGTTCACATCTGCGGATTCGGATGCGGATTTCAGGATTTTTTTAAAGATATTTCAATTTTAAGTACATAAATGAAAATTGATTTAATTTTAATATGTTTTATTTGATCATGTTTTTAAAACAAAACTAAAACAGTTTGTAGCCTTACTTATTAGCATTTTAACTTTATAATGAAAACAATTAAAAATTGATGAATAATATTTAATAAATAGAAATACAAAATAAGTCAAGACGCTGCTTTTGATTATCGGTGGTATTTTTATTTACTTTTTCACTTAATATTTACATCGAAATATTCAACAACCACGCAAAAAATTGGATAAACACAGCGAATAAACACTGTAATTGATCCACAGTGGGAATCACATCGATAACTAAAACAAAACAAACAAAACCTGTAGGTCACCAATGTGTGCCGCCCTATTGGTCAGTTAGAATTTTTTTTGCATCCGCAACAACCCTTGTATGTACATCTAACTCCGACAATAGTCTTGCATTTCCCAATACAACGTTTTACACGGTCATGATAATATTTAAACGATGTATTTGACATTAAATTGAACTTGGCAGACTTGTAAGGCCGTATGTGCGAACTAGTTCTATCTACCTAGTTTTAAAATAATTATGAACAACAAAATGCATTTTTGTTACAGTTATATTTGGAGAATATTGGAGAACACCTATATTTATGTTACTTATTTATATTTTATGTTACCTAAGTTTGATTAACTCTTCATTTTCATTGCAATTTTTCAAAAAAGATGCACTGATTTGAATTTAAAAGCCACTTGGGCTTAAATATAACACATTTCTTAATTTTTTTTAAGTATAATGTTGTAAATTAGTTTGACGGCAGAAGTAACCCAGAGTAACATAATGAACTTCATAACAATTAAAAGATCTAGAGCAGTGATTTCCAAATGGTCCAGGTGGACCCCCAGGGGTCTTTAGAGATTTGATGCGGGTCTACGTTGGCGTGATAAAAATATGGGGGTTCACAAGTTGTAAGTGGGGGTCCTCGAAAATTTATCTGCTTCCTTTGGAAAAGTGAAAAATAGTCGTATTGAGACTTTTGAGATTTAGGGCTAAAAAATTTTATGAGTTACGGTTCTCATGCAATCCTAACAGATAGCGCGAAAAAATAATTTTGCAAATTTGAGTTTTGGGAATATGGTAGAAATGTAGCAGCAGGGGAAAAAGCAGCAGCTACGAAAAAATAAGGTTTGGGAACCTCTGATCTAGAAAAATCAACAATATAATGGATCAATCTAAATTGAATAATCTTAACACAAAACATCAATATGTTCGAAATCATCGAAAATCTCTGAGTTTCTTACAGGTTTTTGCAATTCATTCAATCATACACACAAAGATTGCAAAGAAATATCACGATTTATATGACGGTCGATCGTTCTCTTTGGTCTTAGTTTCAGGTTGTCACTCTACGAGGCCGCTGCCCGCCATTAAATATAAATGGGAAGTATAAAAATAGAAGCGAGAAGAGAAAGAGGAGGAAGAAGCGGAACGATACAATGCAGGAGATCGATACACGTGGGAGAAACCAGGTCAACCGGCGACTCATTCCGCTCAGGAGTACCTACTGCCAGCTGCCAGTCCTCTCTTTTCATTTATATGTTGGGACTTTTACGTAATATAACATACATGAAAGAATTAAATTTACCAAGAAAATGAATTTAGGTTAGCCGTTATTATGTACTTATCTCTAGGTACAAAAAAAGTGTCAGCACACATGTCATAAGGATTAACACACATTTATTTTCAAAATCCAGGTTTGCAAGGGCCGTTTTATCTTTCTGCTTGAACAAATCATTTCTCCTATCATTTTACAAGTTGCCTTCGGGGAAAACATATTACAAATAAGCAGTGTGAGAAAAATGAAATTCGAGATAGATATTACAGGATTTTAAATCAACGTCATGACGTGAAAATGAATTATTTTACTGAAAATCGCTGGGCTAAATAAGGAAAAAAAGATCTTATAAAATTCTTGACATTTTGCCTGATGCTGATAGTATTCAGTTCAATCATATCCTTGATGATTCCTGGGTTTCCTGATGGCTTTAGTGGCCCACCCTGATATCACGTGAAGGAATATAGAAATATCATAGCTTGAACTCCGGTTCGGAACAAATAATAATAACCCAGTTAAAAATCCAACATTGTGTAGGTTTAACAACAAGATCGACTGCAATTTTCATATTATAATTTAACCGAAAGTGTATCGTAAAAAATATATATATATATATATATATATATATATATATATATATATATATTAACATTGATATCGATACCTTATACGATTACCCGGAAAACTCTCGTTCTACTAGTCCTCTCAACCTCCAGGGCATGTCGCCTTTGCGAAACTTTCCATTTGTCGCATTCTTTAAACCAACAAAAAAAGGAAATATATCGTCGTTGCATATAGAATATGAACCATGACAGTACATTCTGAGAAAATCGATAAAAACTGTTTTAAAAAATAACGAAACGGAAAATAACAATTCTATTTAAGAGGCTAGACTTTGAACCACACGCGGAACACCCGCGTCTGTTATTCTGTCCCGCTTACAATAAGCTCACGCACACAGATAAATCGGCCACCATAACACGGGCATGTGCCTAGTATGGCGGCCATAAATTCCACAATTGTTATATATTTACTATTCAAAGAATAAAGAAACATTAAAAAAAAAAAAAAAAAAACTTACAATACATGCGAATGCGAAATGTGCGAATGAGACAACGCTCAAATTTACCTACAGAAATCGCTCGAAAAGGGGTTTATGGAGAATACACTTTTCTACACCGAAACTTTCACGAAATTGAAATTTTAAAAAATACATATTTTTTAGAAAGAAGAAGCTACGTCGGTAGCTTTTTATAACTTTATAATTATTTATGAGAGTTGAGTTAGCAGCACTTTTTCCTTAAATAATATTTTTTGATAAATCGTACATGTTTTACAGTGAATGTTTACGTTAATACGAAACGCATCGAAAATTCGAAAACATACCGACATAGTTTTCACCCTCTAGAAGGCAGTGTAAAAAAATATATTAATTTTGTGCAATTTTCGATGTAGAAAAGTGTTTTTTCCCGGGCGTCCTTTTTGTATGGGCCGAAAAGCGATGTCTATCATCTTAAGGACAAAGTAGGAAAAATATATTTCTTTATTTCTTCGAACTTCGCAAAATCACTTTGTGGCGTCAAATTTAATTAAATTAAACAAATAACTTTGTATCAACCACTATTATAGTATTGATAACATTATTGATAACAATAGTGGTTGATAACCAAAAAAAATTGGTAATTGTGATTATATAATAGTGGTTGATACAAAGTTATTTGTTTAATTTAATTAAAATGTATTTCGTTCATTATAAGAATATATTTATGGCAAATTTTAATTATTTTATGCCAGAAAATTGAATTTTAACCCTTTTTTCCCATGCTTCATGTTCTATGTACAGTTTTTCTCACATGCTTTATGTTCTATGCACAGTTTTTCTCACATGGTTCATATTCTATATACAGTTTTCGTCTTAATTTTAAATACCTTAATAATGTCAAATTATTTAATTTAAATTTATTCAAATTTGACAGCTAGGCATGAATCACAAAATGATGTTAATATTACGTACATACCAAAGTAATTGAATTGTGTAGTGGTATGCAGAGGACTATTTTTTTATTAGGTCCTCACACGGTTGATTTTCTGTCGCCTTAAATATTTGATATTTTTACATGGCTCATATTGTAGAAGATGGAAAAAAACAGAAAAATAACTATATTTAACTCATTTTCGTCAAAACCGTCACATAGTTCATATTAAATATGCAACGAGGATATGCCATTATAACTGCATAATCTCCATTTAAGTTCAAGGTGTTAAGAAAAGTTAAAAATGCTATGGTGATGGAGATTATGGTGAAATTCAAACAACATCCATAAATGAATGGGGAAAGGATACAGGGATGCCACATACAAAGGAGATGGGTTAGCGACATGTTCTGTAGAAAATTATCTAATTCGGAGGAATAAGGGCCACCAATCAGAAAAAACTAAAGACTCAAATGTATTGAGATATGTTATGTTTTCAACTGAACGTGGAAAAGCTGATATGGTCGAAAATTTCAGAAAATTCATTTACCTTTTATATTGTGGAAATGGAGATCTTCAACCTTAAAATGTTTCAAACTACGTAGGTATTATCCCACAAATCTGAATCTCTTCACAGCTCGCGACATTATTTTTGTAAACGTGCAATAAAAGTAATAACATTTTGACCAAATGCAATAATTCGTTTATTTTATAATTCTTCGTACACGTAAATAAAATTTAAGATAAATTAACTTTAAGTAATTTTCTAGCTTTGTAAATCGTTCTTCAAATTATATTGTGCAACAGTGGCATTATAATTAGTCATTTAATAATAATTAGTCAAACATTGTGAAAAGGTGATGTGTCCCTTAATCCGTGACGTTTTTCGATATGTATTATTAAATTAGCAAATTATGCTTTCAATTATCAATCAGTGAGACCAACAACATCTCGTGTTTAGAGAACGCCCGTTAGAATTCAATTTCCATCACATCTGGCGCGCGCCCGACTGGTGAACTGGAGTACCAAGATATATTTTTAAGATTTATGATTATGCCACGGAATATATTAAAGAATATCGTGAAGTGTATTCGATTGACGTCAGAAGGCAGACGGTAAAATAATAATATTACGTATTGAGCTGGTGGAAAATATTTCTGGAAAATGAAGCTCTAAAATATGATTAAAATCTGATCCGTGATTCAATGCTTGGGCACTGGCACAAGTTCTTACGAATTTTCCAGAAACATAATTTCTTCCAACGCAGGAATACCTAAAATAATAAAAACCACCATACTTATAGAGAATAGTGAAAATTATATTCGTTGTTACGTGACGAAATATAATAGTTTTGAAAACCAATCAGTAATGACGGAGCAATTTAATACAATATTTTTAAAACTTAATTTTTTGTGCCATACAAAATAGATAAATATTCATCAACATGGAATATCTGTCGTGTATGAAATCGGATACAATTTGAAAAAGGTAATTTTTAACTAAATTTCTTTAAACTTTGAAAATGGGAATTTAATTTTTTCTCTACTTAAAAAATAGTTACACTATAATAAGCTATAAAAAAATAAAATTGTACGTCTTCAATAGATCTCCCAGTATTAATTTTAATTGATTTTTAACGATGCTGAAGTTTACAAGAGAAAATAAATAAATGCCATTTTTGCATGCCATAAAAATTTGGTTATTTACTTATTTTATACTTACTATTTTTTTATTATTTCAAGTCAATATTACTTTTAAGTTGACAGAAAAATTAAATTACCATCGTTGGTAGTCTGTATAAATGGCGTGTTCGTTAAAGTATGGTCTACGTGTGGAAAGGGCTCCAAAGAGGAGTTCAATTATTCAGAGACTTATCGATTGAATTACATAAACCTTCCTGGGAACGTAGTACGTAAGGTTCTCCTTGCATGATAATATCATGTAGAGGTACCGGCCACGTTATGTGCTACGAACACAAACAACGAGATAATATTACCTTAAATAATTTACCTAAAACTTAGAAAGAAACAAGTACATTATTAAAACATATTGACGAAAATGTATCACAAATGTTTGTCGAAAAGATTTTCAATATTTCTTGAGGTGCACAGTAATTAAACATCAAGTAAACTACCTGTGGAAAAAAATGGTTAAGAAAATAGTCTCGGAAAGTTTCCTCGATGGTTTATTATAAAGAATCATGCCACCTACCTTGCCTTGTAATCCAAAGGCTTTATTTAGCAACCACTCTGTGTTAAAATCACTGTATATTTAGAGAGCAATGGGAAAACGCGGCACTTCGCGGTTGACGGTGAACGGTTCACGGCACCGGGGTATTTTCATGAATCACTACCCCCACTTGTTAGGCCGCCGACATATCCACAGTGCCTAGCGCCTAGCGCCTAGCGCCTAGCAGCCGCCCAACTACCCTAGCCCAGCACTAGCACTCGCACTATCCGCCTAAACACTCATCCACCTATCATCCGTAGTAGGGCGGACGGGCTGGCGGGCAGGCGGGCAGGTGGGCTCGCTGCCATCACCATTACCACTGACTCTAGTATGTGTTGCACAGAATGGTTTAAGCACGAGCGAGGAAGTAATCCGACGGGCACTGCAATCCAAGGCACACTGCATATCCTAGGGCGGCGGGAGCTGGTTGCATCGATCCGCCGCCCGGTGCACCGGCGCACCGCCCGCCCCCGCCCATCCCGCACCCTCCACACCCCACACTCTCCACACCCTCCACACCCTCCACACCCCACCCCTATCACACTCGTCTTTTCAATTAAACACGGTTCATTAATTTACCATTATCGCACAGCACTTCTTTTTACTTGTTTTTCACTGTTACGTTTTTCATCGTAGATCACAAAACGTTTATCCGAAACACTTATTCAATATTGTTTTCCCATTGCTATAACACTTGATTGCTTTATTTTTTCACACATACATACAATATATTTAAAAATATATCAAACAGGTACAACACATATTCAATGCCATTTCGATGAAATATTTGAAAACAAGACAAAATATTGACATTGTTTACAGTCAAATGCGATACTTTACATAAATTCAAGGTTGACATTAATTCTTTAGACGCATTAAAAGTGGATATTGTCATGTATATTTATAGCGAATTAGATAGCGCTAGAATTAGATGACAAGATTAAAGGAAATGTTCAGAAGATTAAGATTATGAGATGTAATTTTGACCAGTGTTTCATAAAAAAAATACACAAATCACAATTAATTAAACGAGGAAAAGCTTATTCATTTTGCTGTATAATGAAGAATCTTTAAAAAGAGTGTTTAAAAAGATTGTTTAAAAAATTATTAAAAAATAGGTTGACGGTTTTTTAACTTACCGCAAAAATTAATAGACTTTTTTTTTAAAACCCAGACCCCTAGAAGGTATCTCTCTAGAGAAGTAGGTAAAATAAGTTTTCAATAAAATGGTTTTCTATTCTGGAGAAGTGTGAAAAGCGATTTTCAATTCAGGAAGCGGGACTGAAAAGTGGTTTCCATTTCCTGGAGTCCGAAAGACGAATGCACCTCGAAGAATCACATTCGTATCGTATTTTATGTTTGGACGGAAATAATATTGAAACTAAATTCTTCCATCATTCTTCGGGAGTGAAGAAGGGAGAACGATGTTTGTGGGTTGATTCGATTCTAGAATCGTATTGAAACCCGACTAGATAATGTTTTTTTCATTTCAGAGATATGGAATAAACAATCTTTTAGGATTTTATTGAACAACTGTGTCAACAAATAAGGAGACTTGAGTTGAAACCGAAATGTCCGAGAAATAATGTCAACTTTAAATTTTCGAAGAAAAACGCGCGATACGTCGTCGTTGCACGCACAAAATATCCTATGTGGATTTTAGAACATTAGGAGATAATACAAAAAAAAAACTGATACGTTTTTAAATTTTCACGGCCAAAAGCATTTTCGTTGTTTGTTTTTGGGGTGTTATGCCGTGTTGCGCTACCTCCTTCTTTAGCCGACGTTTCGGACAGCGTTGCGGTGTCCATCATCAGGGCAGATCCGGCAGATCCGACGATGTGATCTGCCGGATCTGCCCAGATGATGGACACTGCAACGCTGTCCGAAAAATTAGGGCGCTATGCTTTTTTTTAAATTTTGTAATCATTTTCATTAATTGTAGAGTTACATTTGACACCTTGCTTATTAAAAGAAGAGAACTTCACATAAAATTTTCAGTAAAACCGACTAATTCTACTTCAATTTTGCATACAGGTTTTTTTGTGCGCACTGTTTACTACACATAGGATATTTTGTGTAGCAAACGTAAAAACGACTGCGCGGCATTTTTCATACGAATCTTTGAAGCCAAAATAAACCAAACTGAAAATTATTATTTTAATCAAAAGATATAGCAAATATCTAGTACCGATATGTGTAATATTTATTTATTTTTTTATCAAATTATGATATACAAGTAATAACAATTCTATTTCGTGTGATTTTGGAGGCAACTTTGGCATTTTTGTGAGTTGTTATGAATTATTTTAAAACAATATACTTGCTCTCGAGTTAATTAAAAGAAAAATTAAAAATTATTAAAAAACCTTTCTTCAGGTTGAAATTTTAATTTTTGTACGACATATCCGTGTTAAAAACGTAAATAGGTTGTTTGAAATTAAAATTTATGCACATAATTTTTTTTTTTAATTTTCTTGATTTTTATATTATATTTCATTACATTTATATAGGATATTGAGCAAAAAAAAATCTAAATAATTACCATTAACTCGCAAATAATAACCAAAGATGCCTCTAAAATCATGATAAATTGTGCATGACGAGAGAAAAACATTCCGAATCGAATGGTGTAATTAACTCACATTGGCAAAAATTGTCACATGGGATATAATATATTGTGCGTGCAACGACGATATGATGTATAAGATTAAATACCACTCTATATAAAAGATTTATAAGAAAAACGTTAAATACTCGCTGTTTCTTGGGACTCGACGGCATTCAACTTAATATTATGTAATTAGTGTTTAATGGGCATATATGTATATCCCCGGTCGGGTTCAGTATAATAGAGGATTGGTAAAGGTAATGTAAGAGCATATGTCCTCACCCATGAGCCGCGAAGCGAGGCTGCGGCGCCGAGTTCACGGAGCCCGAGCTCGCCGAGTAGCCCGAGCCGGCCGGAGAACTGCCAGCCGAGGCGGACGATGGTATGGCCGCGGGCTCGTAGTACACCGTGGTGAGAGGGCGCTCGTCCAGCGTGTGCTCGGCCATGTGCGCCTTGGCGGCGGACTTGATGTCCATGAAGGCCACGGCCGCGCACAGGCCCGACCCCGAGCCGCCCCCGCTGCCGGCCTCGCCGCCCGCCGGGCCCGCCGCGCCGCCCGCCAAGCCCTTCGCCAGCAGTTTGACGTTCTGGACTCGGCCATACCTGGAAACAACATCGTGTACAACTGCATTAGTATGGATACATTATTAAATTTATTGTTTCAAACATTTACAGAGAGAATGTTCTCAGATCTTAACACTCCAATTAAAAATGATCACAGCATGCGTAATCAAGTTTTAGTTGTTACTAGGCGGAGATTCTAGTAGTGAAAAAACATAAATAATAATAATCAAAATGAAATATAAAACATAGTAAGTGTACATTACCTACAGAGAAAAATATACATAAGAAAGAAAGGCATAATAAAATAAAGCAATTACATAACTGTTCTCCATGACATCGTGACAGAAGATTATTCATTTGGTTTTTAAAGTATGCGAGATTATTTGCGAATATATCTATATGATCACAATCAATAGTATTGTACAGACGACACATTCGAGATTACATTCATATTCATTACAATTATTGCAGATATATATGACACCACAAAGATGACCAACACGAGAATGAGTGATTGTGGTCAGTAGGGGCATGCAGTCCACAAGATAAACATTACCCAACAAAAGGTGAGAACAGAGAAGATAGGAAAATAAGTTCCATCATCATGCAGAGTGGATTCTTACTGTAAACGTAAGTGGGCGATTTATTGGCAATTAAAAAACGAATGCCAAAAGTGATCTAGAATCTGAAAAAATATATAAACTTTATTAATATTTTAGTTCAAAAGGACAGAACCCGCAATAAAATCTGTAATTTATGTAGTGACTTCCAGGTCAATTTCAAAACCACGACGCCATAGAAAATATAATTTCTATACTGGCATCAATTATAATAAATGGGAAATTATCCATTTATTATAAGTGATCTTCCACTACAAGTGCGCTTTACTCTCGTAGCTAATACAAGTTGCTAAGATAAAATCTATTTAATGTGCCCCGGTTACTTAAAATTACTTCAATAGTGTTATCTGTATAAAAGCAACATAACGTGCAGCTAATATATTCATACAGCTAATAGGTATTTTATGAAAACTGTTGCTGCCAATGTCGCTCTTCCTCCCCCAAACACAGAGCGAAAGGGACAGCTACACCTCAGGCTGATAATACCTAAATAAAATCATCAAAATTGAGGTTTTGTGCTCCCCATTTTTCTCCTCTAAAACTGGACCGCTTTTTATTTTTTTTTTACCAACTGTATTAGAAGAAAGTACTCTACGTCTGTATATTATGTTTTTTTTTTCAAACACATTTTCTAGTTTGTATACTGAACGTCTGTTGATAGCGTTCAAACCAGGCATTATTAATGATTTTTGAAGGATCCTAACTTTTATAAGTTATGAAAAAAAGCAAAACGTACCGACGCACTTGTGGTCAATATCGATATTATATTCAAAAAAAAATTGCAGCAGTGTCAAAATCCACAGGAAAATACGTTTGCATGGACAAAACACCGTCCGATTTCCTCTTAAAGCCGTTCTGAATCAACTAAACAATTGTACGTACATTTAAGCGTTTCGTTATTTCGAAGCACCGATAAAGCAGGCGCAGCGCGGTGCATCAGATGCACCCTTGAAATAAAACCGTAATGTTTAACTGTGTGTTTTACGCGAACTGTGAATAAACCGATAGCACCTGTAAAACAATTAACAGCGAGACAGCACCGTCAGTCGGATGCGGAAATGATATGAAGATTTATATCACCTGCCCATGATTATCTACCAACCGCACAGTGCACTATTATGCACAAAGATAATCATCTAATTACTAATTGCATGCTGCAACTTGGTTGCACAAACTTACCCACTTGTGAACGGCGAATTATTCAATTATTCTGCTGATTATGTCGCAATGGAAATGCTTATAATCTATTCATATTGCACACAGCAAAACAACAACATATTTGTGTTTATAGGAAATTAGTAACTTTGTGGTAGAACAATTACGTCGAGTAAAATTCAGCACCAGGCCGTTAACAATAACACTCCTTACGTAGAAGGCGATAAGGTTTAAATTCACGTAACACCAAAAAACATCGCCAAAAAGCGCGTTTTATTTTATTTTGCCAAGTTCACGCATAAAGATTTAAATTTTTAACGATCATTTTCTAAATAATTAAATTTTCCATATTATACTATAAAACCATAACCTAAAAACTTACCTTGTTAAGTAGGAGATTAAGAACTTTAAAGCAGTTTTTATAGACCTTATACTTTATTTTTTCTGGATTTATAAAAAGATTAATCAAAACAATACTCGATTATTTCAAAGGCAAATAAATATGTGTTTAAAGCATCGAAAATATTTCTAGGCTGTCTAATTGTTAAACCAAAATCACAATGATTCTGCATTACTTATTACAAGTCGTGTTAAAAGTGGTATATACAAAGTTACAGTCTCGTTTAGTCAGAGATCGGATATAAACGTTTTACTTGATTTTGAAGGCAGTGAATGAAGCTACATAATTTAAATAGGAAATATTGTATAATTTTAGAGCAGGGATATCTTGGCAAAAAATGTCACCCATCAGGTTTCTCTCCAGTTGATTACACACTACACACACCATCAAGACACCAAAGGCATTTCATCTTGCAGGCTTTCTGTCCGGAAGCCTCTTAGATATACGTTTTTAAAGGCGTGTTTTTTTTCAACCTAGAACTATTTATAAACAAAATATTATTGTGTACCGTTTGTTTTTGCGATGCTTTTTTCTAGTTCACGGGTGAACTCGCTTGAACTAGGATGCTTACAACTGTAGACCATTATTAATCAACGTAACTCTGTTACACATAAAGCCAGCAAGACGGAGTACCTCGCCGAGCATACCATACAATGCAGCACCACAAAAGAAATGTATAAACTGAATGCATGATATATTAAAATGTAGTGCATTTTGACACGGCACCGAAGATAATACCTGCGGGAGAGACACACCACTGCTACACTAAGCAAAATGGTCAACCTGTTGACCATTTTTTGAGATTTGTTTTATAGACGAATAATTTTAGCATTAAGAACTAACAGCTCCGTTACACGTTGGAACCTCTCTCAGAAACGGCCTAAGTATCAGGAATGGGGGTTATCTAGAGATGCAACAACTGACCTTTCAGCGGCAGAACCTTTTCAGGGCTACAGTATTTAAAATTATATGAAACCAATTATTTACAAAAATATTTTGCGTTAACTATAATTTACTAAACCAATTCAGCAATAACTAAATGAGTAGTCGCCAATGGTACGAGGGAGTTTGATATACCACTAGAAATCATAGTTTTTGTTCATTGTTTCGATGTTTATCTTACGTTAAGAATTATATTAATTTATATGCCATGCTATAAGTAAAAAAAAAACCTTTTTGTACATTATTCCTTAAATTTAACAGTTACTATTGAATAATCACACAAAAATCGCAGCTTTATCAAACATGTAGGTATCCCCTTTGTGGTTAGTACGGCAGAACACAAAACAACCACGCAAAAATATATCGAGTGCTGACAGAAAAATAAATGATCGCCGTCCATTCACATTCAACACAGAACCGCGCAACTACGACGAAAAACCTATGTACACCTGATAACTCGAGATGATGCAATGTAGCGTTTTTTGACGGATACGTAATTACTAGTAGGCGGCTAGGCGGTGGCAAAACGAAGAATTCCATGTTGAAAATTCGCAAAAACATCATTCGGAGATATTGAGGTTTGAAGTTTAGAATTGATTCGTTATTACAAAAACATATAATTTCAAAAATTTAAATTTCAATATCTCCGAATGATGTTTTTGCGGATTCGTGACTTAGAATTCTTCGTTTTGCCACCGCTTAGCCGCCTTCTAGTAATTACGAAAATAACCTGCTCGTGTAGGTGTTCCGTAATATATTTTGAATATTAGACAAGGTGTTGTCGGGACTGTAATGAGAAACGAAAAAAAAACACAAAATTACATGCGTTTTTCGATTAGTTTGCTGTCTACATTTGTATTAATTCGGAGGCCAGATTGTGATTGACGGATCATAGACCATGCTTCAGAGGGTTCAAGGATTATTATTAATGCATCTATGTACCAACCATAGAATAAAGAACATAAGAAATGAGATGTGGGCGTAATTCGTGATCCAAAAGTCTGGCCAATCAGGCCTTAAATTTCCAATACAAAACTGGGTTTCATCATCAAATGGGATAGCGATACACGATGTCAGGCAAGTGTTAAACTACCAGCATTTTTGGATTCAGATCACAAATTAAGAAAGAAGTTTTCAGCAGAACGTAGTTTTCAAACCGACCAGCATAACTTGATTATTATTGTTAATGTGTAAATCAACCTGGCTAGTCCGTGGCTGATGCTACAAAACCACTCACTCCTCAAACTTGCCCAATCCTCAGATCCTCGAAAGTAGTTGGATACGAAATATTTATTATATTTACCAGGTATAAAAACTACGAAACCGCACCCTAAAATTAACAGAAACATTGCGCGAATGTTTGCACGGTGAGCGCATAATGTCTATGAAGTTGTGAGATGTTGTAGTGGGCCCCTAAGTTGTGTGTATTAACGACCGACACACCCACGGCAATATGCGGTTGGCGCTAGAAGGTTCGGCAGACTGGCTAGAGGCCATTAGTCTGATTTGAGGTAAATACCTGCAATAACCAGCAGTTTGGTAATACATTACTAAATGTAATTAGACCCTCCCAACTAGAAAAATGACGCGACCGTCGAAAAATCACTAACTACTATCCTCGCACCTTCTCACTGAATGGGTAGGGCATAGAGTGAAAGTCACACATCCTGTGCAGGCGTAATATAGAAGTATTTATAGACTTTTTTCGGTAAATCACGACCCACCTCAAGTGATTGTCTCTTGATGTGACCAACCTCAAATGTTTGACTATCTTGATGTGACCAACCTCAAATATTTGACTATCTTGATGTGACCCACCTCAAATGTTCGAATCTCTTTATATGGCTCACCTCAAATATTTGATCCTCTTGATGACCCACCTCATATTGATTCTCTTGGCATACCTAAAATATTTGATTCTCTTGATGTTACCCCCTCAAACATTTGATTCTCTTCATATGGCCCACCTCAAATATTTTATTCTCTTTCTATGGCCCACCTCAAATATTTGATTCTCTTTATATCGCCCACTACATATATTTGATTATCTTTATATGGCCAACCTCAAATATTTAAATCGCTTCATGTGACCCACCTCAAATATTTTATTATCTTTATGTGATTCACCTCAAATATTTGATTCTCATTATATCGCACAATTCAAATTTTTGATTCTCTTTAAATGACCCACGTCAAATATTCGAGTCGCTTGAGATGATATTGTCCACGTCATCATATTTATTTCCTGTGAGTTTACTCCACAATTATATTAATTAAACTTACATTCGTATCGATTCGGTTGTAAGTGTGTATAAATTATAAACACACACGCCTTAAGATATGTAATGTCTTCCTCTGTCAACTCCATGATCAATAGCGTAGAACAGGTTTGAAGTCAAAACTCTGTTAACGGTAGGAATAACGTTTTGCTTCTTGTTCATTTATTATTTTATTATCTAAAATATTGTTCTAAATAAATACGTGGTATTTGCAGGACAGGCTTTTAGAGTAAAGTGCACACTTGGGCTAAAATATCATAAATGATAATATCGTAAAGCAGCACCATAAATGTTAGTTTTCATCGAGTAGGTACCGAAGAAGAAACTACGTATCGGTCTGCCTTTATAAACAAAATGCAAGAATTCTACATGAAATGTGATATTCATTGGGAAATATGAGTCCTCGATCCATCACCAGCCCGGTGGAACGGCCGTGGAAATGAGAAATCACTAGAAAGATACCAACTCGAGAATTCGACCTTTCGTCTTACTAACTCTAGTTGTACTTCCACCAAAGAACGGCATTTAAGAGCGGCATGTTATACATTTTTCAATACTTATTTATTATAATAAGTTAATACGTAATGTCAAACATCAACCATATTTGTTGAAAAAAAATTGTATATTTTTTTTGAATAATTATTTATTTTTAACAATATGTTGCTAAATGACACGAAAATCAACTTATACAATAATAAATTTTTGATTGACGTTTGACTACCAGCTTAACAATAAGATAACTTCATGTGATATTTTACTTAATGAAGAACACATTTTAAAAATTAAAATAAATGTGTGGAATCGTCGTTATAAGGCGATACAACTACGTCGTTTAATATTACTGGCGATAAGGTTTAAAACCTCGTTTTTTTTTTTATCTAATACCAGCCGGCTGTTTTGTTTTATGCAGGAAAAATATCGCCAAAAAGCGTAGTCAGGCACAAATACTTAAATGTTTTACGATAATTTTCCAAAGAACCTAATTTGTCACATTATACAATAAAACCATAACTGAGAATGGGTTTGTAAGCGACCAAATTTTCAAAAAAATACGTGATTTGGCACTACTTAGTAGAGCTTCGTCTTGAGTTTCAAAATATCCCTTGCACCACACGTATAACCAATATTATGAATATGACTAAATACATATATATTTAAAAGGAAATTGATATATAGAAAATTGGAGTGAAATTGCAGTTTTTTATTCAATTTCCAGTGAATAAAAAACTAATCAATGCGTTTGGTCGGTTGAAAGCTTAACTTCCCATTTAATATATTATTCTTGTTGTTCTCATTATATTGTTAATTCGAGATTCGGAGATTAAACCTTGGTTTTACAGAAAATATGCGTAAAAACAGGTTAGGTTCACTCATGTGTCAGAGCAACCAGTGCTGGGGCCAGTTGAAGAAATCACTCCAACAGAAGTTAAAGTAGCCATATCACAAATGAAAAAGGGGAAAGCAGTGGGGCCAGACAATATTCCAGCCGAATTATGGAAAGAGTGTGGAGAAGTGGGACATAAATGGTTGTGCAACCTGTATAACAAAGTATTGACTGGAGAACCAATGCCAGAAAACTTTAGGAAGAGTTATCTCCTTCCATTTTACAAAAATAAGGGAGACTCTAGGAAGTGCGACAATTATAGAGGGATAAAGCTTATGTCTCACACCATGAAAATTTATGAGAGGATTATAAACACACGAATCAGGAATATTATAAAAATACACGACGATCAATGCGGCTTTGTATCAGGGAAATCAACAATAGATGCTATTCAAACAGTCAGAATCATAGTAGAAAAATATCGAGATGCAAAAAAAGACTTACACATGGTATTTATAGACTTGGAAAAAGCATTTGACAGGGTTCCCCGAAGCCTGATATGGGCGGCATTGAGATCTCATAACGTACCAGAACGATATGTGCTCTCCATACAAGATATGTATACAAACGTAGAAACACAAGTAAGATGCACATCAGGGACATCACCAACATTTCCAATTAAAGTGGGGGTACACCAAGGATCTGTCCTCAGCCCACTGCTATTCATAATGGTCATGAATTATCTAACAATCCAAGAAATGAACAACAATATTCTCAAGACTATGCTTTTTGCAGATGATGTAGTACTGATAGCAGATAATCATTGTGACTTACAAAATAGCCTGGAAAGGTGGAGAAAAATCCTAGAGGATAATGGCCTAAAAATTAGCAGGAAAAAGACTGAATATTTGTACTTGCCATTTGAAAACACAAATGCTGTAACTCCTTCGATGCAACTGGATGGAGTAACATTAGCTAACTGTGACACATTTAAGTATCTCGGCTCACTCATCCACAAAGATGGAGGATGTGCAGCAGATGTTAACCACAGAATAGGTGTGGGATGGAGTAAATTTAGATCCGTAACAGGAATCCTGTGTGACACAAAAATGCCTATAAAACTAAAAGGAAAGGTATACCAGACTATTGTTAGACCCGCGATAATGTATGGCTCCGAATGCTGGACCATGTACAACTCCTACACCAGGCAACTTGAATCAGCAGAAATGCGAATGCTTAGATGGTCAGCAGGAGTGTCACTAAAAGATAAAATTAAAAGTTCACGCATTCGTGGTAGCCTGGGTGTCACAGACATAAACAATAAGCTAGAGGAACGACAGTTGAGATGGTATGGTCACATAAAACGGAGACCACCAGACCACACAGTGAAGCAGGCAATGTCTATGGAGCTTCATCGACAGTCATCCAGAGGAAGACCAAAGAACTCCTGGATGACTCAATGCTCAAAAATTCTAAGTAGAAACGGCCTGGAAGAGAGCGATACCCAGAACCGAAGAAGCTACAACCTGAGAACGAGGAGAGCCGACCCCAACAGCCTACCTAGGCAATGAGTTGGGACAGTGCAAGGAAGAAGAAGATGCGTAAAAACATTCATAATCAGTTGGCAAACTACTATAGTAGTTACAAGTTAAATACAAAAATTGTCGTTATGTACAGTTGAATCTGTTTCTATAAAATAGTATTTTTAGTTCATATATTTATTATGTATGACTACCACAACACAAGCATTAGCCTAGAATGGTAGTTAAAAAATGTCAAAAACTGTAACATTTAAAACATTATTAAATAAAAATAAAAAATCATTTTAAAAAGATCATTTGCTTGTGTAGTGGAATACTGGATGGATCAAAAATAAATTATGTTTTTGTTCTATCTTATATACTCGTATCCTTGTTTCTTCCATATTTACTTGTTTTCTCTTGTTGTTTGTTTTACTTAACCTGTCTTTATTTTTATTTTTATGCTGTACTGAATGTAAAATTTATATTTTGGTATCAAAATACCATACCTTTGTAAAATTGGAACTACTACCTGATACCTATGAATTGTAAGTTCTTCCTGTCCTAAAATGAGTTTTGTAACTCATCGGGATTGCTCTAGCAAGAAATAAAAATATTAATAAAAATATAATAATATTTGGTTTTTGTTAGAGAGTTAAAATAATGAAACCAAAAACATGAAAAGAACATTTTCGAATGGAATCGCGAATCTAAATTGATAAACGTCGCTACGCACTCAGTATTTAACATTTTTGTCAATAATTTCTCAAATGAATCGCTTAGATACGATCAACAAAAGAAAATGAAGCTTTTTAACACATCATGATCATCTTGATTACGCATCCGTAACTAATAATCGAATGGTGCTTCAAAATTGCTCTCAGCTATGGACAATGTCCATTTTGATGTCCAAAGGAAAATGTTTTTATTAATCGGTCAAATCACTGTCTCCCAACGTATGTTTGCTTGAATACAAGGACGGGTTGTTATAAAAATTTGGACAATAATTGTGCTTTTTAATTTGATTATTATCAAATATTTAAAGTAAATTTTTATGTTCTGTGTAAGTGCTATTCAAGTTGTATTATATTGTATTGTAAGGCCACTTGCTTCATAATACTGAAGTAATAATCACAGAACTTGAATAGAACTTTCACAGAATGTGACAATTAACTACAAATATTTGATGAATTGTTCAAATTTTTTGAAACAACCAATCCTAACAGAATATTTCGATCAGAACTTTCAGAACAACATTCAATTAGTATTTAACGAAAATTTAGTGCGTTGCTCTATTTGTCTACATAAAGCTTCATACCTCATGTCTACATTTTTTATTGGATACAAAGATCAACTATTAACTTTTTTTCTATCGTAGCTTTTCAACACGAAAAACTCTGCCACCGGCAGAAGTAAAATTAACAAAAACACGTCTGTGATAGTGAAATATATTTTTGAATGTGACATTCACAATTGAGTGGGAGGATTATGATATTAAATCGGTTCTTATCTCCGCAAGACAATACAAATACAATGACATGCCAACGTTCAAACATTTATCTCTAATTCGCCTTACGACCATAGTTCAGTGAAATTATCATCAGAGAGAGAGTGGGGTTCTTGAACGATCGTTATTCAAAACATCAGACCAGATATTTAATCTCCTTTGTAGAGTAAACAATATTCATATACAGAATATGTAGATATACGAGTAGGTACACTTGCTAAAATATCATATTAAAACTATCTATAAAGTTCTTGTTGACCTCGATTTGCAGGCATTTTCTATCTGGTTCTCATATATCTATTACAAGCTTCTGCCCGCGACTTCGTCTGCGTAGGATTAGTACTTCGAGTAATCTATTTTCTTGTCCTAGGTCCCATCTATGTTTATACCAAAATTCTTAACCTATTTATAGTATTTATTTAAAATATGTATAATTCTTGATTCGATTTAAAGTATTATCAAATAAATTCACTAATTTAAATATTTTCCAAAATAGAATTTTGATTTAACAATCATTTTTTTGCAAAATGTCATTCTCAAATTTTGACATTTTCTATTAAACAATAATTATTATTTTCAATATATTGAAAATAAATAGCTAGCTTTATAAATTATAGCCTATATGTTATTCTGATGTATGAGCTATATTATTGTAAAGTTTCATTAAAATCCATTCATTAAATTTCGATTTAAGGAGTAAGAAACATACATATATCCATACAAAATTTCGCGTTTATAATATTAGTAAGATTGTTTATGTAGGACAAGACACACAGTAATAATAATTACATCGTAATATGAAATTGCTTCTAATTTTAATTTTTAGTTCTTTGAAATGAGCCTAATCAAAAACGAGTTAATTTGCACGAGCTTCGCTAACTGCGAAATACAATGGGCTAGCCAGTCCTAGGACATCGATAACATGTCAATTTAAATCATTTTTCAAAATTAATGAACATCGGTTTCTTTTCGAAATTTGCCTACAAATGAAGGGATAAATACAATATGCAATGAGGGTCATACTGACGCAGTGCTCGCAACTCCACCTTAATACCTAACCATTCATTAAATTAAATATATACAAATCAAAGGGTAGGTTCTTAATAAGTAGGCAAATATGATTATTTTATCAATGATTCATCGTCATATCGATAACTTATCAGTAGCCTGCAAATCAAAAATACATTTTTTATAATTAATTATGATTATCAATCAATATTCATAAACTTGGCTTATCACATTCGGTTACCTCCTCGTTTATGGACTCGTGATGTAAAAGTCAACACCATTTGAGATATAATATGAAGTCATACTAAATCTTTTTTTTTTTTTTTTGACATTCACCTTAGGTTTATTTATTGATGCAATATTTTTACATTTTATAATAAAATTCAATAATGTTGGCCTCACTAGGTGGTTTACCCGTGCTGAGGCCTCCATTTTATCTACAAATAAATTTTACACAATACATTAAAAAATATATGAAAAACACATTATATTAAATTTAAAAACAGAGATTTGAAATTAAAGTAAAATAAAAAATAAATAATATTATATAAGGTTTAAATATGGCGATATCGTAACCAATGAGGTTTATCCGAGGTGCGATTATTGCTAGTTGAAAACTTTTTTATTTTTTATGATGTGTTGTGTGTTTGTGGGTGTTTGTGTTTTATATTGGTTTTGTGTGTTACTTTATGTTTTATTATTTTATGCTATGAGATTTTAATTATAGATATAATTGAACTGTTTTTAGAATTTTAAAATTTTTTGGTTGATTTTATATTATTTTCACAATTTATTCTATCTTTCGTGCGGAAAAACTGAAAATCGTACGTTTTCGGGCGTTTTTAGTGTAAATACGACTGTTTAAAACTTACAAGGTTAGAATATTAGATATAATATACATAGTTGCACATACGCCTGTCGTCTTTGTTTATGAAATTATTGATGGCATTGTATTTTTAGCAGGATTTCAGTTGATTTTCTAACTGTTTGTTGCCATGGTCAACTCGTTTCATTTCCAAACACAACATCTGTGTTGGCCTTGAGGCATTGTGAAGCCATTCCTCACTTCCTCCTAATTCAGAAGGCCGGTTGGATAGCCACTAAGCGGTGTCGGTGGGCGCCTACGTGAACATGGCGGATTGGCGGGGATGACGTCAGTGCCGCTCGAAGCCGCCGCCGACATGGCAACTGGTAACAAACACCAGCTTTTCGTAACGTTCGCATTTCAAATAACAAACCTTCATTATTCTAGGAAGGGACGATCCACCGTCACGTGGCCGGTTACGCTTTCAAACAATTTCATTACGTAAAATAATGACGAGAATCCCTGGAAATGTTGGCGGGGATGATTCAATGGAGTTGTCACGTTACCAGACACTAGCACCCACTGAACAGATAATACACACTAGAAATGCCTTCCATATATATTTGAATGTCAACCTTTAGGTTCTGTTCTCTGTCTCTCTCACGTTTGCCGGACATGGCATCTCGCCAGCCCATTTGAATTTCATAATGACGATAAAACGAGTTTTAATTGGAAATTTAAAGTCCGATTAACGAACTTTTTAATCAAGAAACACGCCCACATCGCATTTATTGTGTTCTTCTTTATTATATTTTAAGTGGGCAATAACCTGCCATATTGCATAAATCTTTGAACTGCACTGCTTTAAATTTTGCATTTGTCACAAAAATCCATGCAATGTTTACAAACATTTTTGAAAATAATGAATGGTCAAAAGGCATAATCGAGATAATATTAAGGGGTCCGACGATACAGCGATAAAAGCTCAAGCGTTATTTGGCTTGGCCTACTTCAGCATATCGCTCGTCATACATTCCCATTGGGAATGTACGGCAACCGATATGAGTAATAACGCTTGAGCTTTTATAGCTGTGTCTGTTGGCCCCATAATAATGATTAATAATAATTGGATGACTTGTATAGCGCCGTTTTTGTGAAAAATCACCTCAAGGGCGCTGTACAAATTTCAATAATTTCCATAATGCAGTTCTTAAAGAATTCTTGTACTACTGTAGTGCCCATCATTAAATTTTTGCTTTTCCCAACACTTTTATTAAATAACATATTATATATTAGTATTAACATATATATTCCAGGATTAAATTATGCCTTTTCCAATAACTTCCAATAATTTGTTCGCTATTATTATGTCCTCTGTGCGCAAAATGTATCTAAATTTCTCTAAATAAAGAGTGTTAATCTCAAGTGACCTACCAGGTAAGTATGGTCCTGTATATTTTCTTTTAAAAATATAAAAAAAAATAATAAACAAAAATTACTAAAACAAATGAATAAAAAATAAAATACATGTACATTTTTGGGCAGTATCGCGTTAATTGGTCAGATGCATTGAACAAATAGTTTTGTATCGAAGAACCGGAGGATGCAATGTTTTAGTCATAAGTTTTTATAATGTTTATCTAGTGTGTAGCTAGAAGTAAGATTGTAGAAATGTATTGAAATTTGTAGAGCGCCCTTGAGGTCATTTTTCATAAAAACGGCACTATACAAGTCATCCATATTATTACAATCATCATATATTTTTATAATTTTATAATTCTTTATGAGAGTTGAGTTAGCAGCACTTTTTCCTTAAATAATATTTTTTGATAAATCGTACATGTTTGACAGTGAATGTTTACGTTAATACGAAACGCATCGAAAATTCGAAAACATACCGACATAGTTTTCACCCTCTCGAAGGCGGTATAAAAAAATATATTCATTTTGTGCAATTTTCGATGTAGAAAAGTGTTTTTTCCCGGGCGTCCTTTTTGTATGGGCCGAAAGTCTATCATCTTAACCACAAAATAATTAAAATGTGCTACATTATGAAACCAAAGTTCCAATAAACACACTTTTATTAGAAAGTTTTTGCTTGGAGAAAATACGACTTTGCACGCAGAGCACACTATATTCAAAACACTGGACATTGCATGATTTTACATTTGCTACCATTTACCCTCCATTACTGTTGATATTACATTTATGAGAAGTAGTGGCAAAAGTACAGTTGAAAAGTATTTTGAAAGACTGGAGAATTTAGTATTCTTTAATATTCGAGAATTTTTTGTAAACTATTATTACTTACATTTTTACTTAATTAGTTATTTACATTTTCGCGGGCTGTGAAGCCGCCAGTTAGAAAAAGTAAGGTGAGGCATTTATAAAATTATGCGTTTAAAAATTTGAGAGCGTATTTAATCACCTTTCAAAAACAGTTTTTAGTTTTCGGCTACGTTCGTAAAAATTCCATTTAAGTATTTGGATTTTAGTGGAAAGCGAAATTATTTTGACAAAATAATGCCAAGGCCTGGGGGGTTAAACCGTCGCTTGATAAATATGAGAGATTATTTCATCAAAACCAAAAATTTTGCATTCTGATATTTTAACATACTGAAGCCGAAATTTTAACATTCTGATATTTTTGTAACAGTCTGTGAGGACTATTATAAGCAACAAAGTTCAATTGTATTTTACGTCATGATAAAAATCGGTGTAAGGTAAATACCTACATGGAACAAAATAAAGGAAAATATCAAAACGATCCACGAAATCGAAAAAATACTTCTCATAACGTCTCGTGTAGCCACAGAATTCAGATCTCGTCTTGTAGATCTGAGTGCGGAGATCTCTTAAACGTTTTACTATAGTTGATGATAAAGTGGTAATTTATTACAAGGGCAAAATAACAGCACAATTTTATTGACGTAAGAAAAGGTATAAACATTTCAGCGAGTTTCACAACTACTCAATTCCATCGACTGTCGTAAAACGTACATCCGCCGTGTCAAAAATGATAAAATGCCGATTTCACGTCGGCCATTGGTGACTAGGCAACGTCGCAGTCTGCGTCGGCAGCGAACAACCAACTCAGCAGTATTATACTAGCATTATATTACCTATAGCAGATAGCTAGAGAGTAGAGCCGTACACACTGTACATGAGTAAATAGGTGGCAGCAGTACATAGTACATCCACCGAGTGTCGGGGTCGGGGAGGGAGGTACATCTATCTGCCATTGCGGGGCGTCGGGGGAAGCAGGTCGGCCAACACTAAAAATAGGAGCGGGGGGCAGAGGGGGCGGGCGGGGCAGGGCAGGGGCCTGGAACGGGCCGCCATATTGCCGACTGCGCGGCGGTCGCGCTAACGTCTCTGGGCACGGCCGAGTGAAAAACGGATATAAAATGGTTATTAAGTTATACTTCGATGTGAAATATATCGATTTATCATCTTATCGCAGTCGAGTACCTGGACTTATCGACAAAACTACGTATTTGGAACCGTGCGACCCTCTCCAGAGCCGTGGAACATAGAACATCGTACGCCGCCCATCACCCATCGTATCGGACATATTGTATTCGTTGTGCTCCACAGCTGAAGGTGGATCATTTCATTACAATTCACACACGGATGGGATTATCATTTTGGTTGGTTGCTTGCGACTATTATCGAACACAAGAAATAACGAGCGTTTCAGCCAATAGCTCATCTTCATCGTACGTGCGGTAAAAAGCAATAATTTGATTATAATTGCTAGGCTTCCCAGTTTTCCCCTGGTCTGAGCGAGCTAGGCCCGCGGCGTTGCCGGGTCTCCGGTCTGCCGGAGTGAGTGGTGTGATGGTGGTGGTTAGTGTACGTGCCGAGCCGCTGCCGAAGTGTGCGTGCCCGCGGCCGCCAGCAACCATCCAACCAACCAACCTCCCCGAATGTATGCGCGCCTGGTAGCAGCTAGCCTGCTAGTGAACCTACCTATAATAACAGTCGCCTGTACAACGTTGTAGGTACGTTCACTGGGTACATTTTACACAGATGTGCATATTATTATTATTATTAAGTGCAAAGGCAACAGCGCACTAAAAAAAAAACTCATTCCATTAAAATACAGCCAGACAGAATGTGAAATTACACTAATTGTTTCGTGTTCGTACCTTGTTGACCTGACGAATGTTGTGCACAAGTAGAATGCGATTTACTCAAAGCGAGTAGGTACCTATTTTCTAAAATGTCGACTGTGTGGACCGAATTCTTTATAATGTACCGAGGCATTCATTCATCTATAAACTTCAAAGGGTTTTTGTCTAAAATTCAAATTAACGTAAAAATGAATTTGTCTCGTACTTGACTAGGTAGGTACCTACCTATCGACGATCGAACTCGCATTCATTATACTTATCTTAGTTAAAAATAACGCCTCGCGTACACAGTAAAGGAATTAATGTTATAGTTTTGTATTAGTGATCGACGAACCGGTGGGTGATTGGTAATAATAAGTTTCATCTTTTTTTTTTCTTTTTTTTTTTTCTCATCATTGGTCAGTGGCTGAATGGGCATCGCGCTTGGGTCCTACCCAGACGTTCCGTGTTCGATTCCTCGGCTGGCTAAGTCCTCCATCACAACACAAGCAATATCTTCCGCTTAGTGTGGTGGTAGTAGGAGATTTTCAAATGTTGTTGGGTTATTCGTAACCCGGGAATGTTTGTCTTTCTTTAAAAAAAAAAAAAATAATTGTCTGTAATTAGTAGTGAGATAGAATAAATATACCAGAAATATAAATAAATTTGTCGCTATACAAATTCGAGATGATTTTCACAAAATACCGGCGCTAGACAAACTATCCAACATTATTATTATTACATTGCTTGAGGTGATTTCTCACAAAAACGGCGCTCTACAAATTATCCAATTATTATTATTATCGCTGTTTGAATGCGATAGCAACTTAGTCCGAGTAGTGAGTCAACATTTAGAGATTTCTTTATGAAAAACAGCAATATGACATCACAATTTATTTTAACACATTTTACAAAATACGTACCTATGTGTTATGTACAAATGGCTCAATCTCTATACTAATACTTAGGTACCTACCTAAATATAATTAAAAACATTTTCTATAAATATTTCCATATTTCATAAAAGCGTATTTAGTGACACATTCATTTGGGTTTATTTATTATACATATACGTGGGAGTTTTATTTAGGATTTGTGGGATAGAGTACCTAATCCACGATGAATATGGGAACATCTAATGCGGCCAAAATACCTAGGTATATGTACAAAATTTCCCTTACAAAGTTTTAGCCAAAGTGAGTTTTAACCATAGAGATATATCAATGGTTTTAACATAACAAAAGCATAAGCTAAATGAACACTCAAAACTCCAAATACATATTGAAACATGTATTTATTGCTCTAACGTGTAGATAATTACTGCCTAAACTGTGATATTTCTTGAGTGCATATAGGTAGGTATAATATAACCAAATACAGGTGAACCTGCAAAAACCTGGCAAAACAAGTGAATTTCATGTATTTATGGCCAAAACTGGTGTAATTCTTAGCAGTGATTTGTGTTTCAAATGTTGGAAGAGAACTGTCTACTGTTTGATAAGTTGAATACTGTTGATAGTCGTCTTTCAGAGATTAAAACAACATTCTTTCAAAATAAGCTAGAGAGTTAACTATTGCGGATTTGAGTATAAATATTCACGAAAGTGCGCATTACTATACATGCATGATACACATGTATATATATGTACATATATACACACGCAGACAGGCGATACAATAAGGCCCACTCACACTCTCGCGTTTCGGGCCACAATCGAGAGATCTCCGAGCGATACACATCACGCGACACACACCAGCGGAGTTCGGGTTTTAGAGAGGGACGGGGTGAGCTTAGGAGGGCGGAGGAGTTCGAGTGCGAGCGGGAGGGCGCTAGGAACGGATGACGTCAGCAGCCATGCCTACGGGGCTACGGGCCGCCCAACCGACCAAATTACACGAACAATCCATAGCCCTGGGAACTTGGGAACTGAGAAAGGCGAACTGGGCGAGGGCCGAGCGCTGAACGAGGAGTATGAAAAAAGGGATGCATACAAACTGAAACTGCTAAGTCGAATTATTTTTAGAAAAATGAAGCCTTAAAGAATCAACTAAATCTTAATTAAAATTAAAGCCAGTAGATATTACCAAAACTAGATACCTACTACCTCACTCAATTTATCACTTTTATGCATAATATGTCCGAACTTATAACCTTTCTGGATTTTTACTGCCTCTGGCTTTGTAAACATAAATCTTCACATGAGGTAAGTAGGTATATATGGTAATTATAAGGATTGCACAGCGCCCTTGAGGTGATTTTTCACAAAAACGGCGCTATACAAGTCATCCAATTATTATTATTATTATGGTGGCCTGCTAAGAAACGTGTGCAATAAATTAGTGCATCATGGCTACCAACCTTCCCCGGTAGGTGGTCGTTTATTACAAAATGGCACATAATGCCATAAATTTTTATTTTTTAATTGCGCGTGCGCACTTCGTCCTAAAATTATTATTTGTACATGTATAATAAATAACTAATAACATAACCAACATCTCTTCGTAAGTAGGTAGGTACTTAAATATGAATATTAATCAAATCGTGTCAAACTGCTATTTAAAGTCAGTGGTTGAGAAGGGCATCGCGTTTGGGTCCGTGTTCGATTCCTCGGCTGGCTAAGTCCTCCATCACAACACAACACAACATCTTCCGCTTAGTGTGGTAGTAGTAGGAGATTTTAAAATGTTGTTGGGTTATTCATGACCTTAATTACATTTTTTCTTAAAAAAAAAATATTATACGATTCTCGCCTATATTATATTTCGATCAATAACAAGTAACCTTTGACCCTATAGCCATTTATTTAATGTATGGGATGGACAAAAATATGAATCGTACCAAGTAGAATTGTTATGAAAATGAATGATTTTAATAGGTACAGACTGATTAATTTGGTTGAAAACACTAAACATTTATTTGGAATGCAGTATCTCTGATTATCAATCATTATCACTTTAATTTTCATGCTTTATCTGTGGACGTTTTTATCAATATGTAATTACATTTTTAATCCTGACTGTTTATTTTTAAGACAAATATTATGAGTCGGTAGGTAAATAGGTACAGCAGAAAAAAATGGTGAGTCAGTGAAATTTCACGTCGCCCAAAGCAACCAGGAAACACTACATAACGTATAGTAATATAGTGTGTGGCAGCTTTCACCTCGCACTGCACAGCACAGGTACGTCTTACTATGGTACAGGGAGGTTTCACCTGCCTAGTGGGAGAACTAAAACACTCCCAATATTCAACTACATTTAGTTCAATTTTAATGTATGAGCTCTAAAGGGCATAAATACAGGGTGTCCGGGGGTAAAGTGCATTATCTTCGGGAGGTGATTCTACACGATTAATACAAGTAAAAAAGACAAATTAATTTTTTTAGAAATTCCAACTTTTAGTGGTACTTTTTAGGTAAAACGATAAAATCAGTTTGTCGTATGCGGCCAGCACTAGGTACTATTTTACGCTGTTATGATACGGGTGACTCACAACAATCCAACGTCGCGGGCAGGTGCACAGCAAATTTATCGGGTAAGTTTGTATCTTACACTAAGGGTTTTTAATAGGTACGTCTTTTTGTATGGGAAAAAAAAAAGTTGGAATTTCGGAAAAGTTGTTAATATTTCTTACTCCTACCGCATCTTACCTCCCGAAATTAACGCACTTTATGCCCGGAATCCATGTGTAGGTATATATTTTTTTAACTAAGTACGGATGAACATTAAGTATCAATATCACAAAATAATTATAGAATTGTGCACAAATGTGAGAAATAAGTTTATCGTTCCAGGAATAAATACTTGAATGACGAAAAAATTCCGAATTACCGAACGGTGTGTAAGATGATGTAGCCACACACAGGTGGAATTATAAATTAGTTAAATTATAAATAAACTACTAAGAATTCTCGTTAATCGTCAGAAGACAGTAGACAATATGTATTTAAAACGTTATCGAGAAAATAATTTCGTTAGACTTCAAAATATTCCAGAAATAATGACGAGAACGTTGTTTAATTTGTCAGTCAGTGCGACGAAGAGAACAAATCGACACAAACATAACCCAGATGTAAAAAAACATCAACAATCAACCTAACTTTATTGTGTTTTAATCAAATGATAATAGTAATCGTAAGATTAATTTAAAATCGACAACGTTGTAATGGCTTCAGCGCACGCAGGTACAACAATACGCAGGTACAATATAGCGGCGGCTGTAATAGCACGCAGATACACTGTGGTTACATTATTATCTCGGAGCGAGGCATGTAATTATTATTATAGGATGGAGACCATGGCTGTCTGTTGGACAGATCGCCCTCGGATTTCACCTTATCAAGGACAACCCCACACCGATCTCACCACACTACCACACAACACACCTCGGCTAGATACAGACCAGGGGCACGACACAACATACAGGTTAAAAAGGATGGAGCATTTCTTCATCAGCATTTACCTTTTGGGCAAAATGATCAACCTTTACCCATTAGTGCCCAAAGAACTGTTCCCACAGTCGATCATTGGTGTACTCCAGGGGCAGGAAGCCAGAGGAGTAAGATTGAGCCAAGAGTAGAAAATGAAAAAGTTCTATTTGATTTGAATAATCTTTAGTATTCAATGATAATCTTTCTTTGCTCGTTCGTGTGCCCAGAAACAGTGTCTTCGTAGTTAGGCGACGTTGTAATAAAATACGTATGTGAAGGTTATCTACGTTCTACGCACTTCAGATGTTCAGACGAAGAAGGATAACGTGTATTCTTGCGTACATTAAACATACACATGTTTATAATATAATATTCATAGTGTATCTGATATATTTTTAAATAACCATCTGCAGGTTGATGACGTACAAGCAGTGAGCTAGGTACCTATTTCGTGGAGGATTTTTGTAAAGGAAATCATTGGTACAAACTTTGCATTCAGTATGCTCGTATGAACTATGTAAAGTCTGTATTGGGAACGTGTCGTTATACTACTGAGTATGCATGTTATTTCAATATTTACCAAACGTCGTGGCCAAAGGCCTTTTGTTCAATAAAGAAACGACCCACTTGCATGAATAAACAAAAAACTTTTGGGTATAAATTATGCATACATACATAAGTTAAAATCTTTTAGAATAAGGTCGGTTATGGCCAAGTAGCGGTGAAACGAGGTTACAACAGTTTCTTTATGTTCGATGTTCACAACAGGCGTTCCGATGATGGAACCAGATAACAAGTAGGTAGTATTCAATACAATGTGATGAAACAAATATTATTCTACTCGAAGCAGATAGAATGTTTATGTCGCACCACGTAGGTTCGGATTTCCCGTCAAAGCGAAGGTATTTTTAAGTTAAGAAATCATTAGGGTGGGTATCTCGAAGGCATCTCAAGCAGCCGGATCGTGTGGTGTATTCACCAGAAGAGGAGTAAGGAGCCAACGAGAATCCGAATACGACTGAAATGAAAATACAGTGTTCACGGAGCCAAGTAACGAAGTGTCGTCAGGTTTCCACAGACCGCTGCGCAATTGTATATACCTGTAGTATCCCTCCTACCTTTAGCGCCGCAGCGTTTCAGATTCCAGCCAGCAGTATCTGCTATCTCGACACTTTGATAAACGGGTCACTTCTCCCGCCCGCAGATAGTCTGGATGCTGTGAAGTTAATTGCACCTTTCTGTGTAATGGTCCCGCCTCGGCAGTGGCTCGCCGCCCCGTGCGGCCCGGCTGGTGTGTTGGTTGGCCGCCAGCCAAAAAACCGGAGTCGCCCATATTTTATTACTACTCTGGAAAGTTGCTCGACGAGCGGCAGGAGAGCTAGCGACCTACGTACGCCTCCTGTCGGTTGCGCAACTAACGCAGAAGACAGAGATGGAAGATGGTAATTACGCGAATTTAAAGCTTACTAAAAGCATTATGGAGGAGCGAGTACGCGAATTGAATGCAAAATCATTTAGCGGAACCTCGATTTCTGCACATCGCTTAGATAAATATCAAAATTGACTGCAAAGCGCGTGACGCATGCCGGATCTCACTAAACCAAGCGAAAACGGGCAAAAACAATCCGTATTATAAGAAAAAATAACAAAATTACAAAATATGAAATAAATAGCCAAGCCTCTACTAACACGGCGAATGTCGTCAACCAATGCCAGATCTATCAAGGCAACCTATAATCAATATTGCCAAGCAAAACCAATACTGGATGTTTCTTATTACGCTATTCACAGCTAATTTTAATTACAAGCTATTATTTTGGGACAGCCCTTCACCTGTTCCGAGAAAAATAAGATGAACAAGACCACATTCATTAAAAACAAAACCCAAGCGATTGGAATAGGTATGCCTCCCCCGTTTGAAAGTTGCTGAACTGAATGTACCAAGAAAAGACTAACCGCCAGAGCGGTGCCGACTGCTATTCAGTGGGAGAGAAAGAGACACCAATAGGAAAACACGACGTCACGTTTCATTTAAACTTTGTATAAATCGAATAACGTGCTCGATTGTATGAAACTACCGATGTATAGCAAGTTGGCGGTATTTTCAGTCGGGTGACCAACTAATTCTTATCAATCTCTCGCATCGCTTTACATCATTCATTCTGACCGTGTAAGTTTCCTTTGAGGTATGTTTGGTCGGGTTCACGGACGAATTGAAAGGAAACCACAAATAATGTGAGGCGGAAATCAAGTGAAAAGGACAACACAATAATAATATTTTATTATAAATATGTTTATTTAATTATCCGTGCTTTCTGTGTGCATTACAAGAGAATACACGAATATAATATTGTCCTCCACGCTAGGAGTTCACTTGTGTCGTTTTCAAAGAGAACATTTTCAAATGTAAATTGATCCAGTACAGAGGAAGTCTTTAAACAATTAATAATAAAAAATATATTCTATTTGGGCGTATTGTATTGCTTAATGTTGACCGAGGAAACCCAGTGAGGCCAACATGCAATCTTAATATATAAAACAAAGTCGGGTTAGTTACACCATTTATAACTCAAGAACGGCTGGACCGATTTTTATGATCTTTGGTTTGTTGGATTTGTCTCCGTCCCGATTAACAGAATAACTATTAAAACATCGGAAAGAATCACGGGAAAAATAATTATGAAGAAAATAATATTTTCATATATTTTGTATGGAACGGCTTTTCAAATTATGTGCGTTGGTCGACATAATTTGAATCAATAATTCGAACAGCTAATAAATTAAACACAACATTTATTGATTCTGAGGCAGTACGAAGTTTGCCAGATCAGATAGTTTGCAATAAAATACATTATTTTGGGAAAAGTGTTCCTTCTGTCATATCATAGTCGATATTATTCATCAGCCATCAGATACAAATAGAATCGTGTTCAATGGGAGCAAGCAAAACCCGAAACAAGAGCAGCCAGCAGAACCGTGATCGGCTCCAGATAAATCATGTCGCAATGTTCCCGGAGCATGGTCACCAGACCATATTATCTTATAGCTACCAACGTGCACAGCGGTGCCGATATAAAGTCGAGTAAAAACACTCTAAACTGGTTGATAAAAATGAAGACTGGTTTGTGTTGTTCCCCGCTCTCTGTTCTCAGCAGTCTGCAGTGTCTGCACTCTGCTCCACACTCCACACAGCGTATTATTATAATACACAATAATACTATTAGACACGGCAGCTCTGCTTCTATAAGGCCAAGAAGTAGAATATGACGCAATATCTGTCTCTCGGTTTGTTGTGAGCGTTGAGTCGCGGTAGGTATGGACGGGGAAAACAATTTCGCCCAGAGTACATCGAACCTCGAAGTTTTACTGGCTTTTCTAGGTTACATACATGCGTACCTCGCTTACCGACCTCGCTAATAGATACATCGGTATTGGTAGGCGCTTCGTTTCCAAATCGCTAAGCCTAGCATCGGACTAATGATGGATGCTGTGAAAATATTAATACGAGATAGAACTCGTTTGGCCAGTGGCAAGTTGTTAGTGGAGACAGTTACTTGACACGACATAATATGCTGTGGCGGAAGTAGTCATTTAACGTTTCAATTCAAATGCTTTTAGATTGGGCAATAAATTAATATCGCGGATTAGCAATAACAAAAAAGACCGAGGAGGACAACAAGCAGCCCGGGGCTAACGAAAGGTAGTGGAAGAACAAAGAATCGTTAACGGTCTTCTGGTAGGTACACAATCACACCAGTAAGAAGATTTAACAAATTTCGTAAGCGACTTAAATCGAAAATGGCAGGTTGGTACGAAAGGTTAGCACGACTTTGCCATTCGTGCTAAATGTCAGGTCAATCGTGTTTGTCGTCTGCCAACCCTAATGCCTAATACTGCACCTAGACAATAAAATATTGCATGAAGAATTGCACACAGCATGTGAACGGTTGGATGCAACCAACGCAAAATAATAGAGTCTTTGTTTTACGATTCTTATTTTTTTATTATTATTTACCTTGGAGAGACAAAAACACCACTTAAAATAAGGTAAAAGAATCGTCTCTAAACATTATTTCAAGGAAAATGCTAGTCTTTGTTCAGTCGTTTGCAGCAAACCATGTCGATCATATCTAAGTACATTTTCTAAAGATTCGAGAAAGATCAAAAGAATACATCAATTTTGTAAACAATGATGATGTTTGAAGATGCATAAGCAGTTTACTAGTTATCTCATCATCACCTTGATTCCTATCTGAGATCTTTGACGATATCGTAAACACCGTATAACCAGCCTTATAACTGAAGATCGCCTGAGTCAAACAGAGAAGCAGGCGTCAGCATGGAAATCATGTCAAGCCCAGTGAGTGCGTTGCGCCGAACTTTCTACTTCTACACTCCACGCTGTGCGGTGGGCGGCCCTGCTCGGGGCTCATTTTACTCAACAACCTAACCGACATGGTGAATCGAGAGATCAGAGATACATTATTCGGTGGCCCGTCTGGCGAGCGGTTAGCACGAGCAGGAAATCGTTATTTGTTGTTCTTCTGACCCCAATAAACTAAATTTCTTTGTCGTGTTGTTGTCAAACAACAAAAGGAACGATTAAAAAGTCCGTTCCAATTTAATGCTTGCAATGAATTACGATGCACCGTAACCGAAGTTCTAAAAATCTTGAATACTTTTATACATGTTATCTTTTTGATTGATACATTTAGCTTGAATTTTAGCATTTCTAAAGCCTGTTTTTATTTCATTCGCATCAAATATAATTTATATGGCGGTGTTTTCCTGAGAAAATCACCTCAAGGGATATTCCCAGCCAATAGGAAATCTTATTCGCTTGTCGACAATGCAATATCTTTACCAATAGTGTATCTACGAGTATCATATACATGAGTAGAATTTGGGTCTTTAAAACTTTGGACCACCGAAAATTTGTAAGCATTTTTATCAACAATGACGATAAGAGAAATAAATCATCAGAATCATGGATTCCACGTATGAATAATAGTTCAATCTCAACGGACTGTGTCTATAAATTCTGTTAACAAAATTAAGTGTTTTTTATTTTCTGTCTAAAATTGTATTCAACAATAAGAACATTACACATCAAAATAAGAATCACTAAATGCTTCTTATATAAAGACCATTCTTTAAGCAATGTCTTTCAGCTTGCCGTTTTCGTGCATTATTTAACGACTCGTGAAATATTTAATTTAAACTTATAATTTAGACTTGAGTTGGGAATATGCAAAAAGCAGAAAGTGTTTGTAATATCTGCTGTACCGAGATAACCTCCCTGTCGGATCACCAGTCACCGGTCACCAATCACCAGCTCCCGTTATTGTACGCTCTCCGCTGGCTGCAGAGAATAGTGATCTAATCTTGTCCCACAAACATTATTATTTATCGGAAATTAAACGTCAAAGGTGCAATCTAAATAGTGCTGCCACACTACGAGACGCGAGATAATGCGACAAAAATACCTTACATTTCTCGTACCTTCAGAATTTATTAACCTTTTGATACAAATGTTAACGTGTTTAATGAGAAACATTTAACTTGCAAAACCTTCAAGTTTATATATAACAAATTCAATTAAAGTCAATCTGTAGGAAACAATAATTATCAGCCTGAAACTCTCATCCACATTGAGAAATCTTCCGAGAAAAGATACATGCCGCCGACGCGACTCGAACCCGTGTCCTACTGATGTCCGGTCAGGTGCTCTTATCCTCTGAGCCACGGCGGGTTACCTCTTACCCGCCAAATGATTCAATATACTTGTGTTTCTTTCAACAACTACCGCTTATTATTTATTTTCCCCTGCAAACAACCAACTTTATTTTTATATGAGAAAGGCATTGTAAGTGCTAAGTTTACCACTAGGTGGCGTCGAGACATATCATGACTACATTTTTTGGTGAAGTACTTTAACTCGTCAAATATTGATTATGTTTAATTGATAAACTAATGTTTAAGACAAGATTTTTATGCACAGCACAAAGGGTAACAATAATTATCAGCCTGAAACACTCATCCACATTGAAAAATCTCCCGAGAAAAGATAAACATCATTTGATTATAATATTCATCACTACTTCAATAACTATAACATGTAAAAATATTTTGATATGTAATATGATTTGAATGTCTAGTATATTATCTGTTCCAAGCCTGACTGCATTCGATTATCCTTAGGCAGTATGCATGCATGTATAATAAACGTGTAGAGTTGTGCCATATCTTCGCAAGAGTTAATAGTCTTGAGTCTTGACGACTTACTACTTGGTAACGGTAAAACGGCCTTCGTGAACACAATATATCGCGAACTGTACACTGCACTCGTACTGCCTCAATGCATCTGCTACGACTCGAAGCATATTATTACCAACACAGTATGGCGCATTGTGAATTCTGGACGTACACTAGCCGCACATAAATACTTGATCAACGTTCATTGTGTTTTTTGTTGTTTGCGAACTCTGTGTTACAAAAAACTAGCACAAAGTTAATCCTTACATTGGATTAATCCGAGCAACATAACTAACCTACTGGGCTGGGCAGGTTATCAAAATATTTGAAAATGAATTGCCAAAGCGGAAATTGTAACTGAATGGGTAACGCTCAAACGGCAGCCAAAAGAAATATTACTTGTGTGCATACTAAAGGCTAATGTCCAAATATCAAATATAATCGGCGACTCTTGGGAACAAGCAGCAACCAATAGACCAAAATGCATGGCTCAAGTGGAGGAGCTCAACATATTATGGAGTAACAACACAGGATACAGGCAACACTGTAGGAAGGAATAGGCTGAAAAAGATAAAAGAAGAGGGACGGAAACCACGATCAGGGTTTTCGGCAAACCAAAAACAATCCTCATCGGAACCTAGAGACAAACTATGGTGAAAATATCGAAACATTGCATCGTTGTTAAATCCTTATTCTTCTTGGCTTTCCCCAGACATCTTACATAACGAATCTCAGAATCCCATAAGCAAGACGAAATGTACGTAAATACGAAAATAATGGTTTTCTTTAGCAAAATCTCAATCCACTCCGCACCGTGAGAATAAATGCACTTCTCGCGACGATATAAAACTAACGTCAAGAACAAAAAACAATAAAAGTACGATTCTGCGCTACCATAAATTGGTATGATTCATTACAAGCGCGTTGACTGTGATTTGAAAAAGTTGTACAGAAAGACCCTCAAAACATGCAACTCATAAAAATCTTCATGGTTTTCGGTATAGAAATTCGTTGTTTTAGTGTTTATTTTTCAGAAATCTATATATTTTTTAAATTGTAGTCATCAAACCTTTAGTACTGCATTATTCATTACCAAATTATGTATTATTATAATATTATTCAGTATCCATAAATTCTGCACATTACGTATAACTTGATAATCACTCTACTTGCAATTTTATCGACTACCTTAGTTAAGTTGCACGTAACGGTTGTTAAATACCACGAGGATCTTATAGCAACATTCTTCGATAGACCTTGATTCAAGACTAGCCCAGAGGTAATTTTAAATGACGTTTATGCGAAGAATTGCATGTAATTTATCTTAAAAGCATAATAAAACAAATACGTGTGCTATTGCTTTATATACTTAAGTAAGTAAACAAATTACAACATCGCTAACGACGACGTCGCGGCGTCATTGTCATCTCGCATAAATGCATGTTGCAATCGTCGATTTAGTCAACAGCGTCCAAGGTTCAATGATCAATTACGATAAAATATTATACCAACACCAAATAAATCATACATGGAGAAACGCCGACCAACTCAAGAGTCGAGTGTGGTTTAATGACCTCCATAATGAAAACACTGAGCTTGATTGATGTTTCCCAACGTCGAGCGGAGAGAAAAGGTTTTTTAAAAAACATAAAGTTCATACAATAGACGTTAAAGTCATCTAAATCAAAAGTTCATTCAAGGTGGCTACGGAAAACATAAATCCAAATTTCATGATAAAAACAGGTTTTCAAATTAGTCTACACTTTGGCCCGATATTTTGAAATGAATACTGGAGTTTAGACTACGAGTAAGTTTCTCTTTTAGCTACTTGAAAAAAAGTGTTCTAGTTTCCTTGATTTATTGTGCCCAATGAGAAACATCATCATTAACACTATCATTATAGGCCAGTTGCTTCAACTAAAATAATCACAGAACTTGAATAGAACTTTCGACAGAACGTGAAAATTAACTTCAAATATTTGATGAATTGTTCATTTTTTTTAAACAACCCATCCTAAAATAGCACTGTTCTATTTAACAGTCATTTATAATATCAAAATAAAAAAGCCAGATATCCTTTAAAATTCAACTTCTGAAATTAAAATTATGTTACCATTTCTCGATTCTTATGGCCACCCAGTCTCTGGATTAACGAGCACAATACTAAAATTACACGCTGCATTAGAGGCGATTTAAAATTCGCCGGTGCCAAATTTGGCTGCTGTTAAGAATAGGAAATAGATTTTTAAATGGTAGGATATGTACATATATATGTATGATACAGGGGGCCAACGAGATATATTAAACTTATAGAGAGGGTCAATTCATTTCCTCAGGTACTGTTAAAATGTTTATAAAATTTTGAATAATATGTACTAACAAAATGATGCAACGAAAACCTTAGCGTGCATTCAAGACCGATACAGGTGTAGATTTGAACAAAACAAAGCTCGGAATATTTTTCTTTGTGCCTTCTTAACGAGGGTAATTCTATAAACTTTGATATGAAGCTAGATCAGGGTGTTTCTCTTTACGATGAGGATGTATTCAATACAACTTTTAGAAGATTTTTATTTCATTAATTGTTCGAATTGAACATAAATAAATCGTAAAACTGGTGTTTATTTAATTAACTCAAAAAAGTAATGCTGCTTATGTTAGTAAAGCAATTGCATACACATACATAGCGCAAACAGTAAAAATATTACAACCGGTTCCTCATGCACCACAATAAGTGTGTTTATTGGAAGTGACCTGCCAGGTAAGTATGTTTTCTGTATCTATTTGTAAATAATAGTTCTAGGTAGAGCCTAAGAAGTTATAATAAAATGTACAGCGCCAAATGTCAAATTATCCTATTATTATTAAAGTTATTAATAACATCATGTAAAAAGTTTTAGAAATCAAAACAGCTTTCAAATTTGACAACGGATGAATTCGCAAAGAAATCCACATCGGTAGGTGGTATCTTACAAAAAAACTATAGAATATTTTTTTAAGGGGCGACTTGAATTCGTCGTGCCCTGATTACGTCTTCCTCAATACGGTTAATTAATTGCGTAGAAGCTAGAACCAATGAGTAATATTTTACCACAGCCTTCTATAGTCCCTGACTGGGCCATGCACTGTGCACCCGGCCACTTCCCCCGGTAACTTTTCCCCGGGTAACTTAACCACTGTGGCCTCGGTATACATATTATTTTCTTTGTGTAATGTAATGCTGAATCCACACACCACAACCAGAGTACAGAACGAATCAAGACAGAGGCGGTTTCCTTTCTTTTGGCAGTAAGGTGCGGAGGCACAAGGGGTTCGCTTAATTTCAAAACTTTTGAAATTAAGCGAACGCGTGCACAAAGCATAACGTTACTACAAATACTAATAATTACGTGCTTATAAAAAAATAATATTCATAAAATTTTACGGTGGTCTGAAACAAATAACATAAATTATAAGTAGCATTTGGAGAAAGAAACCTTTGTCGGAATCCAAATAAACAATATTTGTTGGGTGTGCTTTAATTTCCTTTCCCATCTTTTAAAGCCTTATTTATAGAGGAATTTAAAAGTTCGGTACAGAGACTTTTAAACGTGGGAGGTTCGCGATCTTCTGAGCACCTTTTTGTTGAAAAAACGATCCACATGTTTTCCGTTTTATGCTTATTATTGTGAGAGCTATGCATGATGGAAGCATTTTCATATACAGATTTTCGCCAAGACGAAGATTTTTTAAGCTCTGTTTATAGTATATTCTGTTTTTTCACTGCAGTTAATGGCATAAAATGCTTGACAATACCGCAGGACTATAACATGTGTTTTTACACTCCTGTCAAACACAAACGAAAACTGCATCTATTAAATAAATACTTTGAGAGCAACGAGGCGTATGTACGCGCCGAAGGAAATTTAACAGTCTATGAATGTTATCAGATTGGTCATGAAGGAACAGTCAAAGATTGAATGAATAAGGAAAATTACATGGCGGAATATAGAGCTTCAGTGGACTATTAGGTTTGGAGAAACTCTTGCAAGTAATTGAGATTCAAGAGATATTTGCCAACATAATTTCAAGAACACGCCACCTTTTTGCTTACTACTAGGTGACGTAACGTTTTAATATGTAGAAATGAGTCGATTTAGCTATGTTTGTTCGGTCAAAGTTCGAAAAGACGCTGGTATAATGTCTTACAGCCAAAGAAGGCCAATAACATGATACATTCAACTGAGGATATTGAACCGGCATTAACAATGGCAAATATGGATTGAAATCTCGACATTCTTGTCTTTGTTGTGTGAACCAGACGCTGAAAATGTTTGTATCTGCAGTAACGCAATACACAGAGCATTCGGTTGAACTCTAGTAACAGGATGCGGAATCCTTACATACTGGAAACAAAAAACTTACCAAATCAAGGCACTTTGTGTTTATGTGAGGTTTCCTCACTTGCGGTATCTTTACAAATTCTCAGTTTCAGTATCTAAACAGCCATATTGTGAACAAGAACGTATGGAATATGTCTAATTATAATCATCTGTGAATAGGGTTGCCATAGATGGCTCAACGGGAGGGGAGTGATAAAGTATACAAAACAGTTCTCAAATATATCAAAATCCTAAAATACTCAAGTAAAGCAGACGCAACAGCTATCGACAATTAATAAGTAAACTGCATTGCTGCACTGTGCTGTTTTTAAATTAGGTCGGATTTTGCAGGGATATTTTAGGTTTTGTCAGATGTCAGGTTTTTTGTTTGGAAAGATGGCTCTATACCGGTGATAGTCCCGATATATCAGACAATTATGAAGAAACCCACCAAAATAACAGTCTCATAAACATAAGTTTAGCATTTGTTGATCTGATTTTTTTGCCTCTAATAAGTCTGAGTATGAATTTGTTTTAAACATTAAACTATTTTTGCACTTGAACCAATGGAAGCAATTAATCGCGCAGAGCAGTAGAGATTTACTATGTATGATAGCACCGTATAATATTATTATCTTACTGCTGTGTCGACCACGCCCCGGGACATTGCTTCAAGAAACTTTGCTAAACAGTCCCTTTATAGCATCTCAAAGGGCGGAGTACCGAGTATACCCCAAGGTCTTCATTCTCAGAAACCCTCAAAGTCTGACCGAAACCGCGAAACAGATTCCTCCCGAGTCTGGCCGCATCACAGTCTGGTGAACACTGAACATTGCACCGCTCCGCGTGAATAGAAGCGAGATATTAATAAACGAAGCGAGATGAGTGAGGCTGCGAGTGTTGTGATCTCAGGCAATGAGTTCAGGCGTTGATCTCTCGTGGACCAACCTTGTGGGGACGAGTCACGCCGCCGAGGCTTATCTGCTAGCCGCCTGCACTCAATTAGATCAACAGAGAAACTTACAGTACGCAGCCAACGATCATAGTTCCTAACAGAATATAATATTTTTTGTAATCAGTATTATCATTTTTAAATAATAATAATATAATTACTTTTTCGTTAGATATATATTAAATTTGTAATAACTGCAAATATACATATCTTTACAATAACGGTGAAATTAGATAAATATAACAGAAAAAGTTCATAAATTCACGGGTTTTTCGGCATTTTTAACTCAAATACGCGATTTTCGCACATGTGGTTCTTTTATAAATGCGATGTTAAAAAATAAAGTTACATAATAACAATTAATCAAATTCCAATATTTGCATGAACATTTAATTAACATTTAATTTCTGTACTAAGTAACTAAATAAATTAATACAAAAATACTTGTTTCTTTTAAAATTTGCCTACAAAGGAAAACAAATTATTCTTTGCAATAATAATAGAAAATATTTTATACTTGGGTCACCATGTTCTATAAAATAGTAGCAGGTTTATGCAGAAATCGTGATGATAATTTTATCGTAAAGTGTTTGTTCATTTCACGGCAATTGCAATAAATAAGTTTCAATGCGGTAGGTAGACGGAGCAGACAATAGGACCAGGCAATAAAACGTAAGGAGAAGCAGAGGAAATAACGTTCTGCGAGCCGCGACACTAGACACTGATGGAGTCTGCCCATTTACTTTTACATAAATAAATGCAGCTAGTGGACCTGATTTCAGAAAAAGACAACAAACACACACTTATTGTAATTGCGATAAAAATATACAAAAGGCCACTAAAAGGGGGCGATTAGGAGCAAGTACATAATGTAGTTAGGTTCTAATATGTTAAATCTCAAGCTGTGAGACTATTGCCAAAAGTTATCATTATTCTGCAGCAGTGTACACAATCGGACAGTTTTGTTTATTTTATTGGAAGCATTTTAGGAAACGTAACAAATGAAAAAAATATTATAGGTACTATTATCGTATCTTATCTATCGTATCGTATGGTATTTTATACCTTATTGATGTAAATCGTATTAAAACGTTTACATCAAAAAGGTTTGTATATAATACGGAAATTTGATATGAAACTAGGTTAGATTAGGACAGTTAAGGTTAAAATTATGAAATATGAACGGGTACCCACGTAAATGTTATTATTTTTAACGTAAAGACCTCTGTGACATTTATACTAGGTTGCTAGCTAATAAAAACGTTTAATTTATAAAGCGTTAATTATTTAGGGATGCTCTTCTTAGTATAAAAAACACACAGTAGAGTTTACAAACTTTTATATATAACTTAGTTAACTTCATTATTAAAATTAATATTCTGAAAGCTTCCGGCAACTGTTTCACAACTAAGGATAAAACATACAAGTAACCCAGTTCGACAAAAGTTATGAGATTATGAGCTTTTAGTGCGGTAAATTTAAGCACGAATGTATTAAAAAACATTAACAAAATTAATTATAATACGCGCAAGGTGGCAACGCCACTAATATTAATACATTTAAAGGCAGTTACTATTTTATAGTTTATGTTCAAACATAAAACGCACAGGTAAATAATCTATACTTGCAGTGCACCTGCTTGTGTTAAATGCCTGTCCTGGAAGCGGACATCGCTAAAATAATCGCTTAGCGGACTGTAAAGTATGTTTACAGCCAGTGCCACAACATTCTGCCGCAAACTTATCTTTACGACACATAAATCAACAAGTTCAGTCATGAATGTTATTAGATTAATGTTATTGGACGATAACCACGCAGGTTTGTGAAAATCGATGCACGGGCCAAGGTCGACATGTTCCACTAAAAATAATAAGTTTCTTGGAAATGCAAATGCGACTACAATGCAAAACAGGGAGGTAGAAGTAGGCGGGGCTAGGATGCAAATATATTTTACGATTTCCGTCTGTTATAGGATCACTTCCTGGAGGCCAACACTGCAAGAAGATAGATTGCTATATGAAACTTATTGATAGGCCGAAAGTGGGGGAAGATATAAGAAACTTAAAGTGAGAGAAAGATACAAGAAACATGCTTCACGATAACTTCTTGGAGGCCTACAGCGAGGAAAAGACAGAAGAAACTGGCTGTACGAAAACTTCTTGGAGGCCTGCAGTGAGGGAAAGACAGAAAGAGCGTGCTTCTTGGTCCACACCGAGGGAAGACAGAAAGAAACATGCTTTACTATAAATAACTTCTTGGTAGATCCATACTGAGGAAAGATAAAAAGAAACCTGCTTTACGAAAACATCTTGGTGACCGACACTGAAAGATAGAAATAATCAAAATAATTGGATTTAAAAGTATTTTTTCATTAAAAAATAATTATTGGCGACCTCCGTAAAGCGAAGAGGTGCTTGGCTCCGGGTCCAGAGGTCACGATTTCAAAACCCGGCAAAATGCAAATGAATCGTGTTTTTTTCCGCGCAAGAACAGAAATACATTGTATTTGAAATCTAGAAGGTCTGATCGTTTTATTATGTGTAGCATAATTTTTTTTTTAATCGCTTTAGTGGGAAAAATCATCTCAGAACATAAAATAAATACACCGATAATTTTTTTATTGGAATAAAATGGTTCGTGGTTGCAATGAAGCCGTAGTGACCGCCGAAGTGAATAATGCTGGAAACAAAGAAATTTCCTGTGTTTTTGTTCGATTCTAACCAAAATGGGGGGCGAGCGTCGAAACCAGTCGCGCTGCGTTGCTCACACAAATTGCGGCAGCAACTAGGCACAACTAAACAGGAATCATAATATCACATAATATCAATCATAAAAAACGAGAACGAATCATTTTCAAAAACAAGAAGATTTCCAGGAAACTGGAGAAGCGCGACAAGTTTTTGAAATGGTTTGCAAATAATAAGGCAATTCACCAACCGCAAAACACTGCCTAAAGACGGTCATAATAAGAAAACGACACAAAAATACTGAAAAATTACAATAGGCATATTTGTGTGGGTCAGCATAATTTCGAAGGAAATTGAACGTAAATTATACCACTGAAGTGAAGATAACACTAACAATCTAAACGAAAATATGAACATGAACAAAGTTATAAAAAGAGAGTTAGATTTTTTTAATAAAAATTGAACGTAAATTGATTATTTATGGGTTATGACGACACAGACGCTGTCCAAATATCCAAATATCAAAATGTCGGACATAACGGACACCTGTCAATTGCAAGCAAATTCTTCGAAGTGTCCAACACACCGCAAAGTAATAATAAGTCAATTCTTCGAGTAACTAATTAAAATTTGCTCGATTGACTCTTTCAGAGTTTAGAGCATAGAAACTAGTTTAAAGTGGAAATAAAGAATGCAAAACTGTAAAACCAGTATCGTAAAAAAATATATCCAATTAAAATTTTGAAGGCATCATTAGTTTAAAAACTGTTTTGTAAACCTAGGTTTTAGCCTGTCCCGATACGATGTCAGAACCAAAAGATAACAATATATTAAAATTACCTACATATAAAGATTCGTTGAAAGTATATAAAAATAATAACATTTGCATAGCGCAGTTTTGTGTTATTTCACTTCCAAGTGCGCTTAGATAGACTTGCCCTGATATGAAATCAAGTTAGCGGAGCTTTATACGAAAGTTCATTCCGGGGGTGAAAACTTTCAAATCGTCGTTGCATATCGCTTGCTAAGGGTTGGTTTGTACTATGTCCACAAAAACTCGTATTGAGAAAACGAGGTTTGAAGTTTGAAAAAATTCTATTTTTGTTTCGTTTACTTCAAACTAATTGTTATATCTAAATAATAATATAAAATACAAGGGTTAATTTACCTTTAAGTAAAAGAACAATGTAATTGGTTGAATTTTTATTCGAATAAAAGCATAATCAAGAACGTAAAAGGACACTTTTTTAAACAAAATAGCAAAAAAAAATAATGTTGGTTTGTACCATGATCATATTTAATGTTGGTTTGTACCATGATCATATTTAATGTTGGTTTATACTATATCAATGATCTGGGCGGAGATAGACCAAACCAAGTGTAATTTCATCCCATGGCACATAAAACAATAATAATTTCACATTTACATACATAAGGATTTAAAAAATAATAATAAAAATTTAAAAAATGTCATTAGAAACGATAAAATTTAGTATTGTCGTATGAATTAATAAAATGTGTGGAGTAATCAAACATTAGTAATTTTTACACACACCAATAGTAAAAAAATTGGATTGGCCACTGGACATGGTACACTCCAACTCTAATTTTTTTGTAATTAGTATGGAGATAGTTCCTGATGATATTTTTTTTTGTGTGTCGATATAGTCAATAAAAATATGATTAATATTACTGCATTCACAGTTTAAAAAAACCATAAAACATACAAATCAACCCTCAGCAAGCGATATAGAATATGAACCATGTGATACTGGGAACATTCAGAGATAATCGATAAAAAACTGTTTAAAAAAATAACGAAACGGAAAATAACAATTCTTTTTATAAACAAAGTAGGAAAAATATATTTCATTCATTATAAGAATATATTTATGGCAAACCATAATTATTTTACGCCAGAAAATTGAATTTTAACGCGTTTTTCTCACAAGCTTCACATTTCTATGCACAGTTTTTTTCACATGGTTCATATTCTATACACAGTTTTCGTCATAATTTAAATACCATAATAATGTCAAAATATTTCATTTAAATTTATTAAAATTTGACAGCTAGGCATCACAAAATGATGTTAATATTATGTACATACAAAGGCAATTGAATTGTGTAGTGGTTTGCAGAGGATATGACTTTTTTTTATTTTTTTATTATGTTCTATTTTGATCGTCCTCACATGGTTTATTTTCTATCGCCTTAAATATTTGATATTTTGACATGGCTCATATTGTAGAAGATACAGAAAGAAAAGAAAAATAACTGTATATTTAATTCATTTCCGTCAAAATCGTCACATTGTTCATATTTAATATGCAACGACGAAATACTGCATTGAGTTCTATAAAAACACATACTTCCGAAACGCATGTTTATTTTTAAATATCTATATTATAATAGTGCATTGACTACGACTGACAGACGCAGAAATTAAGTGATAAAAGTGGAGCCGCAATTCCAATCCATCCAGGTAGATAGGAAATCTAAACGAAGTAGCTTATAATAGTCGAGAAGTTGTTTTTCAATTTTAATTATGCTCCAATTATTATTATTACAACGCATAATGAATGCTGCCTATTAGTGTAGTTTGACGTCAAAGGTTTTAACCGTATTATTAGAACATGAGTAATAGATTCTCAATCAGCCGAGCGGCGGGGGAAATCATTATACTTGTAAATTTTGTCCATTCACCCGCCTCAATGGGCACCGACTCATCAGGTGCGAGGCGGACGTGAACGGCAACGGCAGGACCTAAATACTAGTACATTTAGCCCAGTCAATCTAGACAAAAAACAGGCCCTAACTCGGACAAATTAGGGGAAAGCTGAATTTTTACAGGTGGATAGTACTTTTTTTAGGGAGTATTTTCCAAAAAAGTCCCCACCCCTCCCCCGCTTGCTTCCCCCCCGGTCTCCGCCAAACCTTGAAATTGAAGAGTTCTATAAAATCTATTATATCTTCTAAACTATAACATATATCAGAAAAAAAAATTCATTACTGAACTTCTCACAAAATTTCCTAAAAATTATATAATTCAACTTTTTTTATTATCTGCGTTAGTTTGGCCAGTAATAATAAGTTTGTTGTTAAAAAAAATTTTTTTTTGGAAAAATAATTTTTTGAAGTTGAATATTTTTGTTGTCTGAGATAATATGAAAAAATACTTTAAACAAATCATTTGCCAAATTTAACAAGCTTTAAAACCGTGTATAACAATGTTTACTTACATCCTTTATTATTATCTAAAATAGTGGATAAGCGCTTAATGGCGTGTGCTTGCTGGCGGTAACACGGAGCGCGGGGCCGAGCGACATGTTATGTTTGTCGCTCTTGTCGCGTCGCTACTTGTTGTTTTAAGTTGAAACAAATAAATAAATAAAATATAAAGTTAGTTTGATCTCCTATGTCTTAAGGTTAAGGTGTGTGTCGGTTTTGTACGTTATATATATTGGACTTGTTGTGCCAAGCGTTAAGTGTATCAAGTTTTTGTGCGTTTTACCATCTTCATCAGGTAAAAACATTGAGAAAAACTTAATTAACCAGAAATTGACACACTGAAAATGTCTGAAGAGAACCTATTGTGTATTTTTTTTAAAAGACCTTACAGGAAATGTTGTTGTAGTAATGAAAGGGTTACAAATGCTAATTAACGCTATTTTTAAATAAATGACAATAATCATGTAAAATTAACAATTTTTTAATACCGCAACCGTGCACGTAGATTATAAATATACATGTTAATTGTAGCCCGTCGACCAGTACACCTCAGCCATTTCTACGGCATTTAGAAAATACATTTAATTTCATGGAGAACTGTACCTATAGTTTGTGACAAAAAACTGTTTTTAATCATAAACTACCCCATACATATGTGTTTGTGACAAAAACACAGTTTTTAATCATCAACTACCTCATTCATATCTCGAACAAATACATATAAGATAAACATTGATTAATGCTTGCAAAACAATATATGATAGGTGTGCAAATAGGGGTGCAAAAGTAAAATCTAAACTGTTAAGTGATCTCGCTATCACGACATTTACAAGAAGTTCTTTAAAAGTAAACCAACTCAGTATGTAGGAAGATCTAAAGATGATAATTCAGCGAAAAATTTTCTTAAATTCTGTGATTTCTTAAAAAAATACTGACGAATGTCAGTTTACATAAGAGTAATTAAGGGAAATAGTAATAGACATTTGTGGCACTGATTGATGGCACTGAGCAAATAATTTTAAATTTTAAAATGTAAAATTTTCTCCACCCACACTCTTTCATTTATGTTTTATTAGTCAACCAATGTTTGATTCTTTTCATTAGTTTCATCATAATTTAGCTTTAAAACCCAGGCGAAATTACCTATTGACATTTTACAGATTTACGTAATAGGTACAAAACCATGTAATTTATTTAAAATACCTTACAACTTATATTTAATGTACTGTGTAAATCTTATAAACAAATAAATAAATAAAAATAAAATAAATGATAATGGACCTGAAATTACGAGTAACCCCGCCTCAATAGCATCTGCAAGCCAATTAGTATCAGACTGAATAGTATCTGAATAGTACCAGACTCAACTGTATTATGTGACGATGTCTATGAGGTAGGATTCAAAGCTATGAAGAAAATGACAGGGCAAAGTTTTTCCTTAGTAAAACTACACAGATCGGATATGGATGTTACTCAAGCCAGTAATAAATCTGTCAGAGTTGGAACTAAAGAAGCTGTAATCAACCATCAGCAGGTATTCAATAGTATATTATACGTATGTGACAGTCCTGAAAAGCTCAAATTCTACTTTGAGTTTGAACTAACTTCGCATCCACCTTCTTTATTTGATGACGTTTCTTTAAAGAAAGGTAAGAAAGCTTCCATTATGAAAGCATTTGACGATGGTATCGTTGATGTCAACTTCACAAAGGATGATTCTGCATTTATTCTTGATAGTTGATACTTATTAGATGCAGTAGTACTCTACTTTCCATGATATTACCAAAATATATGCTAATTATGTGTCTCAAAAGTATGGTTCAAATGTAATAATAGTTTTTGATGGTTACACTGAGAACGCTACAACAAAACAGCAGGAGCAGTTGAGAGGAGAACATCAATTGAAATTATATTTTCTTATGATACTGTCTGTACAACACCTCAGATAGATTTTCTCTCCAATTCTCAATAAGGAGAGATTAATAGAAGCTGTTAAAACTATGTGTCATGCTGCAAACATACATACAGTAACTGCAAACGATGATGCTGATACGGAAACAGGGGTCAGGCGATTTAGTCTTTACAGCTTGGTAGCACTGTAGTGGTTGTTGGAACAGACACAGATAAGTATTGCTAGTAGCATTAGCCCCTCCAACGGAAAACAAGCTTTTTTTGGAAACAATAGCCATTTCTACTAACACCGGTACAGTGTATTCTGTTCAGTTTCTTGCACATATGTATGGTGATCAAAGAAAACTCATATTATTGGCCCACGCTGTCACAGGATGTGACACAATCTCTGCTTTGTATGTTGTCGGAAAAATGAAGGCTGTAAGTCTTCGACAGATTTGAAAGATGCGTTCCATTCAGCCACACATGGAAAAGGATCTGCTCTTTGTATATGGTGAACGCTTTCGTTTGTCAGCATTGGCAAAATACAAGAATCTTGATGAGGCTAGATATTTTAAATTTAAGAATTTAAATGCCAATATGTCTCTTAAATCTAAATTTGATTTTGCACAACTTCCACTAACAAAGAACGCTTCCACTAACAGCATCTCCTAAGGACATTCCTCCAATTTAAACATGGCTTAGGAAATGATCTATCATCTAATGAATGGGGATGGCAAAGAAGAGAATTTAAGTTAACACCTATATCAATGACATGTAGGTACCGCGGCTCCAATTGAGCTTCTCATGCTGATTTCTCGTAACTGTAAAACCTCTTGTGATATGTGTGGCCACTGCAGTTACATACCTTCAAATACTGATGAAATATTTGAAGACGACTGTGATGTTCTATGAATAATAAATCATTTTCAGTAGTCCCTGAAAAGTTATATAATTTTTGTATTGTTATTCTTTACATACTTTTATTGCAAAGATTATTTATTGTTAAGTATTTTCATATCGTGAATCAATTAAAAAGTACTTAATATTTCAATTTGTAACCAAAATAATGCTTCCTAAGCACAAATCGGCCACCTACAACCACAGAGGGTTAGGCCTTACCGTCGCTTGCTCGCCGCGGCGCGCCGTGCCGCCCTGCGATTGATTCGGATTTTGGCCAATATTAAAGAAAAAAGTAGGCAATGTTATATATCGCTTTAAAGCTTATTAAATTTGGCAAATAGTTTGTTTGAAACATTTTTGCGTGTTTCCTCAGACAAAAAAAATATTCACATTTTAATCAAAAAAATTTGAAAAAAAATTTTTTTTTCGCGACAATGTCATTATTATTTGCCAAACTGTAGTAGATATCAAAAAATATTTTAAATCTTTTTTTTAGACAGTTTTTTAAGAAGTATAACGGTGAAATGTTTTTTCAGATATATATTATAGTTTAGGAGATATAATGGATTTTGCAGAACTCTACAATTTCAAAGTTTGGAGGGGGGCAGGGGGGGAAGCAAGCGGGGGAGGGGTGGGGACTTTTTTGGAAAATACTCCCTGTAAAAAGTACTATCCACCTGCAAAAATTCAGCTTTCCCCTAATTTGTCCGAGTTCAATGCGTTCATTGACTGGGCTAATTCGTCTATAGTATAAAATTAAACGTATGTCTCACAGTCGTTCCCGCTGTTTCTAAATGCAACCTTTCGACCGATCTTAATAAAATTTGCATAGCTACTCTACGCTATTTTTAATTATTTTATACACCTACAAATTATCTTATATGTTTTTACATTATCTGGACTGCGAGTTGACGTAATACAACATTGTATAGTTTTAAAGTTAAATTATGCGCATGAGCGCCATCCAATTATTTTTGCAACCTGTTAGATATATTGTACACTATTTTCTATATTCAGAGAAGACCAGGACAACAACAGGACGTTGTGAACGCCGTGCAGTACCGAGTACGGACCGCAAGGAGAAAATTATATAAACATGACCACAGCCAGTCATTTCAATCAGAAAATAAAATACATCTGACGCCTATGGACGCTGCAGCCATTATTATAATACCCCCTCTGTCACTGGCGGAAATTGAAATGCCAACGCTATAAAGTAAGCACAACAAAGAACACCCATATAATTGATAAATTACTGGCATTACTGTCAATGTCCACTCCATGCCGAGCTGAACTGAAAAGGGTTCGCTAGAATTGTGATTGTCGTTGACACCTTTCAACGCGTTGTCAGACACGTTAAATACAGATACCTGTACCTGGTACCTGGATTTCGATACATGATATAATATTATTTTCCATTTAATGATGGGCATAATCGAATGACGTTTCGAATAAATTGATCAAGACACTAACGAGGCTGTCAACGTACCTCCCAAAAGCAACCCTACCCTAAAGGTAGTAAAGTAATGTTTTAACATCACAAATACATCCATTCCAAAATAGATTATACATATAAATAATATCGACAATGACGCCGACAAATCATGTTACAATCTACATTCCTCTGCCCACTCTACTTCATATCATAATAATAATAATTGGATTTGTAGAGCGCCGTTTTGTGAGAAATCACCTCAAGGGCGCTGTACATTTTATTACGACTTCTTAGGCTCTATCTAGAACTATTATTTACAAATAGATACAGAAAACATACTTACCTGACAGGTCACTTCCGATAAAAACACTTTAATTAGAAAGTTTATGCTTGGGGGAGACTATATTAAAACATTGGACATTGTATAATTTTACATTTGATACACCATCACTTTTCATCATATATTCATGTATAAAGGCGCTTACCAACAATGCACATCTGCAGAATAGATTATAAACAAAATCATTATTATTTACATGAAAGATTTCCGAATTTTTGGATGAATTATACACAAAATCTAGTGTGTGTGTAGAGTAGAATATAGTAGTATTTACTGGGATATTTGAAAAAAAAAAACTTCTTTAAGACCGTCTAGTGCAGCTGTTCCTAACCTGGGCAATATACCAATGGTGGGACGATCAAGAGCTACAAGTACTTCGGGGCGAATTTAATATAATTTTAGGCGATAGACGTACTTACTTTAACACTGTGGATAATTCCGGGCTTTTTATGTTGAGATCTACGTTTGATGCAATCTAAAGGTTTCCGTTTTATAAAATTCCATAAGATTTTACAGTGAAAAAATCTTTGGAATCCGGCATTCTGAACGATAAGAATCAACACCATTTACTGGTTTTGTCTTTGGAAGTAGTCAAATTTTCGCCTGCTTTCTTTATAAGCGCTATAATTCATTACGGGGTGTTAAATACACAACTTGAAAAGTCGGCAATGGGCCTAAAAAGGTTTGGAACCTCTGGTCTAGCCCTAGTATGCAGTACAGTTCAGACATGGCCACTAGATAAACACCATTTCAATTCCGATTCGTGCTATTCCACCAGGGCGATACTGAACACCCACTCCATAAATACTACTTACTACAACATGGTCAAATGGTTAAGTAACACATTACCATCCGACGTCTTCGGCTCTCATGCACCGCGCTATCCACAGTGAACAGCTATTGTCTGATGGGTCATGTAGATATAACGGTACAACCAGAAATGGCCTAGTGTTGTGTTCCACCAGCGAACAATTTATTACAATGCATTGCTTGGATAAAGTATAGAAGCGGGCCGATGGCGATGGTAGTAAAGTATCATGAAATACGCAGTGAAGGATTTAGGAAAAAATATTGGGGTAAAATTTCCCAATGTAAATTTTAAATTTGGTACATTTTATAAAAGTTTTGACGCCCCCGAGAATTGCCACCAGGTGAACAAAATCATTTTGCACTCCCTAGGTCCGGTACTGATAATTTGACCCGGGTTGGTTGCTAGGAAACTTCGAATGCCTCCGGTGAAGCAAGTATTTGGTTAGTTGGATAAACACACACGTCATCGCGCAAAAAAGTCAATATTGTGTGCTTGGTCTGTGACACTGTGACCCAAGGCGGACTGAAGTACACTAATACTGTTGAAACTTTTAAAAAATGGCAAAAGCCAGTTTTCATAAAAATAAAATAAACTTCACATGAATACACCATAATATTGTTATATTATTAATTCAATAAAGAACAAAGAATTTAAATTTATTTATTTCATCAGAAAAATAACATGAATATATTATATATAATATCATATCACTACATAATCGTGTATTGGTTACATTTTGAGTATATTTTTATTTTTCTTCTTTTAGACAGTAATGTAATAACTAGGAGGCGGCTAGACGGTGGCAAAACGAAGAATTCCAAGTCACGAATCTGCAAAAACATCATTCGGAGATATTGAAATTTGAATTTTTGAAATTATATGTTTTTGTAATAACGAATCAATTCTAAACTTCAAACCTCAATATCTCCGAATGGTGTTTTGCGAATTTTCAACTTTGAATTCTTCGTTTTGCCACCGCCTAGCCGCCTACTAGTAATAACATATTTAATGACAATAACATTAATACAGTAAAGAACAAAAATGATGTAATCAATTTTCTATTAGCAAAACATTTATTTTTTCAAGTATCCGTAACCGTAAAAGCTAAGATTTCGTACATATTAATACCATTTGGCTTAGTAAATTGTTCGGGAAAGGGGAATAGATAAGTCGGTACCGAATGTGAATATCGAACTCAATCCGTCCGATTGCCAGTCGAATATGCCTTACCTGCCGGGCTAACTCACAATTTATTTGTAGAAACGTTTTTAAGAAAGTGATACGTTTGGTATATTACGAAGAGGTTCATTTTGTAGGAAATTCAAAACATGGTTATTGTGTTGTTTTCAAGATTTGAAAAGAAAAAATCCTAATAAATCGGTGCGCGAAAATAAATGACTAAATAAATGCACAATATATAGAGTACCTTTTTGTGAGAGCCCATCTCAAGAAGGGCTTACTAAGGTACAACAAATAGTATGTTTTTCTGTTGACGATTTGAAATAAATTAGTTTTCCGCGACCTCAAGAACCTTTTTTCGTTATTTCTTGCTGTAGCAACCCTCGGGCGCCCAGTCGTGTTTTCTATTACGCGAGTGGGTAGATTTAATATTCAATTCCAGGAATCCCGGAATTCGGGAAAGGGGCGGGTGAAGTGGCACGTGCTGAATCAGGACACTTGCTAAATTATTCCTCACGGGGCCACCCTCAGCGTGTGCCCAAAGACAACAAAAATACAACTTACAACAATGTACAATATAGACATTTTGGATAGAATGTAATATCATCATCATAAAGTGTAGAAATTTAGAGATGTCATCAAAATGTGGGTTGGGTGTCATTAAGATGATACCCGGTGGTGCAGAAATAGATTTTACTAAAATATTGCTGTCACTGTTGCTCTTACTCCACCGGATATTGAGCGAAAGGGACAATGCACTGACACCTAACTAAAATGGAGGTTTTGTATTCCCCACTTTTCTCTTCCAAAAATGGACTGATTTTCAAATTTTTTTTTACCAACTACATAAGAAAAAACTATTCTATATCTGTACGTTTTGCTTTTTTTAAAAAAACATTGTCTGGTTTGTATACTGAACATCTTTTGACGGCGTTTAAACCAGTCAATTTTATTGATTTTTGGAAGGTCATAAGTTCTATAAAAAGTAACTTATCAAAAAAAACAAAAAGTACCAACACGCTAGTAGTTGATATCTATTTTATGCAAAAACAATATTTTCTCTAGGGTTAAAATCCAGAGAGATAAATAGGGAATACGTTTGTATGGAAAAATCACCGCCGGGTATCCTCTTAAGAATTAAGATAGTAATACAACGCAGAAATGTTGGATAGGTGTCCTCAAAATTGTAATACAATGCAAAAATATGATATCAAAATTGTAATACAATGCATACATTTGCGATGTTGTTATCTAAATGACAATACAATGCACAAATTTGAAAAGGGCAAAATTAAAATCACAATACAATGCATTCACACAAATATTCGATCGGTGTCATTTGGGAAGGAGTTATCAAAACGTCAGTATAATTTTGAATAATAGACGTTACAATAGTGCCGACGCACGTTGAAATATGCAACAACTAATAATATTTCAAAATTCTGTCTTATTATTGTGGGTGAAATTGCAAAACATTTTGTGGTGTACGCGCCACGGCTAGGCTACTACGGTAGGGGCCGGGTCAAATCGCCTATTTATTATTTATGTGCCACCACAAATGAAGATCGACTGAAAGAACGCAACAGCGGAAATGCTATCTTCGTGGCGCTGCACCTCTAGACTCCAACCCTTTAAGGGACTAGCAAAACTTGTCTGAAGATGTGGTCTTCTAGTTATCATAGTAACCATAGTCCTCATCTCCTTTCCCTCCTCAATACCTCCAGTTTTACAACGTACCCCAATTGGGGATGTCGTAGTCTCACTGGCTCCATACGGGAGCTGTTAAGACTTTCGTGAGGTATTCACATAAAAAAAAAATATATTTAATAAAAGACAGTTGGGAAAAAAAACGTTTAATCTAAATTATTATTACCTGGCGGCAGCATTTTTAATAGTCATCCGAGTATTCTTGGAATAATCGTAATAACACGGCAAGTCTAAAGTACACTTGGCACTTGCCGCATTGTTTTTTAAAATCTGATGATGGAATGATACACAAACAACAAGCATAAAGAATAATAATAACACAGAAGAATACTGTAGTTAGGGCCTAACGACCGACAAAACGTGTCATTAGGCAGATGCTAAGGGACTGCAAATAATCAGAAAAAAATACTAAATAAGTACGCGGACTGTTCCTGAGCTAACGGCTTGGAAATCTTCCGGGCCATGGGCAAAGGAAGTAAATACGAATATCTCTCATTATTAAAGACCTCGTCAAGTAATCTTGACCAATTTGGAGACATATTTTATGAAATGATACACATATACAGAAAGTAGGTCGCCAGACACTGGTTATCGATATTCATGGCGACCATTAATGAAAAATGTCAACCTTAAGAAGACTGACAAAAATAAGAAATTTGGTTACTAACCACTTACGTAATTGAAGTATGTCAATAATGGAAGGAAAAATAAGCTTCAATAAACAAAAGTAAACATTTTTTTAATAAAAGATGTTCAAATAAATTGCTTCATTATTTCCATGCCCTTCAAAACACATACAAAATTCTAAAACTCTTACATTAGACAAAAACAATTTGTCACGGCTTTCAAAACCAACAGTACAAACTTGTGGGCTAGTCTTTATTTAGTTTTACGTGCACCTACTTACTATGAAAACACCAATATTTTCTAAGCCATTAAATTGTTTTGAAATGTAGTAATCTACATTGGTAGGCCATACAGTATTTAATTGTGAGATATGGACTCAAGCGTAGGACATTAAAATATTTGAAGATTATAATTAACTTTGAATTTAAATCTGACACAATCGTTTAACAATATGTGGCATTGATTAATTAAGAATAAAGAATTGCAATTCACTCTAAAGAAACTAGAAAGTATCCATTTACAAGTCTCTCGCAAGAGATAATCGATAGAATACGAATTGATGGAATGAAATGAACAACATCACAGCAGGAAACAATGACCGAGCAAATAAATAAAAAAACGTGTGGGTATGAACATACATCACAAAGAGCTTTTGTAACTCAATAAATTATTACAAATCGTACCACAGTGGCATTGTAATGTTTGTTACTCATAATGGCATTAAGATTGCAAGAAAACAAATGGCCGGCAAATTAGAGTAAGGTCATTCTATTCTCCCGTCTTCCTGATCACTCGGAAATGTCAATAGATCAGTCGTGATAGATCGGCGGGTTCGGACAATCCGTGAACCGCCGTCACGAGTCACGACTGTACCAGTACCAGAGTACGAGAGTACCCATACCGGAGTACCAGGGGAGGAGCGGCAGGAAGAGGCGCCTGAAGGCGGGGGCAGTAAAAACTGGTTTCATGGTTGAAGCGGGTCCAGAAGAAGAGAAGTGGGAGGCAGACGAGGAAGACAAGAAGAGACCAGAACATCGCGACTCATTTGTCAGCCTTAATCTACAATCTAAAGAAGTAATTTAGAAAACTACGGTGAAGCAAAGGCAAATCAATCAAAGAAGCGTTTAGGGGCATCTCATTAGATTGTTTTACTTTTTGTCCGTTAGTGACTCGAGAAAATGACTTCACTTATACATTATTTACGTTATTAAAGATTACATATATAACGTTAAATTATTTTATTAAATGACAAACAATGAATGCTACTTAAATATTTACGATGGAAAAAACTTTCCAAAAATTAGGCATCATGTGGCTAATTTAAGTGGATAAAAAAGAAACACATTCACAACAAATTGTAATTACACGAAACACGAAGAAAGGTTTTTTGTTGTATTTTGGGTTTAAATGTAATAATGTTATTATTAAGTTCTGCAATATTTTAGTTTTTTATTATTGTTACAGCTGTTTCGGCTTAAAATGCCATTTTCAAACTGTGGTTGCACCACATTGAGACGACGTTCTTATACGATTTTAAATGTGGGGTATAAAAGCAAAAACACCACTCTCCAAAAATGGCGAAATTGAGTTACAAATGCCAATCTATGCGCAATCATCCCATTGAGATCCCTAGAAAAATCAACCGCAAATCATGGAAAAATCGAAATGAAAATAGGGTTTAGATGAAAATCGCCACTCTCCGAAGCAAAATCACCCACTCTCCGCAAAAGCCAATCACAAGCCTGAATTCAAAATAAATTCAACATGTTCATGTTCATTGGTCAATGAACACATAATTATAACATTTCACTTAGAATTATACTTTTAAAGTTATTACTAAAAAAATCACACGAAAAATGCGTAGTATTCTTTGATCGGTTTTTTGTGGTTTACCGAAAACAGTTCGTTTTAGCTTTTAAACCCCTCAAATATCAATTCTTTACAACTACAAAATTGAAAATGGCCTTGTAAGACGTAATAGCTGTCACAATAACAAAAATATTTGCAGAACTTAATATTAACATTATTAGATTAAAAAAAAATTATGAAATGATGTTCTACGAATTAAAAAAAATAATAATAAGAAATGTGTTATTTACTTTTTTATAGGAACGAGAGTTATGTTCGTAAACTTCGAAATGATTTTTCCAAATACGCTATATTTGCTTTTATACACCATTAAATTATAATTATCTGTTTTGGGTGTTTTGGATTTAACATGTTTGAAATACGTTAAACATTCATTCAAACATTGAATTCTAAATTTGAAATTCGTAAATGCAATTCAAAGACATCGAGATGTTACAGATAGGTACCTAGTCAGGTGGTATACGGCGTTTGAATTAGCCAAAACTCTTTACTAGAGTTTATTTTGGGTAAAAATATCAAAGTGTCGCTTTGTATGGAAACTGCATCGCAACAAACAAATTGAAATATCGTCCAACTGCTCCCCAGACCAAGGGTTATCAATGCAAAGAGCAAAGTCTGTAGAGTTGTCATTCAGACCAGCAAACAACCAAAATCAAACTCATATTCAAACGGATGTTGTGTGTCTTTCAAATGTACACGGAGAAAATTGTTATTAAAAAATACGATCATTTTATTCGTATTAAAAACGGGACTGAAATTCTTACGAACAAATTAACAGGGTTTCAATGTTTATTGGCGGGAAAATGTAAGAATAATTTGTTGGTATACTTACGAAATTTACGTATACCAACAAATTATTCTTACATTTTCCCGTTAATAAATAAAAAAACATTGAAACCCTGTTAATTTGTTCGTAAGAATTTCAGTCCCGTTTTTAACAATTTTACGAAAAAAATTATTGTATTTTTGAATAACATTTTTCTCCGTGGAAATTGGAAAGTGTCCGGGTCATTCATAACATTGCTCAACTATATTACAAAGTGATAAATAAAAGAAAACATTGCACCAGTTCACAAAACTCATAAAAACATTATAATTTACGATAATTATATTTAGGTAGGTACCTGCCTACCCATAAAAATGTGGCTCCTAGATTCAGAGAAATTAGAAGATTCTTCTTGCTTTATTACTTCTTCGTGTGCTCAAAGAGAAATAAGTTAATAAGACGAGGTTACGTAGGTACCTACACATAGATTTCATCTAAATATCTGGCAATTCCACTCGTCTAATTTGGACGAAACAAGCTTATAGCGTGTGTGTCCATAAAAAACGAACAACATGGAGATTGTGGTATAATTAGCTGCAAATGTAAAATAATTCGTTACATAATCGCCCCAACGACGCCGGGCCGAACAAAAATAATGGTATTTTACGACGATAAAAAGCGTCCGTATATTACAATATAATAATAATAATATAACCTCAAACATCACTGGTGTAATGCGATGTTTTTCCCGCTAGAAAACAAACCATACAAGTACTTATATGCATAATAATAATAATCTACTAGTAGGTAGGTTCCTATGTAATATTATTATTATTATACTCCTCGGGTACAGCACTGTGAGCATCGATCCCTGGCCTGCGACGTTGCCAGATTTCCTTAGGCCCAAGCAGCGGGACACTCATACTAGTGCGGGGCACATCGCTGTGTGTGTGCATACAATACGCTACAACCCGCAGTCACTAAATACACGGCGATCGCAAACTCGCAAAATGTAAACAATCATCTATCTATTTGTGCTTTTTCTAGATAATAATGTTATATTATTAATGTGATTGATGACGAATAAAAGTAAACTTGAAATATGGGTGACTTCAATTTATTCTAAATCAATTATTATTATAAAAAAATAAACAAACACTTAGTTTCATTATTTAAAATACCAACATGTTTCGTAAGCAATCCTTGCTTCTTCAGGGTTTACTTAAAACTAAATTACAAAATGAAATGTCAATGGATGGGGGTAAATTATTATTTTTGGAAATCTGCTAGCCTTTGTAAATATTTATTCGCGCTTCTGCAGAATGAAATTACAGAGAAAATTTTGTAGTACGTTTATTTAAAAAAAAATATACCTATATTATATTTATATATTAACGGCATTTAAGAAATAATTTTTTAAAACTAAAATATTATACCAATCCACACTCATTTTTATCTAAATTTGTGATAAATTTAACGGCTTACAAAAATTACAACATCAACGAAATCACAATTGTGAATACAAAAAAATATTTGCTGTATTTTTTAAAAAATTTAAATGTATATAGATCATCTGTAATTAATTAAACTTTATAATTTATAAAGAAAATGGTAAATAATTAAGTTCAATTTATCACCAACATAGTTAGGTACCTATTTTCTTTGATAAAACGAAATTAATTAAAGTTTTTATATTAAAATTTTTACTATAGATAACTAGTGATTATAAACCAATTAAAAGTTCTACGGAAACATTGTAGGAGCCGTATGAAATGTTATAATGAAAAATGAATTGAACATTAAATGATATTAATTATCACACTCTTGTAATATGAATATAAATTTACACATACAAAAAGATTTAATGATAGTCAATATGCTTGAAATTACAATCCAGCTAATTAGTTATTGCAATAAACATAAATTATACACTAAATTGAGTGTGTTGTACGAGAAGGTTTATAATGAAGATGTTTTATCGATAGTTAGGTAGTTTCACCCTGTACAGCGGCGTGAATAATGTGGGAGTGTGTGCGTCTGTCGGGTGGTAAAAACCCCGCTGGTGTAAGTTCACAGTAGTGAGCCCAATTGAGAAGCTGTATGTGTTGTGTAAGTCTGCCGCAGTGTGCGTGAGGACAAGTTGTAATGCCACGTTGCCATTCCGAGATTAGACTCGGGACCGTTAAGTAAAAATTATTACTGTGCGCCGGTCGGTTTTAAATTTGTCACTGTGCGCAGAACGAATTTTGGCCATTTCTGGGCAATGGAATTATTGATAGGAAAATGTGGTAAGCGATAAATTAACGAATACAACAAATTATAGATAAAACAATAAAATCGTATCGAAACAAACATCACATAGGTACCAGTAACATTAAATTAAAGAACGTAATATAAAAAAAAAATGGTTTCTATAAGATACAAAGTAGAAATAGTCAGTATGTCTGTAAGTTGACGGAATAATCGGTTTATAATAAAAAAATTACAATATTATAATAAAACAAATTTAAAACTTTTTCCACTTTAATTTAATGACCGTAACCGGTTTCAGCTTGTCAAAGCCATCTTCAGACTGGTGAAAAATATTCTTAACCTAGGGATTTTATACAAAACATATTAGGGAGGGGGAGGAGGGGGCGGGGGGAGGGAGGGGTGGTCTACAGGGATTTTATTCAATTATGGATTTTATTACATTTGTTGTTAAGTGGTCTTGAGTGTCCAACTATCTAATTATTTTTTTGGTTATTCCCAGTAGGCTAATTACATAGGGTTGGTAGCTTACATACTTTAGTATTGTTTGGGAAATACCTTACAAGTAATGTGAATTATTAGCACCTAATTTTATTGTTGTCAAGTCTATTATTAATTACAATCTTTATTATATTTATGATGTTATGGAATTTTTTGATTAAACAATTGATTTTATAAAGGGGGATACGTTGGAGTAGGATTATTCTTATAATGGACCTAATACAAACAAAGTACATATTTTACTTGGAACATATATGATAGAAAATTACAATGGATACAATAGTGGAGATTTTGCAAATGATTCTAATTTCTTATTCATTACAAATATAGGGTCTACTTTTTTGTTAGGCGGGTTATTTCTAATGATTCTAGTTTATCAAGTTTATGACCCTTATTACAAGTGTGAGTTTTAAATTTGTTTTATTATAATATTATAATGGAATTCCACCACGAATTATCAGTTTCAAAAATAGAAATATTAAAAAAATTACACATTTAGTTTTTTTTTCATATAATGCAATTAAATAGCAAAAAAGACTATAATATAATTTAATAAATCGGGATAATTCCGGTGCACAAATTCTGGGACTAACTACCATATGTATTCCTCTTTGCCTAGAATACCTAATAACTAATGAAAGTAAATAATTATACCATTTCAGTAGACATTTCAATTTGTCACTAAACAAATAAAAAATGTTGTTATTGAAGCATTTCCAATTATGTACAGTAAATACTATATATATTATATACATGGTATAATATTTACTATCTATGGTATAATATTATTATATATGTTTATTATTATATTATTATAATATTTACTATATATGGTATAATATTTACTATCCATATCTAAAAAACCCCTAAAAAGGGTGTTAATAAATAAATAATACACCTTCACAGTAATAACCATGAAATTATTAAAAACATTACGATTTATTTAATATGAATATGTACTATAAAAAATAATAGAAAATTTGAAATGGTAGAGTTCACATATTTTATTTACATAATTATAATTTGTTTAAATAGTCACCCAAGGCTGAATAATGAAATACGTTGTGTTAATGCATAACTAGAAAATCCCTTATAAAACATGTAGGTTTGTAAAAGCAGGAACATAATTATAGCGCTATCGCATTCCATCAGTATAACAAGTGTCGAACAAATAATACTCTGAATAAATTATATTGGGGATAAAGCGGGAAAACAACAAAAGCGGTGTATTTTGGTTTGTTTGTTTGTGCTGATAAAGCAGACATAAGAGAGAATAGATGGTATCCGTCAGTGGCTGCTGACTGTTCCGAGATGGCTCTCCTCACCGGAGCAGAAACTGCGGCGGCCAACCGAAATAAATAATGAACAACAACAAAAAAAAACTCATCTGACAACGGCGCAGACGTCCGAACGCCAGAATCGTCTTATACCAACACATTACATAGTAAGCATCTAAGTATTCTCAAAAGCTGAAAAAAATGTATATAATTACCGAGCAACACATACAAACGGAATGTTCTGCAGTATATTATAGCGTTCACACCAACATAGTTCTATCGGAACGAGCATAACACTAGGTACGTGTAGTATAATACTTATAAATAAAGCACCACATTTGTTTGGATGTCCCTGTATCATAGAATAGTGCGGTAGTGTTGGTGAGGTCGCTCCACGGACCTGGCTGGCGGGCACCCCGGCTATTTACTATCAGCCGAGTGTTGGCGTTGGTGTTGGTGCGGTGGTGTGCGTCAGCCTCGCCAGTGTATTCGCGTTATATAAACACAGCGCTAGGTATAGGTCGATGCGACGTTGCCGGCCGCGCTTGAAACAAACCTCCAGCGCGGATTGCGGGCGACGTTGCCGAAACGACGCCACGGTGGATTGATCGCCGGCTGACGTTTTTATGCAAGGAAGTTATGTAAAATGTTTTATACACTAAAACACCGCTGTTCAGTTGGAGTTTGTGCAAACTTTCTTCAGACTACGCTTAATTCGATTAATCAAAATAGAAGCATTCCGTTATGGTTTATTATTAGATGGTGCCTTAGAAATAGAAATGTTTTCAAGTGACACAAAAATGTTATGAATATAAACGAAATGACACGGGGTACCTACACAAATTAACATATTGCACGACGCAAAGTTGGAAGTTTTTTCACATATTCAAAGTTTTGTTTTCTAAGAAATAGTTCTAATACGGAGTACAAGTATATAAATAAGGCATGAATATAACAATAAAATAATACATGTGTTATATTTAAAAATTATCTTCAAGGGCACATAACTTGTAGGAACATGCGATTTTACCTGAAAAGTTTATAATGAAACATTTGTATCGGAACAGGTTGGTAATTTCAGCCGATACGTGATCTAAGAAAGGTATTTGTATGGGATACCTGCTAAAGGGCGAGTTCCAACTTCCAACCGACCAACCTAACCTTACCTTACTGATCGCTATTCTACAATATTCTATACATTTCCTACAGGACGCACCTACAATGGACACGAACACAAAAAACCAACAAACACGTCGTAAATTAATTCATCAAGGCTTTTTCGATTCTCTTGAAGTAAGAAAATATCACACGAAATGGAATAACCCACACACATAAAATTGTACAGGAGACGAAAAAAGACGATGAAATCTTGTTTACAAGGCATATTAAACGGGTACTATTAGGTACCGCGTCAACATAAAAAAAAGGTTTTGTTCGTATGATTGAGCGTTCCTATATATTTTGATAATACACAATAATATAGATTGCTTATTTCTATCTAATAATAATTGTAGACTATTTTAGAAATAAGCCTTATTCCATTTTACATTCGCCATTGATGTCATTTCTCACAAAAACGGCACTCTACAAATTATCCAATTATTATTATGTATTACATTCCCGTTAATGTAAAAGAATCCAATAGTTTCGTATATTTCACGATTAAAACAACTTTCCCATTGTGTTATTTTATTTCATAAAGACAAATTTACATAAAACCATTATATAATCACAATTTACGAAACTTTCATATTTCCTTTTACATAAACTCGATAAAAGTGAAAATACGGTTAATCCTTTCTGCCATTTCAAGCGATATTACGGTGTATATTATTTGTATATACGGTGTAACGAAAGGCAAGCAGAGTGAGTGACGTGAACTTCGCGCCATAAAAACAAAAATCAAAAACGCCAAAAGAAAAAAATCAACAAAATGTATTCTGGGAGCGTTCTTCTTAGTGGAATTTGTCAATTTCCACAAGGATTAATGACAAAAATTCACTGGAAGTTCATTAAAATGTAAAAAATAAATGTATAAAAAATGTTGTAAAAAGCCGTTCCTGCAAGGTTCACGCTTGGCTGACCAAGTCGGAGAGACTTTAGCCACGCCTGAACCTAAAATGTCAAGCTACATTTTAAATTTAATGGTTCTTTTTCTGAAACAAAAGCATGCAAAGGGAAGGGACCATTCTCGGAACTGAAACACGACAACTTCAAAATAACGCATAAAGGACTTCTTAGGATCAAAACCGGCGCCGATACACTTGAAATGTTAAAACTAGAAATAATCCAACTAAAGTCGCATTCAGACCGTGAGGCAAGTGTAGTCAGGCGTACTTTTCATACCAATAAAAGCAACTAGGATATGCTGGTCGTTGGTTGATAGTCCGCTTGACTCACATTCATGTCTTTTCTTCGGACATCGATTTATCTACTTATTAGACTAGGTGTACGCAATGAAAAAATCTGTATTATAAAACTAAGGATCAATGAACCTTGTGGGATTTAGGATTAGCTGCTTTTGGGATTTCTGCTGAAAACACACATAGTATCCATCATTTCAACAACGTCTGCGATCTATATCTTCAAACACAAATTGAAGGAAATTGCAAGAAATTAACATAATTATGGTGAAATACATATATGCAAAACTGCACGAATACGAAAATTGTACTGTGTTGTAAATGCGCAGGGTCGTACTGTAACACGTTTAGTTAGGACACCCGGCTGATACCGGTATCCCAATTACTAAGTGAGGATATTCAGTGGATCCTCCGGGTGCAGGGTTCGCTCTGTGCGACGTGCGACGGTGCTCGATGCAACTGCAGTGACGGTGACGGGCATGTCTACCGTGAGGGGGGCACTCAGACAGCCCTGGTACCCAAATAGCAGGGGGAGAAACAATGAACATGTTCAAAAGGGTGTTTGGTAAATAGTCATTCCGCGCCGGCGAAAGTATATTCAGGTATTAAAAATGCGGTCATTACAATGCCGTTGATGTTGCATGCATATTGGGCGGGTTGTTTTAACGACAAGACTGACATGACAACGGAGGAGAAACGAGTTTGGGTCTAGATGACTTTCGTAATATGGATTAAAATGAATTGTGATGTATACAAAGTATTTTAGTCAACTTTTGCCGCAATGATGAAGACCATATAAAGTCAAACATTCTGCAAATACCAATATGCATAACAAATCATTAGAAGAGGTAAGTTGAATGCATCCTCACAAAATTTAAAAAATAAATGATAAAATATTAGTATAAGGTTAGAAAAATAATAAAATATAAATGGGCATTGTTATCTGTGATGCGAGGCAAATTCACATAAGGCAAGAGAATATTGAGTAAAAGTTTTATCGATAGATAAGTACCGAGCTAACAATAGATAATTTGTGGACCAAGAACACACTCAAGGTGTTAAGTTATTAAAAGCATCGCGATAATGCGGTTTTGTCGACGACCGATTCACGATAGTGGATCGAATGTTTTCGAATCAATTCAAAATTCTTGGAATGCCCCTATCCCCTTAGGCGCTCCGCTGACGAGGCAACTGAAACCAAACTAAAACCGGCTGGTTTCTATGTCTTGATTGGTTAAAAAGCTTGTTTAACCATGGACGAAGAACAATCAGCTGACAGCTGGCAACTAGCAACGGCCGGCCACGGCAATCAGCAGTGCGAGTTGTGAGTCACCGCTTGCGTTACCATTGACAACGGGTTTTTGAGTGATTGTGTAGTGTGCGGGCCATCACATTGTCATACAAAGACAATTGCCAGTTGACAGTTTTCAGTTGCCTCAGTGAGCGGATCGCCTTACTTCTTGTGAGGTGATCAAAAATAATTTGTTGTCTTCTTTAAATATCTACCTAGTCATTAAAGAAACACGTTTGAATTTGGAATATTTTGAAATACGATGGTAGGTACTATTTCAATCAAATTAACTTTCGAAATGGTTGTCTGGATTATGACCATCACTAGTTCACGATTCGGTTCCAATCGACTTCCAATCTTGAAGTGCTGTTATTGTTATTACCGACGCAGTGCAAACCGCCACGCTTATAATTCGAATCTTAAAAAAAAAAATAAAGTGGGAGTTTACCAGACGAATTTGGCGACAAGAAGTGGCGATTGGCGATCAGGCCGAGAGTTGAACTTGAATAAAAAAAGCAATTATTCCGTGTTTACGGTATCCGGCCGCTGGTGGAGCTAATCAGTGGTGATAATGAAAAAGCGGGAACCGGCGTAGATCAATATGGCTCACAAGGACGGGTGAGTCACTTCTCGCAAGTCGCGAGCCCTAGCCGCCTTCCAACTCGCCACCTCATCACCTCACCGGGCCGTGGGTTGCGACTTGCGACGCTCAACACATTCGATACAGCTGTGCAGGTGCCTGTTAGGCTGGAAGGTTACTTACTCACTACCACACTACTCTATGTTGGTACTTCGGAGGGATATTGATTCAAAGGGCCACAATAAATTGCGTATCAAACTATGATGGTATGTAGGTTTTGGAAATTCTACCTAACCAAGAAAATATGTATTTCTGGAAAACATGAAGCAAGAGTCGACAATTCAAGTAATGGAAATCCAGGAGAAATCGCATAAAATAATAAGGAATGTCTTAAACGGGTACGAATACTGCAAACAAGAAAACCTCTGTCCATAATTGAGTGTAAATTTATAAATCAATTACCATTCATTTCTTCGGGCCTTACTAATAAACGCGTTTTAAATTGTACATAACTGATAAACTACCGTTTACCATAAATAAATGGTTATTTATTTATCAGTTATGTAAAATTTAAATACTTTATTAGTTTGTTTTTAGATCATTTTAACACAACAAAATAATCAATTTTAGAGAGTTTTCGTTCATTTTACAATATAATATGTTACCTCCAATTTTTACTAGTTTCATAATAATTTGTCAAGCGCCCTTCGACCGATCCCACAAAAGCGCAAAATAAAGTAAGTTTAATATTTCGTTGATTCGGCGAAGATTTTATTCTCCATATCGTCTGGTCTGATGACCAACAAGCGCAAGGGTTTTTTTAGGAGAGCCAAAAAACAGTTTTTTTTTTGCCAGATTCTTCTACATTTTATTACATCATGCTTCGCTAATGGGGTATTAATTACACTTTTTTTTACCAAATGAGCAAAACATTTAATAAAATGCATAAGAATCCGGCAAAAAAAAACGGTGTTTTGGCTCTCATAAAAAAACCCACAAATATGACATACCCCTGTTGGCCACAGTAAATAATGATGTATTTCTGAATTAATAAATTATTTTTCACTGTCCTTTGATTTTTATACGCGATATTACGCTTTAAAAAACCCACTTATAACAACAGTTGCCCCTTTTGAGAGAATGCGCGATCCCAGTGAGTTGTTAGCGAGTGAACGTAGTTGCTTGCATTAATGAATGTGCAAATAAATTGCGACTGTCTGTTTGCTACCATATTAGGGTAATTTACACCGTAAACAAATAGCGGATCGGGTACATTCTATCTAGACAAAATGAATATTACTGATGTGAAAGAGCTGAAAACGTTGGTTTAATTCAGATAAAATTTATTGTAATTTATAATAATAAATTTTATAATTTATAATAAAAATTTTATAATAAAAAAAAAAAATTAAATCATAAATTTATTGCGGATCGCAATAAATTTATGTAAATAAAATAATTTTAACTAGGTAGTTTAAGTATCAATCTACTAAACCGAATGTGAAAGGCAGAAATTAATAAATCCCATTTATTGAATTTTACATACGATGATAAAAATTACTATATATACATAAGTTATGTTATTTGTATATTTTTTCTGTATGCAAAACCTATATTGGTTGTAAATCTCTGACTTTAAGACGATAGACTTCGCTTTTCGGCCCATACAAAAAGGACGCCCGGGAAAAAACACTTTTCTACATCGAAAATTGCACAAAATTAATATATTTTTTTTATAATGCCTTCTAAAGGGTGAAAACTATGTCGGTATGTTTTCGAATTTTTGATGCGTTTCGTATTAACGTAAACATTCACTGTCAAACATGTACGATTTATCAAAAAATATTATTATTAAGGAAAAAGTGCTGCTAACTCAACTCTTATAAAGAATTATAAAATTATAAAAAGCTACCGACGTAGCTTCTTCTTTCTAAAAAATATATATTTTTTAAAATTTCAATTTCGTGAAAGTTTCGGTGTAGAAAAGTGTATTCTCCATAAACCCTTTTTCGAGCGATTTCTGTAGGTAAATTTGAGCGTTGTCTCATTCACACATTTCGCATTCGCATGTATTGTAAGTGAGCGTGAGCTTATTGTGAGTGGGACAGAATGACAGACGCGGGTGTTCCGCATGTCGTTTAAAGTCTAGCCTCTTAAGTCACAGTTGTAAATACGTATTTTTAAGTCAATAAGTCACTAGCTATAATACGATGTGTCACTGTTATAAATATAAATCTTAGTTTTATTAATTATTATTGATATAGATTTATTTGTACAGCGTCCATGATTTTTCACAAAAAAACGGTGCTACATAAATTTATATTATGGCGGCTTTAAATCATAACGTACTTTTGCGTTTATTTTTGCTTGCCAAGGTGTGTATTTTTGTAAATCTCTGACTGATAAATGGGTTTGTTATTCCTATCTAATTTTTCACGGCCAATACCCACATGAAAATAAACATTTTAAACATAAATCAAGAACATCTAAGAAATATGTTCTGCAGAGTCTAATTAAGCGAATAATGAATAAATGCGTAATGATATTTTTTTTAAATACAGATTACTGGATTATATGTGAATAGAAAATAAGTTATATAATCTACGACATTATCACACGGGGATTCAAGATAAGGTCGATAAACAATCCTTCAATAATTCCATTGATAAGAACGTAGATAAAACTGTAGTACCTGTAGCGCTGTAGCCACATGTCTGAGATCTGACGCAACATTTTCATTACGGCCGCCTAGGCTTGAAATAATCCAATTATTGAGGATGAACATTCGAAGTAAAAGTTCCGCGTTCATACAACATCTATTGTTAGCAATGTACTTCAGCAAATTGCATCAATTGGTTTTGAAATTGACTATTTTATTACATTGCTATTCCGAGTTTCCACCGCACACTGCGACCAAAGAGTGCACCCACCAGACACCTGACCCGAAGTAGTTCGACTTACGGCATTTTTAATCAAATCCGACTGACTGGATTGACATTATCGATGTATCAATTATATAGTGAGGAGAAATCTCGCAAAGAAACATGCGGATTATATAATTTTCATTATATAATGTAAATAGTTTTACACGGGTAGAAATGAACGAAAACTAACAATATTTACTTGTAATCGCTCCCGTGGCGCAAGTTTCATTAAACTCATATAATATTATGACTTGTTTTATGTACGCGGCAATAATAACTGGTAAATTAATACATCGCGCAAACATTTTAATTTTGCAATATAAACTGACACTGGTAAGAAAAAGGGAAGATGATCTGAAATGATACCCTGGTGATTATTTCAGAAAATTATTGGAACTATGGAGACTATGGTATTCCAAATTGGGGTATGTTGTCAGACTGAAGGTAATGGGGAAAGGAAGGAGTTGATGAATAATGAAAAAAATAAAATGAAGCTATTCAGATCTGTCACCAAAGTCACCAAACACGGCTAAAACCATTTCAAGCAACGTTTTAATTCTAAATGGTGGTCTTACACCAAGGCGACACTTACAGTATCTTCAACTCTGGAACGTGCCGCAAATATACTTTATATATATATTTTTTTAATTAACCGCCCTACCTTCAGTTTTTTTCTGCAAAATACTTATACCTGATAAGATTTTGCCAAAATATATGCATTTACAATAGGTTTATTAAAATAAAAGCTTTTAAAACAAAAAGAAAATATTGAAAAAAAAAAATATATATATTTAAAAAAAATGCGTTTGTGATGCGGGATAGTGCAGAATAGTACAATCAACATGAACGTATCACGTACGTTCGTAGGCCTAGGGCGGTTAATTGTGAGATAACACAAATTAATTAAATAAAATTTGTTTGAGAGCCTTACCCCTCGATTACGCCGACCGAGGTAGTAGTTCATAGTTCACCTCGGCAGTCGTTTGAGGTATTTAGGGTTTAGCGCGCAATTATACGGTACTGTAATGACTTTTTCGATAAACAGAGTGATTACGTGAACACCTGAGAAATAGACATTTGGACTTTAGACTTCGGTCTTTGACGACAGAAAAATAAAGGTAAATACCACCTAACATAGTTCACACACATTTGTAATGAATAAAAGAGTGCGTGGGTGAAAAGCGTGTGCTGTTTTACACTGTGTACCTATTACGTAATTAAAAGTGTTTACTTTTAATTACAACATTCTTTCAGTTCTACCGAAATTAGAATAGAACAAGAACCGCGAATTCTTTAATTCGAAAACAATGTCTGATCATGTCAATAATACAACATTTTAGGAAAAACATCTTACAGCATGTGAAAATGAGCGTTGCAAGAGTATTTAAACTGTCGTCTATGACCTTTTTCTTCTCAGTATCGCCCCGGTAAAGATCACCATTCAGAATTGAAATGTTGCTTGAAAAGACTTTAGCCAGGTAAATTCCTCACTTTCTCTTCATCTCCCCTCTGTCTTCAGCCCTCGAAACATATATCAAGTGGGGGTGCCATAATATCATTGGCTCCAGGCGGTTGGTGTTAGTAGGAGTTTGTACTCTTAAAAAAGGCCATTCTCAAGTGCAATGCATAACGTAGTAAAAAAAATCACGTTTCTGAGAGTAGAAAATAAAATTATTGTAACCTTACATTATTTTATTCTTTATCTGGAGTCAAGTCATCAGAAATTTAACATTTCATCGCACTGTCACAAACTCTTTGAAACAATTTTTATTTTTTTCATCGTAATGCCATCATTGCCACTTCTTTTCGTAAAAGTTCATATGTCTGGTTTCGGAGAAAAGATTTCACCGCCATCTTTATCACGCTGTTAAATATGTCCCTAGGATATCATAATTTCATCACTTCATCACACTGGCCACCTGTGCCCACACACCTGAGACAGCGAGCGGACTCGGCCGACTTGTGACTAGAACAACGCGACACTTGTGCTCCTCACACGGACGTCTCGCGTGTCATTTTCCTTTAAATTGGATTGAATAGAGCCACAGTCTAATGAACATGAGCACTGGTGCTATGGGAGTGAACTGACGTCGATAACTGAGCAGTACAGTACTTAGCACTCGACACAGCACACAGCGTTGTATCCGCCCGCCTGGCTGGACTGGTGACTTTTGTATGGGTGTATAGTTCATTCCTCGAACTAAAAACATCTCATACACGAGCGCCTAACATCAACACAACACACTGGCATTCGCGTACAACTCACCATTCAATATCGCATTATCATGTATTTCAATTCGATGGAAATGAAAAATGCATAAATACCAGCTATTTTCTTCTATACGCGAGTCGCATTTTCGAAAGGAGAATAGTGTGTTATTATTCATGTAAGCATTTTGTACCTACTCGATTTCTGACGAAGGCATAATAAAAATCCAATAAGTATTTAGTGTTGTATAGATAATGAAATAAATAGTAACGACGCATCGTAACACCGAGTTTTCAATCGCCGTTTTTAACTAGACGGATTCTAAAAACAGTAAAAAAAAATTAGGTTTCCAATATGAGTTTCAAATCAATGGAGGGTTAATCTTCTATCTATTATAAATCTTCTATCTATTATAAAGGAAAGCGTCTGGGCCCGGCTAGGATTTGATTTTTATACAAATCTATAGATTAATGAAATTTTACACACCTGACCTTCAAAACAAGTGGTAGGTTACTGTCTACATTAAATTTCGAAACTCAAGAAAAAAACCGGGCAACGCCGGGGACTTCAGCTGGTCAATTATATTAAATTTTTCCACATTTAGTCAAAAAATATAGTACTTTTTTTTCTAGGAGTGCTTCTGTACACGCGCATTAACATAATATGTACTTTAAACCGAAAAATATTTTCGCGAAATTCTTATTAATTTATTGTCTTCGAAAACTAATAATTTGGAATTGTGCATTATCTCTTTAAGGATTGGGAAGCATTTTCATAATATCAATATTTTCTTATCAATAAAACAAATTACAGTTTCATTGTAAAAAAAAAACTTAAGGGCGTTTTATCCATACAAACGTATTCCACAATTTCCTCTTTGGTTTTAGACACTAGTGCAAACATTTTAAATATAATGCAGATATCGACCACATTGGCGTGTCGTTAAGTTGGTAAAAAAAAAAGCTTCAAAATCGTTCAAGTTTTGGAGGAGAAAAGTGAGGAAAACTAAACCTCGATTTTGACGATTTCATTTAGGTATCAGCCTGAGGTGCAATTGTCCCTTTCGGACTTTACCTCCCGGAATACTATCAGTATTCGGGGAGGTAAAATCGACAGTGACAATGAACAGTTCGATAAAATACCCGTTATTCAAATTTCTCGACGACAGGGTTTCCTCTTAATAATCGTAATATTATCGATTGTTTGATCGAAATCGTAATCGTCTAGAGTTACTAAGGAATCGTTGCATCACTAATAATAATATTACATACACTTACAGGTTTGTTTAGCTTTTTTCCCGATTGCCGTAATGTTGATACTTACCATGTTATCGGCGAGTCAATAATATCGGTTTGTTCTATGTCAGGTGATCGCAATTCGCAATCAGTTTAAGAGGGAGAACACAATATTATTTATTTATTGCACCTCGTCATGATTCATGACTCGTATGCGAAACAACTTATCAAGTGAACAACAAGAAACAGTGCAAGCATTGCACATTGCTGCTTCACCAGGTAAAGCTTGCACTGTGCAAACAAACTGTGCATGGATCATTATGTCCCCGTAATGCAAAATAAATATAATAGTACTGAAGTCAGGACGTGTTGGTCGTCAAAATGTAGTTCTTATTTGGCAAGTGAATAACTAACGTGTTTTAAATTTTATACAACCATTCACCGCCCTACTAAGTAATGCCAAAACGTGCATTTTTGGTTTGAAAATTAGATCGCTTAGAAATTTTTAGATGTTTTAACTGCGAATAGAAGTTCCAGGCCTACAAAAACTGTAAATTTAAAGTTCTAAATCTCCTACTTTCGAACCCCTTGTAGATAATGGTTTTATTATATAAAGTGGAAAATTGAATTCTTTAGAAAATGGTCGTAAAACATTTTTGCCTGAATTATAAAAATAAAATAAAACACGCTTTTTAGCGATGTTTTTTTCTTGAATAAATCAAAACAGGCGTAAAGGGGGAATTTAAACCTTATCGCGCATCTACATAAGGAGTGTTATTATTATATTTATCTCGAATTTTACATGACTGGTGCATCGCCATAGTGTTTTGTTTATCAGCAAAGTTGTGAAGATTTTAAAACACGTGTCGGTAAGGTCGAGTTTTCACAGAACCAGACACACTATAAACAAACATAAAATACGAGGAGAGCAATTAACATTTTTTTATTGAAATTACGAAGCAAATACACAATTTAATTTATGATAATTGACATTCTTAATTAACTAATTTAATTACCCGGTTAGTAGAGAAATATTATCGGGTAAAACTAACTGGGGAGCTAGTCTAGTTACTGGTATATACTTAAAAATAATAAATGTAGGTACAACACAAATAATAAAAAATAGTATAGTTACAAAAAAATTACAGTATGTAAAATAGTATAGATTTTGTAGAATAAATGAATAAGAGAAAATCCAAAAATAGCAACAGAATATAATAATATACACTGAAAATTTATCAGTAAAAACCAATTAGTCTGGTGGGCTTTGAATAAAAAAGTATTATTTATTTATTTTATAACAATATTATAAAACAAATATTTAACTTATAACGTAAATTATTTTATGACTTCTGGATGGGCCCCAAATGAGATGCCACTAGACACCGACCGGTCAATTATTAGGTTTTTGTAAAATTTGTAATAGCTTTTCTCACTTTTTATTAAATCAGGAAAATCGTTAAATAGCTTTCGAAAAGCTACGTGTTGCATCTAGGCTACATACATATATTATATATATGTATACCCAGATCGCGATCTTATGCAAACGGCATTTCGCACCGTTTGGGGTTAATTCGTTCCTTTGCCATAATTCGTGGCTGGGCTCGCGTCTTGGTTCGCAAATGTATACTCAACCCCTTACTCAACTTCGCGTTGAGAACTGTTCGGATTCGTTAAAAACTTTAAGACAGCATTTTTTCAAAAAGTTTAACTGGTTGGAAAATTTCTTTGAATTAAGTAGGTAGGTCCTATCTACTTTATCGCTTGTCGGAATCCTTCACACACGAGTGTCAATTTTGAAAATGGCACTTAAATTCAAAGCAAAACAATTCATTGAACCAGAACTACACAGGACAGAAACATAACTGAAATTAGTATTTTTCATTGTAACATGAACGCAAGTTATTCGTTTTTTCCAAAATAATTTCTTCTTAACAAACCCACTCGAATAAATCAATGTCTCAATTTTTATAATATGTATATTATACATAAGTAAATACTACATAATGCTTACATCCCAAATAACAGCATTGTCTAAGGACTCACTATCCATGCACTCACTGTGCTGTGTGCTATACCGCCACAACAGAAGTAGCTAGTACGACAATAGCATAAGAGCGTTCCAAATATAGAAGGGACGTAGTAGGTCTTATAGCTCGCTGCAGAGGGCGCTCTGGGCGGAGGGCGCAGGGCGGAGGGCGCAGGGCTGGTGCCCGGACCGCGGGCGGAGAGCGGGGGCGGGCGGATCGATCCGTGGGCGCGCGGCGGGGGCTGCCCAGGGCGCGGGCGGGGGCGGAGGCGAGCAGCACGCCCCCAAGGAGAAAGTGACAACCCTGCGACCTGCGTGTGCCTGCTGATCTATACCACATTATGTTCAACCAGCACCTACCGCGATATCGATCTACTTATAAAACAGTATTTTGATCGATATTTATATATATCGAAAAGAGCAGAGGATTTAACTTTTTTTTTTGCTAAAACGTATAAACCTTACATGGTTTCTTTCATACTACTCTAATGACTGTTTCAGACCACGCTACATGGGTACTATTTTCTCGAGGTTTGGCTTATTTCAGCATATCGCTCGGCATACACTTCCAATTGGAATGCATGGCGAGAGACATTCTAAAATAGGCCAAGCCACGAGTGTTAGCCCCATTATGCTAGGTCTTACCTAAGTTATCCTAACGATCAATTCGTATTGAAAGTTAATAGATCATGTATTGATACATCTTGGATGTATTGATACATCTTGGATGCATCAATACATCAGTATTTGGAAATGTAATTCATAATAACAGCGTGTACAAATGTGAACTAAACCAGGCAATTTGACTGTCTTAAAATGGGAAACTTTCCTAGTTGGACAGTCAAAGCTTCCTTACTGTGTATAAGTAATTTTGTTTGTAGGTATCTAATAAATAAATAAATATAAATCTTATTAATGTTAACGGATGGCTTTGATTTGTTCGGTTTATTCCTTTGGCAATGTAAAATAACTGTTGAATTGATGTTGAAGTTGCTGTGCAATTTAGACATTTTGCAATACTAATTTTATCAATGAATTTAGCTAACAATACCTACCTAATATATGATTACGTCAAAAACCTTTTTACCAGTCAATGATTTTACATGGACGACTACAAAATTTTTATAAGGAGTTGTAATAAAATTGGTAAGCACGATGCACAAGTGCATGAAGGGGTGTTTACATCTAGGGCAATGAGCTTTGAACTGCCGCGAGTTGCACTATGAAACTCTGTGACAGTTCATGGCCTCTGTTCATTTCAAGATCTCCCGTGGAGCTATATCCCATAATAGACCTGATGCTTCATCATAGAAACTTGGTACAAGCATAGCACACAACTAGATACAAAAATGGTTTCAGAACTTCGTTTATGAATTCTTCAATGTCGAACAATAAGTATTCCGTAATGGACCTCATTGCATGGTCATAGAATTACAAACTTATAGACATGGTAAAAGCAAACCAGATCTTTACCATATAATGGGTTCAAAGCGTCGTTCATGTAATTAATTATAAGACGGCAAACATCAAGGCTGAAATTCTTAAATAGCAGACTTAATTCATGTGGTACAAACACGAAGCCATATTGGAATAATCTCATCAACCAATTTTGTTAAATAATAAGTAGTAGGCGGCTAGGCGGTGGCAAAACGAAGAATTCCAAGTTGAAAATTCGCAAAAACATCATTTGGAGATATTGAGGCATGAAGTTTAGAATTGATTCGTTATTACAAAAACATATCATTTCAAAAATTCAAATTTCAATATCTCCGAATGATGTTTTTGCGGATTCGTGACTTAAAATTCTTCGTTTTGCCACCGCTTAGCCGCCTCCTAATAATAAGTATTAGATTGTGATCTGTTTCCGAAAGAACGATTTAAATTAAAGAAGCTATAATAAATGCTTCGAGAGAAGAAAAATCCATAAAACTATTATAAATATTGTTCTGTGGAAATTTTTACCAGGATTACTAAAATTCAATGTAGAAATGAATGAAATTTTGCGAGGTATAAATAACCTAGTCCCATCATCTTATTAATCTAACTGTACTTGTAAATTTTGTTGTATCATTATAGCTATAGGTATATTTCTATATTAATATTCTTATTTTGCTCCTAGTTTATAACTACGTCTACTATTTACACTTTTATTATTTCTTATATAATACAAATATTCTCTTGTGTACAATAAATTGTATGACTTATGATTTAATGTATAACTTTTATGTAAAAAGCCTTTTTAGGCGTATAAATAAATAAATATGATTATTCATTTAGAGGATAGTTTCGATGTGAAAGAAGTGCAAAAAAGTGGAAAGGTATGCAAATAGCCTCGTTAAACAGATCTAGTCACATGTTTCGATTCTAATGGTGAAATCTCACCACGGCGACATGGAACATACTTCTGACTATAGCTTTATATATGTACATAGGCTTTCCCAGAGTTTTCCTTTTTTTATTAAAATTAATTTTTCAAAAATATACAATAAATAATAAGTTATATGTTTGCATATTCCAGTGAATATGAACTGCAAACAAGCAAAAAATCATAGCTACTGACTCAATACGGAAATGACATGCAAAATGCAAGATTTAGAGTTACCTCGATCTTGAAATTACAGACAAAAAAGCTACGCAAATTTTATGGCGTCAAAGCTCTCCATTCTAGAGTTTTTGTTGCTTCAGAGAACAAACTTCTGATTTATATTTTAGCTTATCTTTTACGTTATGTTGCTTTCGTTCAATGTATTGCGACTTTATACTTCTCATATTGGAATCGGTTCTCTATTTGCGTGGGCGGGAGGGGAGACTCGTAGATGGGGAATCTCCTCGGCAATAGTACCTAGGCCGTAGCAAGGTTTAGTGGAAAGTTTCGGGAAGGCTTCGCCCGAGATTGGAGGGATTACGTGGTGCACCAATACGCACAAATATTCCACTACCGTCAAACCGGTCGCCATTCAAGCAGCAAAAAGTTACAATATTGATTAGACTCTGAGCCGCGATAAGATAAGATTGATCGATCTGAATTGTTAGATAAAAACATAGCAGGGGGATTCAGAATATTTGTAAAATGCGGGATTTTTTTAGAAAAGATAAATCAGTACAAACGTAGTAGAGAAAATCTGGATGCCTCATTGGACACCAAACCACGAGGAAAATAATTTCCCTCAGGGCTCAGATACTGTTTGGAGGGTTTTTTGAGGAAAGGAGGGAGTAAACCTTGGTTTTGAAGGTGGGAGGAAATGGCACAACTTTTTACACAGGGCAAATAATGAAATAGCACACAACTTGCTTCATTCACATTCCTACATCATCTCTTATACTGACTCTTGACATGACACAAGTGATTCATTTACTCTCTATCATGTCCGCATTGTATTATTATTCTATTTACGCGGCACTATTTTCTCCATTGAAACCATTAGCATCCCTTTCTTAACCTTGTGCATAGAACTTACATTAATTTCGAATATTATCATTAGTAGTACCTACCTAGTACGTGGTTTAACAACACGTACGCCTCGCCTCAGGGATCTCATTTCAACATTTCCATCACCGAAACGAAATATTTTGGCCCAGCATAATAATCTACATTCAAAATAATATATTCTGTGAACCAAATGTAAATGAATATTTGAACGTCGATTGGATGCTTCTAGAATTGGACCGATACACTGCTGTATACTTTCTTCTTTTTCATCGGCATCGTAAACCAGCTTTGCCTTCTGCCCGGATCCCAATATACGTATTGGGTGTACCTATCTTGCGTCTGCTCCCGTAGTGACTATACTGTACGTATTCACTATACTGTACGTACACATAACTAGGCAGTTGTAACATCGGTAGGCCGAGAAGGCATATAACCGGCACCCACGCAAAGCCTTTTGGTATTACGGCCAGTAAAACCTTTATCCGATTATTATCGACAACGTAATGCGCAGTAGGGAGTTTTTGGGAACCTTTGCGATGGCTGACAATGAGATAAAATAGATCAATAACAAATTAGCGAAGCTGACTTATTCATGTAAAATTTTGCCCGCACCACCCAACTTCACGTGAATTTTGATTTTCTGCAACTCACGGAATAAAACGATCATCATTAAATGCACCGTTATGCTATTAAGATGATCCACTAGTCCTTGACTCATTCGGAATTGGGCGGAGCAAACGATTTTTGGGCGTTTACCAATAAAAACCCTAATCTCTAGAAAACAACAGTGTTTTGTTATTCCGCAAGTATATTTTTAAAGATCGAAGCGCCGCGTAGACTAAGGCAAGTCCGTTTGCCCCGGGCCCTGGGCGTAGAATGAGCGACGGGCTCAAATCCTTCCGTACATGGCATAAGGATGAAATTCGCACTTACAAATTCGTTGGGTACCGCCTATTTTTATTCTCTGAAAAGAAACGTCGCCAAAATGCACGTTTTATTTTATTTTGTGAAGTTCAGATACAAATATTAAAATGTTTTCCGATCACTCTATAAGAAACTTAATTAGCTACATTATTCAATAAAACAACACCAGAAAAAGGATTTGTAATAGGAGATTTTTCACTTTTAACCATTTTTTATAGGTCAGACGCATAATTTTTTTCTAAGCGTATTAAAAAGCTTATCAAAAAAATACTCGATCACTTCAAAGGCCAAGATGTGTTCTACTCACAGTATTTAATTGAAGCATCTATATTATTTCTAAGCGATCAAATTTTCAAAACTAATACAAAAGATTTTATACGATTTTGCGTTTGTCCGCATGTCTTCACCTTAAGTATATTTTTTATAAATGTAATCATTTTTCATACTTATTGCTGAAAACGGAAGAAATGCTAGAAACAGTAAGATATTGCAATGTTATTGAAATTTTTTTAAGAACATTTCTCGGAATTTGAGTTATAACGACGTTAAATTCATTGTGCAGATCTCGGAAACTGGTATTGTTGTTAAATAAGGTAATAAAGACAGATATTTTATAAACAAAACGAAAGCACCGAAGGCTAATTAATAATGGTGGTTGGTGAACACTGATCACAATATTTTTTTATCAAATTCAAACTTTTTATTATCTTTTTAAATCAGTTGGGTGTTATTCACTAACACGCAGGAATAAGGGTTTTAGTAGACTGATTGCATCGGACACCTACAACAGAATTAGATTAATACGAGTTTACCAGATGGTTTTGGACGGGAAAATATCTGGAAGAAAAAGATAACGTAGGAAGAGATAAATGAGTGGACCAACCTGCCAGTGAAAGGGCTGAAGCAAAATTCAACAAGACAGCATCCGATTAGGATGATAAATTATTCAAACACCGTGCACGTACAGGCAGCAATTAAATCTTATATGGAAACCATTCGCGATTAATGATAATAAATAATAACATTAATAAACCATCAAAATATAAAAGATACGGATGAAATTATTGCAAATTCAGCTATGTGAATCAGGGATGTTACGGATATTTGCATCCGCATTAATTCGACATCTTCATCAGCATCCGCATCAATTAATACGGAGCTTTTACGGATGCGGATTCATATCTGCAACAAGCATGTAAAGAAAGCGGGCGGGGCCAGAGTGGCGCGTTCCTCGCGCGTGTTTTGATAGTTGCCAAGTTCGTTAGCTAACTGACCAATTGGAAGGCACACATTGGTAACAAGATCCTACAGGTTTTGTTTGTTTTGATTTAGTTATCGACGTGATTCCCACTGTGAATCAATTACAGTATTTGTTCACTGTGTTTATCCACGTTTTTTGCGTGGTTGATGAATATTTCGATGAAAATATTAAGTGAAAAGTAAATAAAAATGTCGCCACTAATAAAAAGCAGTATCTGGACTTATTTTGTATTACTGTTTATTAAATAGAATTCACCGATATTTATATTTAATTATATATTTTTTTCATTATGAAGGGCTAGGACTTAAAATGCTATTAAGTAAGACAAAAAGCTGTTTTAGTTTTCGTCTCAAAATATGATAAAATAAAAAATTTAAAAATTAAATCGATTTTAATTTATTTATAAACTTAAAATATCTTTAAAAAATCCTGAAATCCGCATCCGCGGATGTCTTTTTCATTCGCAACAATCCTGATGTGAATCACACAGAATATTCTTCGTGGATGATAAACTGTCATGTTTTTTATAATAACAATAATCTGCATAGACCGACGCGTGCTATACGGAAACGTCTCTCGGGACCAATCAACATCAACACAGTCCACGTAGACCAGTCCTCCCACGATCTGGGTACAGACTACAAACAGATATAAATAATAATGAACCGAATTGCACTGGAGCCCAGATGGTCATGGTGTCATTGGCAGCGAGGAAATTTTATTTCTATAAAAATGGGGTCCTTCCAAATTCAACCAACAAAAAATATGGAGGTATGCAATTTTGCTACTTACCTGTACTTCAGACGTAAAATAGAACAGACTATTATTTACTCTGTACATGAAAACGTGACGCGAGAAATATTGTTAACGAGATTATGTAGGTAGGTGTATAGACTTTGAACTCACGATTATTTCAGGAGCTAAGTTAGGCAATATTTTCTAAAATTTTGACCCACGTCTGATCCAATCGCCATTTAACTAAAAAAAAAACAGGTATACTATATATATTACTAAAAGTGCCAAATATTTAAAAATGTATCAGTAGTTCAAAATTAAGGTACTTTCCATAATGCGTAAGAGCTCACAACTATTTGTTAGGCAGAACCTTGAAGCGACCGTTGGTATTTAACGTTATTTAGGAGTCACCTAACCTTGGGATCAGGCGAGAGAATACACAGCGAAACAATACAAAGTCACCTATGCGTCTTTACAATGAAATGTCGATACATTTCACGTTCGACGTATCTTAGTTTCTATACCAGAAGTCGCTTTAGGTTGGAAATAATACGAACCGATTCTCAATAGCCTCGACTTTATTGCGCAGAAGTTATGTAGTGAATGTTTCGAAACTGGCTTCCGAATTGGATTTATTGGACGCGTCTTGGAGTGGTTTATTACATAAAAAGGTGGGTACTTCTTTCGAGATCTTCTATTGAAGTCATTGAAAATAAGAAAAAGTCCTATTAAATGAATTGGACAAGAAGCTACAGAAATATTAAATTATATCGAAGAAATGTACATAATAAGTAGGCATTCCTTATTCAATTTGGTGAATTCAAGGGCTCATATTTTAAAAAAGTTTGAGGATTGATTGATATACTTTCATTGATAAACACGTTTGTTCACAAACTTTTTGTTCCACATAATTTATTTGTCATTTTTGAACAGTAAGTATAAAATAATGGATGTCAATATTGGTGTAGGTAAAACATCACAGAAATGTTAAGATAAAATTGTAGTATATGCCCAAAATAAGCATATTACTTACAATCTGAATAACGATACTGCACATTGGGAATAAAATGCTTGAAATTGGGAAAAAAATTGGAAAAATTATAAAAAAGGTAACATAATATTATTTGTTACCTTACGTACTAAAAGCCATTTGGTTTTTCTACAACTTCTATGTTAACATATATCATATATGTATATATCATACGACAATCTGAACGTACAGCAATAATAGATAATAATAATATTATGTAAGCAAGTGTATGAAGTTACTATGTGGATTGTTAGAGATGATTTGGGTACAGTCTGGACGGATAGGTTCAGAGGATAAACTATTAATAATTCGCCGCCTGGTGTTGCCAGGCCACCAGGCCACCAGGCAGTGGCAGTACACAGAGAGATAGGGCGGCGTCAAACACCAACACCAAATGTCACGTCCTCTCTTCTCTCTTCTGAGTGGAAGTTACGAGAAACAGCTGCGTGGCGAATCTTCGAGCTCCGGACGTTCCACAGAGCTCGAGGGGAAACCGAATAGGCTGGAAACAACCGCAAACCTTGACTCATCGTATTTCAAAGTTTGAACTTGTGGTTTGCATAACGCCTCAGTGAGTCGCTTAATATGTTATGGATACATGCGTGTGTTCTCTTCCCTATAGTCAAATATTATATAAGATGGAAAAGCTCGTGATTGCAATAAGTCTATAAAAGTCAATCTTTTCAGGAAAACAAACCAAGTTACAAAGTAATAGTGTGAACTCAGGGTTCCAGTTACTGTCGTTTTCTACAAGAACAAATAATAAATTACACTTTATAAATCGAATGTAATCATAATGTAATGTACACACGCCGTGCATAATATAATATTGTCAGAACTCCACTTATGGAAGACGATACAATAAGAGAAATAAATTTAACACTCGGGCAAGATTTGCATCTAGAAATTTCATTAAGTCGAATCATTCTATTGAGACTTTTGAATGTGTGATCGTTGGGATTGATTCCATGCATTATATAAAAGGATCGTATAACATCTTTGTTGGACACGATGAAACTGTTAAATCCCGACACGTGACGAGGTCCAAGCCCGGCGAGTGCATGTCTGATGAGGTGTCCGCACTCCGCACTGTCCACACCGGTGAATACTCAATAGCAATAGTGTCGTGGCCCGCCGAGAATTGAAATACAGGCGTCACGGCAGAGGTAGACCCGGGGTAGATGGCATAATGTGGCGGGCAAGTGCCACCGCCGAATACATTTACATAACAGGTCACAAGGCAAGTGTGCAGATAGCGAGCTCCTATCCGACAAGATGGTGATACAGCGAGCCAGCATTCAAACCAGCCAGCATTCGGCAACCACGAACCACGTTGAGCACTTAGATAACAGTGCAATCATGCTTTTTCTTACAATTTAAATTGATAATAATTGAGCCAAGCGCTACGTGGAGACGAGTTTCTCGTAATTTTTACAACATAAGATTCAAAAACACATCATTTTTTTAGTTTTTTACCACTGGTTATTGTGTTCGTGGCCGAAATAAATTACTTAGGAGAACGTTCGAAAGGAACATCTCTGATGTCTTTTTCCTAAGATTAAAAAAATTCTAAGATTCAAGAAATTCTAAGATTCAAGAAACTCTAAGGTTCAATAAATTATCTAGGTAGTTATCGAAATAACTACAAATTAAGCATTGTGGTTTTTTGTCCGTGATTTTAATGCTAGGGAGTAAAATATGATATTCATGAATAGAACTCAAGAACATGTACGTTATGAAAGAATAATGATATTTACCGAGAGTTATTTCTAAGGCTCTGCAAATATTAGCATTCTTCAAAAGAAATATCAAGCCAGCAATCTGCAAAGGCACAATATAAGAACTCTACCTATCTTAGGCAAAGCGAAATAGATGGCGGTTCAAAGTCCAACCGAGACTAATGCGATGGTCAAAGAAGATACTCCATTATGCAATTGAACATTTCAATGCCATTGTGCTACAGAACAGAGAACTGGGAGGAGACTGGCGGCACACAGATCGCATCTCGCCAGAAGAAAGATGTGACGAGGTATCTGAATCACCTGTATGGAGGTGGTTTGTACGGGTATTTGGATCACGTCTTGACATTGATAATAAAATATTATTAATCGTGATATCATGATGTAGGATACACATCAATATCTCCCACACGGGACATCTCCCAATTTGAGATGATAAATCTGAAGTCTTGAAACAGTAGAATATCAATAGAAATAAAACTCTGGCTATTCGGTCGACCAAGCCAGCAAAATGCTATTAAATTTGAAGCTCTATTATAAAGGGCAACGTTTTACACAGTGAAATGATTTTTTGTTTCCAAGGATAAATCTGTGAAACAGAGCGATGAAAATAACTTCAGGTAAAGTCTATTTATCTCGAAAAAAAAACTTAGGTAGGCATCTCGGGGAAAAATCATTCTGTGAAATTAAAGGCCCGAGAGTACGGCGAGGTGGACCGGTTAAATTTCGGTTCAGCGGAGACGGGGATAGTTGAGTGGCGAGGGGAAAAGAGACGGAGCGCGGAGAGGGTGGGGGAGGTGGGTGGTGAGGGGGCGGTGTTGCCGAACAAGGTGGTCACGTAGCTTGTAGCTTCGGCTTCACTCCAGTTTATTACGGACGATCTATGCCTGTATTGCCTATACATCCTAGGTACATGTTATTATTTTACCGGGCCTCGTCTTCCCCGCCTCCCGCCTTCTATCGATACCTCTCCTCTCCAGTCTCCTTCACACAACACTCGAATGCTAAAACATCTCCAATCTAGTCTATACACCACCTCTACAATATGCATACTCTACACCTCAGACATCCGCGCCTCGAGGGCGTCTACACACTGCCATATCCAACGCGAAAATATTTTTATGATTGGAATATTCAAGTGTATACATAGTTAGTTATACGCTAGTAAATTATTTTTTGACAATGCATAAACAAAAATCCGAAATATTATCTGTTTTACAATAAACAATAGCAAACAAGTTATGCAGGTCGTTAAATTTCGTCCAAACCAGCCCATAAAAATAGAGAGGCGAGATTCGCATTTTACACAATCTTATTTGAACCAATAAGGGCGATCTTCATAAATGATAGTTAAAAAGGTTAATTAACTTTATAGTTTAATACCAAAACGGCATCTAAAGAATACTTATACTATTCGGTAAAAAAAAAAAAAAAAAACAGAAAATTTTACTTGGTTGTAATAATAATGTTTTTGGTATTTTTACATCCTTCTGAAAAAACAAAAACCATTTTAGCTTCTCAACCGCCCACCAAAGATTCATAAAATGAACGCCAAAGAAGAATAAGGATAATTCTATTAGAACTCCCTGAGTGAGGAAAATATTGATCCTACACGTTCATGGAAAAGCAGGTTTTCCCAACATGAGATCACCGACATTTTCCGTGAGTGTTTTATTTTCAGGCGAGTCCACTTTTACTTACGATATTGGAAAGAATCTTTCAATTTAGTTCCTACACTCTCAATAATTTGGATGAAAGTGTTCCTAGAACTGCAATGTAAAACGCGTTAATATGAAATCCACTGTTATGTTGGACCCTACGAACCACTATGTGAAATTGAATGCCTGAAAACGCCACCCTATGAAAAGAGAAGGCGTTGCGGGCTGCCCACTGCTCATAGTTCTCGCATCCCGCACCCCTCAATATCCGTAATTTTGTTTTTAGATGTGACAACGTAATGAAGAAGCCACAAACCAAAAATGTGTATATTCTTGGTATGCCTTTTATCGCCACGAACATGGGTAATAGGCATAAAAGTCGCTTAGCAAACGGAGTCTAGAAACGCTCGATTTCAAGCGTAGTGCTTGTCAAGTGGTTTTTTATAAATTTTATAAAAAAGAAAGAAAAGCTAATCAAGAGTAAAATTATTTTTTAAGTTGTTTCTTACGTGAACTCGGCAGACTTCGTGTTCGAGGGGTAATACTTGAGTCGCGGGTTCATCAAATCCCAAATTCCGCAATATATTTTATTTTTTTATTTAACTGGACGAGTAAAATCTCAAAATGTACATTATTTAATTAAATGAATGGTGTTATTTAACAAATTTATCCTTTAAAATAATATAAGGTAGATAGTAGTAGTGGCCGAGTTAACATTGCGTTTGGGTCCAAGCCATCACGACTTGAGCACATTTTCCGCTTACTGATGTGGTGGAGGTAGTAGGAGATTTTCAAATATTGTCAGGTCATTCGTAATCCGGGAATATTTCTTTCTTTGAAAAAAATAAATTATAATACTCTCAAACCGATTTCGTTAAAACTTGCTGTAGGGGAGGGGTTAGAGGGATAAACTCGCTTGTCATGTCAAAATATACAATTTCAGCGGCGTTATTTAATTTGATTTGTATTCAATTTCTTAGGTAATGGGTGTTTTTTACTTAGTAGAAAGTAGTTTTCAATCGTTCAACGAATTTCAAATAAAAGAAGTTACACACATACATTATATTTACGCAGACATTCAAAAATGTATTTTATTTGGATAGAAAAATGAATAGATACTTATGTGATAAGTTAATTTTTGCACATATTCTAATAATTGCTGTTGAACATTGAGAGAGGCAACTTATCAGGCCATCAAATGCCGCCTGCAGAGCCCAGCAGCAACATGTAATCTGCTAGTGTACTTATAATAAGCATTGAATGTACAATCGATTATCCTGCGTTGTTTACAGCGGAGCTTTGTTTTAAAGTTTATGTGGAAGCAGCCAATGTACACAGAGAGAGAGACGATGGGCTGACGGTATATGGATGGTGTGTTTACTTGGTTGCCTCAGGCCTCAGGCCCCAGGCCCCAGGCCAATGGTGTCGGAGTAGACCTGTCCTGTTTGCCGAGCTCTCTGGCCGCGCGGACCAAGTGGCGGAGTGTTTACATCCAGCCTCTTGAGGGTTTGAGCCTATCTAAATATTCACGTCGCTGTATCTATTAGTTTCATACTACACTGCCAAATTCATAACCTCATCTCCTCGAAAGCCTCACTTAATCTCATTATATTTTAAGTTGTAACATGTTAAATACACCACAGGATTGGAGATTTTTTGTTTGTTTATTCAATATGTAAATTTAAACTATCTCGTTCATTCTTTCATTTCACATATAAGAATCTTTTTCACAACAATATAATCCCCAACGTTTTCAATTACACGAATATCGCCTATCGTCTATTTTAAATAACAGTAAATTTACATTAAATCCAAGGATTTTATTCACTTCATGTTGTTACGATGGCAATTTTAAATCATTATATTTATTCATCATTTCAGTCAGAATAAATTGACTTCTCCGTGCCACGCGCTTTTTCAAAGCTTTTCAACAATAATTAAGAACTTTTACACTTTACTTACGAAGAATTTCGACATTTCTTTAAAAATAGCCCCGCTTTTTTCCCGAACAAATAACATTGAGTTGCGGGTCTCTTATCAATAGGACAAAGTGCCCTCGAGATAAACAAGAAAATAACACTATGTAAATAATTCAAAAAATTGTGCCAGAATGTTTGTGTAAAATACTCAATTATTTCGCCTCGTTGAAACCGGATAACTCGCGAAGGCAAAATAAATTATTATTACATAACTGCTCTGAGCAAACGAGTAGTACGAGTACCGGTCTGTGTGAATTACCGTTAGAGGCATTTGTTCTACGAAATAGGTACCTGTACCTGTGTAGGTACTTCAGCTTCAAAACACTCGGCGGATTTCGATGCAACTCGGCGATTACTTTCAAAACAATAGTGCAAAATTCTGTTAGGCGACCGCGAGGGTCAGTCACATGGAAAAGAATACGTATTCATTAAAAATTCTGAAACGTGAAAAAATAACCGCAAATAAAATACCACCTCCATTTTTAAACAAAGGAATGAATCTTGAAGACTACGAATTGCGAACGCTTCATAGGTATTCATATCGCTAGAAAAAAAAAACATTTTGTTGTTAAACCGATTAGCAGTATGCAGCGGGGGTGTCTGTTCGAAGTAAGCTCAATGTTTCCTTATTTCTAGCAAAATGGATAAAAATGTTCAAATATCGAAATTCTTTTGTGAACATATAATCAATTTCGTTAGTCCTAGGAGTCGAAGATTTTATATATGTATAGTCTAACAACATCAGTTTTCTTTCAAATCAGCACAAATAGTTTTAAAAAAATAGTGATGGCGCCCAAGCATGTGATTAGAAAATCGCCAATGGTGTCGACAGACTCAGCTATAAAAGCGCCAGCGTTACTTGGCTTGGCCTATTTCAGCACATCGCTCACCATACATTCCCATTGGAAATGCACGGCGAGCGATATGCCGAAATACGCCAAGCCAAATAACGCTGGCACTTTTATAGCCGAGTCACAAGTGTAAAGCAAACATAAAACGGGGATATTTTTTCCCTGAAATCCACCGAGCCACTCAAAAGTCGTAGAATAAATTCAAGTTTTTAACACATTTCGGAAGAATTTAAAATATGTATAAAAATGGTGATATTATTTTGCATAAGAGGCGTGTCTGTGACTAATTAGTGCATACTTTTCAGTTATCTATGCAAATATTCGAGAAGCCGTTACGTAATGCCCCGCCGCCATGTTGCATGAGGTGAATACCACCATGTTTTGTTGGCAGGTGTATGTTATTGAGGAAATAATATACAATTTTATTTTGGACACATGCTTGACAAATTTATCGACAGATGCCGTTGAATAATGAAAATGTTACATGGACACTAGGCACATAACTTGGATTATGTAAAACTAAGGCGCTCCGCTGACGAGGCAACTGAAACCAAACTAAAACCGGCTGACTTCTATGTCTTGATTGGTCAAAAAGCTTGTTTAACTATAGACGAAGAACAATCAGCTGACAGCTGGCAACTACCAACGGCCGGCCACGGCAATCAGCAGTGCGAGTCGCGAGTCACCGCTTGCGTTTCCATTGACAACGGGTTTTTGAGTGATTGTGTAGTGTGTGGGCCATCGCATTGTCATACAAAGACAGTTGCCAGTTGACAGTTTTAAGTTGCCTCAGTGAGCGGATCGCCTAACAGTGAAACAAATTACAAAAGTTAAATCCACCCAAATAGGTACCTAGGTAATAACGGATGAACATCTGTCTGCATTTTGTGAAAATTACGATTTTTCTTGTTGTTTTCGTCATTCAAAACGATTTTTTCCCAGCAAAAACTTTGTAAAGCCCACGAGATACCTAGGTACCTAATTTTCTCCCAAAAAAGGCGTTATCTAAGATCGTATAGTACGAAGGTAGGTACTTGCTAATACTCAAAATATACTTTCAAAAAAATCCAAGGAGATTAATAATATTGATCGATTGAGGGATAAAACATTTTTTAATACCCGAGTGTAGTTTTTTATAACAAATAACCAGCTATTAGGGTCCATATTTACAATCATATATATATATATACCATTCGATTTGCAGAACTACTTTCAGGACAAGCATGCCAACAGAATTATTATTGTTCCGACGGCCCAACAAAGGGAATAAGGGGCTAGGTAGGTACTTCTACTCTTCGTACCTACTAAATCCTTTTAATGAGTGCAAAATCTATCACTGATTATATTCCGATTAGTGACAGACATACATAGTACTTCTATAATGATAGTCGTGAATTACGATTTCGATCTGCCTTGGCATAGATTTGAAGCTGAGGCAGTTAGTTCGTCTCAAGTCCCAGCGCTGGGACAGTAAGCACTAAATAACCTTCAATAGGGACAATGAACAGATCGAGGGAGAATAAATTAGAGTACATAAACAATATCTGCTGGATTTGATATTGCTTAAGGACCGTATACTATTACGTGCGGAGGTACCTAGGTACTTTTAACCAATTTTCAAATTCAGAACTCGATCTAAATGCCTACGCTGGTAGGTAATTTTCAACTATTATTTACATCATTTTGGTATCATTTTCAAATTCAGAATTCGACTTGTAGATGTAAAGTCAATGATATTACAATATATCGTCGTTGCATATAGAATATGAACCATGTGAGACTGAGTAAATTCTGAGAAAATCGATAAAAACTGTTTAAAAATAACGAAACGGAAAATAACAATTATTCTATTTATGGACAAAGCAGGAACAATATATGCATTTTGTTCATTATAAGAAATATTTATAGCAAACATTAATTATTTTGTGCCAGAAAATGGAATTTTAACGCATTTTTCTCACATGGTTCATATTCTATGCACAGTTTTTCTCACATGGTTCATATTCTATATACAGTTTTCGTCATAATTTTAAATATCATAATAATGTCAAAATATTTCATTTAAATTTATTCAAATTTGACAGCTAGGCATCACAAAATATTATGTACATACCAAGTCAATTGAATTGTGTAGTGGTATGCAGAGGATATGACTTTTTTTATTTTTTATTATGTTCTATTTTGAACGTCCTCACGTGGTTTATTTTCTATCGCCTTAAATATTTGATATTTTAGAAGATTAAGAAAAAAGAAGAAAAATAACTGTATATTTAACTCATTTTCGTCAAAATCGCCACATTGTTCATATTTTATATGCAACGACGATATATAGAAATTTCAAATTGGAGTATTTTCGATTTAGTACTAAACAGTTTCATACTTCGTAGTTTTAGTACTAAACTGCCATGCGTCACGTAAGGTAGCTTGCTACCTCTAAGTTAATTGCTTTTAAAAAAGTGCCAAAATGAACTCGTATGTAATGATAAAATGTTTTCATTACTCGGCAAACACTAGTAAAAGCCAAGGAATAACATTTCATTTGAAACACGCAAATTAGATACTTATTATTATCGATTATTATAAATAATTCCGCACGAAGATTTTTATGAGTCATTTGAAAATATGCGATGCCGACTAGAGTACAAATTACGAAGTCGGTGCTGTCGCTAAGTAAACTTTACTGTTTGAATAGTCTAATCACTCTGTTTATTTACATGTTCGCGGTAAAAGAACACATAAATCAACAGTAACAACGAATATTATACAATCGCTGCAATTTGAACTGTCTATGCTCTATATCTATTATGGACACCTCAAAATCCGTCAGGCGGCCAGGCCTGTAGACTAGTCGGCCTCGAGATAGGTAGGTAGTATAATTTTTAAAATATTACCTTTTATTTCGTTCGTACACGTACGTTTGAATCCCTGTCATCCAGGAACAAGTTTAAGTTAAGAATTTACTGAAAGCATGAGAGTGTTTCTTGCTTGCCACATATTATCTTAATTTTGTCAGATAACATGTATAGATGTATAGATGTATAGTAACGTACGTGTTTTTAATCAATTTTTCATCTTCAGAATTTGATTTATTATAGGTATATTAAATTGGATTAGCACAAAAATACCTACACTTTTTTTTTTTTTACCTTAACTCCACATAGGAGGCCCTAAGGAAAATAATTTTACCTCAGGGCTTATGTCATCTGTGAGGATGCTGTGTGGGGGGTCTATTTGAGGAGAGGAAGGAGTGAACACGGGTCTTGAAGAGACCCATGTTGTAGATGGAAGGAAACACAAAATGCCGGCAAATAGTTCCACAGCCGAGCTGTGCAACATTTGCCCGTTCTCATGTGACAAATGTCAACCGTGTACATATGTTGGGCGCGCGTTTGGCGTGTTTCCCGACTATTCACCGGTGCCGAGGGGATCAATGATGCTAGTTCCTCGGAGCATATTCCATTGAAATACAGGTAGAACAAGCATTCCCACTCGACTCCTGTGCTCTAAAGAATGCAATCCGTTTATTAAGAGGGGAGAATCTATCAAACGGATCGCCTGTTTCTGCACAGAGTCGAGGTTTTTTTTTTAAAAGTATTGTGGGGCTCCAGACCACAGGTGGCTGCCAAATTCAACCGTGGGGCGCACTTGCTACTTGTATAGGATTAGCAGTTGTGTACTATTAAAGTATCTGCGGGCCCTGTACAGTACGCCCAGTTTTTGAGAGGCTAGCTTAACTCGGGCTTCGATGGAGCCCCTGTACCTGAGCTGATCACTTAGAGTTACATAAATATTAGTCCCAGGGAGAGATTGTATCTTTGACGGTCGTCCTAAAAAACGCCAAAAAAATCTTTCTTCCCAAACGGCTGCAAAACCTAGCGCAGAGTGAATCATTTTTATTTTTTACAGATCGAATTTGACTGGAGAAAAACTGGACGGATAAAACGGTAAATCGGAGAAGTATCGTTTCATGTTCTTTGTTCCAAAGTTAAAAGCGAGACATTTTTTGTGGATTCTGAAGATTATCAGATGACTAACGAAATCGTGTTCGTGTGCTCGAATTTAAAAAACATAAAAGAGATTTTTATTATTTTTTTTAAGTAAAGGTAAAAATATGAAAGAAAATAATATAAAACGAAATACTTACGCTTTCAAACGAAATCTCTTGTATTTTTTCATTGAAAGTTCAGAATTCAACTCCTCTTGAATGCCTACGTTTATAGACAAATTTATGTTTAAAAATTCCAAGTTATTCAAATTATGAATTCGGATGGTGGTAGGTACCTACGTGTCTGTTGTATTTTGTTCGTGTAATATTATTGTTGTTGGCGACTAGCAGACGCAGGGTTGAGCCCTTCCCTCGGAAATATTGATGGCAGTTTAATGTGAGGGGAGTTCGCAATTCAAAGGGAGACAATGACACGAAAATACACAACAACGCACAGGGAAATAATCATTTTGTAATTCAATAATAATTTTGTAATTTGAACGATATTTTCGTATCTACATCGAAAAAATTATGTCAATCAAAGTGTGACTGGCTTTTACAAGGTGTTAGGTTAAGTACGAAAATTGTATTATAGGTAAGTTTGTACACGATACTTTCAAACGTGGTGTAAGTAAACAGTTGTAGGTAAAAGCAAATACCTTATAATATTCGTAATACCTCCAGTAAAATATTGGCAATAGAATGTATGGAATATGTCAAAAGTTGGAGGTATTATTATTATCACAGGGCATTTGTTAGAGGTTGAGTTTGAAGCCAAGGTTCTGTTTTCGTAGAAATGACGAATTCATTTACGGCTTCCAAGACGTTATTGTGGCAACGTACCTAGTACCTAAGTACTACTATTTTAGTTCTAGACTTCTTGCAACTACATTACGATCACGTAGGTTATCATTATGTTCCAATTTCAAAATGCATGTAACGATAATAAATTAAATTTTCCACTGGCAACATCGATTTGATTCAATCGATAGCGGGCCTACAAAACATAACGTCGAACTCCGAGATTCCGTGCGAGTGAAAAAACAGAATATACGTCAATCCATGTAGATAAAGAATATTACACTACGATTTATCGCAAATACGAACCACATAAGATGGCAACGCTATAGAACGGTGAGCGAAGATTTCGAACACTTTGCCGCATTTGTTTCTGAAATTGTTGTTGTGCACTTTATTCGAGATCTTTTTGTGCCAGAAGGCGAACTCTTTCAAATTATTTAACAGAGCGGACGATGAAAAAATCCAGAAAATTTAGTATGGCGGGCGTCAGGCAGAACGCAGAACGCTAGCTAGTTCCACACCGAGAGGCAAGCAGCTTGGCTTCAGCTCTACGGGCAAGACTCAGAACTTGCAACGCTGTACAGATCACGTACTTTTGCGCTACAATGTTGCCTTCTCCCACACTAATAATATTCTTACTTCGGACTGAGAATTATAGTTGAGGTGAGATTCGTTATAAGATATATTTATTCAAATGCTATGCCGAGTTTCGATATCGAATACGTTATTTTTAATGTATAAAACCTGTATTTTAGTTATTTTGTCCGAAGTATTTATTACTCGGTGCGTATTTATTAGCACATAAATGACAAAATGGGTGATGAAACTAAACGTGTAGTATTGTGAAGACAGTTTATGAGTGAAGGTTCTGCCAGACCCAAACTAAAATAAAGACCAACGTAGTATCATGTATTACAGCTTATGTATGTGATTTCGTCGAAGCTTGGCAACGTTAGAGCAATGTTTCCACCGATTGGACACGACAATCGAGCATACCAAAAAATCTTACAACTTCTTCGAAACACGTTAATTCTGGTTATATAATAATGTCAGCGAATGAAATGTGGGGTAACTTTATATCTAAAATAGTACCTGAAAGAAAATATAGTAAAATGTAAAAGAGCGGGATCGAACTCAAGCCGAACCTCGCCGTATAATTACCGTTTAAAATGTTCTCTTATTCGATCCTCACGAATATTATCGGGCAAATTTCCGACCCACAGGTGCCGAGTCTCTCTAACCATCTTGCTGTGAACTCCACATTAGGAATTATTTACTCGTTCCGCGTCACTACGTGGCAAAAATCAATTTTGCACTCAACTTTGAATAGCACATTTTAACAACACTTCATTTACACCGAGTTATTTTCACAAAGCGTCACTCGTTGAATCGATAATCACTTTTTCACTGGATATATAAATTATTATACTGCATACACCACTCGATGAACGTAAACACTACACGCTTCAGGGACGCGGATAATGCCGTCGCGGTTCCCGGCTTGAAAGTGCCTCGCGCTCCGAGCAGCTCGTCAGACCCCGCCCTCTGGCAGATCGATAGTGTTGCCACTCGGCAGGCACCACGAAACCATTTCTTAAACGCCGGAAATAAACTACATTTAAAGAAATTCAACCTCAAATAACTACACAATTCGATTGAATTTATTAATTGTAAACTTTTTTCTTTCAATACAACATGGATTTCATATCTACATGCAAAATGTTTTCGTATAAAAATTATAATTCTCATCGTTTTTACAGTAGGCAATACTCTCTCCGAGAGCACGTCGATATGGCCAATACATAGATTTATATTTGTGTTAAAACACTTATTTGTTTGGAAAGAAATTTTGAAGTAATTTTTAATTAAAGCACTTTATTTATTTCGCCAAAATAGATAATCTTTTACAGAACTAAAAAATTGAAAAAAAATAAACATTAAGTTTATTTTTAATTTTACATTCCGCGATACATCTCCAGATCCAACTTAAAGTATTTTTTTGTCTATAACCGTTAGATCAATCTTATGAGCTTTTCATTTGCTGGAACTTGAAATACTTTCATGATTAGGATTATCCCAATTATTAATATTAATGTAAAACAGCCAATCTGGTGTAAAATAAGTTACTTAATAAAAAATAATTTAAAAAAATATATATATACATGTACATGTACATTTTTAGGCAACATCGCGTTAATTGGTCAGATGCATTGTACATATAGTTTTGTATCGCTGAACGAAGAACCGGTGAATGCAATGTTTTTGCCATATGTTTTTTATGTTTGTCTAGTGTGTAGTTAGAAGTAAGATTGTAGAAATGTATTGAAATTTGTACAGCTCCCCTTAGGTGATTTTTCACAAAAACGGCGCTATACAAGTCATCCAAATATTATTATTATTATTACACGCATGCTTTACAATAAACTGTTCATGTTTAGTTTTATTATAATATCTATAAAGTATTAATTTTAAAATGCCTTAAGTACTTTTGTACTCCTGTTATCCAGTGGAGCGGCAGAGCAATTTTAAACATTTTTCTCGGATTGCTAAAGGAAATTTTTCCGCCCACTTAAAAAAAGTCATACCTCCGAATCTGAATATGGAGATATACAAACTGAATATATATAGTTCTATATAACCAAAGAATTGACCTAACTTTTGTATATAATTACACATTCGTAGGATTTATAAAATGAATATTATTAAATTGTTAACTTTAAAACATTTTAAAGAAACTAGAGAATATTTATTTCGTTATATTTTGAATGTACAATATATTATATAGTGATTTAAAGAAGAAAAAAAATTGCCACATTTTGGCAACAAAGCAATCCGTGGTTTTGGAAATAGTGTCATATTGTGGCAAAAAGCGCTCGAGTGGTTATTATAGACATTTATTGAACTCCTTTCAACAACCTTTTATGATAATGAAACATTTATATATTATATATTCGGTTTATTATATTAAGTACTAGACACTTACTAATATATTTCTGAACAACTGCTTACCTGAAACAATATACTACACATGTAAAAGTAGTGAATAAATAAATGAAATCACATATAAATAAATAAACGAGTACCTAACTTTTTTCCAATCGATGGTTCGTGGTGGAGTTACATTTATATCACGTATTTGCGAAAATATTAAAAAAGTACCATTCTAAAAAAGGACGAAAACCGTCAGTATAAGTACTATTTTCTATTGGGGTAGATTTTACAAACAAATTAGTATTGTGACTTTTCATAAATGTTTTTTAAGCAAAGTTTTAAGTTTTTTTTAAGAAGTTGTTTGAGGGGCCCACTCATCGGACATAAGAAGCGTTCTACACAGACCAAGAATATGGAATGGGTAAAAATGTTGATTGAACACGGACCAACATTGTTTATGTTTTACATACTTATTCGTTGCACTATTCTATATTATTATGTTAGTCGTACTTATTTAAAAAAAACACACTAGTAAAAACCTAGTTCTTAATGCTTAGTTCAAAACATTCCTGGGGATTGTATATCCTCGAGTTAAAAAGGTAGAATAGTTGTAAAATTGTGCTTATTGGTTGGAAATACCACCTAAGAAATAATTTTTTAATAGTTATACAACTTATTATTAGTATTAATCCGAAAAATACAAGAGTACATTATGCACATTTTCATGTAATATGTATGCCTAATGGTCGAAGATATAATATATATGTGTATATATGTATATATATTACAAATGAAGAATTCAAAATAAATTGTTGTGGTAAGTACCTAGATAGTTGCCTATATATTTTATGGTGTTATTTGCCACAAATTCACAATATAAAAAATACGTGTAGTGAACAAAAAGTGTTTGACGAATTGATCGAAACCGTTGGGTATATTACACAATAATATTATAATATAATATACCTAGGTATACCTAATTCTGTAAAAATATTTGTTTTAATCATTTAGGTATGCCTAAGTATATTATAATATAATATATTTTATTTTTTCTTATTTTTATTATGAGTAGGTACATGGCATCTTTTATTATTTTTATTAAGGACCATAATAAGCACAACGCCCCTGATGTGATTTTTCACAAAAATGGCGCATGTCTATGGCGCTATACAAATCCTCCAAATATTATTATTGTTATTAAAAACAGTTTACTTAGTTTACTATTATATCACAGCCTTCCTCGCCTTTATGTTTATTGTTTGGAGTAGTGTGCATATTGCATAAATTTTTCTCTTGTTTTATAATGTGTCAAATTATTATAACAGTATTGCAAAATATAGCACGTTGTACTTTTTAATTATTTCAAATCCCCCGCGAAAAAATAACCTGAACATGATGTAATAATTATTAGGAAGATACCTAGATGTCACTCGCACGATGTGTATTCATTAACTGTACTAAAATCTTTCTAAATACTTCGTTAGATGGCATTATTATTACAGGAAACTGCATTGCTCATTCCACTAATTCTTCAGGAAATGTGGCCCCCGCGCATTGAACAATGTTCAGGCGGGAAACCTTGCGAATCGATAACATTTTCATATTTTGCGCGGGAAGGTATTATTTTCGTTTAACCAATTTTTTTTGGAATTTCCATGAACCTAAAGGGGCCTTAAACGTGCAAGGGCTTTTCTCAACATAATCCTCTGTGTAATCCACAAAGGAATTTGAAATGGCATTATAAATAACATTAAAAGTATTGCACCAATTATTTATGGGTACATGGGGGGCATGGGAGAAGGTGTTCATTTTTGAAGGATACCACTATTGTACAATATAAAAAAAATACATTTTTTATATTTTTTTTTATATATTTGATCTTTTATAAACACAATATTGTATTAAAATTTAATTTCATTGCTAAGCAGAAGAGTTCGTACATATTCTTAAAATGCTAATAATTAACTTAACTCTATCAACTCCGAAAGCCATACTGGCGTTTATTTGATATCTTCATACTAAATGATATTTAAAATTATATAAGGTACTTGGACACCTAACTTAACTATTATAGTTTTACATAAATTATCAGTGGCAGTTCATTCTGTTTCTTGGTGATTATAAATTTTCATTGGGAATAATTAATAAATGAAAAGGCATTCCTTTAAAGTTTTTATTTAGTACATAGTATTTTAATCAATAAAAAATGAGATAAATTAATCAGTTCAGTGAGACTGGGATATGGGTATATTGGACCAGATATTCTCAATTTTGGGCAGATTCTGGGTCTGCTTGGTGGGGGCCTTACCCGCGATGGTGGCTGCTTCCTTTTCCTTGGAACCAGCTGCTTTTGGGGGGTTTGCACAAGAAGATCTGTTCAAACAAAATATACTGTTAATTTAAATATATGTATTTAATTACTTGCGTGTTTATTAAAAAATAAATATGGGCACTCATAGAGAAAGTCATTATTTGTTGTTGTGATTTTGAGGGGTGGATGATAATGATGTGCCATGCGCAATGACAATAAAGAGAATTAATGACGCTTGTACCTCGGAGCACTACGCATCGAAAGATCAATAAAATAGACACTGTTTCCTGACTGTCCATGCTCCAATGATTGCACAAAGACGTTTTATCTGTCACGTTATGGTGGTGTATATTTTAACTATTTAATATTTTTAAATGCCTAATCCTTCAGTATTGAAAACTTTACTTTTCACGAAATGTGCTCTTCACTTTTTTTGCCATGTATTCAAATAATTCCGCATTAATGTTAGAACTACTTCTGCACCTGAAGATTTGGTTGATGATCAGGGATGGGATTAATTTGTTGACATATGTTTGCTTTTGGTACTTACTCTGGCAACCCTCCAAAAACGTTGAAGAGATCATCGTTGGTGCGCTTGATGTTATGGGGGGAATAGCGGTTGTACAGGCCCCAGATGCTGTTCATCAGCTTGCTGTTGTACTTGAGGGGAGATAGCTCCATCACTAAAACAACCATTACATCATTAGTCAGTGGTCTAAAATTTATTTGTTGATCGGTGATCATGAGACAAATTGTCTGGGATTTTGACCGGTAGGTAGTTCTGAGGCCCTAGCACGCTTGCTTTATAACGATCGGTAGGATAACTATCGGTAACTTCTCATCGTTCCCTAGCATGACTACAGATCGCCAACGAATAAGTGACAGTTCACAATGACTAAGTGTCCTTAACATATTCGACATCAACTGTTGTTTGTACGTTAGCGATGTGCAGTTGTCCTAGGGAACGATGAGAAGTTACCGATAGTTATCCTACCGATCGTTATAAAGCAAGCGTGCTAGGGCCTCTGGTAATATAAACTGTGTCTATTATAGTACACGAAAGCTAGATACCTAATTAATATAAAATAAGGCTCACTTGTAAAATGTTTAAGGTTACAATATTTTATTGATAGGTTCCATATCTTTCTATCGCACATTCAATTTACATTTACGTTAAAAAGATTACTTTGTATAAAGTCACAGAAGGTCACATTATGTTACGATTTAAAGGATTACATTGCGTGATTATAATATAAACTATCAAGTTCGCGCAATGATCAATGTTAATTACAAAGTCATTGTGAATGTTATATGAAATGTTTTTAGAACATTATCTTCACATAAGCATCTGCAACATATCGGGTCATCAGGTGATATTATTAGATATATAAAACAAACAAATTGAAAAGTATCTTGAAAGGAAATCCGGTGATAAATCGTGAGTGCCGATCATTTGGTCCAAAAGCCAAAGAATAGAAACAAAAGCTACTTTGTATGTATTTACGATGAGTTTGTTCTGCTTATTTGAACTATTTTTTTCATTTTATTGGATAATGGACGACTATTATGTTTTAAATAATCGCAGAAAAACCGTAGAGATCGGGAATGCGGAAAAAAGTTTACAAACACATTTTAGTTTTCCATTACCGAATGGTGAAATGGCTAGGTGAAGGGAATATACCTAGGTACTGTGAAGCTGTAGTTGGCCTGATATTAGCTAATTTAGTTGTGACATTCTTTAGTGATATAAAAAGATATATAATTTGACATGACCTCTAAAATTGGACATAAAATGAAGATTCAACAAAATGTTTATTTATTTTTAAAACAGTTGAAGGCAGATCATCTAATTTAGAGATACATTAGATTGAGTTTTTGAGAAATATCTAATTTTTTTAAACAAAGCTCTGTAAAAAGTATTTATAGATATTTCAAACAAACAAACTCAGAAAGCTTTGTTATGTAATCTCCTACCATTATAGTGAAATGTTATTTCCTTTTCTAGAGCAATTAAAAATAAAACTTGATTAGTACAATAAGTAGCTCCTAAATATAATATTCCTACTGACTCTCAAAATTGGTAAAGAAAATGACGATGCAGATAGCGTATATGGGTCTATAGATTTTACTAAAAAAAAAACTGTAAATCATTTTATATGGGCCCTGCTTCGAAAATTACTAAAATGAGTTTACAGCTGCTTTAACCACTCATCTATCGCTCGGACACCGGTGTCTGGGTGACAGACGAAAGGTTAAAAAATAAAATGCGATTTTAACCCTTATGTATAAAAAAACTGTACAAGGACAAGGTCAGAATCGCTTGCGCCAATATCATTCCAGACGTTGCTTTCAATTTTAGAATGCAGCTCCTCGGAATTCTTTGTAATTAATTTTCTATGGTGTGTACTATCATATAGGCAAATATCATCCGACATTCAAGAGGTTAAGAAGCAGTAATAAATGAATGACTAGGTGACTAAATTACTAAAATATTTCATTATCTGTATTTTAATTAAAACTTATTTAATTAGTAATAACAGTGTTTGCTTCAAAATACTTGTTATTGCAAATGATATCAGCTTAAAATTCGCCATGTGTTTTATCATTGGACTTGGGTATAAGATATTATGTTATACATAGTATTCTGTTGGCAGCGTTTTATGTAGTGACAGAGGCCACTACTTTATCATTGGAAGATTGATAAACTCATTTGAATATTGGTGTACTGGACGCGCACAATACTGTCGTTGATAAAACATTATTTCTTGAATATTATTTCCTAATATAAATTATATACATATTACATTCGTCTTGCGCTAATAAATTAATGAGATGTAGTTTTTCTCACAACTTACAAAATTACATATTATTAAGTATAGTAATATGTAGGTAAAATTAAGGCTCACATTTAGTATTGAAATACTTGTGGGAGATGTAGCCTTCCCCCTTGGACATCCTGGCAAGAACCATCTTTTCTTCATTCTCCCGAATCTTTCTAGCGCTAAACATCCCTTGGGGCATGCACGACATTCTCTCAGACTCGTTCTGGCAATCTGAAAAAAGTTTATATTAAAGCATGATAATAAAGAAATATGTACATCCATCATTGTTTGTTATCAAACAAAACATGAGAACTTATTAATGTGCAGTGAAAATATGTAGTAAATTATAATGCTGGCGATGTTAATTGAGTGTGTTTTACTTTTCATTGTCAACATCCTACCATTCTTAATTGTGTGTTTATAGCGAATTTGATAATTATATTTAGTTGCGTATTGAAAACTGCCAAACAAATTATTTTAGGATTCTTGAACATGAGATGAAGAGCCCAGGTAGAGAGTGCTCTGAAATTATCGTTGTTTTGTCCCACTGCAAAATGATAAAGACTAGATGCACAACACGAATGAAGCTACCAGACTTTGGGTAATATGAGTTTGGTGATAAGTCAAAAATACTTGTCACCTCCTTTTGTAGTATTTATTATAAAAATTATGCAGACGATCAAAAGAAGGAATGATGTAAGAATTACATAAAATTACAAAGAAAATGACAAGCATTTTTAGATCTAATCGGAAAGCCATGGCTAGTGAACACAGATTGTAAATGAATTGAGGACACACAGCAGGCAGCTTTCTTTTTTCTTTGGTTATCTTCATCACTAGGAGGATCAGAGTAGCAAATCATTCTGAGGTTATCACACTGGTCGTGTATGTATTACAAACTTACTGCCTGTGTGGAAAATAATCTCTCAGTATCGCCCTGGTTACCACCATTCCGAATTGAAACATTGCTTAATAATGGTTTTAGCCCTGTTTAGTGACTAGATCTGAGTAGCCAGGTACTTCCCCACCTTCTTCTTTCTCATGTCCTTCCCTTCCCCACTTACCTTCAGCCTCACAACATACCCCAATTGGGGATGCCACAGTCTCACTGGCTCCAGACGGGAGCAGTTAAGACTCTTCTGAGGTATTCTCTATAAAAAAAAAAATAAGTACTATTTTTCCAATGCCCTTTTATGCTTCGTAACAAATTCAAGAAGCAAGTCAAATAGTAATATTATCAAATATTAACAACTATATATCAGCAAAGTGATGATATCACGTCAAGCCATACATAAGTATATAATTACGTTGAGTGGAAAGTGCCACTTGAAACTAGCTGAGATACCATGTAGCTAATTAAAGACTAACTAATATGTGATAAATATTCATAACTTTAATTCAAAATGATCATGAATTTATAAACAATAAAAAAGGTGGTTAATTAATTTGCTAATGATTGAAAAATATTCTTACCACCACAAAAATCGAAAGCAGATTCAATTTTAGCTTTTTCAGCGATTTTATTGATCAAAACTTGCTCCTTTGTTTCGGTGATCAGTATCGTTTCTTCCTTAGTTTTGTGAACTGGCACAACCATTAAATCGATTAACTTGGTATTGGTCAATAAAGCGAGGAATTCAAAAAAATATTTCGTTTGGGAAATATATTTGCAGATATTTATTTAATGCGATGGCACCACAATTTCACAAGATTTATTCACAGAGAAGAGGGCAGAGCTCAAGAGCACAAGCAGTCAGCAGGAGGTCAACTCAGCGACTGTGTCCCGCCGCGTTATCACTCTGTTTTAATATTCACTCGCCTCGGTACTCAGTACTCAGTATGTGGTGGGAATACTATTCACTCTCAAAAGTGCCTGATGCATATCACGTAATAACATAATAAAACTCACAAACATTTCAGACAAACAGATTAAAAATTATTTAGTTGTCGAGCTGCTATTATTATTCCAATAATCAAATTATTCTGTTTGTAGAAATTTTAGCAGTGGGAATGTTATTCTTAAAATTTTTAAATAAAAAACATTGCAGTTAAGATCACTATGCATAAAAATATAAATCTCCGTGGACACTCAAAAAAAAAAAAACAAAACACCTTTTGCATCCAAACCTAGGAAACACTTCCTTGCAAATAGAGTAATGGATGCATGGAACAAACTTCCACAAATCATAATCGATGCTACTAACCAATTTACCAATTTAAAGCTCTATTGGATTCATATTTGAACAGAAGAAAGGACAAACTTATTTTAAAATTTTAAAACAACTCGATTTACAGTTAAATTTATTATGAAACAGATATGAGCACATCAGCAGAACGCTGCCTGCTCATTATACAGGGTGTCCGGGGGTAAAGTGCATTAACTTCGGGTGTTGATTCTACATGATGGTAGGAGTAAAAAAGAGTAACAACTTTTTTTCCCATACAAAAAGACGTACCTATTAAAAATCCTTAGTGTAAGGTACAAACTTATCCGATAAATTTGCTGTGAGTCAGCCAGGCACATTATGGTGATTTTTTGATTGACGCGTATCGTAACAGCGAAATATACCTAATAGTGCGGGCCGCACACGCCGTACTAACTTTATCTTTTTACCAAAAAAGGACCCCTAAAAGTTGGAATTTCGAAAAAAGTTATTTATCTTTTTTACTCACACTTTCATGTAGAATCACCTCCCAAAGTTAATGCACTTTTCTCCCGGACATCCTGTATAATAATAACAATATAGGTACTTTACCATTTAAATATTTGTATATTCTTAATTCTACCAGGTAAATCCGCTATCACTGCACAAGTAACATTTTCCACTTATGATGGTAGTAGGTAAATTAAAATATACTCAGGTTATTCATAACTGGGAAACTAGGAAAATATACTCAATTTATCACAACTGAGAAAATTTTTGATACTGGGTTAAAAAAAAAATATAGGTTAGTATATAATTTGACCTTTTTTATAATGCAACTATCTTCTTCGGCTGGCCCTTGTGAACGAGGGATTGACTGATTCCACCTATTAATGACCTTCGGTAGGACTGATCAGTTGCAGAGTGCATAATTTACAATAGTTTGAATATGGATTGCTATTCAATTGAATTACGAGGAAGTAAAATAAATAAAAAAATAAATACAGCACTTAACCACTTGAGCGATGGGTGTTCGGTTTCGATTTTATTAATATTATTCCTCAAAATATTAATATGGAAACTGCGGTTTAAAGTCAAGTTTATCTAGTCCCCACCTAGATTTCACTGTTTATCATGTATTTTTAGGTTCTATAAGAACTCAATAACTAGTAGTACAGTACATGCCAAACTTGACTTACAGGTTCTGTCACTTCTCTGACTTTACAATGACTGTAGGTGTAGAAAAAGATGTGTAAAACATATGTGCGACAGAAAAAGGAATGAGCGGGGAGGCAAGCCGCTTTTCATACCTTAAACTCGCACATTGCAAAAATTTCTGAACGTCAGGTTGGCATTAAAGTTTGGTACTTACTAAAGTACTAAGACATTTTGGAAACTTGCTATAATATGGCAAAAATCACTTGATTGGTTGTAATAATATATAATACGCCCTTACCATATTATATTATTACAAGTATTAAATAATAGTATTACGTAGTAAGCTTTCCATTAAATCCATCTCTTTCCATCACATCCATGACTAACAATAATAATAACAATAATCGTTAGTTTTGCTAGGTTGTTTGTCAACACCCCCCTACGTAGAAATGGCATATTATATAAATATTGTATGTACAACTTTATTGCGCTTCAGAAATAATAATATTTACCCATTTTCATTATTTGTCAAAGGAAAACAAAAAATAAGAATGATAATAAAGTACATAATATTATTTACTGCCAAAGAATAAAGAATATAACACCAGGGGTGCTAGCATGATCGATCGATATGAAGTTACCGACCCATTGTCGGTAACTTCTCATCGTTCCCTAGGACAACTGCAGATCTCAAACGAATAGGTGACAGTTCACAATGACTAAGTGTCCTTAATATATTCGATATCAACTGTCGTTTGTACGTTAGCGATCTGCAGTTGTCCTAGGGAACGATGAGAAGTTACCGACAATCGGTCGGTAACATCATATCGATCGACCATGCTAGCAACCCAGAAGCACTTTCCATACAAATTTGAATGGAGATAAATGTTTCATTTAGCCCAAATCCCCAGCGTTCCGTCTCACTTACACTTGCCGGAAATCGTTGATTTACATCCCATTTAAATTTCAAAAGCACAGTTTTGTAGAGAATTATAAGCCCTAAATGGGCCTATAATTAAATGATAAATAATGGGAGTCCACTTTAGACTTTTGTTCAGGAAAGCGATTTTTGTAATAGTGAAATAAATGTTTGAAGGTCTATAACTTTTTACTTACCGCAATAATTAAGATCTATACAGGATATTTCATAATTTCATTCGTTTTTGATCATAGTTAAGACAAATATGTCAATTTATGAACATATTTTGGTTTATCCTCTAAAGTAAATTGGACTCCAGTGGTTTTGTAATTAGTCAAATCAGTTAACCGCTTGGGCACATAAGCTTATTTTCACGACAATTTAACGTAGGTAGACATAGGAATGACGTATGCCCCGGACCTGAGTTATTAAAATCCTGTTTATGGATTTCATTGTTTTATTCAATAATGTAACGGAATACAGAGAATTTTTCTGCATATTCAACTCAAAACTGCCAAAAGTGGACTTCTGTGGTATACGCTTTAGGCTCTATTTGTGTTAATGTTTATTCTATGTTTACTTCAAATAAAAAAATAAATCAGATAAATAATTGAGCCCTTGCCCCGAATAATGCAATATTCTTGTTCCGAGAAAAATGGAAAGAAAGAAACCTGTTTGATAACATTTTATATTTCAAATAAAATAAGCATACAATTCTTAAGACTTTTAAGGAAAAGTCGTGAAAAAAGGCTAATAAATTAGAATTTATTACAAGAACTTGTGCTGAATTTGTGGAAAAATGTTGTACCTTATGAAAATTTCACGTTTTTTACTTTTCTGACCCTCAAGAAAGCACCATGCTCTTCTAACATCAATTTAAATATGTGATTATATATATAGATTATAGATAATTATTATGCATTTGAGCTTAAAAAGCAAAAAAACTATATGAATACATGAAACTTACAATTGAGATTTTGTCTTGAGATCAACATACAACATTATTCCACAAAACTGTTTCAATGGCTAAAAAGCAGCCTTAAAAATATTTTTTCTGGACGAATTCTACTTTTACGCATTCTTCAGTTGAAGCCATAATACGTTAGTTTTCTCCATTTATTCCCATGAATTAAACCAATCTACGTGAATTCGATAAATGGCTTTATATAAATTTATTCCACAAACTGACATTTAAAATGCTGCCACAGGCCTAAAAAATTTTTCATTATCATAACCCCATCTTAAAAAATGCGTAATAATATGCCCAACATTATTCCATCAATAACTAATTTATAGTTTTGTTAGATACAACATTATTCGGGGCAAGGGCTCAATTATGTATAAGTAAATTTTGTTGGGTACCCAAATATAACAGATGATTTGTTTTATAAAAAAAAACACACGCCTACATCAAGAACAAACATATTTTTATCCCAAAATAGTTTAAAGGTTGTTCAGATAAGATTGGAATTGTAAATTATATTGAACTATTGGCCTTGGAGTTCGATGAAATAGTAACCAAGAGAAATACTATCTTATTGCTGAGATACATACGTATAGGTATACCATGTGAGTTTGTATTACTTTAGTAGGTTGAAAAAACATTACATTCTCGCTTGCATGCAAACTACCAACATTCAGATCAACAAAATTACAAAACTGGAAAAACATTTCTTAACTGAATGATCCTTCTAAAGGAAATACCAAAACAAGTCAGATCATCATCAGTACATAATTAAATGAGCACTGTTGTATGAAGACTTTCCTAGAAATTACTTATAATACGTGAAGTTAAAATAAAATATAAAAAAAAGAAAACAACAACAAAAGTAATCTATCTTGTAAAAAGCGATTAGTCACTGTCAATTGAAGATACGATTTTCTTCTTAGCATCATATTTCAAAATGCTAAATTGATGTTATTTACCAATTTTACCATGGGGAAAGGGTTAGGACTAGATGTCACGGGTTAAAATGATTGCTTAGTTTTACTATTTCAAACAATATTTGTTTTGCTAATAGTTGCTATTGGATAATTTTCATCACTGGTGCGTCAAGCTTCTCATTACTCTAAAATAACAATAATAATAATATAATATCTATCGAATGACGGAGAAGAAAGAAATAATACAAACACTATAACATGGTTACTATAATTGAAGATGAGTAATTATATAGCATCCTGTATTATAGGAAATTTTTTGCATAAATAAATGCAACAAATAATATTATTGAATCTTTTATCTGTTGTTTAAAAGTTAAAAAATTTGGAGGACAATAAGTAAATATACAGTCATATTTTCACAGTTCACAGAGAAGTTCAAACTAGTGATGGGCATTACGGAATAATATCTAAATAAATTTTTAAGTGTTTTCAGTTTATGGGTCAAAAACAAAATAAAAACAAGAAAAAGCAGAAATGCGTTGTCAACTTTGATATTTGACTAAAACATCAGACAAAATGCCAAATTTTGTTATTATAAAAATTTGTTAAAACTTGATGGCAACTTTTTCCACAAAACAATCACAATTATGCAAGTTGGAATTTTTTTTCTAAATACATATACACATATTAAAATGGTTCAATTTGTAAAGTGATACACTTCCAGCAGTGTTTCTATTAAGCAAGTAACATTGTGACATCACATCACGGACATTGGAAACTGCAAAGCGATTTGCTCGCATGTTAGCACTCATGGAGCCAAATAAACTTGTTGAGGCTGCTTACCATGTTGTGATCGAGATGATACTATATTATTACCGTAATCGCATAAAAAATGTAAAATCCGCCATTGCGATGGACTTGGGATTAGATTAAAAGAAGAAATTAGTATGGTGCATTGACCACTCTCGTAAATGGACTGGCAATCGACATGCAGTTATTCCTGCGCAGCACGCTATTCCCGTTCAGTTCAAGATTCACACTCCCCGCTGAACGCAAGAAAGAACGCCCTGTCTACGTTCAATTGGCCATCACTCCGGAACCGGACACCTGCATTGTACGAATATATGATAGCGGTGTATGCTACACACTCCGCCCAGCAGAACATTTGACTAGAGCAGGTACGATACCCTTAGGATTTGCGATGATATATGTGATTCCTTTACTGTTGATCCCCCGACAGTTGCCCTCCAACAGTTGGTTATAAGTACAAAATATCGACACTGCAAATAAATTGTTTAATATCCATACCAACTTATTATTAAAGGTATTTTTGAAGTCGATTTTAGATATGAAATTGGTAAATAATACACAAAATATTATAAATTTATAATAACTATAAATTCGAGGGGCAAAATGTCGAAGATCAACTGTCGGGTCACCTATATACGTATTACCGATATACCGTTGCTGGTACAAAATTGGTTTTATTCGACAAGACAACAAGACAAGTAGGTGTCATAATGTTTCTATTGTTATTGTCATAATCTACTCAAATATGTATGCAAATATATTTTTTAAACATGATAATTACATTGTTTACTCATAGAATGACCAGACAAGAAGACAATATAATATATTATCATACATGTATCATGTTTTTGTGTATTACAGTAGTATGTATTTGTTCAATCAGATGTTAAAATATCCCCGCAAATGAAAGTTGTTAAAACATTATCAAGTTGGTGAGGAGACCTAATTTATTAATGCTGTGGGGTTATCAGCCAGTTTGCAGGAGGTCAGGTTGAAATACAAAGCAGCGCAGATCTAAATGAATATCATTTTTTTAATGTCGTTGCCATATAAGATAATAGTAACACGATATATTAATTTCTCCAGTAGAATTTTCGCATGCTTTTGATAAAATAAATAAGACTGTTTAGATTTCATGGAATCCTTTCCGGTTTTAGTTCAGCCAGTACATATTGTGTACATGGTTTTTGTATATGTGGTACTCGTAATGTTGTGTATATGGTTTCAGAGCAAACACAAAAATGTTTGATATCATCTTCTAATCAAACATCTATCAATTATTAGGCTGACTTTACACATGCAAGTTTTTTCTCGTAAGTGCCCACGTAAGCGACTTATGACCAAAATTCAATGGACCCATTGGCCAGAAGTCGCTTCCGTGAGCGACTTACAGGAAAAAACTTATGTGTGTAAAGGCAGCCTTAGGCTAGCTTTACACTTGTAAGTTTTTTCATAAGTAAGCGACTTCTGGCTAATGGGTACATTTGATTTTCAAAATCCAATGTGCCCATTGGCCAGAAGTCGCTTACTTACAAAAAAACTTACAAGTGTAAAGCTAGCCGTAGATAAAATTTAATTGAAAATAAATATATATTTTTTTGAAATTGCTCAACACAGGAAGCCCTGAGAAAAAATAATCCCTTTTAGACATGCTGTGCCGTGGATCATTTTATGCAAAGGAAGGAGAGGAAGTTCTGGGAAGGTAAAGGGATGGATAGGAATCTGAGGGTCAATGTGTCCAGGAGTGGTGGGACGTATGAATCCATCCCTATCACTCCAGTGCAAGGCTATGGGTTGAGAGTCCGGCTGGAGAGGTCAATGGGTCTCCCTCAACCAGTCTCTCTTGCTCCGGCCTATCACGCAGTAGATGGGAAAATACACCTGCCAACATGACCTAGCCAAACCATGAACCTGGGCACCCCTGCTAAGTCTCCAAACGGAGCGAACCACTTTGGGCGACCTATGGCAGGGGAGTTGGTGATCCAATAAATGGTTCCCGGGGTGGCAGTACCCACACCCGCCTCCAAAATGAATCATAATGTAAAAAAAAATATTAGTAAAAATTATTACTTATTAGCAATTAAATTAATGAGCAATTAAAAAAAAAAAAACTACTGAGCCTACAGACATGATTTTTTTTTATTAGATTTGTTAGTTTAAAGAGTTTTTTTAATGTAGTTTTTTTAATGATTTCTGCAAGATGGCGGCCTTCAGCAGCAATACAATGTTGTAGTCGATTTCTGAAGCGTCAGGCAGCATTTTGCACATCTCAAGCGGAATGGCGTTCACCTAGTCTATATAATATTTAAGTAGTATAATTCTAGTCAGCGTGTGGGCCACCCAACGTCACCTCTCAGAGGGTCGTGATGAGCAGGGAACATGTGTCTCAATTTTGCCATCCAGGGGTGTAATTTCCTGGGCGAGCATGATCTTGTAAGGGTGGAACGACAAATCATTATGCAAAATACTCCTTACACAACGATTAGACATTCCCAATGCAGCTGCGTGCCTCCGAGCAGAGCGCCTAGGTGACCGTTCGACTGCTGCCCTCACCAACGCCACATTTTCTGGTGTTGTTTCAGTTCTGGGTCTTCCAACTACACGAGGCATTGATGTGGATCCAGTTTCTTCCAAAGCACGAACCTAAAGTCTGATTGTCTTTCCATCAGGGACCGAAACGTTGCGCGGAATGATAAACACACTTTAATTAGAAAGTTTATGCTTGGAAGAGATACGACTTTGCACGCATAGGAGGTGCACTATATGAAAACATTGGACATTGCATAATTTTACATTTGCTACACCATCACTTTTCATATTACATTTATAAGAAGATTACTGCCAAAAATGAAGTTAATAAATTGAAGTTATTTCCCTCTGTAAAAAAAATTGTAACCATAATATGTACCCAATGTAAAAGTCCTATTGGCGTATAAAAGAGTAATAAATAAATATCTAAATGAAATAATATTTAAATGAAATGAAACAAATAACTTTGTATGAACCACTATTATATAATCACAATTACCTACATGTTTCGAAACCGATGGTTTAAAAATGACGCCACAAAGTGATTTTGTGAAGTTTGAAGAAATAATATTTCTTTGTTAGAACCACTTATATATTTTATTAACGCTGACTGGTTTCGGAACGACTGTTTTTCCTCAGGGATATATATAAGCAATTCCAAATATATAAGCGGTTCTAACAAAGAAATATTGTTTCATTTATTTGTAATGGATAACCACACAGTTATAGCTACATTCAAAAGTAATAAATATCTGCTTGGAAACGAAAATGAAAACTGCCACGAAGATCAGAGATAGGGTTAAAACGATGGGATTCAATATAACACACAAATGAAAAGGGACATTGAAATAAAAAAGACCTGTATTTACAAATGCACATTTATTTAATTCATTTGCATTCTATTATGTAGATACAACCATTTTGTGACTGACATGGAAAAACCATGTAAAGTGTGACTATTATGTGTTAACTAATTTGAAATATTTACATATTATATTGCTGACATTACTTTGGTAACTTAATCCTGCTTGTGAAATAAAAACCTCGCTCAAAATTATATTTTACGATACGCGGTTAACTTGAGGTTAGCGTTATTATAATGATATTATTATACATATATAACGTTAAACTTTATTTCGAGATGGTTAGAGATTAACCATCTTAACCCTAATAAAATAGGGAGAGATGCAAACAAATGACAATATAATACATTTGCCAATACATATTTGGTTTCATTCCAATAAATTTGATTTCAGTATAATTTAGAATAAATATAGCTTCTAACTAACTTGCTTAGCCTGTAGGTGCCGGCAAGTGAGTTCAATAAATTAAAAAACATTTTTGTTAAAGCCAACATGTAGACAATACCATACTTGATAAAGTAACATTTTTATTTGTGTCTTTAACTAACCCAGTAGAGGTAATATCCATAGGCAAAATGAATGTATAAGGTCGACACTGCAAATGCAGGGCTCCGGCTCCTAGGGCTTAGTTGCTATAAAATAATTAAGTACGATTATGATACAATACTGTTTGCACCAGTTTGAACAATTTTTCGTTGAATTTGTAATGAAATCTTAAGAATAATCAGTGCAACACATAAAGCTATTGGATACATAAAGTTGGAGAAATATACGAATTTAAACTGTCGAGATGATGATTGGACAATTTTAAACACAAAATTCAGTTAACAAAAAATAACATAATAATAAAATAACAATGTAGGTCATTATTATGAGATACTATGTAATTTTTGACACTTTCAGAGGTGGTGTAAATTTAGTTAATTATTTTTTTGCATTTATATATATATTTTTAAACTTAACAACCACAGGACTGAAAGTAATAACTCTAACGCACACTTTGCAAAGCTCACTTATATTTTGTATTTCAGACGAATCATTAGAAGTTTAAAAAAAATTAAGTCAGAAATTTCCCAACGTACTAAAAAAACATGTCAGTATTAAAAATTATGCGTGAGACATAACACTACTAAAATATATATCTAAAACATAATGTACAATTACAGGTTGTCAGAACTTAATACTGTTTTAAGAATACATAATTGTGATAACGAAATCATTGTGACCGAAATGAAAACCATCAAAAAGTCAACAATGATTCTGGAATTGTTTTTTTATGAGAAAGAATAGCCGCATTCCATTTTGAAGCGTAAAAATCAATTTAAAAAAGAGAACTTATAATGATTGCACCTTAAACAGCATTATTTGAATAACTTATGATTCCCTTATGAATATCGTACCTCACAAACATCCAAGTACATAATGTTAAAAATAAATAATAATAATATGTACATTTGTAAGGGGAAGAGTGACTGAATCATAAAGTTATTCTGGGACTAATAGCGGCTGTGAAAGACATTCAAAGTCATACTCCATTAAATAAATAAATAATAGGTGATGTTTGCTACCAATTGATAATGCAGCCGTAAATACTACTCCCAAGTATTTATTAATAAAATAACACGCCACGATCTACTAGGTACAAAAGAGATTGGTCTAAAATAGAATATTTCATTAAAAAGTGGTGATGTTTAAAATAGCACAGTTGATAAGGTTGGGGTGGCTTAGTAGGATCGGATGATTGGGGGCACGGTCTTGCACTCGTTCTGGTCGAGGGTCTCATCGATGACAGGGCGGTACGACAGGCTCACGTCTCCCGTCTGCACTTCCACGTTTGTGACGGTGTGCTTTCTCCAGTGATTTTCAAATGGTACTCGGGTCTGTAATCATAAATTAAGGGATTAAGCATATCTTTTTAGTGAAAAATGTCAATCAATGATTGCCTTCAACAACTGAGATTCCCCCTGAATGTTACCGTCCTCCTGATAGCTTATCCATATGTTAACGAATATTAATAAATACATAATCTCAACAGGTAAAAAAAATTGGCTAACTTATCCTTTATATAGCCACTATTGGTAGATTCAAGGATTGAACAGTAAACTCAGACTTTTAAATAAATAAATTGTGTTTAATAAATCGAAAATGTACATCATCGTATGGATAAATTAGTCATTTAGAAAACATTCACACTTTGTATAATATCATTCCATCATAACATTGTGATGTGTTTAGTGTAGGTAGGCATAAAAAAATTCGAAAACATAATTTTGCAAAAGACAAATAAATTATTACAAAAATAGAAGCAACTGGCGCACGGCGAAAATTTTGTGTCGGCGATCAAGAAGTCAATATTTACATAATTTTGACGGCAAAATATTGAATCTTTGAATTGATTTTAAACTTTTTTCTAACGGTACTGTTTTCCAACTCGTTTTTATAATGATACTGTGTTTTTCTCTCAGTATTCCACCTGTCTAAATCAGCTGCATCGCTTCAGGCTATCATGCAGTAAAATTAAAAACATTAATGCACGGTACAGATGCAAAGCTCACATCAAAAGATACTTTATAACACAATAACGCTAGCCATACAATCCCATACAAACCCGCCAGACATAAAAAGATGATGTGTTATAAGCGCGATTCGACCGTGACCGCTAGCGGCGCGATATCAGAAACGCGATATCAGAAACGCGATATCAGAAACGCGATATCAGAAAAGTTATACGACCCCCCTCGCTGTAAACAGGAGAGGGGGTCATTTTGAATACACGGAGCCATAAATAAACCGCTGTCAGCCGTCAAGTTGACATATGCAGTACAAAGAAATGATATTCTCTCGGCCGCTTCCGAATTCAACTGACTCCCTCTCCTGCCGTAGGAAGAAATCTTTTATAACGTAGTGTGTCGGTAGAAAAGATACTTTATAACACAGTATCTTTTGATGTGAGCTTCGAATTTAAAATATGAAGGAAAATTTATGAAAAAACTACTTACTACTTAATTGTTTTATTTTTTTAATTTATTTTTTCTTTGCTATATAACTCATGCTTATCAAACAGTAAAAAGGCATAAGTGTTTATAAAAAAAAAATTATTGTTTGATAAATCCTTAACTAACAAAGTGGAAATTGCATCACATATTCCATTTTCCTCAATGTCGCAATCAATATATCGCTTGCTGAGGGTTGGTTTGTACTATGTCCATTTTTGTTTTTTATTTATTAAACCGTGAATGCTTTAATATGAATCATATTTTTATCAACTATGTATATCCATCCACACACAAAAAAAAAAAAATTCAGCAGGAACTTACATTTGAGCATCACTTTTCATTCTATCGATATAGTAATTACAAAAAATGAGGATTAGAGTGTACTATATCATTAGCCAATAATAATATTTTACTATTATTTATTAAAACCTTATGTACGTGTGTGTAAAAATTACTAATGTTTAATTACTCCATACATTTTATTTATTTTTTGGCCCACCAAAGAGTAAAATAAAAATTCCTCCTTGAATTCCGAATATTCCAATGCCTCGCTTTGAAAGCATAATATCTTGGGAGACAAATTTGCTCTTTGCAGACCAACACAAGGTAAAAAGCAAAGCATCTTGCGATTTATTGACTCCGAGATAATGGATTATTAATTATCTTTTTGATAAAAATGTTTTCATAATCCTATTTTTGGAACCAATCATTTTGATTTGGGTGTCATTTTTAACATTGACATGCCCTGACTAGACTTTGTTGGTCGATGGTCCTAAGATGTAATTTAAAATCCAGTTCTCACAATGAATTGAAATATAAGTCAAACACAAATCAAACAATTTCGTGTACCTGTCCTTCCAGAGGCTTGGTGTAGTCAAATTCATCAGACCTCAGCTTGAAGTCATCTCGTGCGTGCGCCCCACGGCTCTCCTTCCTCACACAGGCACCCTCGATGATCTGGCGCGCACATAGCAGCAGGTTCTGCAGCTCCAGGGTTTCAATCAGGTCGGAGTTCCAGATGAGAGATGTGTCGGACACCTTTACATTGTGGATGTCGGAGTACACAGACTTCATCTTCTTGCATCCTGGAATCATTTTATTTCAAATTTTCATTCTTTATTTAAAAATTTAGGCTTGCGAGTCAGATTAGGCCCAATGCTTGTTCAAATTAGATGCATAATATTATTCTAACAAAGTAAGAACCTTTCTCAATTGTTAGCAAAGTGTTGCATTTGTCAAATACATACCTAGAGAACTTAAAAATGTCATCCAACTGATCAATCAATTCCTATCTCATGGATTAATTTAAATCTGTTTGAAAATATTATTTATATTTATGTGCAATACTTTCAGCCTTAAATGATAAACCGATAAGGGAATATTTACCTTGAACCAAATTGAGCAAAATTATGTCTCTTCCCTTCGCATTGGTTTCTGAATATTTTGCTAATAATACAGGAATTACGGTATATCCTGTTTTCTAAAAGTTCATAAACCACCCTTTTCTTCATTAAATTAAATTAATATAATCAGCAATAAGAATAATTAGCAGTTAATTTCTTATCTTCGCTAATCCATTAAGCCCTCATATAGCCCCAAGTGGTTAGCTATGTTTGGTGACATAGTAGGGGTGCCCGGGTTCATGGGGTCCGGGTCTTGACGGCGGATGCGTCTGCCCACCAATTGCGTGGCAGGCCAGGTCGGGAGAGACTGGTTGAGGGAGACCTATCCTAGACCTCTCCAGCCGCACTCTCGACCGATTGATTCGTTCGTTTGTCACTCGTAGACACACTGACCCCCAGATTCCTACCCACCCCTCATACCTTTTTCCTTCTCAACACAACCTCTCCTAAAAAGAACCCTCCACACAGCATCCCCAAACATGACATAGGCCCCGAGGGGAATTATTTTCTTCAGGGCCTCCTGTGTGGAGCTATTGTAAAAAAAAAAAATACAAACTTTTGAAATGATGAGCTGCAAGAAAATATTAAATACAAGAAAAAATAACATAATCCAAATGAAGAGTGCACATATTTTAAAGCCAAAACTGATTGTTAGATTTCGGCCCAGTAAATTTGACTTGACATAAAAGATGATTCTGTACCTTCCTCCATGGTGGGTGCGTCTCTGAAGACGGCTGCGTGGGCCTGCATGGTCTTCTGCATGGTCAGTCTGAGGTCAGCCGTGCTGATGTCTCCCTTGGCATACCTGGTCTTGTCCAGGTTGGCTACACTCTCTTCACCAGCATTCTATGTAAATAAAATACCAATCCGTAATTACTTTTAATATCCATCTCTACGTAAGTCATTTTTGGCTACTTTACATATGAGACAAACAGTCAGGACATAATATATACATGTATATAATATGATTGTTGAAGGACTCTCATAATCTGGAAACATTTCGAAACATCCTCCATAACAAAGACTCCATTGTAACATTTATTTCATCTATAAACACTTATGTTATAATTAATCCACGACTCTCAAATGAAAATTTGTAACAGAAAATCAGAAAAAGATATGGTCGCATCTGGGAATTGAATCCAGGACCTTAGCCTTGCCGGGGCTCTGCCCTATCCCCTTTGGTCATATTTAACTGTATCATACTTTAACTAAGAACTACCTACATTATCTTCATTTTTTAACAAATATTTTTATTGACTGCTATCTTTATGTATGACTGAAGGATTCTTCCTGACTTAAATGCAATCTAAATAGTGTCTTGGATAAATATATCCAATTTTATTTTAATGTGCAACTACTGTAGACTTTTCGGTCTAGGATAAATACTTTGTTAGTTCATATTTTTTCTAAAAATTTCCTTCATTTATCATTCTTATTTTTAATTTACATTACTTTTTATTTACTTTATTTTTTGATAATGATCATTATTCCATCATATTTATTTTTTTGGATTTGAAATATTTTGACCCTGTGATAAAATGCAGTAGAAGCCTTTTTTTTTTTTTTTTTTTTTTTATAGAGAATACCTCACAAGAGTCCCAACTGCTCCCGTCTGAAGCCAGTGAGACTATGGCATCCCCAATTGGGGTATGTTGTGAGGCTGAAGGAAAGTGGGGAAGGGAAGGAGATGGGGAAGAGGAAGGTAGGAAAGTACCTGGCTATTCAGATCTAGTCACTAAACACGGCTAAAGCCATTATTAAGCAACGTCTCAATTCTGAATGGTGGTCTTACACCAGGGCGATACTGACAGTATCTTCCACTCTGGAACGTGCCGCAAATGTAGTATATATTATTTTTATTAATTAATGATAAATATTTGATATAATTCTTAACAATGAAACGGTACTCACTTCCTTGATGGGTGATTGCTTGTCTCCGGGCTTGTTCTCCTCGGCGATGGTGAGAGCGCAGGCGCGGCCAAACACCACCAGATCCAGCAGCGAGTTGGCTCCCAGGCGGTTGGCTCCGTGCACAGAGGTACATGCCGCCTCTCCACAAGCGTACAGCCCGGGGATGATCTTGTCAGTGCCGCTCTTGTGTTCCACTACCTGTCACATTATATTATCTTAATGGTGATAATAGACAAGCGTTCTACACGAATGCTACTCAAGGGGCAATTATGTTTTCAAGCTCATCTCTGTTCAAAATTATTTTCACAAAAATTTTTGACCATCCCAATAAAAATTCAATTGTAATTTTAATATATTCATTCATAATTATTGATTTTAAAAATGATCTAAAGCAACATATTCTGAAACGGTTCAAACTGGCTAACACTTCATTAACCTCTAAGAGAGTGAGTTTCTGAGAGAAAAAAGTGTTCAAAACAGTGAAATGTTTTTACCAAAAAAAAATTATATTTACAGTATTTAGGTATTATTAAAAATTTAACTTTGTTAAAAAAAATATCTGTATAATATCACAATAACCGAATTAATCCGATAATAACCACAAAAAATAAATATATTTTTAAAAATAAAATATCATTAACCTGGCATCATGGGGGTGGAAATATGATACAAGTATTGTATGTACCGTGGGGGTGGGGCACTTATTCAACACCAGGTATTTCATTATATTTATGCTTTTATGCTTATATGATGAATTGCACACTATTAAGGAATTAAATCATGACGACATGTGCGGCCATACTCTCCTAAAGGTTAAGATGTAGATAACACTACTTATTGACTAGCGCGAGACTACTGTTAAAGACGTTGGCTAACGATATGTGATCTCGCTAACGCCACAGGTATTCACAAACAAAAATGAACATGACATTATGGCAGAAAACCAAAAAGGGCGCATTTTAAATCGTTATTTAAGGTAGTTAAGAAAAAAGTATTTTGGTGCAATAATACCCTGTCTAACTGGAGACCAGAGAAAAGACATCACCCTGAATACCACTGCAAACAAAGCAGAAGGCTAAAATGCAGGTTCTGGCCCAAATCAACAAAACCGTGTAATGGGTAGGATAAGGCTACAGTTTTTAGATCCGTAACAGGAATCTTGTGTGACACGAAAATGCCTATAAAACTTAAAGGAAAGATATACCAGACTATTTTTAGACCCGCGATAATGTACGGCTCTGAATGCTGGACCATGTACAACTCCTACGAAAGAAATGAAACGGTGATTGAATAAGTGATGTGGCGAAATGTTCTGACTTGTCCTTTGTAGTTGGTGGGAATGCCGCCCATGTTGTAGTGGACCGTGGGCAGTACGGGGATGGGGTCTCGCGTGACGTCCACTCCGGCGAAGATCATGGCCGTCTCCGAGATACCGGGCAGGCGCGCATGCAGTTGCTCGGCGGGCAGGTGATGCAGCTGCAGGTACACGTGGTCCTTCTGGGGGCCACAGCCGCGACCTGGACGTAACAAACATTTTATTTCATCCTTATAATGAGACGGCACACAACATACTACGTGCTGCCAGATAGCATACCAAAAACAAATTGAAATATTCCTCAGTTGTTAAACACAGTTAGTCATTTCCAATGCAAATCTTTGATTACAAATAGTGGTTTCCCATCAAAGCAATACTTGAAGTATCATGATCTGATAATAATATTTGGATGATTTGTATAGCGGCATTATTTGAGAAAAATCATTTCAATTTTTCAGGGAAATCAACAGTTTACAATGTTGTTCATTTATAAATGTATAATTCACCTAACTGAGAAACCGATTATACATTTCCTCATTAACTGACAGGAGATAGATACTACACAATATATGACACTACATAAATATATCATTAAATTTTATGCAGTTTGGTACACATTTAATACATTTTTAATAGTGTTTTTATATTTATTTTTGTTACAATTGAAGATATCTACATCAGAGAGAATGTTATTATTTGTTGAACACAACTTATAAGACAAGAATATATTATATTAACCTTCTTTGATTTCGACGGTCATAGCTCTGGAGACGACGTCCCTAGAAGCGAGATCCTTGGCGACGGGGGCGTAGCGCTCCATGAACCTCTCTCCCTCGGCGTTCACCAGGAAGCCTCCTTCTCCACGGCAACCCTCGGTGATCAGACAACCAGCACCGTAAATTCCTGGAAACAAAATTTTATTGAGATTGCATTTCATACAGAAAGGACATTATGGAAGGGGATTGAGACCAAGATTGAGATTTCCAAGTGCCTTAACCAGTCAAATTACAGGAGACCCATATTGTCCCAAAACATCATATGCCGTTATGATAACAGGAGACCCAAATTGTCCCAGAGCGACCGTGCATCATTAAAAGATAGATATCTCCCTTCCTGTAATGCGAACATTCGTGATTTAATTTATGTTAGAAAGAGAAAGAATCAATGTTTCTCATTGCCTTTCAAGTGTACGAGCTATTTTGCTCAGATATTGAGAAATCCGAACATAAGTGACGGTTTTATTTCGCGCCAATTTGTGACGTACCGCTGATTTTGACAGCACGGTTCCATGCAACAAAAAACCGTTTTTAATAAAAAATAACTCGAAATGTCCCGGAAAGCTAACTTTTATTTGTTAATTAATATATTGCCTATGTGTTTATGTCAAATTTAATTCATTTTGGTTACATAATAATGCAATAATCTCATATAGAAAACTACTAATCGTTAAAATCACTGTAAACCCTTTTTTAAATTGATCATTCCTAATTGAATTTCCTGTATTTGATGAATATTTTTATGCATATCGTAGGAGAATATATTTCTATTCAATATTTATGAAAAACAATAGTGCTGTTATAACATATTTGTAAAGATTTCTTTGATTTTATCAAGTCGGACGTCTGAATTTATCGACATGTCAAAAGTGCTGATTTGAAATCGATAGAGATGGGATCATCAAAATTTAAATTGACATTAATTTGTGCAAAATTCGAATTATTATAAGTATTTATTTTTAGAGTTTATTTTATAGAAGTAAATTTGAATGTTATTTTTATGATGAATGTTATCAATTTTTTTGTATAATAAATGCGTAATAATATTTAATTTCAAAATATACATATCTTGAATTTTATGAAGAATAAAAATCTATTTGTAAAGAGGTTTTTTGCTACCAAAATTCAGCGATACAATATAAAACTCATTATTGTTATACTTATATAAGGAATATTTTAAGTACAACTCTTGGCGTTTGGCGTGTTTCCGGACTATTTCCCATTTTTTAAGTATAGTACAGTCATTTGGTTCGACAAAAGGAGGTTACCTAGAAAGGTTTCCGGGAGTTTTGAAAATTTGTAATTTTATAGATTTCGATGTGCTCTTTCCGAATTTCAACTTAGCCACCTATCTTTGGCGCTCGCGCCACCATATTGGAAAAACGGCGCCTAAAAGCTGTTTTTTGACAATATCTCCTTTCTGACTAATTTTACGATAAAAAATATATAACACAAAATTAAACAACAGAAAATTTTCTACAATATATGTATGAATATTTTTTTTTGTAAAATCAATAGTTTTGGCGTACGAGCGCCGCAAACTATTATTCATCTAAACCACCAGGTGTTTTTATAAAATATTTTACTATTATTGTTGCAGATATAATAAAAACAGATATATGTATGTATATACACGATGCAATCGAAAACGAAGAGGATTGTGATAAGTCTGATAATCCCATCGCAGATGATGCGGATGAAATTTCGGTCTGTGACGTTTCGACGATACCAAAGACGAACTCGCAACGCCTGGTCCATCAGGAACGGCAAAGCAAAGAAGATTGCGCTAAATTTAGAAATTGTACATTAAATGTGGATTAGGTCTACACCACGATAAAAAAACGCGCCGCTTACTCTACCTCAAGGGGGTTAGTGGAAATTAATTTTTTGGCCAAAACGTATATTGAAGTATACTCTGCGGCGCTCGTACGCTCAAAGTATCGATGTTACAAAAAAAGTTGTTATTACATAAATTGTAGGAAATTTTCTCTAGTTTAATTTTGTTTTTATCGTAAAATGAGTCAGAAATGAGATATTGTCAAAAAACTGCTATTAGGCGCCATTTTTCCAATATGGCGCCTAATTGCAAAGATATGAGGTGGCAAAGTTGAAATTCGGAGAGAGCACTTCAAAATGTATAAAATTTAATTTACACTTTTTACTCCAAATAATGTCAAGAATCATTGGTTAAAGTAAGCCAAGAAGTATGTCCCTTAACACCTGCATATATACAGGAGGTTAAAGATCGTACTTGACTTACTTTACCCAGTAATTCCTGAAATTTTTTTGTAGTAAAAATCATTAACAAAGTTTTGGTATCCGACGACTTTTTTTTTCTACAAAAACATAAAAAATCAGTAGATATTGGGAAGATAGGGGTGGGTTGACGGGTTGGCTGGTTACTTGGCTAAGTGACCAGTGACGACATGTGGAAGAAATTTTTTTATATTTGATTTTGAAGAAAAAAAAAAACATATCTAAAAAGTCACCGGAGACCAAAATTTCATTTGCATTTTTTACTCCAAATAATGTAAATTAAACAAGTATGATCCTTGACTTACTTAAACCAGTGATACCTGACATTATTTGGAGCAAAAAATGTAAACGAAATTTTGGTCTCCGGTGACTTTTTAGATGTCTTATTTTTTTCAAAAACTTCTTCTTTAATATCTAAAAAAAAATAATCTTCATGTCGTCACTGGTCAATAAGCCAAGTAACCAAACAACCCCTCATTCCGCCCCTAACTTCCCAACACCCACAGAATTTTAATGGTTTTGCAGAATAAAAAATGTCACCGGAGACCAAAATTTCATAAACATTTTTTACTTCAAACAATGTCAGCAATCACTGGTGAAAATAAGTCAAGTACGATCCTTAACACCCTGTTTATATATATACTTTTTTTCGACCGGTCAGTGGCTGAGTGGGCATTGCGTTTCGGTCCCACCCGGGCGTCGCGTGTTCGATTCCTCGGCTGGCTTCGATTCCTCCATCACACCACAAGCAACATATTCCGCTTACTGTGGTGGTAGTAGGAGTTTTTCAAATATTGTCAGGTTATTCGTTATGGGAATTCGTCACGATATATAATATAAAATACTTAATAAATAATTTTGAATTCTCTTTGTGGAAAATATTTTCTTTCATTGATTGATTGTTGTTTATTGTTCATTAGCTTCATGTATATTTTTCTATTTTTTTAAATGGGTCAAAAATAATAATCTTCATTTAAAAAAAAAAAAGTTATTGTTTTATTTCATTATTTAAAAAAGGTATGATCTACACTGAATAATGCATGGATTAAATTCCATTTTATTTTATTTATCTTACGTACATATTTATATTTATCGGGTTTAATTTGAAGAACTTTATTTAAAATCAGTTTATAAATTTTATTCAAAATATCTTCAACCAACCCCGCTTTCGCCAAAGCATCGAGTCATGTTTCGAAACGCGACTTGCACATCTCTAACGGGCGGCCATGTTTGTTTACTTTTAAACAGTTTTTAGCGGAGAACGCACAAATAAAGCTGCGAAACTTAATACTGTATTAATGAATTTATAATAGTTACTCAGCTTTTTTTAACAAAATGACCTATTATGTTCCATAAACTATAGGATTTACGTATTTACCGTTGTGTTTATTGCAAAATTACGAGGTTATTTGAAGTTTAGTGAAGTGATGTTTTGAGGTTATTATTTCCTGAGGTGTCAAAAATTGTAAAAAACTACATTAAATTGGGCTATAAATTAACAAAAGTGATAATAATTCATTAGATAAATGCCTTAGGCATACGTGGATAGTAAAGTTTTTCGGAAATTCATCGTAAATTGCGAAGAAAACTAATAAAAAATTTAAACAGTTTTTTTAGAAAGATTGATAGGCTCAAAACAAACGACAAAGTTTAACATTTATTTAAAAAATAAGTTTGTATGAATGTGATAAAATGTGAAGTGACAGTTTTGTTACAATATTATTAAAAAAAAATAATGTGTATTTAAAATTTAAAGTTTCAAATATTTTTGATACATTTTAGGCGAATATCCTCAGGTGAGTATTTTTTGAACGAATTTGCATTTTCAAAGTAAAAATTTTAATATTTACAAACAAAAATGTTAATTTCTAACATACACATAGGAAAGTTTATTTTATCTAGATTTTAAAGCAGTTTTTGTTTTTGCGAAGAGATAAAAAATAATCAATATAAAGATACATTTAAAATCCACGGGAAGAATCGGGAATTTTGCACGCCAAACAAAATGGCGAAAAGTTTTTCGATTTACAAATTTTATTTTTTGAAGGGTTAAGTGAGATACTGTACCTCCAAATCGATTGTTTAATTTTTATGCATTATTAAAATCAAACAAATTTTTTACATCAAAAAAATTCTATCGTGTATATTTATTTTTGAAATCTTAAATTAATGTCAAACTGTTATTTTACAAGAGAGAAACTTTGATAAAACTGTATATCCTTAAATTTTTCAGTCAATAATTTGATAGATGTAAGTTAGCAGAATTAAGTCAATTGAATCATTTTGAATGTCAACCAGTCCACATTGAAAAATTCATTAAAAAATAATAAATCATAATTATGAACTCGAATGCCACTATTTACATATTTTACATAAGGAATGTCAATTAGATTGGTCAAAGAATGTGAAACTTAGGTACTATAAAATTAGTAATTAGTATTGAAACTAATTAGTAATGTACCTTCGGTCGACCAACGATGCCGTGCTGACGAGCTAGACTGATGGCAGCGCTTAGCGAAACACTACAGTTCTTCATTGATTCACCAATAATATTACCGCGAGCTACCAAATTACGCGTGGCACTATTTCTAGCCTTAGCATCGTGATTTTCTTTCCTTACTTGTGGTTATTTAATTTACCTGTAGGGTGGAACTGTACAAACTCCATATCCTGGTTCTGCAGACCAGCGCGGCTGATCATGGCAGAGCCGTCTCCGGTGCAGGTGTGGGCCGAGGTGCACGAGAAGTATGCTCTTCCAGCTCCTCCGGTGGCCAGGACTGTGTTCTTGGCTTGGAACCTGACAATAAACAAATATAAATTAGGACTTAGAATCGGAAAAACAAAAGATTAACCTCTCTAAAAATGTTTAAAAGCTGGTCACACACAGGAGATATAACCTCGTAATATATGTGGGCTTTTCCTATATCACAACATCACTGATATAGTCCAAGTACACATAATAATGAGGTTATGCCCCTCTTGTGTGACCATTTCCAATATTAAATTTCAATCATACTAATAAAAGTGATTTCATTTTAACATAACTGATAAAGAACCAAATACGATACATTAATGATTATTTATCAGTTGTATAAAATTTAAAAACAAGTTTGTTAGTAAGGCCCTAATTCTTTTATACAATAGCGTAAAGGTATGTATTTGGCAGGTGACAATAACCCCAACTTAATTGAATAATTCTGTCAACATAAAAAACTTATTGACGCACAAAATTAAATGATTCTTTTTATTAAGAAATGATAAAATTACCTATGGAGAGTACCATCTTCCAAGCAAATGGCAATGACTCCCTTGCACTGTCCATTTTCCATGATCAGGTCAAGAGCAAAGTATTCAATGAAGCAGTTGCAGTTGTAGCGCAGAGACTGCCCATAGAGTGTGTGTAACATGGAGTGACCAGTTCTGGAAATAAAGCATATGAGATGAAAATCCTCTGAGCATCCAGACCATACAACGGGCTCTTTACTATTCTTCAATATCCACTTCAGCGATAGAGATTTCTGGGTGTTTGGTTTTCGATTCGGCGGCGCTGATTACAAAAATCATATCTCCAAATTTTAATACGGAAACATAAGGAAATTTAAAATGCTGAAAAGGACAAAAAATCCAAAAATGAGTTAAATATGACATTTTTCTCAATGACTTAAGACATCACACGGACACGATTCAGTACAAATCATATTACAAATGGCAGAGCTGCTCAATTGCCGTGCGTGTACCGTGATGTCACCCGTTTTTTTGGGTGCAGGCAAATATCAACATTTTGACGTTGAAAAATTCAAAAAGTTCTGTCCTCAATATGCTTTAATTAATTTGATGCTTTTATAAATTATGTGAAAGTACATTGTAGGACACAACCTCCTTCTAGCGCATGTTATTTTCATTGTGTTTGTAAACTATTATTCAAATATATTACATAATAGTTAAATGTCATTGATTTAACTATAACATAAATATATTCAGTCAGCTATTAACTTATACCTCAGGTAAGTACTAAACTACCCGAGGTTTTTATATGGTTGTACATATATGTGACAACATTCATCTATCCAAAATTGAACATTCTTAGATTGAATCCCAGTTATAAACCCCACATCTTGTAAAAAGTAATTTTTGACAATATCACCATAAGTTCATTTAATTTTGCAACTACAATTTTCTACAAAGAGTCAGTCCTATTAGCAATGATGGTCTATAGATTAGTTCTGTACATGTTTGTATTGCCACTGGTTCTTCTAGGCTAAAGCAACTGTGTACATAAATAACAAGTAAAGGCAGGTTGTGAATGGTCCAGTGTACATGAAATACCTAACACCATTCGGATAAGATGAGGACGTTAACAAGATAACTTTAACTATTTATTTCAAGGATATCAGTTAATGGGAGCACGACCCCGAGACCGCTCTTGCCAATGCTTACTTAGTTTACATTAATGTCCAAAGCAATGGAAATAATACAAAAACAGACTGAGGTGAAATATTATGCACATAGTAAATGCATATTTAAAACTTGTATGTGTTAATATGCAGTTAGATATCAATGGGTGAGAAACACAAAAACGTATCTACAAAAAGGCAAATGTTCAAGAGAGCAGAAAACAATTATTTTTGGAGTTTAATTTAAGTTCTCTGTGAAAATAGATAAATTAATATAGAGTTCATAGTTCCGTTCGTGAGAATGACATGTTCTATTTTATACATTTTTTTGTTGTTGTTAAGTTTGATCTTTCTTATATATATATATTTAAAAAAAATTAAATGGGGATACCTCTCTTAAGTTCTTTGTTACAAAACATTTTCAATTTTTATGATTGGATGAAGATTTATATTTTAAATCTTAAAAAAAAAAAAAAAAACTGTTTCATGATTAAATTGATAATAAATTATATTGTTTCCTGAAACTAGTTAAAAAGGGAAAAAAATTAATGAATCGACAATATATTATTGCAACACCGTGCCACCGTGTGATAATATCAGTCTTTCGGTTGGTAAAACAAAAACGTAAGTGCCTGATACGTGTCTGTGTTTCTAACCTTTCAAGAGACAAGCCATCTGAATACACAAAAATGTAAGACGCAAAGTGTTGTTGTGTTTCTAAGCAAAAAATGAGATAAGATCTAGACTATTTTACTACCCATAGTAGTTTGGGAGATGCGTCTTTGTGTTACTAGTAGAATCGTATAGTTAGTGTTTCTCTATACTTAAATCAAAAATTCATTTTTATGTAGTTATGTTTTTGTGTTTCCAATCCATCAATATACTGTTTATACTTTTGAAACTATGTAATGCTTTTGATAACACTGAATTGAAGAGATATAATTATCATTAACCCTTTCACAGCTGTTTACAAGAACTGTTAACATTTATGTATACATAAATACATTTATTAACTCTAGTGATAGCTACCCAAATTTAGGTAGGTGATTTTTATATTAATTAATTATAAATTTAATGTTTTTAATAATATGGGATACACAGTGAAATCTAGGTAGATTTATTGGCTTTAAGTCGCAGTAAGTAGTTTGTATGTTTCTGTATTAACATTTGGAGGTATGATATTAATTAAATTGAATGACCAAATTGAAAACCAAATACCTTCAAATCTCCATCGTTCGAGTGGACAAACAATATACAAACCATAACTAAGAAAAACAGTACAACAATTAGAAAAATAATTATAAAAATGCTAATCTATAAATAGGATATGCATTAATATCTAACAACACAATGTTTCGTCATAGTTCAGGCAAAAGTCGCTAAACCAAAATATACATTTTTGAAATACTGCAAATTTGAAATCTAAAATATGTTACATAAAATTTAAAATACAGTTTTAAAGTTTTACGTAATAAAATTTTCAAAGCTTCAAATAAAATTATATCTCTAACATTCAAATTTATATATCTCAAAATTTGTGAATGTGGGTTGGTGACTTTTTCCAGATGATAGCTTAGCTAGCTGTCAGCGAATGTGCTTTGCATTTTCATTATTTGCAAGTAATTAATCATTAGGAGTAGTTTAAAAGAATAATAGATAATTTAATAATAGATCGCCTTCCTCGTGGCTTGTTCCAAAAACATTTTTTTTTCACTTGCAAAAAAAGTGAGTGGGTTCTACACGAGTTTCGGTTGTATTTATAGAAATTATAATTAGTCTGTCGCTGTGGAAAGGTAAAAATAAACAGCCACTATTTAATGACTGTTGATATATCACACATGTCATGTAAATGGCTAAAACAAAGTAATAAAGATGCACGAAGCAGTCACGCAACCTCTGCCCCCTTTATAGCAGGTTTTACAGAGTAGATAGTGTTCATGACAGATTTTTCGACCTACTGAAGATCTTGTTTTTAATTGGTTTGTACTCAAAAGTGATAAATTATTATAACATAATATATACCACTTATTGTAAAATAGACTAAACTAAAACAGAAATAATGATGTGACATTGTAGGCAAAGAGGATAGAACACTAAATTAATAATTTATTTTGAAATTATGTCGTAGTAACTTTGTGCAGGAAACATTAAACATACTAATTTCAGTTGTCGGTGCATGATTTTGTATTGAATTCCTGCATAATGCATAAAATTATTCAAGTTTAACAACTTTTTTTTTTCAAAATTGGAACTAATAGGCATAAATCATAAAAGACAATCGATAAAGTAGGTAGCAAATTATTTTACTAATTTATAATTCTTCTTCATTTGAAATGAGTGAGTGAATATATGTTACTGAGACAATGTGCATGGTTTCACTGAACTAGGTCTAGTAGACATACTTTAGCGAGCCTTTCAGATAGATATTTCATTTGTACACACATATTCTTTGAATAGCTATCCTTTTCATAAGCGGGGCAATTTTTTTTTTTAATAGTATAAATTTAATCTGTGTTGAATTTTTGTAATGTCATTGGAGAGTTGTAATTTTTCAAGTTTTGAAAGGTAAACTTCTTCTTTTGAAAGGCAATGAATGATCCTGGGGCTAATATTTTTTTTATAAATACTTTAGGCTTCACAAATCCCTATTTCGCCCTTAAAATCATTGTAGGACATACGGAAAATACCTACATTTCCTGCGAGGCAGTTAATTAACCTAAAGGGTCATCCCAGCGGCATCACCTTTGGTAAGTTAGTTCTGCACCTGGGAAGAATCAAAAGCCTGTGTTGGCGGCCTCGCGTGAATTGTAAATTAATGTAGCATCGCTTGATTTTTCACGGGTCTCCGCTAGTTATTAATAACCAGGGTATCAGCTAGTCAGGTAATAAACTAGCTAACTTTATGTATAGGCGAGCGGCTTAAATCTCTAACTTTGAATGTGCGTTATTTTATTTATTTATTGTGAAAAACAGTATAATCCAATTACATTTCACAAATTACAGTTTAACATACATACATTTAATTATATAGGTAAGTACATCAACAATATCAGATGAGATGGAGCCTTATGTTAAAGAATATATTTATTGCGATCTTAAAGTCACTTTTGTTTAAATTAAAAATGTCTATATCAGAAGAAATGTGGTTTAGGAGAGTAGTCATTCTCACCAAAGGCATGATCATTGGTAGGTTGGTCCGGCCTCTTGGAAAAATAAACAGTCTGTGCTGTCTAGCTCTGATAAAGTTATCGGAGACGTAAAGTGAAATTCGTTCCAGAATATCAGGATTGCAAATGTGCCCATTTAGCAGCTTGTGTGCCACTAACATCATTGCAATCTTTCTCCTAACGTCTAGACGATCTATTCCCAGCATTCCGGCGAGAAAATCAGAGGGATACAACAAAGGGTAGTATCCGAACTCTCGCATGTAGAGGTATCGCATAATTTTTTTTTGTACATTTTCGACATCATTTGAGTAAAGGGTATGATGAAGCCTTTAACAGACTATACTTTTTGGATGGTCCATTTCAGCATATAATTTGCCATACATTTCCATTTGGGAATGTATGGCAAGCGATATGTTAAATCAGGTCAAGTCTGACAGTACCGTTATCCTTGAGCGCATATTTTGTTAGTTCTCACATACATATATATTTAAACTGTTAAAATATGCAGATAAAGGCCAACGTAACGAGTATTAAAAGATACAGATTTAGGCCCCAGGTAATCCCACATAATAATAATATATCCCCTTCTATATTCTTATCTATCACCACTTCTGCCTATCTATCACATTATGCTGCTCTGTCGTTCAGCTGACATAATCACAAAACATATAATTATTTTGCCCCGAAGAATAATAAAAATAAATAGATAATAAAGAATTGAAAGAAGTGGGATTGGGTGCAAAATTGAGTGAAAAAAAAAATCCAAAAGTGTGTTGCCTGTTGTATGCTGATGATGCGGTGCTGATTTCTAACAGTATGGAAGATTTACAGTCTCTAGTGTCTAGGATAAACGAAGTATGTATGAAGAATGAGATGTATGGCAATGAAGCTTGGAACTGGCAGAGGAAGGATGAAAGTAGACTGAATGCTGTAGAGATGAGATCCCGAGGCGTATGTGTGGTAAAACCATGTACGATCATGTGAGAAATGTGGATATCCGCAAAGAATGCAAGGCTGATGTAAGCGTAATGAGTAAGACCAAGAAAGGGACCCTCAGATGGTTTGGGCATGTAGAGCGAATGAACGAAGAAAGGAGTGTAATGAGAAAATATGACGCAAATGTGAATGCAAGAAGAAGTTATGGACGCCCGAGAAAGACATGGCACGATCAAGTGAATCAGATACTTGAGTCGGGCCATGTCAGGAGTCGGAATAATAGAAGAGCATGTATGAGAAGATATATGAGTGTGAATGAAGCAAGGAGTGTATGCCAAGATCAAGTTGTTTGGCGGTCCGTCCTCTCTGCCTACCCCTGCGGGCGTAGGCAGAGAAACGGCGTAATGGTTAGTTAGTTAAATAGATAATTCTGCAGCACCGTGTTTGTGAAAAATCAATTTTAATAATCAAACTAACGCAGATCTATGAAAAATCATAGGATAGTCTGAATTCTCGTACGTACCTATGTAATATTAATATTTTATAACAATATTAATATGAAATACGTACGTACTTCATTGTTTGTCTGAATTTTTCAAATAACAATCAGTTTCAGTTTGAAAATGAGACTTAAATTCAAAGCAAATTTGAGAAAATTGAACCAAATTTTACGCAAGAATAACTAACGCCCATTACAGACAACCAACAGAATTAAAAACCAAGGATTTAAGTTTTAACTGTAAATTTATCTTTCCACTAAGAACTTATAACTAGCAACTTTCGAAAACAAATGACTTATAGGCGTAGTAGAGCTAAAAGAAGCCCCGGGAAAAAATCCAAAATAAATCATTGTATGTTACATATTTATTTTTTACCTGTCTGCAACAGCACAGCATCTGTGGGCTTGTCCTCCCTTTCCAAAGTTGAGGGACTGACCTCCGAAGGCCCTCTGATAGATTTTACCCTCGCTGGTTCGTGAGAAAGGAACACCATAATTCTCCAGCTCGATTACTGCCATAGGTGCCTCTCGGGTCATGTAGTGGATGGCATCCTAAATATGGAAATATAAATTTTATCAATATCATAAATAAAAAGATCGCATTTTAACCCCTTGAATGCCAGAGTATCCGTAGCCGATATACTAATAGCTCAACGTACTTGTCTTGATTTTATGGTATTTTGAACCTTAAAAAATGCTCATAGCATACTAAAATGTATGTTATTCCATTGGCAAGGACATAATGTATCTTAATATTATTCTAGCTTGTTATTTCATAACTTGCAAACTTTTTTTTTTTTACAATAAAAATACATAAATCTGGGGCCGCCCCAGACACAGTCGGGTGAGTCAACTCCAGAAACTGTGTGAGGAGAGGATGGGTCTGCCATGGACGGAGGCCAAACAATCAGCGCAAGACAGGGACGTATGGAGGAGGCTTGTCGATGCAGTGGGTCCCCGACCCGAATAGTACAAGGGGAAGAAGATGATGGTATAGACCACTGTAATTGTTTTTTTTTTAATATGAAAAAGACTGTCGCAAAATTCCGTGCCAAATGTCATAATTTTGATTTTCAAATGTACTGTACATATACATTTATTTGCAGCAAAGCCTCATATGAAGAATACTTATTTAGATGGAAAATACAATAAAACTCAATTTTATTATTTTTATTTTTTCACAATATAATATTTTTCTATAACAATGCTCAATCGCAACGCTGAATTGGAACCATGCTCGATGTTGCGTCCAAACTCTCAAGCAGCTCGACACAAGATGCCTTAGTTTTATCACCAAGACGCTCAGTCAAATCATAAATTTCTGTCGAACATCGAGCAAGAATTACAGACCTTTTTCGCATCAAACATTGAGCGAGACGCTACACACGTTGAGACATGTTCGAAGGAGCCTAAAACCATCGAGCACAAGTACTGGCCTTTAGAAATAACATTTCCATGAATATAAGTAGTTATCATGGGTAACTACATAGGATAGATATCTACAATTTTTATAAATATCTTATCTGGTAAGACGGTAATTTACAAAAACATCATTTTGCAAAAAACAAGTGAGTTATTACAAAAATAGTGTCAACCGGCGCATGGCGGGCTGTTCGGCATTTTAGATTGACATTCCAAGGGTTAATAAATAATTAATTTTAAACTAATTCTTAGTAATACTAAGTTTATCGTTATTGTTTGTAAGTATTTCTCAGAAAAAGAATAAAGTAAAACTATCTATTGAATGAATAATAAATTTCAAGGAAAACATCAATAATTACGTATTACTAAGTGCCTTCACAAACAAATGTTACAGTCATAATAAAAATTGTGTAAATAAGTTGACTGTATGTACACAAGTCACGTATTCTACAATAAAAATGAAAATCAACAGGTTTTTTTTTTAGCATTAATGGCCGAAAGTTAGTGCATTTTAAAAATAGCTTAAGAAAATTGGCTCGACTATGAATTCAATTGCATAAAAAAAGATAAAGTATGTGTCTTTATGGGACAAGTTGATATGCGTGTTAGTTTCATTTTAGAATGCAGGAATACAAATATTAGAACTTTTAACGGTTTTGAAAAAATGATCATACAACAATGTTTGTTCACATGAAATATTTTTTGTCTGGATATTATTCTACTGATTTACCAAATTTGGTCATTGCATTTGAGAATATTCCAAAATACAACAATTTTGAAAATAGAACCCTTTAAGAAAAGGGTTGGGGTAGGTATAATAATTATAATAAGAGGGTGCCTCGGGTTAATGTATTTGCTTTTCGGAACAACTCATATAGGTCTCGTAGAAATTGTTGTGTCTCCCTTACTGTAATGGTTAGAAATGTAATCTATACGGCTTTAGAAAGAGAAAATACCACGCTTAATTTTCAAATCTAAAAGTTAACCACAAAATAATTACAATATTAAAATTTAATAAAAAAAAAAGTTTCTGACCACAATTTGAAAATAAATTTATGAAAATTTGTGATTTTTTTTACTTAAAACAAAAAGTGAGTTTACGATAACGTTTATAATACATTTGCCTAATAAAATGTGTGTATTTTTTTCAGTGACATTAATTTTAGTTAGAAAAGACGTAAGGTGAGTCATTTTCAAATTTTTTTATATTTGCTTTCGAAATTTTATAATTCAAATATCATTTTTATTTCGAATTATAAAATTTGAATGCTTATTTCATCACCCCTTAAAAAACAGTTTTTAGTTTTCAGTTGTATTCAAAAATATTCCATTTATTTGGATTTTATTGCAAAGCGGAAATATTTTGACCTTTGGACAAAATAGGCCCGAGGCCTGAAGGGTTAAAGAGTATTCATATATTTTTTCAACGGGGGGTTTATTTTGTGTCATTTATTATTAACTTTGTTCATTCAAACATTCCACTAATTCTCTGCACAACAATGACTAGCTTTGGAGTGAAGAGCCATTTAAAAAAAAGAAGAACAAAATTTACCTGATCTCCAAGCCAATCTGAACCTTTGACAGTATCGTACATGTGCCAAAGCCAATTGTCGGGTTCCATATTACCTTGAAAAAAGAAATGTTAACACCAATTAGAATCTTGTACAATCTTCTTGGTAAATTCAAAGATGAAAATAAAATACATTTCAGCAATAATTAACGTTAATATGTTATGGACCTAAAAAGTCTTTGAAATAAATCAAACAAAAAATGCAATATGGAGATTTTCAACATGTTTGCAATATAAATTATTATTTCATATTCTAATCATTGTATTTATGTATATCATGCAATCTATAATCTGCTCAGGTTTGCGCAGAAATAATGTAGAGATTGTATTCATTCGTGAATTAAAAATGAAGTAGGTTTCAACAATAGGCTGTTTCTAATAAAAATATTGTTATCACAAAATAATAACATAATCTCTCAACAAAGTACTTAAACAATGATTACAGATTTCAAACAATGCAAAAGGAAATGGTAAAACATTCAACTAGAAACGTATTCATATATAAAGAGAATACAAATATAAACACTTTGTATCAGTTAGATTAACAACGAGACTTTCCGGAAATTACATATCAATGGATTTATTTGGATTTTATTGCAAAGGGAAATATTTTGACCTTTTGACAAAATAGGACCGAGGCCCGAGAGGTTAAAATGAATTATTTTCTATTTTCAGTTACTGAAATAGTTATTTCTCATTTTTATCTAACCTAACTCAGTGGTTCCCAAACTCTTAGTTAGATTGTAACTGATACTAAGTGTTTCAAAAATAAAAAAAGCTCATGAACCGTGTCCCACTTTTCTGTATATTTACTAGGGATGCATCCGATACCGATACATCGGCAATATCGTGGGTTTTCCGATATTTCGGAATTGGCGATATTGATTTGCCAATACATCGATACATTTTGAATTTCGCGTTATAGATAATCCATGTGTAAACGCGCCACAATACTGAATTCACAAACTATTTCAGAATCTACGACGCCACAACCAAGAACAAGTTTTGAGCCATCTATGAGATGTGGGATATAGAGCGTTTGTGATAAAATTATTTACCACTCGCGTCCATCGCCTTTGTGTAGCTTTTTGGTTTAATGAACATGTCAGATTGACAAAAATTTTGTATTATTTCCTCTTTGCAATTAAAGCTCAATAAACGAAATATTTCTAAACATAGCCGAATACTAAAAACTGTTTTTGAAAGGTATGAAATACGCCTTTAAATTATATTATAACAAATAAATATTAAAATTTGTAAATATTAAAATTTACAATGCAAATATATAACATAAAAAATTGTAAAAATGAAAACGATACAAAAATCACGGACAATGTAAAAAACCACTTATTTTATCATACAAATGCATAGTAAACAATTCTACCACCTCCCTTTTTTGCTATTTCATAGAAAAATATTCAATAAAAAATTAATTTAGTTTAACAAAAAGTCATGCGATTTGACAAATGAAACTGTATCTACAAAATAAGTATTTTTCGTCTGTTTATATCGACAACCTTCAGAAATTTGAAGTATGGTTTATTCTAGATATATTCACCTTTTTGTTTTAGGGTTGTAACTAGAACAACAACGGAGTTATAATGATTTCTGTGAGAAGAGAAGCGTTAGCTTGAAAACAGCTTATTGGACTTGACTGCTATCGTTTTATTGTCGTGAAAACAAGCTTAGGGGTCTGAGTGGTTAAAGAGGCTGAAGAAGATGAGCCTCTCTCTCTTTTGAGCACTTATTCTTTCAAAGAAGAACTAGATAAATATCTGAGACCACTCAACAAATCAAGAGAAGCAGATCCTCTCGTTATCTGGCGCAGCGATGTTCTATATCCAAGTTTGAAAAATTGGGACATAAATATTTCAGTTTCCAAATAAGTTATGTCGCATCTGAAAGGCTATTTATTCCCAAAGGCAGGTCTCGTTCAAACAAACTCACGAAATCGGTTTACACCGAATAATTTAAGAATTATTATAAGCAATAATTATTAGCCTGAAACACTCATCAATATTGAAACCTCTCCCGAGAAAAGATATATGTCGCCGACGGGACTCGAACCCGCACCCCTCTGTTTGCCGGACAGGAGCTCTACCATTAAGCTACGGCGGGATACCTCCTACCCGCCAAATGATTCAATATATACCTAGTGTTTCATTCAACAATTATTGCTTATTATATTTTTTCACCTGCAAACAACCAACTTTATTTTTATATGAGAAAGGCATGTAAGTGCTAACTCTCTCACTAGGTGGCGTCGAGACATTACATCTACATTTTTTGGTGAAAATACTTTAACTCGTCAAATATTGATTATTTTTTTTAATTGCATAGCACAAAGGGTAACAATTATTATAAGCAATAATTATTAGCCTGAATTCAGGCTAATAATTATTGCTTATAATAATTGTTACCCTTTGTGCTATGCATAAAAATCTTGTCTTAAACATTAGTTTATCAATTAAAAAAAATAATGAATAATTTAAGGATGTTGTGTTTCCTGAATAAAAATCTCACAAATCGGAATTTTAATTATTGACTTCTAAACTGAACCTAATACTCTGTTAAATTACAACTTTTAAAATTTCGTTATAAAGTGAACATACTAAATAAATATTAGACAAGTAATTTCGTCCATTTCTAACTAAACCCACAACTTTTTACACCTTTTGAAATCTTCACTATCCGCATCGGTATCGTCGATACTTTTTTATAAATATCGGTATCGGTATTGTATCGGCAGATGCATCCCTAATATTTACCACAAATCTATTAACTTAAATATATATTCATAGACATAACATTATATAATATGTAATGAATAAAAGTAAATCTGATACTTGAGTCAGGTCATGTCAAGAGTCTAAATAACAGAAGAATTTATTTTATGAGACAATGTATGAATGCCGGCCAATGTGAGCCAAGACAGAGTTATGTGGCATTCCTTCCTCTCTGCCTGCCCAAGAAGAGAAACGGTCTATTGGTTAGTTAGTAATAAAATACCAATATGACTAAATAATAATCTTTTTTTATTAATAATTTTTCATTTGTGTTATATTCAGAATGTACGAGTATTATATAAATGACCTCCAGTCGTATTTGTTAAACATGTGGGTTATAAATTAAAATTGCCAGCACATGACATTATCTCATTGATTATGATATAAAACCTTCTATCTATTTTAATTTCAGTGCATCGCATGGATGACTTTTGGCTTGCAACATGCAACCTCCACTGTTATAAACAGATTGTTATAAATTGTGGGGTTTAAAAGCAAAAACGCTACTCTCCAAAAATTACGAAATTTAGTTACAAATGCCAATCTATGCACAATTTCCGTAGCTGCAAATCTTGGAAAAATCGAAATGAAAATAGGATTTAGATGAAAATCACCACTCTCCACAATGATTAACAAGCAAAATCACCACTCTCCACAACGATTAACAAGCAAAATCACCACTTTCCACAACGATTAACAAGCAAAATCACCACTCTCCACCAGTGGCGGTTTTCTCTAAAGTGCGGTTGTGCGGTGAACCCCCATTAAAAAGATGATAAAATAAAACAATCTTGTTGTATAGTAATATAAGCGCATCACAGATAGCTCGACATTAAAATTCCGTCTTTAAAACTCTCGCCACCGAAAAATACGGTACCTATCTATTCCCATTTTGTGCGCGTTGCGATCCGCACACATTTGTCCATCCGAAAAAATCGTAGCCGATACGAATCGCTGTGGCGGTAGAATGGACAAAACTACCCAGCTTGGTGCGCTGCTCACGAGTCAAGAAGTCTCGTGACCTCCGAACTTTGACGAGTCTCGCCGAAACGAAACCCGAGATTGTCGCAGGATGACCGGCTGGCGGTCGACTTTTGCACGACGGATGCAAGTTAAATGTTATATATTATGGTATTTAACTTTGCAGTCATTTTTGTACATTTTTTATTTTCTTGTTTCTGCATATCTCCAACCGTTTACTAATGGCATTTGTAAATCTACTATTGAAGTGGACCGATTTTGACTTCTGTTTTCGTATTTTTTTTTATAGATAAGTCGTTATATCCCTTATTTACGAGTACATTTACTAAAGTTTCGGCAAACAACGTCGCTAGTTATGCAATTTTGTAATGAGCTTTTCTAGTATTGTTTCGGCTTTCAAATTGAAAGTGGTTGCGTTTATCGGTTGTCGCGAATATTCTGTCCTAATTTTTTCACGCAATGACGGAATACAGTGTTATATAAAAAAAAAACGCTAATGCCCATGAAAAAAGTTTGGAAATTAAATATAATTATTTTTTGTATACGTTTATAGTGGATTTTTTGTGTAAGTGAAAAAAGCTAATTTTATTTCGTGGCCACCTTTATTTGTGTTTCTTGTTTTTTTTATGTTTTAAAATATCAATTATATTATATTCTACATTCTACGCAATTTTTCTTATTGAAAAAAACAATAATAATTAGCAACGTACATTGAGTATTGTAAAAACCATTAAACAATTTAAATCCTCTAAAACCATTTTGGTTGTTTAATAATTGTGTCGAGGAGTATCAAGTTATTTAAAAACAATAGTACCTATTTAGGTAACCCTCCACTAACTTTATTTAATTTGTGTGATAAGAGTAAATTTTGATTAGACAATATATCTTCTCTTGAATTTCTGAACCCCCGTTAAAAAGACCACGAACCGCCACTGCTCTCCACAAAAGCCAATCACAAGCCTGAATTCAAAATAAATTCAACAGAACCAATGAACAAACTATTATATCATTTTTTATTATAACAATTCACAATTCACTGGAATGTACTTTTAAAGTTATTATTAAAAAATCACACGAAAAATGCGAAGTATTCTTTGATCGGTTTTTTGCGATTTACCGAAAACAGTAGTTTTGGAGAGTGGCGTTTTTGCCATTCACCGTTATAAACTATTATTACAAATTAGATCATTAAAAAACGCATTTCCAATTATTAAAACTAGAACAACATTTGTGGAAAAGGTTGCTGATTAAATTTGTATTAGAAAAAGTTATAAGAACTGCATATCAGTAGGTTATAAAAATTTGTATGTTCTATTTATTATTTATTGTATTCATGGTTTTGTGGAAATTACCATGAGTAATTACTACTTTGATCACTATGAATATACTACTGCGTTAGATGGAGATAATGAAGATACTTAAGAAAAATGTTCTTATATAAATATTCAGATAATAATAATAATTGAGTGGACTTACCAAGGGCAGCATTGATGCCTCCCTGGGCGGCAACCGTGTGTGATCTCGTTGGGAACAGTTTGGTGATGAGGGCAGTCTTGAATCCATTCTGCACGAGGCCGAAGGCAGCCCGGAGACCAGAACCTCCAGCTCCCACCACCACGGCATCAAACTCATGGTCTATCACATTGTATGCGTTGGAAATGGACCCAGTTTTAATAGAAGCATCGTTTCTTCCAGTGGAATGAACTTTTCTGCTTGCACTTAGCGGTCTGGCCTACGAATTAAAATCTAAAATTAGCTTAAATGCGCCATGGTATGTAAGAATTTGAATGATCACTTTATGAAACATTTGTGATTCAAAGTTACCTGTGTAAATCTACTCTTCAAATGTGGGCGGAGGAAAGGGTTTGAGTTAGCAATTTTTTAGAGAAAAATAATACTAGATGTCACAAATAGGTAAACCAAAACCGACACATATTTTTGGGGTTATTTTTGGAGGAATGTTATTTCATGGCAAGACATTTACACAAATTCATTACATTTGTTAAAGTAAACATTATAAAAAATGATGTTGGAAAACATTAGTATATTTTGATAAGTGTGTGTTTATTGAATGAATGAATATTTTCGATGAATACCAAATAATAGTAATATGTATGTAACCACATTAATTATTGAAACATATTGAGGATATAATTTGGAAGTCGTAATAATATTTGACTATTATATAATACAAGCAGGTAATAACAAATAAAAGCATGATCACATGCTAAATTACGATGTGAACATTAATGATAAAAATCTTACCAATGCTGAAGCATTTTTAGCCAGAACTGTGGGTAATTTTAATAAAGAACTCATGACAAGATACGAAGATATTTATTTCCCAAACGAAAAACACGGCGCCCAAATGCTTAAAATTATGACAAGTTCTCTGTAATACGACGGACTAGAACCTAGAACTCAAGTTCATTAACATTGCGATGCATACAATTATGACCTTTATTCGCACTGAGCATAAGATAATTTTTCTGTTCACAGTAGTTCACACGGTAAATGACATCCAAAACATTAAAAAGATTGTAATAATATTCTTATTTCTCAAATTCATTGTAGAATAATTATTGAGAATAATAAATAATCGGTATAATTATTTATGCAATAATCTGTATGCAAAAGAAACAAGAAGTATTTTTAGTTATAATTCTAGATATGAGTATTTACGTAACTTTAGAAATACGCAAGTAAGAAAACAGAACCAGAAATCTTAAAAATATAATACAGATATTTTTTTTAGAAAATAACCTAGGAGTAAAGTTTTATAATATGCCTCCGAAGTTGACGAAAAAAAATACTTTCACAATATAATTTCTGGTCCTAGAACTAAATCTGTAGTAAGTGTACCTCACCTACAGTAAGTGTACTCTCGCTCCATTAGAGTGCACACATTTCTAATGGACTGAGGATCTGAATAATTCATTGAGACAAAAGAGTAAGATAATTCTTTCAAAGGTGAGGAGGTCAGGTCGATGAAGTTACCGACCGATTGTCGGTAACTTCTCATCGTTCCCTAGGTCAACTGCAGATCGCTAACGTACAAACGACAGTTGATATCGAATATATTAAGGATACTTAGTCATTGTGAACTGTCACCTATTCGTTTGCAATCTGCAGTTGTCCTAGGAAACGATGAGAAGTTACCGATAGTTATCCTATCGATCGTTAAAGAGCGAGCGTGCTAGGGCCTCTGGTCTGGAGGTCTCACTTCAGTAAAGATGAACAAGTCTTAATGACGGTGAATGACCTCTTAAATGGATATATGTGTATCCTCTGTCTTTGTTGTTTTGTGTGAAATGGCAAATGATTTAATGTGTTTTTATGTGAACACCAAAATTCCCAGGGTCATTACTTTATAAACACCTATTATTTATTGTAAACTTCTCTGCAGATTAACATTGAGATAACATTTTCTATACCTATATTAATATAACACGTAAAATCAAAACAATTCTTTAATTTTCTCTGCATCCTTGTTGGAGGCTGGTATGGGTACCGCCACCCCGGGAACCAATTATTGGATAACCAACACTTCTGTCGTAGGTCACCCCAAGAGGTTCGCTACTTTTATTTATTTATTTAACGCCCATAGGGCTTTTACATGTAGGTACAGTAAACTTGTTACATTTTGTTGGTAGTAAAAAAAAAAAAATTGGTACTTTTTGTTGGTAGTAAAAAAGTTTTTGGTACATTTTGTTGGTAGTAAAAAATACAAAAACACAAGTCAAAAAAATACAAGAACAAAAACTGAAAAATAAAGCGATTAGGTACATTACAAAATACAAGATCAGTTTAGGAATAGTGTTGGAATATATATTTAGCATGATCCACAAAACTCGCCAAGTTGATATTAAAAATGTCAACATCACCTAAGTATTGATTTCCCATAGTGTGAAATCGTTGTATCGGAGAGTGGGCAATGTAATTACGCTTATGAATGCTGCAGTAGAATAGTGTATTTTGTCGTGTTGTTACTGTGGGTATTCGTAAGTTTATGAGTTGCGGGAGTTCTCAACAGTCGAATTTAGAGTTTAGTATTTTTAATAAAAAGGTTAAGTCGTTTAATTTCAGTTTCAGTACATTTAATAAGAAATTGTATTTTAAGTCTTCTAGTGGGATGTTTTATTTAAAATTTATGAAATGTAGAATTTTTTATTTTATTTGCTTAATGTTATTAATGTGAATTTTGTAAGATGGAGACCAAACTACTGAGTTATATGCAATTAGGCTACTGTTGATGACTTAGTTTAATTTAATTTTGTCATTCTCTAGGGCGTGTCATACCCGGCATTATCAGTATACGATGGACGTCCAAAGTTTAAAACATGTCTCTACCCTGAAGGTTCTTGGAATAATGTTTGGTAGCAGGCTGGTATTTCATTCTCACATTGAGATGGCTTGTAGCACTTCATTGAGAGTGCTGAGCTTTGTTCTGCACAGGAATTTTAAAAATACCCGGGTTCTCATAATTCTATTCAATTCCTCTGTAGTCAGGCCGATCGCCATGCACATTCTCATTGGGACTGCCAGGTGGTTTGCAGAATGTCTTCTCTGGCTATTCTTTTAATTTTTTTTTTTTACATTCTTTCTGCTATCATTGTACTATGTATCGAAGTATATTAATACGGTAATGCCCGTACGGTTCAAATTTAAGAACCCGACTCCGAGTAAATCTCCGACGCCACACTGTATGGAAACCGTTCTGACCCGTCCGTGTATGTGCATTTTTCCACAGAGCTGCTGCCGTAATATTCACACTTATCACTCGCTCACATGAGATTTGTAAACGGAAGTGGCGCCATCTAGGTAAAATACTAAATACTTTTGAAGTTTTCATATTATTATTTTTCTCTTGGAATTAAATTTGATATCATCATCGAAGTATATTATTACAGTAATGCCTGTACGGTTCAAATTTATGGAAGCCACACTGTATGGAAACCGTTCTGACCCGTCCATGTACGTGCATTTTTCCATGGAGCTGCTGCCGTAATATTCACACTTAACATTTGCCATTTGCAAACGAAAGTGGCTTCATCTAGGTAAAATACTTTTGAAGTTTTCATATTATTATTTTTCCGTGGAATAAAATTTGATATCATCATCGAAGTATATTAATACGGTAATGCCCGTACGGTTTTAATTTAAGAACCCGACTCCAAGTAAATCTCCGACGCCACACTGTATGGAAACTGTTCTGACCCGTCCGTGTACGTGCAATTTTCCACGGAGCTCCTGCCGTGATATTCACACTTATCACTCGATCAACGTGCGATGTGCAAACGGAAGTGGCGCCAAGTAAGGAAAAAAGTATGAAGGGTGGATAGGGATCTGGAGGTCAATATGTTCAGGAGTGATGGACTTATGAATCCATCCCTCCCATTGCGCTACAAGGCGATGGGTCGGGAGAGTCCGGTTGGAGAGATAAAATGTGTACCATCAACCAGTCCCTCCCTATCTGGCTCGCCACACACTAGGTGGGCAAACTCATGTGCCACCAAGACCTAGACAAACCTCACCCAATGAACCTGGGCACCCCTGCTAAGTCACAAAACGTAGCGAACCACTTGAAGTAATCTATTGCAGGGGCGTTGGATATCCAATAAATGGTATGGGAGAAGAAACATTTTTCGCTTTCATACAATAATAAGAAGATTTATGTTGGGGTGAAGAGTTTTCCTCTCATTATTCACGGTCTTAATGTAAGAATGTCTACTATTATATATCTACATATTAAATATAAGTATTCTGTAGTTTAATGTTAATAGTAGTTTTGCAAAAGGGTGATGCCTTATAAATAGTGACCAACACTTAAACTGGGCGAAGCAGAATTATGTTATTACTGTTTTCTTCTTCATTATTACTTATATTTTCAGAAGGTTTCTTCTTCCAGCTCTTATTTATCTTTTCCTTTTACTAACACTTTTATATCTATTTTTATACTATCTATTTCATAAGAATTCTTCCACGAGCAGCCACTTTTATTTATTTCTCTTTCGTATTATGTTAATGTAAGCAGTTGCATACTGCTTACTAACCCCGTATGCACGGACACTGGAGGGTCTAGAGTCGTTCAAAATAAATGTACCATCCTTCAGAGTCTTGACATGTGCGGTGAAGGAGGAAACCACATGTTTCCTTATAAGGCCGTAGGGAAATCCACTTTTCCAACGGCGTTATAAGGGGTTATGGTGGGGCACCCTCTAAAATTCCTTAGTAAGGAGTAGACTTGAAAGTGGGTTGGTAATTTGGAGTCCACATCAAGTAAAATATTCCCTCATGTTGGAGAGAGTTCAGAAGAAATTGAGGGAGTATGGCCATCACATGTGGCTCTATCCTACAGACTTTCTTTTGGGAATGCTTGGAATGAACCATGTACGGGTCAGAAGGGATGTACATATCGCCATGCATTTCTTCAGATTGATTCGCGGATGGTTTGAAAACCCTACTATCATGGAGAGCATTCATTTCTATGTTCCCGATGGTTATCTTCGCCACTGACAGCATAGACTGCTTTATCTTCCAGCCTGCAGGACTAACTTGCCAATGGTCATGCCAGTCGGGAGAGCAATCTTGCCGGTGAACAGAATTAATTGGGATATCGACATATTTAGCGTTGGTTAAGGTGCCTTTAAAAGACAAGCTCTATTAATGCTTGCATAGTTTACATCCTTACCACTAATGTTTAATGTAATACCCCTACAAATAATGTACTTTTAAAACATGTTAAAGTGTAAAATTTTGTAATGTTTTTGAAAGAATAAATAAATTGAATTGAATTGAATTGGGAGGGGTGGCCGGGTTCATGGGTTGAGGTTTGCTCAGGTCAAGGACGTGTCTACTCACCAACTGCGTGGCAGGCAGGATTGTGAGAGACTGGTTGAGGGCGACCTTTTGACCTCTCTAGCAGCACTCTCTCGGAAAATCGCCTTGCACCGCAGTGGTAGGAATGGATTCTTACGTCCGTCACTCCTGGACACACTGACCCCAGGTTCCTACCCACCCCTCATACCTTTTTCCCTTTTCAGAACTTCCCCTCCATGTTTCCCTAAAAATACCTTCCACACATCATCCCCAAAGATGACGTAGGCCCTGAGGGAAATTGCTTTTCTCAGGGCCTCCTGTGTGGAGTAGAGATAGGTAAGTTCTGCGTTTGGCTGGAGGCCGCCGAGACGTGATTACTCTTAAAAGTACTCGAGTTCTTGGAGCAGGTCCCGGGAGCCATTTTCGACTCGCGAGAGGCTCTGACCGAGACTCACGGGTTCGACTGGAGCCGGACCTCGTATTCGGATCCCGCAAAAGAAATCGAGCCCTGGACCTGCTCCCGACTCGCGAGTGGTTCGAACCGAGACGCACGGGTTCGACCGGAGCCGGCAAACCCGGGACCAGCTCCCGACTCGCGAGTGGCTCGGTCCGCCGATTTCCAGGTTTGGGTCCGAGTACTGGACCGGGTTCTCTGGGAGTAGTCGATTTGAAAAAGGAGTAGGAGTAGGATCCGCTTCCCGCTGAACCAATACATCGCAAGTGTGGAGCATGTAAAAAAAATTTATGCTAATATAAAAATCATATTCTTGGTTTGAAGAAAATACATACATAATACAGAAACTACATTTATGTTGCTGAAATATAAATTTAATTAATCATTTTACAGGTTTGTATAAAAATTAGGTAAAAGGTAAAAAAACAATCATAAATAAAATTATTTAAAGACATAAACTAAACAATTATGTCTTGCGTTAATAACAGTAATACTTAGTAAATACAAACATTATTAAATAACCACGGAAGAATCTATACACGACAAGTATACATTTTATGTTAAAAAGGTACATATTACATAAAAAGTGTCATTTTCATTAAGCAATTTTTATTGCACAAATTAAGCGCAAGCAATTTTTATTGTAACAATAGAATTGATTTAACCTTTGGAATGCCAAACTTCCGTGCTAATACCTCCGTATAATAACTGTGACCTAAAACCTCGGTAGCGTGCCAAGGTAAAAATCCCACGAACAGAATGTATTAATAATGTCAGATAATTGGATACGGCGGTGCTTAACGGATACTAGTTTTTTTATCCAAGGTACTTTTGGCGCTTAATAAGTTAAAGCTTTTTTAAAGAGAAGAATAGAATAAATGATTTATAAGTCTATAAAAATACTGGTTATAAGCTTGGTTACAGAATTTATAAGTCAAAAAAACTAATTAGTGGAGTGAAATGAAATAATGCATTCTCCGTCTGTCATCTTTACCCTTCAGAGATATGAACTGATGACATTTTATAATACTATAAAGCGATTATTGAATGAAATATCTATTTATTCATATTATTTAACTTTTCTTAGATGATTTTCATAATATTTTGGTATCTATGTCAGTTGCTTTAATAGAATGCAGTGTGGTGATAAACATAATTATTAAAAAAAAAATATGAGTGTGAAAAATTTAGATCACCCGACTGAAGTAAATACTTCTTTAGCTCCATCTATATGTATGTCCAGGGTGTTAAGGTACGTACTTGAGTTACTTTAACCAGTGATTCCTGACATTATTTGAAGTAAAAAATGTAAATGAAATTTTGGTCTCCGGTGACATTTTTGATGTTTTTTTTTTTTTTTTTTTCTACAAAAACCTAAATAATAGTAGGTGTTGGTTAGTTGGGGGCGGGGTAAGTGGTGGGGCGGTAACTCGGCTGAGTGACCAATAAGGTGATGTGAAAGAATTTTTTTTTTGTTTGATTTTGAAGAAAAAATATTTTGAAAAAAAAAATTTTTTACATAAAAAAAGTCACCGGAGACCAAAATTTCATTTACATTTTTTACTCCAAATAATGTCAGGAATCATTGGTTAAAGTAACTCAAGTACGTACCTTAACACCCTGTATATGTATAAAATATATACATATATTAATTTTCTACGTTTATTTATTTAAATTTATTATCATTCGCCTCGCCCGATCAAGCAGTGCTCATCGACGTCCGCTCCCCTCCGCATTTGGCGAGTCACTGGTATTTCAAAATACTGACTGAAATATTTCATGTATTGGCTATGAGAGGAAGAGAGAAAGAAAATGTGCACACGCACTGCTCTCTCTTGCTTCTACAGTGACCCCGTTCGCCTCGCAATGCATTTCAATTTCTGTTACACATTCACCAGCTTGCCTTCCAAGTCAGACGTTCGTAAAGAAGTATTTACTTAAAAAATAATACTTATTGCACTAATGTAAAAAAAAAACCACATACAACCAAGAATATAGGTATACACGAAGAAAATGTGGATGCACAAATAAATAAGCTTAAATCTAAGGCAACTCTCCAGGAAGGTAATTATACCATAAATGCAAGTACATATAACATTGGCAATTAAAAACAAATCAATAGCCTTTAAAATATTTTCATATTTCAGTAGATGACACACTGAGTAAGCATCAAGGCCTTGATTTCACAGTAATATCGCCCTATCGAATAGTCCTATAGAAGTTCCATGTGCTGTAATTTTTTCCAGTGATCTGAAGGTGAATTAATGATTGATTCAGTCTTTTTTCTTTATTTCTCCAAGTTCTGTGATAGCTTCTTCGTATTCTTGCCTCAGAATTTTATATTTTTCCTGTTCCATTTTCTGTAGTTCCATAAGTTCCTCAATTTGTTCATTAAGAGCGTTCACAACATCATCCTGCGTTTTCTTTTCAATGGTTATCAAGTTCTCGTGGTCCCGTACAGTCTTGCAGGCCAGGTCCTTGGCGTGTTCGGCCTCTTTAATAATAGCTTCCGACTTGTTGATGAGAGTTGCCTGTGTGTCGATCATGATTATTAGACGTCTCAAAACAAATGAAAGGTATATTGCGAAAAATGTTATATAAAAATTTCGCTGCGCTCTGAACAATCTGATGGAGCCTTTCATTTCAGATGCATAACTGACGCTATCCGCAGCGGTATTGGAATATTTTCTCATGTCTCTGACTGCGTCGACTAAAAACAGTATGAGAATTGCGAGGTAAATGTAGAAATACATCGCGGAATATTTTGTCACTCTCGAAATAGCCCCGGAATTGAAAATTCGTTGCCATTTTCGTGGATTGATAATAGGTAGCACAAATAAAAGAACTAAACCGATTTCTAAATAAAGAAAACCGGCGATAAAATTCCACTGGAAACTCATCTTGAACCTAAATCAAAGGCAGACTGGATTCGGTGCTTACAAAGTTAAATAATATTGTTTAAAAATAAGACTAGTTATAAAAGTACACGTCAGTTGAAAAAATCTATAAATAATAATATGGTTCCTTTGCACTAAAGAAGTTATCAACCTGTCAAACTTGTTATGTGGATATGGATCTGTCAATTTCCAAAAACGATAGACAATAATAATAATAATTTCTATACATTCCTCTGTTTTCTATGGACGAGACTTTTGTTTCTGCTCGTGCTTTCTATTGTCTTTTGGCGCTTGACGCTGTGATTGGTCAATTTATGAGTCCTCGCGGGATTGGTTTATTTATGGTCCTCGCCACTCACAGATTGGTTCATTTATGCCACTCGCTGTCATCTTCTTTTCTGTCAAAAGTCAAAATAATAATAATATATGAATTAACTACATATATTCCATATAAATAAGTTTTTTTATGGATATCGTCCAACTGATGGCTACATTTGTCCTGAATCATCTCGACTTACATTAGAATTGTGTAAACATAACCAGCAAAAATGGATAATGTTTTGGAAAAGTATGATCCCACTATGGATAAATTTGAAATCGTGGAAGGAAAAATTGAAGATTCGTTTTCGGATACTTACGACGAAGATAATAGATTCAGAGGTAAGAAACAAGGAGGTTATTTAATAGATATTACGTAAACATCACAGAAATAATCCAAAATTAACACTCCTTTTCCCAGATGAAGACTTGGCGCGTGATTTGCAGCACAGCGATTCTAATGACGAATCTCAAGACGTTCCATTAGAGATTGAAGAAGATCTATTAAGGGATAATGACGACCAAGGTATTTATTTATATCTCACTGTCTTATTTATTAGTTCTGTACATACTATCAATATAAACCTTATAGGTATATTTGTCTCCCATGCTAAATGATTTCAATTGCTGAAGAAGTTCCCCCTATTTGTCCGTTTAATAATTTATTTTTACTTGTAAGTCTGTATATAATTTGCCAGCAAACAAATTATTTGCATCAACTTCATAAATTTACCATTTTGATCTAATTTCAATATGGGGAAAACACAATACCAATGATAAAATGGTGCTGGCATTATTTAATTTGTAACATTATTATTCTTGTTCCAAATTCATCAGATAGTAAACCAAATGAGTCGATACAAGATCTGGATATGTCGGAAAAGAGTGAAGAAGTGGAGAAGTCTATGAACATGAGCGACACATATATGGACAATGATAATGATGATTATAAGGAGTCATCTCAATTTGAACAAGAAGATCATGATATGAATTTTGAAGAAAACTTCGATGAAATTCAGAAACCCTCGGAGGATAATTTCATAAGTGATCGTGAGAGGGAAAAAAAGAGTAAAAAAGAAATTGAAGAAGAAGAGAGAGAAAAGATGCAGTAAGTTGAATTTAAATTAAAGTTTTGATTTAAATCACCTCTGATTGGGAAGGGGGACTACATGGCTTCTAGACTTATCCAACAATATTATTTATTGTTGCTGTTAACGTGTTGCATAGCGCCAATGATATCTGAAGAAATGCAATGTAAATCTTGTAGTGAATTAGCTTCGGAAATTATTCCTCAGAACCATGCTGAAGTAGCCCAGGCTTGAGGCTGATGAGAACCCCTTTACCTTTGTGTTAACTTCAAATAAAGCTGTAATTTTTTATTTATTTTAATTTTATTTTGAGTTAAACCTAAAATTATAATATTTTAATTAATATTTTAATGAAGATAATATTAGCGAAAGTCAATCGAAAATCTGAAACAGAAAAATCAGAAAAAGATACTGATACATCTGGAACTCGGACTGGGTTCGAGTCCCAGATGTATCCGTATCTTTTTCTGTTTCAGATTTTCGATTGACTTTCGCTAATATTATCTTCATTAATAAAAAAAAAATGTTAATTTTTATTTGCTGTGGTTTCTTCATAATTTTTTTTTTTAGAGTTCTCGTTTCAAATTTTACCGAGGAACAGCTGGACCGATACGAGATGTACCGACGGGCCGCCTTCCCCAAGGCTTCGGTGAAGAGGCTCATGCAAACCATCACCGGCTGCTCTGTGGGACAGAATGTTGTCATCGCCATGTCGGGCATCGCTAAGGTGTTTGTTGGGGAGGTGGTTGAAGAAGGTGAATTTCTTGTTTTTTTAAATGCTGTTATTCGCTCAGGAGATTCAATAAATGCACTCCCAGCACCCTTACATTTTTCACATTACTTAGGTCATTTTTAGTACTATTATGCCCAAAAAATTGTATAATAAGGTGGAACCTGCGGACAAGTAGCCATGTTATGGCAGCCAGAGATGTGCGCTATTTCAAATAAATTAATTTAAAATGGAAATTCAAAATGGGTATTTTTCCCTAATTTCAGTATTCTCTTTGCCCTATTTTTTGTTTCCTCTATTTTTTGGTACCCTTTTGAACATTTCTGGTGAATTCGCATGAATTTTATTTTTGTTTTTTCCAAATACTCCTATAATACCTATGCCTTAAATATAATTAAAAGGAAAAAACAGCTCAGCTCTGATAGTCCTTCCAGATCTTCTGTTTCCTCCCTCCTACAACAAGGATCTCTGAAAATCCGGGTTCCTTCCTTACAAAATGTAAAATGTGATAGTTATGATAAAAAATAGGTCATTCATTCTGTTTTTAACCACTCATCTGCCGCTGACCAGCCGGCGGGCGAGCAACAGTTTAGAGGTTAAATGCTTATATGTGATTTTGACCCTTATGTATAAAGAAACTGTACAAGGACAAGGTCAGAATCGCTTGCACCAATATCAGTCCAGACATTGCTTTTAGTTTCAAAATTGTAGCTCCTCGAAATTCTTTGTTTTTTTATGGTACGCGGCCATCATCATCTGACATTCAAGAGGTTGAAGACCCAAATGATTTATATATTCACAAAGAAAATGCTTTTAAAGATTTACCCCCTTAATTATAATCGTACTTATGCGTCGTATTATGTCGTAAGAGTGAAAAACTTGACTTATTATCACTGCGTCTCTATGGTTAAAACGGCTTTGAACCAGATTTAAGGCAAACTTTACAAAACAAAAAATGAGTCTGCGGGTACCGCAATTATAAGTAAGGGGGTTAAGATTTTCTTTTCTTGAGTCAATGTTTTTTACAGCTTTGCAGTGTGTACTTTTATGAGTAAGTATTTAATCTTACATTTAACATCCACATAAAGCCCTTGGAAAATGAAAATATTTTGTTATAGCTTTGGATGTACTGGAGCAATCGGGAGAGTCTGGTCCTCTCCAGCCCAAGCACTTGAGAGAAGCGGTGAGGAGACTGCGGAACCGTCACGTGATCCCATCCAGCAAGGCCCACAGAAGTTTTTTCAACTTATAATTTGGTTACAAAGAAATGTGATCTGCCGTTTTCCATAAATTCGCCGCAGAGCGATTTTAAAATAGAGACTGATTATAGTTCTGTTGTCGCAAAAAGAAAGTTGCAGTTTTATCATTATGACAATAGTTTTATGTGATATTATTGGTTTAAAACTGGTTTTAAAGTTACCGAAGTGTAAGTGAGTGCCGATGCGTCGTATGTGGATTTAACCTTAGTAGTTTTCGTAGTGATTCTACATCTTCTGGATTATATATAATTTTTTTCTCAATTTGATCAATAATTTACAATTAGACTGATCTGATTATTCACACAACAATAGAATAATTTATTATGTAAATATTATATTATGCGGTAACAAAAGGTGAAGTTATTTCTCTATGAATAAATTCACCTAGGGTTATTATTAGTAAGATTAATTAAAAAAATAAATTTAACAAGATGCTTATAAGTTTGATTCAATTGGTCCCCTAAAAATCCTCAATAATAATTGTAATATAATATTTCAAGGCATAGAATAAAGGTAGGTACATACTTGGTCGACGTACGTACGCATCGCTACGCCTAACAATATCTGGACTGCTTAGCAACCATACATTTTCTAAGAAAATATGTGTTTTAGAATCACATTGGCCACACGCATCACAACGTGCGATGAATATCATAGAAAATGTATGGTTACTAAGTAGTAAAGGATATTGTTAGGCGTAGCGATGCGTACGTACGTTGACCCGGTATGTTTCTACCTTTAAGAATATAACACTAGAGAACTTCTAAGTGCCTTCCATACAAATTTGAATGGAAACTAATGGTCCATTTAGCCCATTCCCCCAGTGTTCCTTCTTACTTACACTTTGCCTGAAGATCTGCCTAGATCCTAGATCTCCATCTCATTTGATTTTCGAAAACAGTTTTGTATGGAAATATAGGCTCAAATTGGACCTATATTTGGATCACGAAACACACCCACAAAGCACTTCTTGTGTTATTCTTTATTCTATGTTTCAGGGTGATACTGCGAAACTTCAGAGGGTGATAGATTATTTATGAAAGGCCCAGATGATAAAGTTACAATATACATATGAAGGGTTTGTGTAACAGTCCTTGATAGAAAACATTACAACGCCCCATACAGACCGCTCGCTAAACTTGCTCACTAGATGTGAAATCTGTTTGTGAAGGTGTTATAGATAAAATGAAAATACAATATATTAACATTACTAGCTTTTTTCTCGTTGCAGGCAACTAGATTAAGTAGTAAATGATTTGATGTTTGAATATGGATAAGCCAAGGTGGTGCATACAAATTTAATCATGTATATTTTGATATAGATGAAGCAAGAAGTGTGTGCCTACAAATTTATTATTACATATGAATCCCTCCATCCATCCTTCCCATCAATGTTCCTCGTTTTTAAACCAAATTTTAAGTAGCTTCCAAATACGTTTTTTTCATTTGGTTTTTGCAAAATATAAAATTTTTATACATTATTGGGGGTCTTTTTACTTAAAAAATAGTAAATAAAACGTTATATTAACGTTTGAAAAGCTCTTGGAAGTTTTTCTTAATTTTAAAACCCAATGTCGGCATTTTCGAAGCAAAATCCTTTTTTAAAAAAGGCGACGGTGAAAAAAAAAAATTTTCATTGTCCAAAAAAAAGCTTGAAAAGGATTTGGCCACGTAAAATGAGCCTTGGTTTTCTAAAATACGGGGCAGAGCGCTTAGATTTTCGCAAGCCTAAAAGACAGAATTTTTCCATATTATTCAAGTCTGAATTTTTGGTGACTGGATAACCTCCTTTGAAAAGTCATTATAAGTTATGAAAAAAATATATAAAAAATTGGTTAAATAGGTTACGTTAGGTTAGGGTAAGGGCTATTTAAAAAAAAAAAATCATAGCTTTTAACGACTTTTTAAAGAGATGTTGAGTTGAGCTGATTCCGAGTTGACATGGAACGAATTTTTATATATGATTCTCATCCACAGTTCCTTGTGACCCAAAATGCACCTTACGATCGTTAAAACTTAACAGTAAAGCTGTCATTTTTCACGTCCACTTCCTAGACTATTACTATTAAGGGGGGGATATCAAAACTCGGCTTCACTGCAGTTAGGTATTTTTGGTACTTGTACGGCCCCGCTAGCGAACCACAATTTTTGCCGTCTATGGGGCAGACTCGGGTAAGATTGACACCAAATTGGTAAACCATTTAGCATTTTGATAAAGTACGAAATAAAAAATACACTTGCTCTATAAAATTTAAATTTGTTTACTAGATAATGGATACAGCTAGACAGACATATTAGCAATGGAATGGATAGATAGAAACATCTTTTACGCCCTGAACCTTTTTTGACGTCTCCGTTTTTTACTCAATGAGACTTTGAATCTAATGGTGTTTTGACGTAGATTGTATGGTTTATAAAATGGTAATAACTGTATTTATAATATTACCGGAAAATAATGGGTGTGAATAAAGGGAGATCATAAAATAAAGTTGGGACAAATATTTTTAAGTACGTGCAATAGAAATGACAAAAGGTGGTTTTGTTTTTGAAAGTTTATTTCGACAAATTTTTTCGTACTCAAGAAAGAATATATTTCAAAATATTAGCTCAGATAAACAAAAAGTAGAATGACGCACATAAACGAAAAATCACAAAATTTAATACAAATTGATATAAAATCAACTAAATGTAAACTTGGTAAGCAAATATTCAGCATAACATCCTACAAAAATTGCCAAGACTTGTGGATTTTAGAATGATATTAATTTTATCTTTAGTACTTGTGTTAAACAGTGTCAGTCGTACGGAATTTTTAAACCTCTCAACATTAATAGTAGAATCTTTTTTTTATTTTTATATATAACTTCGCACAGGAGGCCCGGAGAAAAATTGTCTTTAAGAGACCCATATTGTATGAAGGAGGAAACACAGAGGCCGGCAAATCGTTTCACAGCTGAGCTGTTGAACTCAAGAACGAGTGGTAGAAGCTACCCGTTCTCATGTGAGAAATTTCGACCGTGTATATATGTTGGGCGCGCATTTGGCGTGTTTCCCGGCTTTGCACCGGTGCTGAAGGGATCAATGAGGCTAGTTCCTCTCTGAAGCATCTTCCATGTCTGAAATAACGGTAGAACAAGGATTCCATCGCGGTAGACGACCCTGAATAATTCTTGAAGCACGTGTGCTCCTGAGGCTGTTCCTTCTTATTGGCAGCTCGTGTACAAATTACCCAAAATTTATTTGACTCTCTCGACTCATCGCCTTGCCCCGCTGTGGGAGAGATGGATTCATACATCCGCCACTCCTTTTTTTATATGCATACCTTACAAAAGTCCCACCTGCTCCCCTCTGGAGTCAGTGAGACTATGGCATCCCCAATTGGGATATGTTGTGTGGCTGAAGGTGAATGGGGATGAAAAGGAAATATTGTAATTATTTCTACAAATCTCATGACGTCAGAGCTCACCACTATATGTATATAGAATCCTTCGCGGGCGTGTGCACAACAAATCACCTATTGTTTCAGTGCAATCGAATGAATGGTATATGAATTTTTTTATAACGCCAGAGCTCAGCACTACATATAGAAACCATTACAGGTAAGTGCACAACAAATCACCAAAGTTTCTTTGCAATCGGAGTAATGCTTTAGGTACCGTATAAGGAATTACGAAGGTGTGCATTTAACAACTTACAAAAGTTTCATCGCAATCGGATAAATAGTACAGGAAATAAATTCATAATGCTAGAGCTCACTTGCACTATAATATATATAGAAAATTTTAAAGGCATGTACACGTAGGTACACGAAAAATCCGCCAAAGTTTCATCGCACTCAGATGAATGCTTTAGGTACCGAATAAGGGACAAACAAAGAAACATTAATTTTTTATGTATTTTTTTTACAAATTTCATGACGCCAGAGCTCACTATTATTTATAGAAACATTGGCGGGTGTGCACATAACAACTCACCAGAGTTTCATCACAATCGGATAAATGGTATAGGAAATAATTTCATGACGCTAGATAGTAAATAATTTCATACACGACAAATCGCTATCGGATAACTGCTTTAGGTTCCGCACGAGGAACAAACAAAGAAACATTCATTTTTATACGATAAAATAATTAATTATTTAATTTATACATTGCTTGTATAACACCTATTTCCCCCATTCATTGCTTGACGAAACTGCAATGCGAGCGCGCGACCTCTCCCCTCAAATGTCCACTCATTACTGAATAAATTTCCAAAATGTTACCGTAAAACCTGCGCCTTAATAAATATAAGCTCACAACTAATTGGCTATGCGCATACCTACCTACACGAATGGGCAGGTGCCTTCTTAAAATGAACCCAACACAATTTTGAAACAAAATACAACTTAAATTGTTTATCCAGTGGAGCGACAGAGCAATTTAAATATTTTTCTCGGATTGCTAAAGAAAATTTTTCCAACCACATTAAAAAAATCATACCTCCGAATTTGAATAAGGAGACATACAAAATGATTATAGTTCTATGTAGCCAATGAATTCCCCTATCTTTTGTTTATTATCACATATTTGTAGGATTTATAAAAAAAATATAATTAAATCTTTAACCCTAACAAATTTTTAAAGAATTTAGAGAATATTTATTTTGTTATACGATACCTGTAAATTTGACTGTCCTAGAACGGGAGATCTACCTAGTTGGACAGTCAAAATGTCAATACAATGTAAATGTATTTTTGTTATAACAAAATAAATAAATAATATTTTGAATGTACAATATTATAACAGGATAAATGAAAAGACTGGGCACTTTTAACCACTTTGTGTATTTCAACAAACAATAACAAACTCTCTCAGAATATAACAATGTGTGTCAGCGACGTGTCATGTGTCCAGCGTGCGTAGAGAGAAGAGAGATGGGGTAGCAACAGGTAGGCCACCTGCTACCCTTCCCGGCCGGTCCAATGTGGCCAACCGCAGGATATTCTCCCTCTATCAGTGCTGCCAACCGATGTAGCGCGCTCGGGGTCAGTTGTTGCTTTTACACTCGACCATCCTGACTCTCCATTGTGACCTCACAAAAATAAAAATAAAAACATATTAGTTATAAGCATTATATCAAATAAGTGACCATGCCTGTCTGCACAGTATCTTCAAAATAACATTTTAATTTATCACAAAGACAAATTTAAAATGTACGGATAGTCTCTACCGGACATCTCATACACCTCTAGGATGTACCCACAAACGAATAGCTTCTGCCGAGCATATTCAACCACATGGATAGTTTCTACTGAACTATCCCAGATAGCTTCTACTGAGCATATCCATTATTCGGATCGTTTCTACTGAACGAATCCCGGATAGCTTCTACTGAGCATACCCAATTATTCGGATTGTTTCTACTGAACAAATCCCGGATAGCTTCTACTGAGCGTACCCAATTATTCGGATTGTTTCTACTGAACAAATCCCGGATAGCTTCTACTGAGCGTACCCAATTATTCGGATCGTTTCTACTGAACGAATCCCGGATAGCTTCTACTGAGCATACCCAATTATTCGGATTGTTTCTACTGAACAAATCCCGGATAGCTTCTACTGAGCGTACCCAATTATTCGGATCGTTTCTACTGAACGAATCCCGGATAGCTTCTACTGAGCATACCCAATTATTCGGATTGTTTCTACTGAACAAATCCCGGATAGCTTCTACTGAGCGTACCCAATTATTCGGATTGTTTCTACTGAACAAATCCCGGATAGCTTCTACTGAGCGTACCCAATTTATTCGGATCGTTTCTACTGAACGAATCCTGGATAGCTTCTACTGAGCGTACCCAATTTATTCGGATTGTTTCTACTGAACGAATCCTGGATAGCTTCTACTGAGCATACCCAATTACTTGGATCGTTTCTACTGAACGAATCCAACACAACACTAGAATGCACAAACACAGATAATTTCAAAGGCTGAAACCAGTATGTAATCCACCAAACTGCAATACATAGTCAAATGACTACCCTAGTGACACACAAGTCACTATGCACAGTCAACAAGATTAATCAACAATCAATCATGCAACGTGCCGATATGGTGAGACTCAGCTCTCCAACAAATCCAATAGATCATCTCAACCTACCTCACTATCCTGGCTGTCAGACTCGTCAGAGTCTCCAGGTGCTCCTTTGTAGAGCCTCAACGCATCAGCGGCAACCATGGCGGTGAACTTCTTGTAGCCCCGCATACCCTTGACACTGCTAATCTCATAGCGGTCAATAAGCGGCAAATACTTTAGTTACCTTGTACGGTCCACTATAGAGGGGGTCAGTTTTGTGATTGATCCCTGCTCCTCCTCGAACCACACCTTCTTTCCACAAGACAAGGTCTCCTTTTCCATACTTGCGTGCTACCTTTCGCCTTTTGTCGTACTGCGCCTTCATTCTTTCAGCAGCCACTGCCATATTACGCTGAGCCGCCTCACGACACTCAGCTACCTGCGCCTCCGTGGAGAGATGCTCAACACTGGCATCCTCTCGCGTGTCAGCAAGAACACTGTTCTTGTGACCAAACATTAACTGAAATGGGGTAAACTTAGTACTGGCATTGATGGTATTATTAACACCCCAGATAATCTCAGGTAGTCCTACATCCCATAAGTTAGGATCTGCATCCATAGCACGCATCGCCTCCAGCAATGTCCTGTTGGTCCTCTCAACCTGCCCATTTGCACGGGGAGTAGCAACTGCGGTCAAGATGTGTTTGAACTGCTTTTCTACAGAAAATTGCTTAAACCTTCTGCTATTAAAAGCCAAACCTCTATCGGAGATAACTCTAGTAGGTACTCCAAATGTACTGAACATTTCATTCAACTTTCTAATTGTCTCCACCGAATTTAGTGTTCTTGACGGAAAAGCAAACACAAACTTGGAGAAAGCATCTGTAGCCACAAGTAAATAACTATTACCTGTCTTGCTTTTAGAAAATGGTCCAAGGTGATCTATATGCAGAGTGTGCATCGATCTGTCGGGCTTCGGAATAGCATTGAGCTTACCTTCCTTTTTCCCATATTGGCCCTTAGCAAATGCACAATTTATGCATGCAGCCACATACTTCCTGATGAAACGGGTCATCTTGGGGAACCAAACTTCACTCTTGATCAGCTTCTCACACCGTTCGAAACCTGGATGACCAATGTCATCATGATATTTCCTTACCAACATCCATTTAGCATTATTTGGGACCATCACTCGTTCACCCGCCAACGTTTTGCGGTACAATCTATCATTTCTGATGCAGAAATCGTTTGTCAAGTCCTTATTAGCCTTGCCACTCTTAAGCTGTTCTACAATCGATATAATCTTTTGGTCCTGAAGCTGCAATGAAAGTAACCAATCATCTGTTTCAACCATTGAAACATTCACCTCAAGAGGTGACGGGTTGCGACTCAGAGCATCTACGTGCTTCATACGGTCACCAGGACGATATACTACATTCATATCGTATTCCTGTATGGTAAGCCACCATCTAGCTATCCTAGGAATCATATCCTTCTTAACCAGTGTTGCTCTTACAGCAGTACAATCTGTCACAACAGTGAAATGTATGCCAAACAAATAGATACGGAACCTTTTTACAGATTCAACTACAGCTAAAGTCTCTAACTCATAGCTGTGATAGAATTCTTCCTCCTTTGAAGTCACACGACTGAAATAAGCTACTGGTTTTATTTCACCGTCGCTCTGCTTCTGCATCAGAATTCCACCTAACCCAAGCTTACTGGCATCAGTATGCAATTCTGTCTCTAGTTCTCTATCATATATGGCTAGAACAGGGCGACTTACTAACTTCTCTTTTAGGGTTTCAAATGCATGTATCTGGGAGTCTTCCCATTTCCACTCGACACCCTTCTTTGTCAACTCAGTCAACGGGCGACCTATGGTAGCAAAACCTTTAATGAATTTTCTGAAATAGCTGGCTAATCCCATAAATTGCCTAATTTCATGAATATTAGTAGGTTGCCTAAAGTTCTGAACTGCATCGATTTTGATATTGCCTGGTGCAATGCCTTTATCGGACACCTCATGTCCCAAATAAGTGATTTTAGTTTGCAGGAAAGAACATTTACTCAAGTTGACTCGAAGATCAGCTTCTGCTAACAAACTCAATACCGTTTTAAGTCTGATTATCCCTTCGGGAACTGATCTGGATGGTATCAGGATGTCATCCATGAACACCAGAATATCATCACCTGGTATCCTCGCTAAAGCTTTCTTAATAATGCGCATAAACACAGAGGGTGCATTAGCTAATCCATAGCTCATTCGCAAATACTCAAACTGTCCATCTGGCGTCACAAATGCAGTTTTTCTGATGGAATCCTCCGCCATCGGTACCTGATGGTAGCCTTGAGCTAAATCTAAACTGGTAAAATAGATTTTTCCTGCCAGTTTACATACTTGGTCATCAATATGCGGCAAAGGAAACCGGTCTTTAATCGAAATTGCATTAAGGGCCCTATAATCAACGCACATTCTAAAATCTCCGTCCTTTTTTCTAACAAGAATCACAGGACTAGCATAATCAGAATCCGACTCTCGGATTATACCACTGGCCAAAAGATCATCAATCTTTTCTTGTACTACCTTACGTTCTGCAAAGGCCAACCTGTATGGCTTGTAATGAATCGGTTGTTCGGTAGTAGTCTTAATAGACATCTCTCCCAAAGTGGTGCAACCTAGATCATTGGTGGAATTAGCAAAACAGTATTCATACTCACGAAGCACCTGCAGTAGGTCCCGCTTCTCCGCTTCGCTTATGTCTCCCACCTGCAGATCTGATGTCTCCATTAAACAAACAAGGTTGTCACTTACTTCTCCTCGGCTACGAGCCTGACCTGCTGGAGCTTCAGTGCTCCGTACAGCCCGAGTAATGAGCTCGCCCTTCTTCCACCTCAAGGCTTCCTGCCCAAGGTTGTGCACCTTCATCCCTCCTTCGGCACCCAAAAACGTAGCTGGCAGCATGAAGGTGGTGGCTCCCAGCTCGAAACAGCGCGGAGCCGTGGAGTAGCTCTCCCCAACCTCTGCTCCTGCAATGCTCACCTTAACCACCTCTGTGGTTGATGGTGGTATTGTGACGTCTCCGGCACATACAACCTCCTTGTTAAACACATCAGTCCTGCCTGCCAGCTTAAGGAGGCTAACTGACTTCTCCTGAGGTTTGGGCCTCTTGTAACACCTGGCAGGAAGGTGTCCACTCTTGCCACAGTGCGGGCAATCCTCAGACTTCTTCATGCAGTTGGCTGCATAATGGCCTTGTTTACCACACCGGAAACAAGCCTTGTCTGCCTTGGCGCCATCCCGGTGGTCGCGCCTACGCCCCTGCTTTCCCCAGCGATGCGACTGCAATGCCGATGGGGTACGCACAGCGGCCCTGTCACTCCTGTTTGATGAACTGCCTTCGGGGGACTGGTAATTTTCCTGGGATGCCAGGAATCCCACTTCTGAATTTATAACAGGATAAATGAAAAGACTGGGCACTTTTAACCACTTTGTGTATTTCAACAAACAATAACAAACTCTCTCAGAATATAACAATGTGTGTCAGCGACGTGTCATGTGTCCAGCGTGCGTAGAGAGAAGAGAGATGGGGTAGCAACAGGTAGGCCACCTGCTACCCTTCCCGGCCGGTCCAATGTGGCCAACCGCAGGATATTCTCCCTCTATCAGTGCTGCCAACCGATGTAGCGCGCTCGGGGTCAGTTGTTGCTTTTACAATATAATACATTGTATAGTCGTTTTAATGAAATTTTTTTTTTTTTTTAAATTGGCCACATTTAGGCAACAAAGCAATCCGAGGTTTTGGAAATAGTGCCATAATGTGGCAAAAAGCACTCGAGTGGTTAATTGTCTTAATTGAGTTTTTTTTAAATATGTATCGTGAATAATCACTTTTTGATGTTTCACAGTGCCACCCTGATATATACTGTGTGTAATGAATGACAACTAGCATAAACCAGTAATAATAACATACTTTAATTTGTATATTATGAAGGCAATAGGTAAAAGGGCAGCTGGGAATTTGCAAGTGACATTCTGGAGACCTTTCATGTTTGTCAACCTATTATGTATAATAAAAAGTATACCAGAAAGTGGCTTTTGCAAATTTCCATCTGCCTTTTTGCTTATAGCGGCAGTAGAGCACAGTATTGTTTTGTTTTTATTTTTTTTTCAAGATTAAGAGCCCCCGCAGACTAGACTTTAGTTGCCGAGACAATTACAGGCATAAAAATCCATTACGGTATATGGAGGTGGGCACTCGAAACTTTTTTGAATTTACAAGAATTTTGAATAGTTTTCCAACTCCACACACATTTCCCTCGGGGCCTATGTAATCTTTGGAGCTGCTGTATTGGGGGTCTTTCTGAGGAGAGGAAGGAATGAAAATGAGTCTGGAAGTTGTGTTATTTCATTTCAGGTGCGCTTTACTAAACTTAAAATTACACAAAATAATTACAAAAGATTGCATTTCATATTAATTTATTATAATTTAAGTACAATTAAGGCAAAAGCTTGCAATGTTAAAATAGATTTTAAATCAGTCTTGTTAAGAACAATGGCCCAATCATTTGTTGGAATGGTAACTAGACTTTTACATTACAAAATTAGGTTAGGATGAGATATTTTTAGTTTGTTGTTAATGTTTACTATGTATGACACATTTTAAAATAAAAATAATTAATAAATACATACATAAATTCGGCCAACAAGCTGTTCATAAGTAATCTCTTCAAGTAAAGACACTAACTGAATATTCACAAATATTATTCTATCAAAAATCACATTGATATAATTAAATGTCTCGGCAATTTATAAAATGAATATAAAAGTACACAAACATACTACAATTTTTATAACAAATCATATAAGATTATAAAATTTGTGCAATTATTCATAAATAACATTTCAGTTACAAGCGAGAATCTTGTAATATAGTATAATTAAGATTAATTTTAATAAATAATAAAAATTAAAAACAATAAACCTACTGAGAAGACAAGAAAGGTAGAGTTAAAACAATTGTGGTCTCCAGAATTTAGAATAGAACTGATAAATAATAATATATTATTCTCAAATTATTTATTTTAAAACTGTAAAATTGGGCTAGTTCTTTTTATTATTTTATTTTTATTTTATTTGGAAAACCAACAGTTATAATATTTTATAATGTATGATATAGTGTAAATTATTTAACCAATAAAAGGTTTTCACTGATGTTTGTATAAATGAATGTGAACATCTTGATGTACTTTTGTAAGGTGAAAACTGCCACATAAAATAATAATAAACTAGTGTAACTCAATAATTACGCAATTAAAAACATAATTTAATGTTAAATTGAAAACAAGAATTTTTAAGAAGTTCTACAAAATAAAAAATTCTTTCATCAGATTGAAACTTCCTTCAACTGGAGAAATAAAATACAAAAATTTTATTAAACAAAAGTTTAACATGGTTAAACTGTTTGTAATGTTGAATTTAAAATTTTGCAATCATTATATTATCTATCAGATGATAAAGATTGAAAAGCGTAATATGTATAACAAATAATAAAGTCATAATATTCCATGGCAAAGTTGTAGTTTCCTGTTAGTGTGTTATGTTAGTGTTGAGTCAATTTATATAAAAAAATCATCAAAAATAATAATAACTATTGTTATTGGTTGAAATTAATAAAAAAAATTATAACAAATTAAACACATAGAAAGATAATAATAATTAATTAATATCATGCCAAAAATGCATACAAAATTTAAATCACTTGTGAAAATGGCAAATCAACAAAACAGATTATAATGATAACATTGAACAATAAAAAATGTTTGTTATAAATATATAAAAACTACACAATAAACAAAGCACGGCTGCTCAAACAGCCAGCCTGCGTACGCCACACTCAATGCAAAACTTTGCACTTTCAAAAGGAAATTTGGAGCCGCACTCGTGGCAGAACTTGGACATTCTGGAAGTTGACATGATGCTGGAGCAGGTTCTGGAGATGGGCTGCATCATGGAGGGAAGGGAAGCATCAGACCCGCTGGAGCTAAGGCGGCTCTCCGTGCGAGAGTGGATCATGTCTATTTCCTTGTTGAAAGGGGAGGTGTAGTCCCTTTGAGGAGTGTAGTCCCTCTGTGGGGACTTGTACTCCCTCTGGGGGGACTTGTAGTCCCTCTGGGGGGATTTTTGGTCTCTCTGGGGGGAAGTATAGTCTCTCTGAGGGGATCTGCGGGAGGAGGAGCGGTCGTCCCTGATGCTGGCAGTGCTGCCCCGGGGAGGGGGGGAGAAGGAAGCCTTGCGTAGCGGAGAGGTCCGGAACCCTTGCTGGGTCGAGGCAGAAGAGCGGTTCAAACTACTCCTCAAAATAAAGACAATTTATCATTAGTAAACATGGTGTCCAGTGTCAAAAATAATTATACAATCCAACATTAACACTATTAAAATGGCAGAAAGATTCATATCTTACACAAATGTTGTAAAATAAATTAATCTGGTTAAAGGGTATTATTATTTGTCAGTTAATGTAAAATTTTATAACAGTTGATCGAAGTTGCAATGCAACAAGCAGTTTGACCTCAAAAGTCTTGAAAATACAGTTATGCCCCCTGCCATGTTACGTACGTGGGAGATATTATATTATCTTAGATAATTTGTAAGTTACAATAAGAATACTAACCTTCCGTAAGCAGAGTCGCCAATAGACTTAGTACCGTAGCTGTTATAATTGTCCGGTGATGTTTCTCTACTTTCACTGCCAGTGACATCAAAGTGTGAATTGGCAACACTAATTGAATCGATGCTGGTAACATTCTTTGTCTTCTTATAAATTGAGACCTCATCAAATTTGTAATCTTTCACTGATTTAGTATTCCTTTCATTCTTTAACTTTTCATCCATATATTGGGAATGGGCGGGCATTTTAGTATCACACAGCCTGTCAATGTCTTTCATCGAGCGAATGATGTCATCCTCTAATTGAGATTCTTCTTCTTTGTATTGATTGATTATTTTACTGACTGAGAATTTTTTGTCTTTGGATTCATGCAATGAATTGGATTTTTTCATGTACATGGGGTAGACGGGATCCGGGAGGGGATTGTTATTTGCGGAGCTAAAATTTAAAGATATAGACTTATTATAGGGTACCTGCTTTTGCTGGAGGGGGGTACTATTTGCATTTATGGAATTTTGAGCACTATTTCTCTTATTCTTCAAATCCAAACCATCTAAAGAATCTTTAATGGGACGCGACTTGGAATTGCTTTTTGAAAATGAATTAATATGAATGGGAGACGAATCATCATCCAAAGACGACATTAATTCCTCCAAATCATTATAAAGAGCATCTTCATCTTGCGGAGACATCTGTGAGCTCATACTTTGCTCTAACGAGATCATTATCTTATCATATTGGGCACTGAGGTCATCGATAGTTGGTGTAGTAGATTCCTCAGGATCTGAATTAGAATGATTAGAGCGCTGGAAAGAATTTGTATAAGTCTGAGACAATTTCTTATGGGAAACCTGACTTAATTGTTTGGGCGGATTGTTACTAACTAGAGACTCTGTGCTACTGAGCAAAGCAGGATTGTCCAGTAACTTTTGTACACTTGGGGGAATCTTGTCGTTGATTAGTTTTGGATCAATAAAAGTTTCATGAGAATTAGACAAGTTATTTTTGATCGCATTACTATTTGATAAAACCTTCGAATTATCCATTTGGTTTTTGGGTGCACTAATTTTTCCAACGGGTTCTAATTTAATAATTCTATGTTTTTCCGTACGATTTGGAAACCTAGAGGGTACGTCAGACAACCTGTCGGGTGATCTGCTGTATTTGTTTTCTACCTTGGCATTATAACTTTTGACTTTTGGAGAAGAATTATTGGATTTGATTTGTGAATCATTATTGTTTGAGTAATTGTGATTTTGTAAAGTTTTGGTAGAATATGTGCTGGGTAATGTTGTGTTTGACTTGGCTGGGATAAACTTGCCACTATTATTGTATTTGTTGGAAGGGCTTCGCAATGATCGTGTTCTTTGAAAATTTGGGCTGGGAGTTATATTGTTATTAATGACATTTTCATCCCTCGACTTCCTAGGGGTTTGTTGGACGGGATGGCTTGTGACAGGGGATAACTCTTTTTTATATTCTATGGGACTAATGTCCAGTTTGTGTAAATTTGTGGATGATGACATTAAGTCCATCATTTGACGCTTGGCTGATAGGAACGGGTCATAACTATCGTCAAACCTGAAAAGTGTTGGTCATTTTTTTTAATTAGATAGTTACAACAGAAATACATATATAAATAGTTTTTAAAATTTTATATCTACCAATTTTATATCAGAATATATTTTTATTAATTTCAGTAAAATTTTTGTTGCTGCTTGCTTGGCGTCAACTATTTATCGATTATAGGTAATTGATGAGTTTTAATTTGGTATTCATAAACTGCAGTAAATTATTTTCCATTAATTTTGAAAATTGTACACGGGACTAATTAGATTTAAGCTTATTGACAATAATAGTGGTATGTTGTGCAAATGAACAAACTTGGATTTGTTGAAGCTGCGAGAGAAGGTGTTGACCACGTCATCAGCCCCGCCGCGAGAAGTCTTCTTTATGATGGGCAAGTGCTGTACATCGCCACTGCCATCTACCAATATTACTTCAATCAATTAGTGCAATCATAATAGCATACAATAGTTTTTTGTTTTAGAATATTTTTTTGCATTGTTAAAATCACCTCGTACTAAAATTAGGGAAAAAAAATGAAAAAAATATTTTTCCATAAATAACATGAATTTAGAAAAAACATTATTTTATCATAATAATATTTTGTCAATTTTAGACAGTCAAAATGTAGAAAACAAATTACTTTTATATCCAAAACACTTAAACGTACCCTATTCTTCTTGAAATAATGTAATTACAGCCCAAAATGTTGATAAAAATCACATTTCTTGATTAATACAAAACATCATAATTCACGTTAAACAAGAAAATAAACGTAACCTTTAACATTGAAATGTTAATTAAAATTAACATATTGACATAAGCCACATATTCTTAGGAATTCTTTGGCCCAATAATTATGCAGAGATAATGCAAAAACCTTACTTTGTTACTAAAACTAATGCACAGAAGTCAGGATTAATAAAAAAAAAAAAAGTTAGTTATTTCAGATATGTAACACTATGCAGTAAAGAGTTAAATATAATAAATTTGAACGAGCACCTATAAAGCAATAAATTGTGTATAAAACTGATGATTACCTGGTGGTGCCTTACGGTTGTCTCCAACGGAAGAGCGTTCACTGACACCAGAATCCACAGAAGCTGAACGACTGAGGGAATATTTCTCCCGAGTGAGGCCCCTGAAACAGATTTTAAAAAAAGACTGAAACTAAAATCTATCACTATGATTAAAAATATATTCTCATTGAATCTGTTCCCAGATCATTAACCTCTTGTGTGCGACCATTGCCGATTGGATCAATAAAAAAACATGTAAGTTATTATAATACGATTGTACCACTCGAGCCAGGAGCACTTCTGTCCCGGTGAGACACCAGGGGGCTCTAATTTTTTTTTAGGACTTGGAAGACGTGCTCTGAGGATAGGAAGGAGGTTTGAGTTTAATTGACCAGTTTACATGGCAACCTAATAAGCCAAAATTGGAATTTAGGATGGGCAGGAATGAAGGAATGGATTGAGCGTTTTAATTTTTTTTTCTCTTTTTGTCTTCCTTCTTCTTGCATTTTCTTGGCTCTTCTTGGATCTTCTTGTCTATTTCTGGCTGTTCTTGGCTCTTCTCAGATCTTCTAGTCTCTTCTTGATTATTCATGTCTCTGTTCTCTTCTTGGCTTTTCTTTTCTCTTCTTACGTATTCTTGGGTCTTCTCTGTTCTTCTTGGCTCTGCTTGACTCTTTTTATCTCTTCGTGCCTATTCTTGAATTTTCTCATCTCTTCTCTGCTCTCTTTGGCACTGCTTATCTCTTCTTAACCACTTATTGTCTCATCTTGGTTTTTCTTGGCTCTTCTTGCGTCTTCTTGGATTTTTCGTAATTTCCTGTTTTTTTATTTTATTTTTATAGTGAACACTTCACAAAAGTTCCAACTGCTCCCGTCTGGAGCCAGTGAGACTATGGCATCCCCAATTGGGGTATGTTGTGAGGCTGAAGGTAATCGAGGAAGGGGAAGGTGGGGAAGTATCTGGCTATTCAGATCTAGTCACTAAAGATGGCTAAAGCCATTTCAAGCAACCGTTCAATTCTGAATGGTGGTCTTACTCCAGGGCGATACTTATCTTCCATTCCGGAACATGCCGCAAATATCGTATATTGTTTTTTAATTAATTAATTGTGAAATAACACAAATTAATCAAATAAAATTTATTTGCACACGCCGTGTTCGAACCCGCGACCTTCGGAATGGGAGTTCAAAGCATTGCCACTGGACTACTCCGGCGACCTTGGCTACTTGGTGATGGTGACTTGGAAATTTTTCGATGAATTTGAAAGAAATTCAAACGTGAAATTTTCCGAAACAACTTGTCCTAAGATTTTAAATGAATTGTGATTTTTGAAAAAAATATTATTATTGCCCACAACACAAGCAAGGTGTTATTTCATATTTGTAAATTTTGTAGGAGAGCTAAAAACAGTGTTTATTGTGGGCGATAAATTATTTTGTCAGTAGCTTCACCACAGTTTGACAATGTCTTTGGAAGGTGTATCATGTCATTATTAATTTGGATGTCTAAAAAAAAACAATTACTGTCACATTATACTATCTAATGAAACTAGCACAATGGCAAAGTTAAAAAAAAACAATGACGGCAATAATTTCTGATCTCTAAAAAAAACTCTGACGATTATGAGTTGTATGAAATTGATTTTGAAAGATCAATCTATTATTCCGATGACTAGGTATATAATTATGAATTTGTTCATTTGAATGAATTATGATAATCAGTGCATTTCAATTCTTAAAATAATCAATAATTTTGAAATCGATACCTCAATTATGCCCATTGGTGAATGATGAAGATGGTGAATATAAAATTAGTGAAATAAAATGGATAAACATTTCATTGACATTGTCACAATCACTGAAGCGATTAACCAATAGAAGTGTGCCAATATATCAGAAGTAGGCTCAGTCTTTCCTTACTTTCGATTAAGATCATCTTAAAATTATTTCATCAGTCATCACTACAGTATGCATATGAAGATAAAGTAAACAACCATCTCACCTCCGGCTTTTGATGGCGGGCGCCCGGTAGGAGGTGCGCGCGATGAGGCGGGACCGTGCCACACGAACTCCCTCAGGGCCCGAGGTCTGCGCGCCGGGCGCCACCGCCAGCTTGGTCCGCTCGGCACACCACGCCACGTGGCGGTCCCAGGCGCGAGCCCCAAATGCCCGCCCGCAGTGGGGGCACTTGGCATTCTCGGGAGGAGCATGCAACTGGAACAAAAAAAACAATTCATATTACTGTCGGTTTCTAGAAAGGGTTATTTCTTCGCCGCTATATCTCAAAATTGGTGATTCTTAGGAAAAAAAGTGTAAGAACAATTTTTATAGATAATTGCTTGATGTGCAATTTTGGTCTGACCTATTTTTACGATAAAACTTACCGTTTGGCTGAAAAATGCAAAAAATCCATGCATGCAAACTTTGACCCAGAATAATTTTTTTTGCAGATGTTTGAATGATGGGGACTTTTCACATTTCATTTATAATGGTGTTCCCAACGTTCATACCAATGTTCAGCTCTATGAGAATTATTGTAACCTTGAATATCTATTATTACCGGACCATCACTAGACAAGATCAAAATAAAAAATTTGTTTTTACTTATTAGAAGGAGAAAACGATTAGAATTTTTACGATTAGAGAGGTTTGTGATTGATTAATATTGGTTGATGGTTAAAACAGTTTTAAATTTTATTTACTTAGTTTCAGCCTATTAAGACCATCTTTTTTTTACATTAACTCCTCGCAGGAGACAATGAGGAAAATAATTCCCCTCAGGGCCTACGTCATCTATGAATATGCTGTGTGAAATCTTCAATGAGACTGGTTCAATGATTCCTTAAACTATGGTTATATACACAACATTTGGAGGGGGGAAGATTAACAGGGGTGGTATACAATGATTTTATCAAAAATATATGCGTTTTCCCATCTTAGTTATGTCGTATTTAGTGGCGGCTCGTGACTTTTGGTGAGCTAGAGTGCTAATAATAACAAAATTAGCATTATTGATGTCGTTGTAGCCGAAAAAAATTTTTTTTTCGAAAATTTATTTTTTGTATGAAGAATTTCAGGAAATTTCAGTTTTGCCGTGCGCCGCACAGATTTCCTGAAAATCTTCATATAAAAAAAAAAAAAAAAAAATATTGTTCGGCTACAACGACATCAATAATGCCATTTTTGTTAATATTAGCACTCTAACTCACCAAAAGTCACGAGCCGCCACTGGTCGTATTTAAAACGGAATTTACAATTATCTGGTTATCACCTCTGCTGTCAGCATAATTACCTTGGTTTTATAGAAAAATCTATTATTAATTTGGGGAAAACCTTACTTGAATTGTTTTCACTCATTTTCAGTTGTCAGGCAGGTGTATATTTATATTATTACTAGCTGATACCCGTCGTGCATTGCAATGCTACTTAAATAAATAAATTGTTTCTCCCTTCGTGTCATTTCTCATTCATCCCCGTACACCTTCCGCCTCCTGTTCCTCTTCCCCTCTCGCGTTACCTTTTCATCTTCCCCGCACCCCCCCCCCCCCCTCTCCCGCTCTCCCCTTTCTTGCGAATCCCACCCCCATCACGCATTCCGCTTCCACCTTCTCCGCCATCCCCTCTCCCTCGTGCCCCCTCCCGCGAAGTCCCCCTCTTTAATTCCCCATCCGACCCCTCGCATACCCCTCCCCCCAGCCTTTTTTTCCTGCCACTTAACTCTATAAAAACACCCATTTTTCCAACAACTCGCTTTACCTAATTAATTTTTTAATGCAAATTTCATAACGCCAAAGCTCACCAGTATATATATATAGAAATATTCCCGGGCTTTGTTCACAACAATTCAAAAAAAATTAACAGCAATTGGATGAAATTTTAATAGCAATTGTATGAAAAGTGTAGGAAATAATTTCATAATGCCAGAGCTCACTATCCTAAAACCATCCCGGATATGCGCACATCATATTCCCTAAGTTTAATCGCAATCGGATGAACGTTATGGCCGCGCATAACATATAAACAAACAAACAAACATCAATTTTTATATCTCAGATTATTTTCATGGTAGCTTGGGATTTTTGTTTGATGTTTGCAATGGTAGATTTTAAAAGGGTGACATATTTTACATTGGAGTAGGGGAGTAGCATCCCCTTTAGTAAATTATTAGCCAGGTAAAACTGGTCCAGTCTCAAGTAAATAAGTGAGACAAAGTTATAACGTTTTTTAATCATAATATTATTGGAAAAGTGGTTTTAATCAGAATATGTTGAGTTGCGGAAATACTAAGCGTTATTTATGGATAAGAAACAGGAAAGGAAGAAAACATGTAATGTAAACAGAGCTCATATGCTTGACATGGAAATCTAACACTTTGAGCAACTAAACCAGTTGAATGATTATTGTGCTATCAAATTAATGGGTACATAATTTAGAAAAACAATTACAAAGAAGCTAAACAACTAATAAAGCACAAAATAACTGTTGCTAACTCAGATATGTTATTTTAAACCACTTGGGAATTGATATTTGAAATTGTTTAAAATTGAATGGAATTCCTTATTATTTTATTAATGGCCAGTTGTTTCGGAAAATTTCACTTTTGAATTTCCTTCAAACCGTCATTTACCAAAAAATTGGACTGTTACAACCTTCGTCAAAGAAAATATCATAGGATCAGTTGTTTCGGAATATTTCAAGTGTGAATTTCCTTCAAATAGTCATTCACCGAAAAATTGGGTTGTTTCAACTTCCGTCAGAAGAAATTTCAACGAAAATACCATAGAAATGTAATGTGAAATTTTTTAAATGTGATCAGATGGGAGGCGCATGCGCAAAATTGTGATTCGGCAGGGAACACTGAGTGAAATTTTTTTAATTTATCAAAAGTTGAAATAATCCATTTCGTATTTGAAATGAAAGAGGACGTGATTGCGTGTCAAATTTGAAATGAAAAAAAGAATCTTTAACATTTTTTTAAACATTGCTATGAAATTTTCGTTGAAATTTCTTCTGACGAAGGTTGAAACAAATGATTATTTGAAGGAAATTCAATTGTGAAATTTTTCGAAACAACTGGTCCTAACTAAAGGTTTATTATAAAAGACTAGCTGAAGTACAGAACCCGCCGTTGTCTGGGTTTTATTCGGTTTTAAGGGATGAGAAAAGGGGATGGGGTAGATTTTCTTTTTTTTTTTAAAACAATGTTAGAACGTCAAGTGTGCATAAATTTTTCGATCTCGGAATAAAACTGTAGATTTGTATAAAAATCAAATCTAGCTGTCCGCCTGGTGCTCGCCAAATTTCCACCCTCCTCCATCCGGCACAGACACACTCTCCTTTATATAGAAAGAAGATAGTTTTTCAGGAAAGAAATGTAACACTAATATTCACTAATAATAGTGATTACATTAATGCAGTTGACCGGTGAGATGTTTATTAGAAATTTGATTGTTTGTAACACTAAAAAGTTTTTTCCCACCTTGCTTGATGTTCGAGGGCTCGGCTGTTTTGTTCTGGTTGTCATCTTAGTAGTAGCAGTCGGCGTTTCCTTTTCAACAAATGGGCTGTTCTCCGGTAGCCCAAAATTCTTCGGCAGATATTGCGCTAATTCCGTTCCTGGTTAATAAAAAAATCCGTGAAAATGAGTTACGAATATATATGACAGATAACTCTCCTGAAATAATATGTTCGTTTCAAGAAAAGAACAGAGTAATTTGAAAGTGTAAAATCCAAGAAATTGAAATATCAAAAACCATTTTTTTTCCAAATTTGAATACAAATTTTGCAAAACTGCCGAAGCAAAATTTGTATAATCTTAATAACTCATGTCGGGGCATACGTCATTCCTATGTCTACCTACATTAAATTGTCGTGAAAACAAGTTTATGTGCCCAAGCGGTTAATATATAAAACAAAGTCGGGTTAGTTACACCATTTATAACTCAAAAACGGCTGGACCGATTTTCATGATCTTTGATTTGTTGGATTTGTCTCCGTCCCGATTAACATTATTATTAATAATCATGAAGAAAATAATTTTTTTCATATATTTTCTATGGAACGGCTTTTCAAATAATGTGCGTTGGTCGACATAATTTGAATTAATTCAAACAGCTAATAAATTAAACACAATATTTATAGATTCTGAAGCAGTACGAAGTTTGCCGGGTCAGCTAGTTTCATATAATTTCAAATCAATAACTATTTTTGACACACTCTATTTTTTTTTGCTAAAAAGCATTTTCTTCAACAATCATTTATTTTGCATAGCATCTGATGTTAATGTCGATTTAACATTTGAATACAATATTATAATAATGTACATATTTATGTTCATTATTTGAATATACAAAAGATTCAAGATTATCTAAAATAAATTTAAGTACATAATAATGGTCATTTGTTTAGTTACAACAAATAATAAGACAAGTAAAATTTTTATTGCTTGTCGTCTAACGGAATCGAAGCAAAAGGAAGCACATACATTAATGTAAGTAAAAAAAAAAAAACTAACCTTCTCGGCGTTGTCTGGAAGAGTCGAACTGCTTTCGTTTCTTGGCTGCCGTCTTCTGGCAGATGATGGTGTGCTTCACCAGGGAGTCGGGCAGGAAGGTGCGGCCACAGATGTCACACGGAAGCAAGTGAAGATCCAGTGGTGAAACTACCATGAAAAAAATAATGTTTCAGTAGGACAAAAGTTAATTGTAGAATACAGTGGTGAAGACTAAGACTTTTTTATTATCTAACTAATAACCGAATTTATGTACACTCCTCTTCCATACACAAGCAAATGCTTCTAATGAAAGAGTAGTTAAAAATATAATATGTAAAATTATCAACATGTATCATGTAAAATATATTTAAAAATTATTTAAAAAATATACATATATATTAAAATCTACTGAACAAAAAATACCTCAAGGGTAATCGTAACGGATTGAGAAAATTGATTGATTTGAAAGAAAACTGATATTGCCAATTTAGGTAAGACCTTTCGACTCCTAGGCCCCAGACAGATCAAAGAGACAATCAAAGAGATTTTCTTTTCAAAAAAGAATTTCGACATTTGAAATAGTTTGGTTAATTTAACCCAAACAAGATAAATCATTAGCTTTATTTCGTGTACTCGGACACTCTCAGTGTTAATACCGTACACCTAATAATAATAAAAATATTTGGATGATTTGTATTGCGCCACTTTTGTGAAAAAACATCTCAAGGGCGCTGGGCACCTACATACTTTTTAATAATTATTATCCTGGTGCAGCCTTGAGAAAATACACAGGATACAAAATTAAAATAAATATATATTTTTGTAAATAAAAGTTTAAATTTTTAATTTAAATAAATTTTTTAGGTTCTCTATATGAAGTAGATTCATCAGTGTCCCAGTTTTTCAGATTTTCCGAACACCGTGTAGATTGGTAGATAAAATGTTCCCAATAAATTCAGTTTCAAATTTTATGTTGTATTGATAGCAATCTTTCAATTCTATTTGGAGGGCAATAAACTGTACTTACTAGCTTCTTCCTTTACTTCAGTGTTTGCGTTGTAATCTGGGTCAGTTTTGGTGACTTGAATAGCATTGTCCGCATTAACATCCTGTATTGTATCTGTAAATACAATGATGATTCATTATTAAACATGTAAGGATTGAAAGTAAATAATGATAGTGCATAATGATATATAGTTCTTCTCACAATTGCTCACCCTTTCAACAAGAAGTGTATTGATCCCAATCAATGTAGGAAATTATTAAAAATGCAGCATGAATGGTGATTGGTAATAGGTATTAATACAAATATATTATATTCACATGTGTAATATGTGTTATTGAATGCCATACTTTTAAGTTATGGTACACACTTTTTGCTTTATTCACATTCACACTTTTCTATTTTTCAGATTCTTGATATGACCATCGTATATAACACAGTACTGCCGTGTCTGCCTGAGTCGTCCCTGATTCCTTCCACCACAACCATGACACATATTCTTCTGAAACTCCATTCATCATTCCCAGTGGCGTAGCATGCCTTGGAGGGGCCCTGTATCAAAATTAGTTAGGGGGCCCAAATGAATGCCCTTACACACGATAGGGGCCTCTGTAGCCCGGGGGCCACGTATCATTGATACGGCTGATACAGCGGTAGCTACGCCCCAGTTCATTCCTTTACTTTAAGTGTCCCTTTAAAAATCAAGGTCTTTACAATCTTATGTCGCCTCTGCCAATTTTAAGCCTCTCTTTCTTGTAACTATTGCATTATTTTGAAATAGTCATACAACCAGGGTTGTTAACTAAACATTATATTAGGGTTGGTATCAGAACTCAGCTATGAACTGCTAGTCTTGTTTCGAAAAAATTATTGAAACTAGGAAAATATATTGCGAACTTGCATGAAATAGCGCTTATTTATTTATGGTACAAGTGTGCACCTTTGTATGCACAATAAATATTATTTTATAAAAAAAAATATTATAATACAATTGTACGGTGTAAAATATACAATTTAAATTAACTAAAATTTACAAAAATGTAAAATAATATCTTTTAAAAAATATTTTGAATGCTATTTTGTAGGTTCTTTCAGTGCTATTAAAAATATCTGCAAATTCTGAATATTAGTTACTTAAGTGTATGCGTGGTATAAGAGAATTTATAAATGAATTGTCATTATTGTTCAAGTGAAAGATTTTTTAGTTTGTGTGACTCTATTAGGAACATGAAATTAAATCAGTTCCAATAATGCAGGGCTGTCAATAGAGAAATGAATTAATGATTTTAAAAAGAAAAGTATCAAATATCTGGCGAAAGAAAGCGGTTAAGGTGGAAACCCACAACAAATGCTTTCCAGTGTCATATAAGGTATTTACACAAAAATATATGGCTTAAAAGGAATTTTCTAGAAGAGGAGGAACAAGTCTCTGTGAATTGAAAGATCTGCATCAATAATATGCATTGTTTGTGAAATGTTTTTTTCACATCATTTGACATTTAACTGCAATGCACCTTTCTCCTATCGCCCATTCACATTGTATTATTTATTTCACACACGGCATTACAATACAACATGTTCTTGATCTTGATAACATGATTTAATGGTAAGATCTTTTACACATCTTACAATAAAATGCTGTGAATTATTGGTAACTCAAATGAAATTCTTGAAGAAAATGTAAAGCTTGTAGGAATGGCTAGGAATAGCTTTGTAGTATTCATTTTTAAGTAGAGTTCGAGGGCTTAAACTTAAACAACATTATCTACAAAAATACAAACTAACAATTTTAGGTCTTACAGTAAAAAATCTTTTCTACAAAAGTCAAACCAATAATTCAACAGCTTAAATTCAAACAACGTTGTCTATGAAAAAACCTTTGATTATATATATATAATCAAAGGAAAAACGTGGCAATACTAATTCTGCCCTTGGAAGGAAGAAGGCAGTAACTAGCAAAAAAAATAGTTTTGGAAGCCATCTGGTGAAAAATTTTGTCACCTTTCTAAATAACTTACTCAAAACGCAGAATTGTTGAAAATACTAATAATAAAAAATGTACATCTACAAAATCAACACATAAATCTTAGCAGAAGAGCAGTTTGTGTGACACTGATGCCTAAAAATCGAAAAGATTTTTAGAAAATGTTCAAGATTTAACACTTCAGTTTATCTAATTAAAAATAACTAATATTTTATAAAGAATTACACATAATAAAACAAGTTGTATCTATTTGCTTAGGATATCCTAGGTGTGCCTAATTAAATAAAGTAAGTTTTAAAAAAATTTATGAAAAAAGCAGTAAGTACTTACATATTTCCACATAATAATAATTACACAGTAGAATTTGTTTATAAGTAAACTATTTTTATAAATTAAAATGCAGTTTTACAAATTAAACTTGATAACAATATAAAAAGTTACTGTCTTATTTCTAAGAATGTCACCATCATTAAAGCAATCTTAGGTAGTATACATTTATTGATTTAAATACTATAATATTATGTCTATTATTAGATAACGCTATTTGACTTGGCCTAAATTTATTTGTATGTTTTTTGTAGGTAAACATTGTTTAACCGCCCTCAAGTTATCATGTTTTATTTTATTTTATTAGTGGGTAATGAAATCTAGAAACAATAAAAATGTCAGTGGACAATAAGAGTATAGATAGGTTGGGTAAGGTTTGTTGTTTATTCTTTTTCTTCACTTTTCTTCATATTTCTTCAATGTTCTGTTTTGTCATGGAACCAAACTCATTCCGTCAAACTGTCAGCTAAACGTCCTACTCACAGAGCTGTAATTGTCCACCCTAAAGAGTATCAATATTAGAGAGACGGCATGTGAAGAGTATCCCTTTGTGCCCCCCTTTTCGAGAATTTTACCCACACGGCTGACATTGGCTGCTGGTTGAAATTTGGATCCGAAATTTTTACGGTGCCAGCCATTTTCCATGGTGACAGCCAATGTTCAGCCGTGTGGGTATAATTCTATAAAAGGCACACTTGGAGCGCGCGGACACATTTCACATGCCGTCTCTCTAATATCGATACTCTTTAGGGTGGACAATTACAGCTCAGTGAGTAGGACGTTTAGCTGACAGTTTGACGGAATGAGTTTGGTTCCATGACAAAACAGAACATTGAAGAAATATGAAGAAAAGTGAAGAAAAATAATGAAGAACAAACCTTACCCAACCTATTCTCTTACCATGTTCTGTTTTGCCACTGTTCTAATTTATCCGGTTACCATTGAATTTAAATGCCAAAGTAAGTACCTATGTCCTTTACGGTGGCCGGATAACTCAGAATGAATTCAACTCAACACCTCCTTTGAAAAGTCATTAAAAGTTATGAAAAAAATATATAAAAAGTTGGTTAAATAGGTTATGTTAGGTTAGGGTACAAGCTATTTAAAAAAAAAATCATAGCTTTTAATGGCTTTTTAAAGAGGTGTTGATTATAAATTGACATGGAACCGTCCTTTACACCATGATTCTTATTGAAATGGTTTGTGCCGTAAATTCTAGGTTTTTTTAGCATAATTTTTTTATTTGTTTGATTAATTTAATCATTAATCATTAAAAAAATAATTATCATAAATATAAAAAAAAAATTTTCAATGAAGTATTAAAAGAAATGAACATACTATATAATCCTTCCTCCGGTTGACCATTCGGATAGGTGGAAGAAAAGGACCCTCGCCTGTGTCCTGAAATAAATAATTTTAAAAAGCGTGTTAGTGACTAGATCTGAATAACCTGTATTCCAACTTTCCTCTTGATTTAGCTACATCCTCTCCCCTGGTATATTATAGAGGGGTGTAATAGAACACATTACCCAATCAGTGGCACATAGTGCGCTGAAAAATTAGAAGAAATTAACATTGGTTTTAAATTTGACATATTATTATTACTTAATTATTTCTAATTTTGAAACTTTTAATTTTCATAGTGGAATTACATTTTAATTTGACTTTTTTATTATCATTATTTTTTACCTTTATAACTTTTTTCAACTTTTTATAGTAACCAGACCGGTTTCACCTTATGATAGCTGCCTTCAGACTAGTACTAAATTTATTTTATGTTAACTAAATCTGTGGTAAATGTGTGGCGTGTTAAAACAAAGACGGCAATCTCCAATTATTTTCATTTTGACTAATATGCAAAAAAATGTCTTTTTAGTTCTTTTGCCGTGCTGAATAAACAAAAAGCATAATTTTTGTTTTTAATTGTTGCCACTAGTTACACTCTGCATATATTAAATTAAATGGTAAATTATTTAGTTATCTTCAATTAATACATGGAGATTGCGGCTTTTGTTCGTCTCTCTGATTGACCCAAAGGGATACGGCCGTTTTTGTTCCGTACCCTGCATTTTTTAATGGAGATTGCCGTTTTTGTTGCAGAACTAAGTACATTTATTCAAAAATGTATGGGTTACTGTCATTTATGCTCCAAATCAATCAATAGTATTTTTGTTTCTCTATCAATCGCCATATCTAACACATTTTAGACTAACGGTGATTGCCGTCTTTGTTTCAAAACTCTCCATATATATGTACATGGCATCTAACTATGTCCTATCTGGGTCTGTTCATTAATAAAATAAGTGGAAGACAGTTATAAATATCTGCTTTAGTTAATTGAGTGCAAAAGCATTAATTTATTAAGATATTATTATCGACCATAAATATTATATCGATGGATATTATTGAAGTTATCAAGGTTACCAATTTAATCATAAACTAAACTAAATCTAAACATAACATGATGTTGAGAAAGAGACCTATTTATTTAGTCAAATTATAAATAATTGTGCAGTTTATTATTAATTATTATCGTTTTTTTTTTTTTAAATTATAATCATGTTAATAGCAATATTATGTAGCCTTTTTTATTAGAATCGAGTCAATGTTTATTTATAAAAAGTAAATCAGATAATATATTATTGAAGAAGATAATACCAATAAATCTAAACAAAATAGGAAACAGAACAAGAACTTAAATTTGGGAGGCGGGTATGGGTACCGTCGCCCCATTTATTGGACGACCAACACCTCTGCCACAGGTCACCCCAAGTGGTTCGCCCGGGGTGCCCGGGTTCATGAGGTTAGGTTTGTCTGGGACTTGGGGGCGGATGTGTCTGCCGACCATCTGCGTGTCAGGCCGGATTTGGGAGAGACTGGTTGAGGGAGACCTTTTGATCTCTCCGGCCGGACCCTCTCGACCCATCGCCTTGCACCGCAGTGGGTGGGATGGCTTCACACGTCCATCACTCCTGGAAATATTTATCCCCAGATTCCTACCCACCCCTCAAACCTTTTTCCTTCCCAGGACTTCCTCTCCTTCCTTTCCTTTAAAAAACCCTCCACACAGCATCTTCAAAGATGACATGACTCCTGTGTGGAGCTAAAAAAAAAAATATAATAAAAAAAATATAAAAATAAAAAATAAAGAAGAACGGTCGCAACAGGTACAATTTAAATTAACTGAGTTCAAATTAGTCGAAGATAGTATTATTAATCCTTAATCTAAAGTATGAGATTGACAAAAATGATTTTAAAATAATAGGCGTTTGTCCCGGTAAGGTAAGAGTTTCTGGGTTCGCATCCCAGTTGAGACCGATATCTTTTTATTTTTCTGTGTCTTGTTCTTTTTCATATTTTCATTTAGATTTATTAGTATTTTCTTCTTCTTCAATGATGTATTTCATTGATGGGTACAACCTTCAAAAGATATTATACCTAACAATAGTTATTCCAATAAAAATAGAATAATATATTATTTGAGAGGCTGTGGTATTTTGACAGATATTGTGTAAATCGAAATGTTGACACTGGCTTATCAAAAATATTTCTAAAGAATCGAAAACCGGTTTAGCACCAGCGAGCAGCGTGTAGGTGCTCGGCAAGTATGAGGAGTCTTACATAAGTGTGAATAATAAAATAACACAGATTTATACATGTTTTGTATAAATTTGGAGAATAAGGCGGTACAAGGCGAACTTTGCTAATAAAAAAACTTAATTATTCTACGAATTAGCAGTAGGAATGTAAACATATCGAAACTCGAAACATTACAAGTTTTAAGCTAACAAAGTGTATAATTTATTTCATCGAACATTTGGTAAACATTCAGTATGACTATGACCGGGATGATACAAAATATCATATAATACGGAAAAACGGCGCTCTACAAATTATCCAATTATTATTATTATAAATGACTGTCATCTGTCACCCTATATGACGAAAGCAAATTTTCATTTTACGTAATTGAAATTTGAAAATGCAGTATTTTGCCTCGCCCCGAATACAAATTGTACTATTTTATGGTAATTAAGGCGAATCAAAAGTTTTATTCTTTAAAATATTCGTATTAAGCGTGTCCAGTCATTCCGAAAGTTTACCTAACATTTAACAAGTCTCTATTCGAACAAAAAAATAAAGTTCAAATTATTGAATAATTTCTAGGCATATAAAAATAATGCATGTTAATAAATATGGACACTGCACGCACATTAACATTTGCAGTATATTCACACGGGTTTACTTTTCCATTTTTTATGAACCTTGCGTAACATTGCAGTGAAAATAAATAATAAACAAACACTTGAAAAAGTTAAACATTCATAAGCCATGAAAGGCATACAAATTCTGCCGCATAAGATAAGATGAAGACATTATAATCTATTATTTATATTGATCAAATACCGATAAGAATAAAAATAAGATCGTACCTTTGTGAGAGAACAGGGCCTTTAGCTTTTTCATATTAATCGAACAAATTTTGAAGCCTTTTCAGAGAAACTGCAGAAAACAATACGCTGCAAGTTGCAACTGAGCCGCAATCTGCAATCTTCCCAACACTGAATACGGAACAGGAACACCCAACACTAGAGACTCAAGTACCTAGTACAACACTAGCACTAGCCTAGCACTAGAACAGAGAGCAGAGAGTGGTGGTGGCGGAGAGCTAAGGATGAGTACAGAAATACACCACTGCACAGGAAATTTGTTAGCCGGTGTTTTTGTTTATTTTTAAGGAACGGAAATACGTTCAGTAGTCTCTGGAGGTGCGCACTTGAGCGTGATTGACTGCGGTTCGGAGCCACTACCACTGCACCACTATCCACTATCCACTAGCCACTATTCCATCACACGGCATAACGCAACAGAACTAACAACACAAATACCCGAAACAAGGTGGAGCGGCCTCGTGAGATAATGCCATACTGAACGTGAATGGTGGATACCCAGTGCCTTACTACTTACTACCTAGTCCAGTCCCCGCGCGCTGATAGCTGATGGGGACGAGACAGTGACGTAAAAGCTGCTGTCGCGGTTAGTATATTTTGTTTATGTTAAAAAAAGCCTTCGGTTAGCGCAAGCCGCCATGGTCCATCTGCCGATTAGTAGTAAGCAGATGCAGATGTTCATGGGTAACCTTTTTATGTTGCAACCGCTACACATTCCCTACCTTTTGCCTACTTCGCAGGTAGGCTCAAACAGTTAAACACACTATAATAACTCGACCGAAATGGCCGCCCGTCGAATGAATTATTCGTCGTCTCGGAAACGGATTGTCGCAAGAGTGTCGATACAAATACAAACAGACATCGGAGAACAGTCTGTTGGGAGATACTTCCCATCACTGGCTCACTGGCTGTGCCGCCCAGAGTGTCTCCACAGCCAGTCAGCCCATGCAACGTTCTATTTTAGGTGTCCATATAAAGCACCCACGCTAATCGCCATATAAAGAAACAATGGCAATGAGCGGATCCAACAACACCCAAATTGAATGCAACCTGTTGAGATCATACTCGAACAGTCGAGCTGACTGGGCCCGAGCAGGTATCGAAAACCAACGGTAAGGTTCTTAGTTCCAAGAAAAACAAACTTAGACAATGTCACGGGATAGCCGTCGGACGTGCCATTAAAAGGCTGCGTTATCTGTGTCTATATGTCTATAACCTTTCTCAATGCGTCCAATGTGAGTCCCAAGTGTTTGGTGTACAATTCAAGCGCATTTCCGTTGAATAATGTGTTAAATCATCGGACGCTCCTAATTTGTCATCAATGCGCTACCGCAAACAAACAAGAGATCGCAGTAAGTGTATTACGTAAGTAAGTGTATGTTCAATGTTCAGTAAGTTATTCAAAGTGTGTTCGATAGAATAATAACAATTTATGGCAGTAGATTATTCTTGCACGATGCACGACTGGCCAGGTAAAGTGCGGAGACATACATCGGAGATTAACAACACCATCCTACATCTTCTAACTCTCAGTCGTGCAAATTCGTATAATTTAACAGTTAGGTACAATAGTGGCACAAGCGGCGAAGATTGCCACTGAATGGTTAACGACCAAACTGTAAACGTCCATAACGAAAATAGTCAATAGTCAATGCGGTCACTAAGACAACTCTGTGCAAAGACGGTTTCTAAACTAATTAAATCTAGAAACATTCAAAGAAGAACAAAATAATGTTAACGAGAGGCAAATGATGTTATAGTCGAAATTGTAGGGATCGAATGTTGAAATGATACTTTGAAGACTAATTTGGGATGTTACAAGAAATATTGCGTTTAGGTCCTCCCTCAACACATTCCTTACTTTCTCATAAACGCCCTCCCGCTTCTCTGCACATGATTAGGAAAACGAGACCAAAATACACTTTTGAAGTATTGTATCCTCAAACAATACAAAATAATTCCTTTAAGGAAAAATCTTAATATTGTGCAATTTTCCCATAATAAGTCGTCGATTTGTAATAAATTGCATTACTGTGGTACTTCACCACTAACGCAAGGAATGTTGATAAATTTCATTATAAATATCGTGTGTACGTGTAAATACGAAAACCTACTAACGATATAATTTATGCAAATAACGCTAATCTCAAATCTGACCTTTCAAAATGTTTTGCAGTACGCGGTGCTAAACTCTGACACGCGAGAGATACGAGTAGCTCGATAGAAGATACACTGGGTGAAACTGTGACACCGATTTCGCGAAGCATTTTACGAGTAAACAAGTTTAGCAAAAAATGTAAATATGTATAAACCAATTCACAAAAATATAAGTGTTATAAATATCAATAAACTCGCAACTCGTCACGTCGGCCGTTCGCCAAAGTCCACTGGTATAACATGTAACATGCGAAGTAAGCAGATTATGATTTCAGAACAAATCTGATAAAGAGCGAGCCGTCGATAAGTGCAAGCGATGTGTTTTATAAATAATAAGATATTTCTTTGAAGGTTAGATGCAAACAGATTAATCATTCGGAATAAAGGGACGGTGTGTGTGGACATTGTTAATAGGTAAATATACAACAGTAAGATAAATGCATTCATAAAATGCACACGGGAATGCTGCATTTATTATGTCCCCATCTCTGTATAGATAACAAGACGGTTGTACGGTGAATAGCAGTGGCGTAACGACCGCCTGGGCAGCGGCCGCTCAGAGGCCTCATCTCGAAGGGGGCCGGGACAATAAATTTCTACACAAATTCCTCGACCATATTTTGTCAGACAAAATATTTCCGCTTTGCAGGAAAATCCAAATAAATGGAATATTTCTGAACATATCGGAAATAATACGCTTACAAATTTTGTAAAATGAAATGTGTATAAAAATTTTGAACGCAAACATAACATTTTTTTAAAATGGTTAACTCAACGTTTTACCATGTAAAATTAATGATTAAAAAATTATCAAAGTTATTTAATTTTTTTTAAATTCGATCCGAAATTTCGGTTTCAAAAGGGCCTATATACTGTATATTTTACTTTTCTTTGTGGTTAGCTTTTAAATTAGATTATAAGGCGTGGTGTTTTCTCTTTCTAACACCGTTTATAACATATAGTAAGGATGATATAACGATTTCTGGAGACTTATATGAGTTGTTACGAAAAGTTAAAAAATTAGCCTGAGGGGTTATACCTAGTTTTAAAAAAAAAAATTACAGTGAACACTTCACAAGAGTCCCAACTTCTCCCGTCTGGAGCCAGTGAGACTATGGCATCCCCAATTGGGATATGTTGTGAGGCTGAAGGTAAGCGGGGAAGGGAAGGAGATGGGGAAGAGGAATGTGGGGTTGTACCTGGCTATTCAGATCTAGTCACTAAACACGGCTAAAGCCATTTCAAGCAACGTTTCAATTCTGAATGGTAGTCTTAGTCTTACACCAGGAAGATACTGAGAGTATCTTCCACTCTACGTTGAAGAAACATTTTTTTTTGTCCGGGGCTTTATTTATGATAATTTTTATCGAGTGTAGTCGTTGAAGGGTAGCCCGTTCTTAGACTAGAATGGACAGATTTTTTTTTGTAAAAAAGTTTTGCAAATCTAAGCAACAAAAAAAAAATGATAAAAGACACAAATAGGTTGAAAGCTTGGTGTTATAAATGTGCCCCAGAGCCAGGCGTTTGTGTCAACGCACTGGAGTGACTATATTGTATATTTCTTGAAAGGAATGAAATCTGAGATCTCATGTGCAAAAACAAGGAAGGGAATCATTTTAAAAGGCATACTTCTTGTACTCTACTCCTGCTTTCTCTGACTACTATAGTACGAGCATTGTGATGAATTCATATTGCACAAAAATCTTTACAAAACGTTACCCACGTGAAAGAGTTGCCATTGTTTCATAACAATAAGTATATTGAAATTGAAAGATTTGCATATTGAAAGCGCCATTTTTTTTATTATTTTTTATTTCCAGATGCCATTTCAATGCATTTGATGCAGTTCAGTCCAGTACTTCCCAATGGCATCGATCAAAGTCTCGCTTGATCTGCACTAGTAAAATCTAGTCATAAATAGTATAAACGTCTGGCAAACGGCCAAAGAAGGTTGCTGACTTCTTTTGAATAACTGCCGACACCGTTTTTGATCGTAATACCCACTGATTGAGCGAACTTAGCCTGTATTAGTGCCGATATGTCTCTACGGGTATGTGCGCTGACATTACAGAGATGGGATTACTGATCACGGTACATAGCATAATACACATTGTATTATAGACTAAACTTAGTAACTTTGTATACACAGTCAACATTAAAACGGTTACTCTATAGATCAGCAACATTATCGGCAGTGAAAAGGTTGAAGGAATCAAAGAGCTGTCTAGATACATAATATGTAAGGTCTAATATCGCGCTTTCGGAGTATCAGGCACTAAAAGCTTGTATTTTTTTTTTACAATAGCTCCACACTAATGAAAATAATTCTCCTCAGGGGCCTATGTCATCTTTGGGGATGCTAAGTGGAGGGTCTTTTTTAGGAAAGGCAGGTGAGGATATGTTGGGAAGGAAAAAGGTATGAGGGTTGGGTAGGAATCTGGTGTCCAGGAGTGACGGACGAACGAATCCATATAGGAAAGGATATAGGTCTAGGATAGGTCTCCCTCAATCAGTCTCTCCCGATCTGGCCTGACACGCAATTGGTGGGCAGACGCATCCGCCGCCAAGACCCGGACAAACATCACCCCATGAACCCGGGCGCCCCTGCTGAGTCACCAAATGTAGCTAACCACTCGTGTTGGTTATCCAATAAATAGTTCCCGGGGCGGCGGTACCCATACCGCCTACCAAATAATGGGCTATTACATTGATATTATTACATTGACTTAGATTGATAAAATACTCGATTCAAAAGAATTCCGAGCGAATTTAAAAAATTATAACATCAGAAAGTTATATTCATAAATAGGGTTGAAAACCTGACTTGAGTTACCCCTATAAATATCTCCTAACCAGTAGTAGTACCTACCTATTTCTTTTAGCTCACACTTCTCATGGGAATTTTTTTTAAATCATTCTTTATAGTTTATCCCACAAGTACCCTTTCCATAGTCCGCGACATCTGTAAAGTCTACAAATTAATTACCAATTTTTAAATAATCACTTATTTTTAACCACTTTTTTATCTTTAGATACAACCAACATGTTTCGTGAGCAATGCTCACCTCATTAGGATTTACTTAAAACTCTTTTTCCTTGGAGTAAAGAGTCAGAATAAATAAGATTATGTGTAGCGATTATCTACCTACTGGCAACTATCTACCTACCTTCAAGAATTCAAAATTTTATATATTGGAACATGAAACAAAAGAAAGCTACACAAGAACATTTTCTTCCGCTGTTTGAGCCACATCATACAATTATTATCTGTATTAAATAATAAAAAATAACTGTACATATACAATACATCAACCTCCTATGTATGTATGAGATGATGCATGAAGTAAGGAACGTGTGCCAAGATCTAGTTGGTGGCAGTCTAAACTATCTATTTCACAAAAATGGCGCTATAAAACATAGCAAAGAATTATTATCGTTATTAAATGGTGGCATGTTGTGGTCACGGCTAGGGTGATGGATCCTAGAGCCTTGACGCCAGCATGGTGTCTCTGTCATAGGCGGAGACGGTCCAAGGCTCGAGGTAATGCTAATGGATCTAGGCTTAGTAGTGCCTCCCGTCCCCTTCCCCGCCCCCGCCCTAGTGCGCCATACCAACTATAACTCAAAGTAACTACCAACTGGCAACCAGAGACAATGTGACTAATAATAAAAACACATTCTGACATTACAAACACAACACGACAAAGATGGGGCCCGCACCCACACTTAGTTAAATTCATTTGATTTTGATGATCCTCGGAGGTCAGTACGCGAAATCCTCATGGCCAATGTTGCGATAATTCTTGGATTACGCGATTACGTGGACTGCCTCCGTGGACGAGGGGTAAGTCTCTCGAATAAGAATCTCGCTGGAATTCCGATGTGCGCAAGTAAAATATATGTAATTAAATTGTGTTATTTCAAATTTAATCGTATAAAATAATACCACTGTAGTAGATCAATGGTTGAATAATAGAAAGTAAAGTAAAGAGGGGAGGGGGGGGGGGGGGGGGGAGGTTAGCTGCGACAGTGACAGTAATAATATGTAATCATACAATCACATTATTTATTTGTTTTGAAATGACTTACCGCGGTGCCTGCTATTACTTGTGTTTTATGCACCTGTATGTATTTTATTGTTTTACTTAGGACGTAAAAATCGCTAATAATTTATTCATTGTTATTTATTATAACTTCTACATTAATAAAAATGTGTCATAATTTATTTTATATTAAACCTTGCGCGGACCCCCTGACGTTATTCAGGGGCCCCAAATCAATTTTAATTTTCCACGAATGATCCCGAGGACCCCATTAGTAAAAAAAAATATCCATTCAGAATTGAAACGCTACTTGAAATAGTTTTAGCCGTAATTGGTGACCAGATCTGAATAGTAAGGTCCTTCCCCACCTCCCTTTTCTAATCGCCTTCCTCCCGCCATACCCCTTTAACACATCTCAATTGGGGATGCCATCCCACTGGCTTCGGTTAGCAGGGAGCAGTTGAGTCTCTATTCGCATTAAAAAAAAAATTGCGATTGAATTCAATTTAATTTCTACTTCAATTTAATTTATGGCTAAAAGCGTGTATTTTGTAGTAGTAACAGTCCTGTTTTACAGAATTCACTATTTGAGAATGGGCTAAGAAATCGGGCAATGGAATTAGAGTGTGGTTTCATATTATTATTTTTAAAATAAAATATTTGTTTATACTATTCGGTTTCGGTAGAATATCCATAAAAATGTCCGTCTGTCGAATATTATAAATAACAAAACTGTGAGGCAGCCATTAAATCTGCGTTATTTTCGTTTAGGCATACGGCAGCGCGCCCTATTTCATACTGCCAGAAATATTTGACTTCTTACCCCTTTAGCACTTGTGTTTGTGGTTTTATCTGCACAAGAATAGTAGCGCCAAAGTTTTTTTAAATTTTTTTTTATGTATAATTTTACAAGAGTGAAAAAGTTAGTCAATAGTCAAATATAATCTTAGCCATTAAGGTGTATTTTTTAAAGATTGTTTTTTTATATATCTTTATATTTATGTAATTAAAAAAATAATTATTTAGTACTCTACGCTTCTATTTTTTCTAACGTAATTAATAATTATATTTTAAATCCAATTAATAGGAAAGGTAGGAAAAGCTTCAATGTATCCATAGCATATTTTTTTCATATTCATAATGTAAACCGATTCATAGTAAAGATAAATCTAAATATGTAGTAATTTAACGTATACTAAGGCCAAAATACCCAACAAAACTGAAAAATCACTTTTTAATCAAAGGGTTATAATATAACAAATATGTAGAAAGGATATGTGCTATTTTATTTATTTGTGTTTTAAATTATGATATTATAGGTCAATAAACAATTCAATTTTGCATGATTTTAGAGGCAACTTTGGCATTTTTGCGAGTTAATTGTAATAATTAAAAAAATACATGTTGGCCCTTCCTACTATTTTAAAGTAATGAAAAATAAAAAAACAATTGTAAAAAACGTTTTTCTGGATTTCTGGAAAATGTAAATTTCATTTACATTTTTTACTCCAAATATTGTCAGTCATCACTGGTTAAAGTTAGTCAAGTACGATCTTTAACACCCTGTATATAAAACAAAAATTTGTGTGCCATCGTAAATCGGTCTTTTTAAATTTAAATTTCCGGTAAATACAGCCAAATTATTTATTAAACTACTACTAACTTACCAATAATTACCAAATTCTAAAACTTACCAATAATTGCCAAATTCTAAAACCATGAAAAGTTGACTTCTTTGATGGCATTTATTTTGTAATTTGAAACACAAATAAATAAAGTAGCACATGTCCATACTAGATATTTGCTATACCTTTCGATTAAAATTGTTTTATTCCAGTTTGGTTGGGTATTTTGGCCTTAAATCCAAATTTAAGTTTTGTATGAAAAAGGCCGCGCAGCTATTGCTCATTTGTCTAACGTAATTGAAAACTGGGCCTGGCAAAATATTATTAATTATTTAGTGTAATGTATTGTGGGAGGCACTACTGTTATGTACCGCATGTGTTACAATCACCATTACTCTTTATTAGCATGGTGCCTCCGTTCGCGCGCGGCATACGTAATATTAATTGAGAATTATTAAGTTATCGTCCGCCGCCAGATCAAAGGAATCCATCCACCACACGAACACACTTGACCGGAGATTATTTGCCTTCCCATAGGCGGATGAATAGCGAACACCTCTGTCAATATTTACACGGACACTCCGCACCAGACCAAACAGAGTTGCTATCTCCCCGATTTCGTGTTACAACATTTTTTTATCAGTATTTGAGACAAAGGTGGTGAGTTCATAGGAGGAGTTCTCATATTTAAAGTGTTAAAGCGTGGTGTGAATTTTTGGCTGAGGAAGGATGGAAGATATTATTTGCACCACTTATTTTATAATATAATAAATAATAAATTGTGGTAAGTGAGATCCCAAAAAAATTTCTAATAAATTTTCAACCTCCTCCTTTCCTTCGCTTCCCCCCCAGGGATCGAACCCCCATGTTATCGGTGATGACGAGAGATCATGGGTTCGAGTCGCAGTTGCGACCGTTACGTTTTTATTTTTCTTTTTTTTTTATTTTTTTTTTTTTATATTAACTCCACACAGGAGGCCCTGAGGAAAATAATTTCCCTCAGGGCCTATGTCATCTTTGAAGATGCTGTGAGGAGGGTCTTTTTGAGGAGAGGAAGGAGTGAACGTGGGTCTTGAAGAGACCCATGTTATAGGAAGGAGGAAACACAGAGGCCGGCAAATCGTTCCACAGCCGAGCTGTTGAACACAAAAACGAGTCGTAGAAGCGTCCCGTTCTCATGTGACAAATGTCAACTGTGTACATATGTTGGGCGCGCGTTTGGCGTGTTTCCCGACTATGCACCGGTGCCGAGGGGATCAATGACGCTAGCTCCTCGGAGCATCTTCCATTGAAATACCGGTAGAACAAGGATAGCATTCCCACCCGACGCCTGTGCTCTAAAGATTGCAATCTTTCTGTCTTGTTCTTTTTCATAATTTCGTTTAGATTGATTTGTATTATCTTCTTCAATGACACATTACATGGATGGGAATAACCTTCAAACGTGAATATAAAGTAAGCTATTCTAATAACAACTGAAATTATTCATTTAACAAAGGGAAAAAAATGAGCATTAGGTATCATCTACAAAAACTAAATTAGACAAGGATAATACACATTGGCATTACTGTGCTCCAGATTGTGAGTAGAAACTATAGTTACCACATCATAGAGATATTCGATCCTTGTACAATCTTCCGGTATCATTGGCAAAGGAGAAAGGAGCGTGATCGAAAGGCTGTGCCTGTATGCCAAATAAGAAACGACAACAACCAACAACAACAGTTGAGCAGTACTGTGTTAACAGCAACGGTAATCGAGGATGGAGAAAGGTTCGATAAACTCGATTATAATCACGAAGATTGCAGGAGATTTCAGGACGACAGCGGCGCGGCCGGTCGATCGGCAAGTGGTATGGGGCTGACGAGCAAAATGTAGGTTGCACATCTGCGCAGTGCGCTTACGACTTGCTTGTGAGATTTGAATATTTCAACCTTGTGACCTCAAAAGTATGTTGATAGGAGAGGGGAAGAGGCGGGTGTAGTTTTTTTTTCCATTCTAGAGGGCTAACATTGAAAAAAAAGTACCAGGTTACTGAAAATCAGAATGAAGAATGAATAGAAAAAAAAAGTTCGCTTCTTTAAAGTGCCGTTATCAGCAGATAGACTTATTTATGCAAGACAATCCGAAATACATAAATAATTTCAGGTAGGTACAGATTATTATTATGTTATTATCCACACTTTACACAACACAGTCACACAAATAAATATCCACCGAAAAAGTAACTAGGTAGCTGCTACATGTTTGTAATAAAATAAGTAATAAGATAATTTGCAAATATTATATTCCACGATTTTAGCTCTAATGGCAGAAATATAATATAATAGTTGCATAATATACCGGTTTATATTATTTTCGTTGTTTGTTTTTGGGGTGTTATGCCGTGTTGCGCTACCTCCTTCTTTAGCCGACGTTTCGGACAGCGTTGCTTCGGACATCCGACGATGTGTGACGATCACACACCGTCGGATCTGCCCTGATGATGGACACTACAACGCTGTCCGAAACGTCGGCTAAAGAAGGAGGTAGCGCAACACGGCATAACACCCCAAAAACAAACCTATATAAAAACAAACATAATAGTATAATAAATATAATCTCGGGTCTTAGATAACGGCAAGAGTAATAAACGCAAGTAAATAGACTACATGAATACGAATTACTTGAAAAATTCTAGATTTGACCAAGGACAGATTTGAAACGGTATTCTTTTGGCGTATTATTGCTAGGGTTATACCGACATGTGACGTACTAATTCAATTCATATTTCATAGGTAAAACTCACAAATCCAATTAATTTATAAGTTTCCTTTAAAATTTCCCTGCAAAGAAAGGAAAAAGACACAAACCCGAGGATTTATTAGGATATTTGAGGTCGTTTCTTAAAGGCGAGATAAATGTCTAGTCCTCAAAGACCTGTCTACCTTGGAGCTTCCAAACTGGAGAGAGCTAATACAAAGGAGAAATGAGTGGAGGTAGACTCTTGAGGAGGCCAAGATCCACCAGGGGTTGTAGAGCCAAGTGTGACGATGAAATGTCTAGTCTAAGCACGTTCCTCGAATAAGATACTAAAATGAGTAGTCCATAGACATGGGCGGATGCGGTTGATCCGAAGATATCGACCGATAAAAACGTGACAGGATAGACAAACCTTTGAAGGGCTCTCGAAAAAACGAAATCATGACTGTATTGCCCAAGGTTACGTTGAGCTAGGCTAGGCCTGACTATCTCAGTCAAAGTACAGAGATAAAACTGGGACAAATTAAAATAATAATAATTGTACGCATAACCTACAACCCGATATTACATATTTATTGCGGCCAGATTGTGAATTTAGTGGGAGAAGCATAATTTATTTATGCAACGGTAAATGTATTACATACAAAGAAAGTGTATTATTATTTTTGTCGGCTGTTACGCCCAAGATGAAACGACATGCGAGTAATAAAGGAAGGAAGTATACATCTTAACGCCCAAAAACGACGCAACACGACAACTAATTAAAGACTTTTTCACTTTAGCCCAAGGAAAACATTTGGAACTCCTCTAACGTCGGAGAAACACAAATAAACAGCGGGGCTAAAATAAATAATCTAAAACTCGTCAAAGATAGACAGACGGACATGGAATAATTAGATGGCGAAATTTAAATTACAATCTTGAGATCATAAAAGTGAATTTGTTAAATGAAAATAACGAAGGGGGATGTGAAAGAAGATAAAGTTCATAAAATGTTAATTTTTTTGTGCGTATTAAAATACAACCCGATTGAAGCCGCCAAGATGATCTGATAAAATACTGAAATTTAGGAGAATATTCTACATATATATATGGATAAAGGTTTCAATAGAGAAGAACTGAAATATATTAATCCCAGCAAGAGGTCGTACGTAACGTCATTGTTCTAGAATCTTCTGTCTCTTTCTTTTTGACACCAGGCGCGTCGGTGACGTGCGTAATTAGGTATTAGCTGTCGTTGGGACTAGTATATAGTCTAGTTAGGCAGGGAAATCATATAATGAGTCTAGTTTTTTAACTGTTAATTCATGGTGGAATTCCATTGTATTAGATATGAAATTAAACAATTTTTTTTTTCACTTTGTTCCACTTGTTTATTTACACCAGGACCGGTTTCGTCCTACTACGGACATTTTCAGACTGGTAGTTGAAATTCTTATGCTACGGAATTTATACAAACTTAGGCAGGGGCGCACAACATTGTCTCTATATGATGAATGTTTCTATTTTGTTAATTTAAGGTATTATCAGTTATTTTGTTAAGTTAAGATACATATAGATAATTATAAAGTTTATTATTAAAATTATGAATGATGATACATAGTAAAAGGTTATTTTTCCGATGAATGAAACCGGTCCTGGTGTAAATAAACAAGTGGAACAAAGTGAAAAAAAAAATTGTTTTATTTGAAATCATATAACTTACCTACAAAATCAAAAATCAGGAAATAAATTGTTACTGGGATTGAAACGGTTGAAATAATTTTGTATTTTTATTCAAATATAAGAGAATCACCGTAATTCCGACATGATTCCGAATTTTCGTATTCACTTGCCTCTTAGATAAAACTTTAGTTCAAAATAATTTCAAACGCCATTTTTAGGAATTTGTGATTTTTGAGTTGTGTCCGCACATACTCGTAAATAGACCTTCGATTTTATTTATTTATTTATTATTAATTTTCAACGCCCTGATGGGCTTTTACATAATAAGTATATTATACAGTGATATATATGTATGTTTAAATAAGAAATATAAACTTATAGCAATTAACATTATAAAAATGGTAGGTATAAAAGTAAGTAAGAAATATTATATTATAATAAAAGAGAAAAAGTAAAAATAAATTAAACTGAAACCAGTTTTTAAATTGCAGATGGCATAAAAATAATAAAATATAGTGTAAGTTAATATTAGAAATTTACAGATGTGTAATACAAGAAAAAGTTTACAATACAGAAAAACAAAAGAGAGTAACAAGTTTTTACATTATAGATAAATAGAAATAATATAAATATGTGCAACAGCTCCTACATTATAAGAATATGCTACATCAAAATATTATGGAATCTTTTAACAGTAACTAATATTAAACACGTCTGATTTCACATTCTGACATGAATGATTTAATAATTTCATGTTTGTATTGTATCAGCGACACATTCCATACATCTACGTGCGAATACATATTTCCCAAGTTTTGAATTCTCTGTAGTGGTATATTGAATTGGGCCCTGGTCGCAGTATTACTACAATAAAATGGTAGTACTGACCTTGTATTTCTGGCTGGCACATTAAGATTTATGAGCGATAAGAATTCAGGGCTATCAATTATATTATGCAAGATTTTAAATAGAAATATTAGATCAAAAACAATTCTCCTGTCACTCAAGTTTAATAGATTAGATAATCGTAGTAGAAAAGGGTAGTTTTTTTGTTCTTTCGGTATTTTTAGTTTATAATTTAAAAAGCTTAGGAATTTTTTTTGTACTCTTTCTATTGTTTGTGAATGCACGTTATAGTGGGGAGACCATATAGTTGAATTATATTCAACCTGGCTCCTTACTAGTGATGTGTACAGAAGTTTTAATGTTTTAATGTTGGTAAAATCTTTAGCCACTCTTAGTACAAAACCTAACATTTTTAAACCCTTCTTTGCAATATTTTCAATGTGCGGTATGAAGCTAAGTTTGGTGTCGAAAGTAATACCTAAGTCATTAATTTCGGAAACAGATTCGAGAATGATGTTATTCATTGTGTAATTGAAATAAATCGGATTTTTTATTTTAAAAAATCTCATAGTTATGCAGTGGAGCTGCATTATTTTTTAACCTAATAAACGGACCAATCTGAACGATTTATTTTTTTAATAAAATTTCGTAATGAATTGGACTTTTGTGGTTTTGTAAGGATGGCGATAAAGCTATACTAAAGGATATCCTGTGCGTATAACTAACTTGATTGTCCCCCTTTGAACACCTGACATAAAAGGCGGTTCAGATTTCAGACCACCGCGGGACAACACATTTGCGAACAGGCTTTATGCATCGAGCTCGACAAGATGGAGAAATAAATTGAATTTGTTTCGGAAACCAGTCAAGTGACAAAGTACATTTTTTGTCAAACGATTAATTTCATGCGAATAAAGCTACATCTCGTACAGCGTACGTTCACAGGCCATCAATTAGAACAGGGAAAACTCTCCAGCGTTCGCATAAATAATGATTCACTATACGAGTATACGCGAAGATGAGGATAATTGATTTAAAATAAATATAATACTCGCGATTTGCACTTTGATGTGAACTAGCGTAAGATGTGTGCATTTTGCAAATAATTTATGTAAAATAGTGTCACACTCGCATTCAATTCTGCTAGCGACAGCGGTTGGCAGGACGGAGCATCGATATGGTTTCAAATTAATATTATGTCATTTCTATTATTATAGTAAAGATCTGCGTTAGAAACCCAACGTAAATTAATTCATTTTCTATTGGTATTGAGAGTTACCTTCATTATGATATGCGACCTAAGAATGCTCGGTGATCTGCACTAGTTCTCATTAGTTCGTAGCCAATTAGAGTACAATTCCGTATTTTGGTCACCTAACCATAAAATTCATATAAAAAAAAATGTCAAAAGAATTCAGCGAATTCTATGGTTTATTAACTTTAAGTTAAATATCCCCCTAGAAAAAAACATACTAGTGTGCTTTACACCACACGACTGAAGTAAATACTTCTTTAACTCCATCTATACATCCGCATCCGCATGACAGAGATATTTCATGTACTGGCTATGATAGGAAGAGAGAAAGAAAATGTGCTCGAAAAACTGCTCTCTCTTCCTCCTACAGTCGCCCGATATAACGCCTTTTTGTAACGCATTTCACTTTTCGTAACGCATTCGCCAGCTTACCCCCAAGTCAAGCGTGCGTAGAGAAGTATTTACTTAAAAAATTGACTACTTACACTTTTTGAAGTAAAACTTCTTTATGCACGCTTGACTTGTGCGTGTTAATGCTTCACGAGAGCGTTACGAAAAGTGTAGTCGGGCGAGGCGAACGGGCTGTATCACACTGTAGGAGCAAGAGAGAGCAGTGCGCGCGCACATTTTCTTTCTATCTTCCTCTCATAGCCAGTGCATGAAGATTATTCGTAATTTCATTTCGTTCTTGAACAAATTTATAAATACTGTAGGAGCAAGAGAGAGCAGTGCGTGTGCACATTTTCTTTCTCTCTAGAAGTTTTACTTCAGTCGTATGGTCTAAAGAACACTCGTTTTTTTATTAAATAGCTCAAAGATACATACACTTGGGGATTGGCGATGTTTTCTTTTTAATTGTAAATTCGGAGCTCGACTGTTGCGAACTCTCAAGTGAATGTAGTTAATTTAAGAGTACATTCTCGACTCATTAAGCATAAGGACCTATTTTAATATGTTACCATTCTCAAACAAATTATGTAGCAAATCCGCCAATTTCTCGCTTACATAGTTTAGCAAACAAATATACAAATGATATCGACACTTTTGATGTAAAAATGTCTATGTTTAAAATACACTTTATGTAAATTTAATATACACAAAATTTATGTCGACATATTATTTCTTATCATTTCAGTTTATTATTGGTAGATATTTATTATTATTTTTTGCAACCTATGGATTATTATTAACCCTTGTGTAAAAAAATGTAAACATTATCAATGTAAAAACCCCATGGGCGTATAAAAGAATAAATAATTTTGCAATATAAAGCAGAAATCTGTCTCAGCAAAAACTATCGATCGGTGGACTCTAGCGTCGTGAAAATTGCACAGCTTTTCTGTCCGGAATTTCTGGGCCAACGCAACTATTCCGATGTTCAACACAACTATTAGAAGACATTTTTATTTGTGTTATTTCTTAATTTAAGTATATATATATCTATGTATATTATATTTCCGATACGTTCCAGAGTGATGGATACTCTCAGTATCGTCCTGGTGTAAGACCATCGTTCAGATTTGAAACGTTGCTTGAAATGGCTTTATATCTGACTATATCTGAATAGCCAAGTACTTCATCCCCCTAAAACCTTCAGCCTCTCACTGGCACTAGACGGTTGGGAGCAAGGTTAGGACTCTTGTGCGGTATTCAAATTATTAAAAAAACTATTACCCGTGTCATTTACATTACGAGGAACATAATTGGAAAAAAGTCATTTGACATTTGACGATTTGACCCATATTTTTCAATTGTTCAATAAGAAAAAAAGCCAATATTTATTGGTTATTACTTAGTTATTATTTATTATGCGGAGCAACCGTTACTATTCCAACGCATCATAGCCGCAGATTGCAACAATCTGTAAGGTTATCGTAACCGTCCATTGTCTAAAGTCTATACGATTACCCAACAAAAATATTAAACTTTAAAGAACTCTCTGAGAAGTCTCTGGTTTTGAATCCGTCAATAAAATAAAATATTATATTCTTCATATTTCTACAGAACCTCCAAAACTGAAGAAAATCGTAAAAAAAGCATGCAAGAGCAGAATGACAATAAATGGATGATGTGTGAAAAGACTTTTTAGGAAAGGAAGGAGAGGAAGTTCTGGGAAGGAAAGGGTTGAGGGGTAGGTAGGAATCTGGAGTAGATTTGTCCAGGAGTGACGGACGTATGAACCCATCCCAATTATATTTCATAAATTCACACACACTCATAAAATTTAAATAGTTTACATTATTTGACAAAAAAAATTCCGAGTAGACTTCACGGGAAAGAGTAACAAATAATTCCGAGTTTTCTAGCACGAATAATAATAATATTCTTTGGCATTTCGAGCCGGGAGTTCCCTTGGCCTCGCATACAATGACATATAGCATATCCTTGTAAACGCATATCTCAGAAATAATAAAATGTGTTAAATTAATTATGAATGGCTTTTTATTTCCAATTTTCCATAAAACGACACAGATTTTACACATCTGAATTAATTACATTGACTATATTATTTATATGGCTAGGTCCGTATAAGGGTGGCTACACCAGAACACTGACTACCACTACCTACAATCAAATAATAACCTAGTGCCTACTTATACTATGTTTTATGGTGAATGTCAAAAGAAATCATATTCTACGCTTTCGTAGATGGCGCGCATATAGTATTTTTTACTTATAAACGATTTTTACAAGTTATGCTTTGAAATATTAAGAAAAAAATATGGTTCGCGAAAGTACACAAGAAATATGAATATTAACAAATAGTTTTGTTAATTAAAAAACTTTAATCTTTCAAGAAAGGCTAACAAATACAATATTGGATTGAATTCCAGATGAGATATTGTATTTGTTAGCCTTTCGTGAAAGATTAAAGTTTTTTAATTAACAAAACTATTTGTTAATATTCATATTGCTTGTGTACTTTCGCGAACCATAAATTTTTCTTAATATTTCAAAGCATTACTTGTAAAAAGCGAAGTTAATGAATTATTTTGACATTCACCATAAAACATAGTATTTTGACCTCCATCGCGTAAAAGGCTACTCACTGATTTTGAGTCGAGAGTTCAGTTCATTGCAAAAGCTCTCTTCAGCTTTTTTTTCAGACAATGGCAGCGTCAAGTGTGCCCTTAAAAGTTGCTATTGTTGCCAAGTCAGCTTTTACTCCCAATATGGAAGGGCAAATAATCTTGTAGCTAATTGTAAGTAATCTAACGGCCGTTGTTCCCAATCCCACTGATCAACCGTTGAGCCGAAATTTTGGCTCAATACTTCTCAAATGTACAAATACGATCTTCCTAACGCGCTCTCTGACCAACAAAAACTACCGTCCCAAAAAACAATGCCGTCATTTCATACAAAATTCAGACATTTAAATCTACAAAAATAATTTTAAATAAGCCAACAAAACGATCGAAAATTTTTAGCAGATCCGACCTTGTTCTTCGGGACCGTCGAAATCATATAGCTGATCGGAGACTCGATTGATCGATCGAAAACTTGGGAACTGTTAGAGATAATTCAAGACTAAAAGTACAACACAATCAAATAAATTTATCGCAGTACCTACAGAACAAATCCCTTATATCTTAGCGTAACTTTATGACTATTGATAGTAAATCATAAATAAATTATGATAATATTACTTTGTAATTACGATTTTAATAATAGAAATACGCAAGTATTATGGGGCCAACAGACCTAGGTATTCAGCATTTCGCTCGAATGTATGACGAGCGATATGCTGAAGTAGGCCAAGCCAAATAACGCTTGAGCTTTTATAGCTAGGTCTGTTGGCCCCATTATTATTTTATATAGCAAATAGTGCGACATCATAATAAATGTATCTGTGCGAGGAAACGTGGGCGGTTCGTTTTATATAAATACCCAAAGGCGGCATTTATAATATTAGTTTTACAAATTGTAAAAGCATTTAATGTGCTCCACGTTCTTTAACCCAAGTGCTTAACTATATGGGAGTGAAGAGGGGAGAGGGGGGGGGGATGTATTATAAAGTTTTTTGGGACCTCTTATTAAGATCATATTGATAAAAAGAAATGGTGGGAATAATATTGTCGTATTTTCCCGTAATGTAATCCAAGAGTACCTACTACTCTCTTTTTTTCTGACGCAATACTGCTGCCGATGCGGGGGGGGGGGGGGGGGGTTAAACCCCCTAAACCCTACCCCTTATACTTATACGACCTTGGTTTAACCCTTGGAATGCCAACGCCAATGCTCCCGCGACCTAGTACTCTGTCAGGGGTAAAATGCCAATCGCCCGCCGTACGCCGGCTGACGCTATTTTCTTAATAAAGTAAATGTTTTTTGCAAAATTACTTTTTTGTGAATTGTACCGTCTTACCAGATGTTTTTTTACACATTTATAAAAAATATATACCTATCTTTCTTATGTATTTTGACCAGGATAGCTACTTACAGAAATTAAAAATATATTGTTCTCTCTCTAATCTTATAAAAGTACATACATATTATAAATAAATACTAATATTTCCTAGCTATATTTTCCATAAAGCTAAATAAATAATCTACACAATAAAGAAAAAAATGAGGCTTTCTTAATAAAAAAATCAAAGATTTAATTAATATTTTTACGTTTAAAAAACGAGAGTATAGAATTCTAGAATAACATTATACTTTATTTCCTTGCCAGGTGAATAAAAATATTTTAGTAAGCATGTCATTATGCTAAAAAAAACAATAAAATCGGGGCAAGTACCTACGGTGAACTAGGTACTTACAAGCGGATCCCCGTGTGGATTCGTCAACATTTTTTTTTATTTGAAACATGTTTAGTGTTACAATATTTACAACATAATATAATATTTCAAATCACTCTCCTAATAAAGCAGATGATTGTGCTTAGTAGAGGACAACAAAAAAAAAATTATATCTATTTAAATTTCGAATAATATTACAAAAACTAAAGGTAATTTTATAAGAAAATACAATAAAAGTAATAAAAATATTGGTAAGTTATAAATGATAAAAGGAATGATTAAACAATAAGGCGCTCCGCCCACTGAGGCAACTGAAAACCAACTAAAACCGGCTGTTTTCTCTGTCTTGATTGGTCAAAAAGCTTGTTTAACCATAGAACAAGAACAATCAGCTGACAGCTCGCAACTACCAAAGGCCGCCCAGGGCAATCAGCCGTGACAGTCGCAAGATGGTCGCAAGTCACCGCTTGCGTTACCATTGACAACGGGGTTTTGTGTGATTGTGTAGTGTGCGGGCCATCACATTGCCATACAAAGACAGTTGGCAGTTGAGAGTTTTCAGTTGCCTGAGTGGGCGGAGGCGCTAAGAAAAGTTATGAGGTGGTATTAGAGAATTTTAATTCGATTTTTTTGTTCTAATTGTCATAGTTTTCTTCCGATCTTATATCCAGGGGTAATTTATTAAATGATTTTATACCCTTAAATATACAGTGATGTTGTGCTGTTGTAGTTCGTACTGGTGGTACGGTTAGTCCTCCAATAGAAATAATTCTTTTGCTAATATTTAATTGTGGATTATTATTTTTATCAAAAAAATCGTAATTGAGTAGTGAAATTATGTCATAAATTTTTGTGAGGGGGAACCAGAAAATCTTGGAAAACATTTATTGTTGGGTAAGATGATGTTTATTAATATTTTTTTAATTATCTCAAGTGGAAGTGGGGATGTTTTAAATTTTACTACGGGTTTAACCGTCAGAAATGCACAGTGGATTTCTTAGTTAAATAAGGGTTAAAATGAACTATCATGTTTATTATATCGGTGTTTAACTGACATTGAAGACGTTAATAGTCATCTAAAACACATAAAGTAACAGCTATGTATGGTATTTATATGTACAGTACAGTGTACATACATACAACCTTGAAGTGGTACTTAAATCGGTAGACATCGGATTATATGCACTAACAAAGTGCCAAAATATGCATGCAAATATGCACTAAAAAAGGCCGAAATATGTACTAAAAACCCTTGATATGCCCAAAATATGCATAATGCAAAATCAAAAAACCCTTTTTAATTCTATATATTTTAATTAAAGACGGTACAAAAACAGCGAAATACTCTTAAAATTATGCATAGTTTTTGTGACCATATATAATTAAGTATTTTTCCAAAATTTCAGTCGCAAATTTGTGACGTTTGTCACCCAGTATTAATTTTGTACGTCGAATACCAACTCTACGACCAACCTACGAACTGTCGTCATTTGTCAAAATTAAAAATTTGGCATAGGTATTTCTGGAGATACCTGTTTAGGCAGCGTATGGACCTGTATCTTTGATCTTCAAGACACTTTTTACGAATCTTTTCTAATATTGAATTACCTAGGAAGGGCGTTGGTGAGTACGATCATTGTTTCCAGTATTTCTATTGATTTAAACAGAGGAAGATTTTTTGTTTCAAATTTTTTTTTATGGTATCTAGTAACTTGTGGAGATGAGAGCGATATTCTTCGGATGCGTAATCAAATGCTAGCTTGCTTGACTGAATTGCAAAGGCCTCAGAACTGTCAAATTGACCAACGAAATATGCACGATTGGGAAAAAAGGCTAAAATATGCATTAACGCCGTAATTAGAGAGTTACGCAAATGCATATAATCCGATGTCTACTAATCAGTCTAATCACTAAACGGTGCAATGTTTTGGTTTTGTGCTCTTAAATTCGACATGATTGGAAGACACGAATTGAAACATGAAACACAACGTTTTATAAATATTATTTCAGAACAATGCAACGATCTCCCCTACGATTAAAATAATAGATGAAGATGTAACGGTTTACAAACAAATCTTTGAAGAATAGTTCTAGGAATTGATAATGACTAGGTGTAACGCGCTTAGGTATAAAAAGATACCTGAGCTCGTACTTATACTTCCGTAGAATTCATGCATCGCATCGGAGGAAATACGGCATAGCAATAACCACATATATTACTAATATGCACTTATGAAGTAAATGAAGGTCTCCAGGTGTTTGGACAATGGCGAGATTTTTACACAGCATGAAGCGGGCGACAAACGCGATGTTCACATCAAAAGATACATTATAACACAATAGCGCTCGCCATACGATCCCATACATACCCGCCACACGTACAAAGATGATGTGTTATAAGCGCGGTTCGAGTCTTCGCTATTCGGCATTATTCTCCATAACCGCTAGCGACGCGATATTTTAAAATTTATGCGACCCCCCCTCCTAAAATGATATTCCCTCGGCCGCTCCCGAATTCAACAGACCCCCTCTCCTGCCGTAGGAAGAAATCTTTTATAACGTAGTGTGTCAGTAGAAAAGATACTTTATAACACATAATAGTGCTAGCCATACAATCACGTACATACATACCCGCAACAATATATTGTGTTATAAACATAGACATGTGAACATTGAATATTCATATGTCTCTGGTTATAAAGTATATTTTGATGTGAACCTCGCGTCTGTCCCGTGCATTCAAGCCTTTTATAAGCGTAAAACAATATTATAATGATGCATGAAATAGACGTTGGCTAAAAAAAGGAGGTTGCGCAACACGGCATAATAACCCAAAAAATAAATCATGGTAATACTTTTGGTCGGGAAAATCTCCACATAATATCATGAATGAAATAGGTTTTTCTAGCGAAGAGAAAAATATCGTCGCATTAATTCGTAGAATGCGTAACCTTCAAATGTCAAATTTTACAGGAGGCACAAAAAACCTCGTAGTGAAAAAAAATGAAAGACGGGTCATTGTTTTTATTTATGTTTCGAACATACAATATATTTCGAAATTTGTTTTCAATCATTTAATTTTTGTAAGTTGAGGCTTTCTATTTCAAATCGGAGTTAGGAAGTTTACATAAAAACCGAGAATGGAGAAAGGTACGTAATTTACAAAAGATACATAGGTACTTTTTCTGCGAACAGTTAGCAGTTTCCTAATTTGTGTTTATCTAAAAAAGTTTTTTTTTTTTAATTTGCGAGTTTCACTAGTTGATGCGGGACTAATTTTAACACCAGATGGCATTAAAAATGTATTTTCTTAAATTTTGGAGTTTCGCAGTCTACGAATTAATGCGACGATATAATGTTTACATTTACATACCGAAGACAAACAATAAATACCTATGTTGTTATTACAAAACGCCGGCTAAGTTAGTCCCCTTTGTACAAAAAATATTTTCCCGCTCATAATAACGGTATTGAGAAAAATTCAAATATTGTCGGGTTATACCTACCTATAGGTAGATAACCTAGAATTTATTTAGTCTTTAAAAAAAAATACTTGCTTAGATAAAATCTCGCACACAAATAATAAGAAAACACAAGGGACAAGGGACGAGTAGTGTTCATGGTTATTTTTTCATCTCAAGGGTAAATAATTAATATACTAGTAATGCGTAGGTACCTACATGGTCGATACCTAGGTCATTGTTTGCATCAGATAACAAACAATTTTATAAATAAAAATAATCATAATAAACATCAGATAATCCACAAGTTTTATACATAAATACAAAAATGTATTTCCGATAGATACCTAAGTGCTATGTTATTTGGAAAAAGCAAGGGTGGTAAAAATATATTACAAACAAACTGTAGATAGGTACCTAAATGCACAAATATATCCATTCAAAATAATCAATAATGAAAGTGAAAACCGTGAGATTGGAGAGTCATGTAACCTGGTGCACCCCACGATAAACAATTGTAATATTGATTTAATAAAATAATTAAATAAAAATAAAATCTACGGAAAAAAATAATAAATTTCATCATAACTTGGATTCGAATTACCTACCAAATGTATCCTTTGCAAGAAACCTTTTCATTTAATTAAAAAAATATAATAATAATAAAGGGCTACGAGAAGTTAGACAGGTACTACTGGGATAACTAGAAAGGAAAAAAGTGCACTGCATAATTGACAAGGTATGCGACCGAAAAAATGAGACTTTCTGCAAGTTTTACCCACAATTCCACTTAATGACAGATTCGCTAGCAATCATCAGAAGACACAAGATGATGTGACGAATACCTTTTCGCCAGAATCTCAGCAATAAGCGAAACAAAAGAACAAACACAAAACACAGGTAGGGTAACTAAGAAAAATATACAACTAATTTCAGTAAATTCAATCTGGAAGCTAGCAAGATAAATGTGCAAAAATATCCACCCAGATTCTAAAAAAGGCACATATTATTGCTTAACCTTCTTAATATGGTATTGTTTCAACACATGAAAACAAAACTAGTTTTGTTCACCAAATTACAACCTGTACGCAATGGAAAAATTACATCTAGATTCGAGAAAACCAAGAACATAAATTTGATAGGGACAAAATGAACTAAATATATATAAATTTGTGGTGATTTACCTTCATTCATGATGATTTTATTCTCTGCAAATTATGCCGAAAACTCAAAACAAGCTCAAGACTTCAAACAGTGGAACTTGTTTCTATGACGACCCATGACAAAACTCAACTTGTTCGTTGATTGGCCGTCAACCCACGTGTTATATTGATAAAATTTAAATGGATTGTGTTTGCCAAGATATCGTTTAATCGATTATTTATAACTGCTTCATAAAAAGCCCACACAACATATTTTAATCACAATAAAATTGGTTGATCAACACAAAACATTCGCATTTTCCGTCTTCTGAACCCGCAGGATTTATTTTGAACTTTGTGATTGTTTCTGACGTCCGTTGTCCGTGTACAGGGGGGTATAACTCCGATCCAAAACTTCAACCGTAACGAAGATGCGAAATATCCATGACTGTGTGACGTAATACCTATATGGACCAATAGGAAATTTTTGAATTTCTATGGGAAAAACTCTTGACAACTGAGCGCTATAATAATATCAAAATGGACGCTTGCAACGCACATTCACACCAATACGTTCGACGCAAATGTGAAAATACTTATATAAATTAATAAATATCAGTGCCGTGTGAAGTTTGCACACTTGAATATATTGATTACCCGATTTTGAGAACATTTTGCATGTATTTGAGGCTAATACTACATGAAATGGCTCATTTCGAGATCGAGTGCAAAATGCGTATTGGAAAGTAATGCACTGTCCACCAAACTTCCTAAAATCAGACACACCATCCTCGTGAAAACAGGATTTATTGACCAAAGTGCAGGTACAAATAATATTGATTATTTATATGAAATTCTAAGCTCATTTCGTACTGTTATTTTTCTAGTTGAGGAGGCATGAAATATCAAATTTTTATCATAATGTGAATAATTACAGCCATTTCATAATGTCGAAGATACATTCATTTGCACAGTTTAATCCTGTTTTCACTTATTTATCTTACTTTGTTTTGATATGTTTCATGATGCTCATTGATGCACATCTAAAAGCAATAATTTAGCAATTTAGTGATGACATGATTGTTGTAGGTATGCAGGACAGTAACGTTGTGGTGTCGTGTCAAGAGATTGGGGCCTGCACAGGAGAACCAAGGAAGAGTACTCCATGGACTGGACGCGACAAGAACAAATCATTCTCAGTACGTTTACGAAGAGTATGTATGAGACGATGTATGAATGTAAATTAGACAAAGAATGTGTTCCAAAACTGGGTTGTTTTCTACTACCTACCCCTGCGGAAATGGCGTGATGGTTTGTTAGTCATTCTTGTATTTTGTGTTTCTACCTGTTTATAATAAAATACTAAAACATATAACTGTGAGTTTTCATTTTTGTTCTGAGGGAGCATTTTGATGTTTCCACATTTAAAAAAAAAAATATTTTAGGCTGGTGAATTGCGTAGATACCGAAAGAGAACTATATTGTCTATGGTCACACCCTTTTTTGGGTTTTCCTCTATCCTTGTCGATGGTGTGTGTGACGTCATAACTATAGGGCAAAAAAAAAGTATCAAATTATTGCCAAGTCTATGGTTAAATAGCGTCGAAAGTGTCTCTATACAAAAAGCGGGAAGTTATCAATCTATAGATTGGTTCATTTATGTCCGTGTATAATGATTAGGTAGGTAGGCACTTTCATGAACTTCAGATATCTGTAGGTTCTGATCGTTGCTATGTCAAATATATATTGAATAAATAAATAATTTGTTGAAATCATCAAACTAACGTCTAGTTATTTACCTCTCGATAACCTCTATAATATAAACTACTTTTATAACTAAAGCTAGGTTCATTCGAGCGGTTTCCATGAAAATATGATTAAAAAAAATGTAGGCGTTCAGAGGGCTCAGAAGATAAATAATATCTATCTTCATGCATAAAAATAATTCTATATACAAAAAAAGTATCCGTGGGCTATAAAATATTATAAAATCAATAGTTTTATTAGCCCATCCCCCTTTCCCACTGCTTCAAGCACAGTTTTAAAGTTTCTTGACGAAATTTTCGACACTTGACGTTCAAAATAAAATGAAAATGACTGTCTGCATCATTGGCAAGCCAATTTGGGAAGTGGGAAACATTTATTGGATGACCAATTAATACACTTTGTCAAATAAGAGTAAGAAATATAAAAATCGGAAGTAAAAAAAATTGTAGGCTGGCAACACCAATTTTACTGTCAACGAAGAGGGTAAATCAAAACTCCAGTCAAAAGAAAAAATTCTCCGAAAGCTATAGATAGTTTTGACATCGGTGCTATTCGTCATAAGGTAATTTTTTTAGGGGGATTATCTAAAGCCCAGGCAACGCTGGGTACTTAAGCGTATATTATACCCTTGGAACAATTCATTTCCTGTCAAAATATCTTCATTTTTACATCGCTAGGTGGCGGTGATAGTCCCTTCTCGGACTTAAAATGTTCAACATTTAACATGCGTATATTGCCAACGTCCGTTGGACGGACAGGGCACGAGAAGAAGAATGGTTTGGAATTTCGTGGTTCACATTTAAAGTCAATTTTATGGTGTTTTTTTATTTAACTTCTAAATATTCAGCCTTTTAAACTATATTTTATAGAACTCATCATTATGATTACTACAGTAGAACCCCGTTAATTCGAAATCCATGGGACACCAAAAATCTAATTTCGAATTAACAAATTCCCACGTAAATCGAAATTTTATGAAAAAATAAATTATAAACAGTCGCCGAAAATCGAGTTCTTCGTTCGAAAATTTAAATTCGGGTAGGTTCTTCGGAGTAAATTCGTAATAATACGACTTATTCCTGTGAAAATCGAATTTTCGCAGCCGTTTACCGCCACGGTCGGTCTTATATTCGAAAAAATATATACCAATATATAATTTTTCCGTGCAAATAAAATTTTCGCTGCCAATTTCCAGCCCTTTAAATTCAGATATTCTAAATAAATTCGTAAAAATACGATATATTTCCGCATAAATGGAAATTTCGCGGCCGACATCCTTCGCAGCCCGCCTTTTAAATTGATATATAAAAAGTATATTCGTGTTATGTTTCAAAGCCTAAATCGAAATTTGGCAACCGATTTCCGTCTCTCTCTTCTAATTCAAAAATTCTAAGTAAACTCGTAAAAATACCATATAATTATCGCGAAAAAATATTTTGGTGCTCGAATCCCGTAGTATCCGGCCATTAATTCAGATACCTACTCGTAGTAATTCATAAAAATACGATATATTTCCGTGTAAATAAAATTTTCGCTGCCGATTACGGCCGCGGCTGGCCCTTTAAACTCAGAAATTTGAAGTAAGTTCGTGAAAATACGATATGTTTTCGCATAAATTCGAAATTTCGCAGTCGATATCCGTCACAACTAGCTCTTCATATTCAGAATTCAAAGTAAATTCGTAAAATTTCGCATATTTTCCTCGTAAATCAAATTCTTACGACCGATTGCCGTCGCGGCCGGTCCTTGACATTTAGGTAAATTCGTAAATATACCACATTCCACTGGAAACCGATTCCGATTTACAAAATAATAGTACGAATTAGGACGATTTCCAACCGCTTAAATCCACATTTAAGCTCGTTTTACCGCCATGGCTGTCTGTCAGATTCCGATTTACGAAAAATATCTGATGATTATCATAATTTTAATTATCATAATTCAAAGTAAATTCGTAAAATTTCGCATATTTTCCTCGTAAATCAAATTCTTACGACCGATTGCCGTCGCGGCCGGTCCTTGACATTTAGGTAAATTCGTAAATATACCACATTCCACTGGAAACCGATTCCGATTTACAAAATAATAGTACGAATTAGGACGATTTCCAACCGCTTAAATCCACATTTAAGCTCGTTTTACCGCCATGGCTGTCTGTCAGATTCCGATTTACGAAAAATATCTGATGATTATCATAATTTTTTTCGTGTAATTCGAAAATCGATGTTTTTCTCGAATTACACAAACAAAAAGTGTGCGGACAAAAATTAATTTCCAATTAAGAATTAAAGAATTTCGAATAAAAAACATTTTGTATGAAATATTTTTTTGAAAATGTCGAATTATCTACGCATTTTTCGAATTATCGGGGTTCAAATAAACGGGGTACTACTGTATACATAATTGTTAATTTCCTTAAAAAGATTTTGGTCTGTTTCTCAAACACCGTGTACATTCAACTTCATTGACTTCATTAGAAATTTTAAAGATAAAAAATAAGTAAGTATTTATTTCCAAACACTGTGTACACTGCCCAACAAGACATAACATAAAAAACGTTCACTCACACAAGGTCAGAGCTCGTAAAGACAATGAATTCTTACATATACTTGTAACTGAAAACAACACGAAGATAGTAACAAACAATTCGGAATACACTGAACTAGAACACCCTTTCAAACATAATATTTCTTGCATTTGAAAGAAATGTGACAGTTTATGTTAAAAATTACGTAAAAAAAGGGAATTTGTGAGTTCTGACTGTTTTTCTGGCTTCTTAAATTATTGCAATGTTTCAAGTAAGTTCCTTTAGATCTTTTACACCCAGTAATAAAACATTTTGATGGCATATTGTAAATACGTATGCTGTGAAACACGGAACGTACAGTTTCACCTCTGTTCAACGGGGGCTTCTCTCCCGGAATGCGGCGGAATGGCAAGAAAGCTGTTGAAGTGTTGTAAAATATGGTGAAATTGAAGTATTTATTTAATTGTTAATATTCACAGATATCATAACGACAATATGAACCCGTACCTTGACAGATATGTGTATTACATACATAATTTAAATTAAAGACATTGTGTAAAATCATTAATTATACCATAGTCATAAATCGAAGTTTGAAAAGTGGGTTGTATGGTGTATCAATGTTTTTATTTTTTATGGTCGAATGCTTACATCATTTACAAAAAAAAATCCGCTGTTTGAAAAATAATAGTCCATTATTTGGTAACAAAAAATATGAAGTCTGACAATGTCATACGAAAGGTAGTAATTCAGCTGTTTTAGAGGGTCGTTTTGCTGCAAATCACCTTTTTGCCCTATAACCTACTCTTAAGCTAGTATTAAATAAATGTGAGCAAATTCTAAACTGCTTTTTATTTTACTATAATATTGTTTTTCTTAATTGTGTTAACACACAATTGCAAATAGCCGGTTCACACGGGGCGATTTTTGTCGGTCAACTTTTTTGTTGAAAGCTAATTGACACGTGTGAACACTTTGTCAACAAAGTTATCAACTTTTTTTGTTGCTAGCGAAAGTTGATAGCCCGTCTACTTTTGTCGTTCAAGTATGACTATCGCCATTTTGGTTTTACTAATCGTTCGAGTTTTACATCGAATCGTCGCGTCTGAACACATGTTTCAAGTCGCTTATCATTTTTAGTTACTCGCGGGAAAAAGTAAACGTCAGGCGTTTCATTTATTCGGTACTAGTTTCTACCGTCATGGAATCCGTTTCAACCAAAAAATATCTGAAATGGTCGGACGATTTAATGTTCAGAATTATGGATCTGTACCAAAGCCATCCCTGTCTTTCGGATCAAAAACAAGAAGTATACAAAAATAGAATATTATTTTTGAAATGTAAATAATATTATTTTGAAAAAAATTGTGTTGGATGCGCCTAATTCACTCCTTCTCATGATCCATTTTCTCACCCAAGTACGACGTTTTTTATATTTTTTCATAATCTCCAGCTCCTCTCACAGAACATCAGAAATCAGATAGACGCACGCACTAACAATTTCAGTTGAATGTCAAAATCGGTTCAACTTAAATTGAAACGTGTGAACAAAATGTTGCTCAACTTATTTCGTAAAATAAAAGTTGGTCAACAAAAATCGAAACGTCAGAACGCCCCAAAAGGCATAATATACATTTATGCAATTCTAATTTTGAGATCAGTGGGTATCAGAATATTGCAAATAAAAAATATTTTTCCCACTTTTATGTGTTTTTGTTTTTTTACAAAATTGTAGCTTACCCAGCTTTACATTTCCACCGTGTGTTATAATTTTAATATTGCCATTTGAAGAACAGTGGCGCCCTCCTATGTTTTCTACTCTTATTTAACAGACAATATGTGTGGTGACAACTTGGTGACTTAACAGGGGTGCCCAGGTTCATGGAGTGAGGTTTGCCTAGGTCTTGAAGGTGAATGAGTCCATCCATCTACGTCGTGTTGGGCCGGATCGGGAGAGGCCGGTTGAGGGAGACCTTTCGACCTCTCCAGCATGACTACCTCGACCCATTGCCTTACACTGCAGTGGGAGGGATGGACTTGTACTTCCATTACTCCTGGACTCACTGACCCCCAGATTCCAAACAATACCTTATACCCTTTTCTTTCCCAGAACTTTATTTCCCTCCCTTCCTCAACCTTTTGAGACCCGAGGCTAATTCAAGCATCAGAAAAAAAAGTTGGTGTTATTCTACATTATAAATGTAAAAGAACAACAATTTTTTTTTATGCATAGTTAATTAATTACAGAAGGTACGTTGTAGAGTACCTCAGGTCACAACATAGACCAAAAAATGCAATTAAAAACAAAAAAACTCTAAAATCACAAATAAAAACAAATATTTTAATAGTTTTAGGACACATTAGATATCCTAAAACGTTTTTAAGGTACATTTTAAAATAATAAAAACTAAAAAAATATATATTTTTACTTAAAATTAGAATAATATTTACAAAATTAACGATTATCTTATAATCTAATAGTATGGGTACATTTGAAAACGATTCTTAACACATAAAAAAATATTACATTAAATTTAGACCATCAGCTACTTCATCATCGCTCAAATTGAGGATATTCTGAGGAACTGAAATAACAAAAACAAACATTAGACGTCACATACTGACCTGAGGTGCACTTCAGCGTACCTACTATTGTTTTGAAAAATTGTATTACTTTACAAACAATATATATTTATTGAATAATCTTACAAGTAAATATGTTTCTTTCAAAATTATAATCAATCTCAATTTCATTAATTTATTCCACATATCAAAAGTAATCTAATAACTAACCCGGGTAAATAAGTTTTGAATAATAATTTTATAAAATTCCACAGCTGATCCATCCTGGCGGTAGAAATATCTATGAAAAGTGTTATCAGCATAAAAAAAATAGTAATATTATCAGGAAAAAATAATAACCCGGGTATACTATACAGTGGATTCCAGGACGCAAGAGATTAATAAGATCAGAGTTCAAAACAGCAAAACCGACGTCCTGTAAAAGCATAGCGTGACGAAAGGAGTGGTACTGATGAACTTGCAAAGAATTTGGATGTAAGTGACTGACAGTAAGTGACAAATAAGGTTGTCCCGTTAGTCCTGGGGCAGTTAAAAAAAATAATAATATTATTTGGAAAAAATGTTAACGCCGCTTTATAAAATATAAATAAATATCTTTACTGGCAACACGGAATGAAATTATGTTTTGACACTTGACACTGACAGATAAGATAGCAACAGATTGTTTTTGGCAAAAGAAACTTTTCTGTAAAGTTAAAAAGTTACCACAGAAGTTTTATTTTATCAGGATTAATAAAAATCAAAACATGAATACGTTAATTAGAAATTGTTTATTTTATTCAACGAGAGTAAGCTTATTAAACTATAAAGATTTATATATTTTATTTAAGATCCGTCGAATATTAAAGTTTATGTTGTTCTACAATATTTATTATTTCAAATAGATATGTGATATTATTACATACTATTACAAATTTTAATTAATGAATATTATTTACATTATGAAAGCTTGTCATGATATTACGTGTCTGGGAGTCAATATAATATGGAATATGTTATTACTGCAGGTGTTCCACAGAGGATATGGTAATTTATTGGCAGCTCAAAAACAAAAGATGCTTGTTGAAATGACATCAGACTTTTCAACGGGAACTAGCAACATGAATTTAATCAAATGCATTCAAGAAAATGGCGTTAAAAATGTTATCCTGTCTCACACTAAAACAAGGTAACTAGGTAGTGAATAATATTTATGACAAGTTAACAAATATATCACAATTTTACAAGTAAACAAATTTTAAATAAGCCATAGATGACCAACATCACAGTGTGTTAAAATCTTCTTCTGGTAAACTTTCGGGATGACTGGACATTATTTTTTAGAAAAAAACCTATTGATTCTCCTTAAACTATAAAAGATAACTATTTGCATTCGGGCAATGGAAAATATAGCATTTATTACGATTACGTAAAAAATTGCCTTCATCGTATGGGATGTCAGCTGATATCCTTATTCTTCTTCTTCTTCTTCCCCTCGTCCTATTTGGGTCGGGGACCCACTGCATCGACAAGGCTCCTCCATACATCCCTGTCTTGCGCCGATTGTTCGGCCTCCGTCCATGGCAGACCCATCCTCTCCTCGCACAGTTTTTGGAGTTGCCTCGCCCAACTGTGTCTGGGGCGGCCCACTGGACGTCTACCTTCTGGAATGGCACTCGGTATTTTCCTCGGAATTCGGTCTTCAGACATTCTTAGTGCATGCCCAAGCCACCTCAGTTGCGATTTTTCTGTGAAGAGTGGCAGTGGTTCAATGCTTAGATCATCTCGGGTGGTAGAGTTTCTTATATGATCCCATTTCGTAACCCCTGCCACTCCTCTCAAGTACCTCATTTTGGCAGCTTGGACTCTAGAGCGTGTTTGTCCGTTTAGCATGCTTTTTAAGCGTATCTAGTAAGGATGTATAGTTTATGTGTTGAATAGGTATGTTTAGCATTAAGTTAATAAATTGTTAAAATATGTGCTGAACGCGTTCAATATTTTTTATATGCATTTGATAGTGTGGGGACCACACAGGAATCACTGGTTAAAGTAAGTCAAGTACCTACGTCCCTTAACACCGTGCATACTATTGAACTCAAGTAGAGATTATTTGGTATATCCACTTTGAATTATGAACTAGTCTAATGGCCAAATATTATTTATATAATTTCAGATGCCACAAACTTATCCATTTCTTTAGTTCTCACAATGAATTCTTCCTAAACATTGCAATTTAAAATAATTAAGTATTCTACTACCAACATAATGCTTTATTTCCAGAAATTCTCTGTCCTACGATATGATGACTGCATTGGTCAATGCATTAACTGAGAACAAAGATGATCCCAATCTCAGAGCTGTGGTTATATCTGCAGAAGGTGCTATTTTTTCTGCAGGGCACAATCTAAAAGAATTGGTAGGGAACTTTTTAACAATAAATATTTAATATAAATACAGCATGTACCCAAAGGATTTTAACCAGCAATTCCTGAGCATATTTGGTGTACTGAAAGTAGATTTTCAAGTTTATTTTGCTGTCCAATGATATATTTTTTCTATTGAACAAAAAAAAAATTTTCAATCTCCTACACGTCGCGACGGGATCATCGGATACGCAAGCTATTTCATGTGTTACTGTGCTGCTGGAACGAGACGGAGTACTCATCACTTGACCTGCTTGGCTATAACCGACTACTCTGTTACTACATTTGATTCCATATGATGGAAAAATATATATATATATATATATTTTTTTTTTAAACAACCCAACTTTAAAATTTATCTGTAAAACGTTTGTAATGCTGATGGGCCGCGAAACTGTTTTTTGAAGTAGTAAATATTAAAAATTCAGAATGGTGTTGAATGCTGATTTATGATGATATCAAATATGACAATGGTTCGAACACCAGGTATTTATTATGTTCCCTGTAAGGTAGCTCTAATACATCAAGGATAGTTCTGCATTTTGGAAGTGTATTTATAATATATTTTAAAAATCTTACTTATAATTTTTTACAGACAGCAGAAATGGGAATAGATCATCACAAGAAAGTCTTTAATAAAGCTTCAGAACTAATGATGTCCATCATGGAAAGTCCTGTTCCCATTATTGCTAAGGTATGAATAATGATAAATCAAAGCACGCTAATTCTGACATTATTACTTAATTAACCTGTAGGGGAAGGCAAGAAATATCAATAATTTTTCAAAGTAAATAATTTTTTCTTTGTTAAAGCCAATACTTAGTCAATACCCTGCTTGACAAATTAACATTTCTATTTTTATCTTTACCTGACCTAGTAGAGGTAATATCCAAATGCAAATAATACGCAAATGCAGAGCTTCGCACCATGCGCAGGCACAATTCTTTAACACTGTAATTGCAGGGCTCCGGCCCCTAGGGGTTAAACCACCTCAGTACTTAGATGTAACTATAATTGTCATGTAGTGTGTCAATGTAAATAATTAATTATCGAAATAGCATGATAGTAAAAAGGTGAAACATTAGTAAAGAATCATTCCGTTTGAGGTTATTTTTTAATACAAAGATGCTATCATTAATAAACTCTAATGACTCCCGATAGTCCTGTCACCCAGACGTGAACGGACATTTGGGCACCGTATATTTGTGCACAGCAGCAGAAAATACTCTCTGCTTCCACACTAGTTGGAACAGTCATGCGAAAGTGTGTGCTACCTCTATTGCCTCCATTCTCAAAAAGGGACATCTCTTTCTTCAAAATCGATTCCAGATATTGAAGTTTCTGCATAATTTCAGCATGTTTTCAAAAATCCGTAAGAATCAAAGGTCTTCAAATTAATAGAGTTGCCCTAATATGAAATCTTGGTATTATTTCGAAGAGCTGGAGGCATACCGCGTGATCATATTTTTGCTTATGTTGCTTTGAAAAAACTACAACATCAGTCATACATTGACCACCGAAAAGCGTACATTGAAATAACCAGAACCTGCGCAGAAAAGTAAAGTTCACTAATGTAAGGCAAAGGTTTGCAGCGCAGTCCATTGTGGGACTTTTCTGTGCAGGACCTGGATGTTCGTTTTTAAAAGAACCGCTTGGCGCAGCGATGCTAAAATTGTGTGAGGTGGGTATATTATTACACATTAGCGAGTTCCTGGCATGCGTTGCAGTGCCACTTAATTGGTCCTCTCGTTCTCCCTTAACCCTCCCGCGTACCGCTTCCACCTTCCCTACCTTCCCCCTCCCTCGTCCCCCATCCTGCGAAACCCCTTCTTATGGCGAGAATAAATATTGCTGAAATTCCGCAGGATTGCAAAACCTATCTGGGAATAATTGACATCATATTTTAACCTTCTAGCGATTGTCATATTCAAAATAAATTAGTACAACTGTAATTAAACATTAATCTTTTACGTAATAATACAGATTGTGCAATGATTCCTCTACACAAAAAATGTAGCTTTAAAAACAAAACTGTTTTTTGTGAGAATTTTCCTGTTTACTTATCAGTTTTTAGTGCCCTGAAAACTATTGGTATTATGTAATAGGCACTTATAATCAGATGTATATCCATAAGTTATGCATACATTGTTTGGTGCTTAATTTATTAGTCATTAAAATGTCTTGCAAAACAATAAATGCAAAAATTGCTTTCATTAAAAATCTGCATAATGTTCAAACTAGTCTTTAGAAATGCGAATACCTGAAATGAAATTGGTAATACTTAAGAAATGCCTGTTTATTGGTTTTAAAAAGTTTAAACCTATTTAGAAATAATATTATTCCAATAAAAATATTCCTCTTTGTATGGTGGAGGAGAGGTGAAAGTCATAATGTGTGCAAATGTCAATAATATATTTCAATTTGGGAGGCAACACCCAGCCTGGAAACCATTTACTGAATAACCAACAACTCTGCCATAGGTCACCCCGAGTGGTTCGCTAGGTTTGGGAACTTAGCGTTCAATTTGGTTCATTCAACCGGCTTCATGGGGTGAGGTTTGTCTGGATCTTTGCAGCGGATGAGTCTGCCCACTAGCTGCATGGCAGGCCAGATCAGAGCGACCTTTTTACCTCTTCAGTAGGACTTGCACTGCAGTGGGAGGGATAGATTCATACCTCCATCACTCCTGAACACACTGACCCCTTATATCTTTTCCTTCCCAGTTCTTCCTCCTTACTTTTCTTAAAAAGACCCTCCACACAGCATCCCATAAGATGATGTTGATGGAAATTATTTTCTTCAGTTACAAAACATACATGGGTATATTTGGTGACATGAGAATTCCCTTCTGCTGCAAATCTTCACCTTGGTTGGATAGGGTTCTATCTTCACAGTGAAAACTAAAATTTAAAAAAAAAGTCAAAACAAAAGATTCATGTAAAAAACATTTTTTTATGAATGCAACTCCCCATGCCATCTCTGCTTCACACTTTTTTTTTTATTTTAGCTACTATAAAATAATTGAACATACAAAATATAATGTGAATTTAATTAGGTATTGTATTACTTAGTCCTAGTAGGGCACGAGGCAGACTAAAGTTGTTGTCTTTTATGTCGTTTTTAGTGTCTTTATTAGGCTTTTTTCATTTATATCTTTTAGCCATATTTTTATTCTCGATTTGTAGGTACTCATTCAAATTTTGTAATAGTTTAATGTCTTAGGGAAGGAGGTTGTGGAGTTTTGTTGCAAAGTGTTTCTTTGCCCAAATTTTTTTTTATAACTTGGGATGTTTTTTTATGTCATTTTTATTCGATCTAGTGTGATGGATGCACGATCTAGTGGAGGATTCAGTATTTTTAAATATATCTTCAACAATATACTTTTGGCATATATTCATTGTACATTTGGTATGTCAAAGCTGTTGAAAATTTCAATCGAAGGCGTTCTGATGTAATTGGTAAGGTAGGTAATCGAAGGGTATTTTCAGTATGGTCTTTTGATTCCTCTTTGAATTGTATTCAGGTTTTGAATGTACTTATGTGTAGCAGATCCTTATCCTATAATTCCATATTCAATTCGAGAATGACAACTTATATAATACTGACTATTAGACGTGGGCAAAATTGAATGACTGAAATAAATGAATTAATTCATTCTTGTGACACACTCGATCTGGTTCTCAATTTCAAAATTTATTCTTCGTTCCTTACATCCTAAATAATAATTTTTTAATTCGCTTTTATTTTACTGTTAAATTATTGTAATGAATGTTGTGTACCGTAAACGATTTAAATATTTCCTAGGTATTTAAATATTATTCTATAGGATGCGAAGTTACCGAAGTATTATGCAGGACTCCGAAGGTATTGTAAGTCACGTAAAGAATCCCTCCCCCGCGCCGTAATTCATAAAATAAAAACCTGTGTCACCGGCCCAAGCGAAAACAGCCGAAACAGTTCCCAGTTCCGAGCGACCGCCACGTGTTACTTTCCAAGATGCAAGGAATTAATTACATGTATTCTCTATTCACACAGAGTCATAGTCCCGGGGTCCGACCGTCCGACGCAGTCCGACGTACCTAGTCTGTCGCTACCGAGTTTGTCCGGAGCGAGATCTCTGTTTCACTTATACAAGAATCAAAACAATATTGTCTTTTTCAGTTGTGACGTCATACGTCCCAAGTCCGAGATCTATATCACACGCTCTCACTCCCGATTACGTTCCGAATCTCATTTCTCAGTCATACCTAGTCCCATATCTAGTTTCCTGTTCGTACTAGGTCCGCAGCTCGCGAGTTAATAAGTCACTGCAAGGCAAGACACAAGACACTGCTCAAAAGTTACAATTCATTCTCAATGCCTGCCGCAAATCCGTTTGGGAGTGCAGTGCGATAACCCCGAGCCGTCAATTTCATTACATCGTAGGTCGAAAACTTCCGATTTCGAGCCCTGCGTAAGTTGGGTAGAATGCGTTTTATATTCGATCACACTAAGCGGAACTATTTTAAGTTTAATAAATAAAATAAAATTAGTAAAACTGTTTCATTTTAAAAATACATTTTTTCTATCGGTTTTATTTGTCATAATATCACACATAAAAAAATTTAAAACCCCTCTGTCGTCGTTTTCGTCGATCAGTACAGTTTTTCAGGTAGAAAATCAAAATTTAGGGCTTTAAACTTTTATGAATGTCTAAATTTTTTTATTTTATTATTATATATATATTTTTTTTTTTGGGAATTATATGAATTAAAGGATTGAAAATCAGTTCACAAGGCCAAGGGAATCCGACTGAATCGTTTCACTACGGTGAATATAAAGCGGAGAAGGGTTTCCGGATAGTTCCTGTGAACTCAGGCCCAGGCAATGAGCTACATAATTGTTTTATATCCCATTTTATTCATCACTTTGATAAAAGTTGTTAATACTGAATATAATTATACTTACAAAATTTTTACAACTAATTTATCTGTTTTCCTGTCTTTTGTACTGCCTTTTGCCTATAATTTATTTCATAATCGACTGAAACTGGTTTTACAGCTGATAAATTAGTATTCATGGATATTGATTTTGTAAATAAAATCATATCACAAACATTATTTTATCTGTATATTTTATACATACCAATCCTAGTGCCTTATTTATTTACAGTATTCTCTTCTTGGTATCAGCCTACAAACTGAATATTGTTGTTGAAAATTCAACAATGAAATTTTCAATCAATGTATTTTGTCAGGTGAATGGATTGGCTGCCGCTGCAGGCTGCCAGCTGGTAGCGGCATGTGATATCTTGGTTTGCTCTGAGAGAAGCTCATTCTCAACTCCTGGGTAAGTTAGATTATTTTCCAATGAAAAAAATCAAATATGTACAGCAATACCCCGAGTTACATAGCATGTAACGTAACTAAATTCGCAGAAATGTAAAAATAAATTCTCGAAATTTAAAAAAAATAATCTAATAATACCAAGCATGTGTAAATTCCTGGGAATTTATTTTTGGGGAATATTCCCGAAATGGGAAATATTGTGAGAATTTTCACCTAAATGGTGAAATCCCAGAGTAACAAATAATAATAATTGGATAATTTGTAGAGCGCCGTTTTTATGAGAAATCACCTCAAGGGCTCTATACAATTCACAAAATGTTGATATTTGCGGCCTGCCGATAATTGTGTGATGTCACGTTACATGCAATGACTAGCGCGGCACTGCCAATAGAATTATGACTTGTGTCTCGTGCGACTTCTGGAGGTGATTCTATGCGGTGATACAAGTAAAAATTATAAATAAAAATTTTCGAAATTGTTTTTTTTTTCCATACAGTTTGAAAAAAGTTACTTTTCTTTCTTTTATTATCATGTAGAATCACATTCCGAATTTAGTGCACTTTACCTCTAGCCACCTTGTATAAGCATTTTCTTATTTATATATGTTATATTATACTTGCAAATTTCAAATTACTTACTTACTTAGAACTATGTTTATCCAACATCTGACAAATGCCTTTGCTATGTTAGCCAGCTGAGACTTTATGTTAATATTTTTGTTTTAGTGCCAACTTTGGAATATTTTGCTCAACTCCAGGCATAGCTGTAGGAAGGTGCGTCCCTAAATCCACAGCAATGCACATGTTGTTGACGGGTGAGATTGATGTTAATGTAAAAATACTAAACAATAGAATTCAAAGCTCATTTTTATTATTTATAAATAACTTTAGTACACATAAAATATAGAATAATCAAGAAATTATTATGATGTCTCATCACACCTTTCAATGGCAAATGTAATAAGCTGAAAACATAATATAATTGCATAAAATATCACAAACAAAGAAAACAGAATGCCCCAGAATTTCACGCTGTAATAAAAAATGCAAAACGACATCTGTGTGTGTGAAAAATTCTTCAGTCTTATTTGACACAATCAGGAATATATATGTATATGGAATTGTACCTCTTGGTTCACAAGAAAATTTAAATCTTTAAGATTTAGCATAAAAAATGTGTAATTGTTAAACAGTTGCACAGGGGTTCATAGCTTTCCTAGGCCAAAGAAAGTGATAAGACTTAATGCGTACATAAAATACTAAACTCCTAGATAGTGGATGCCCCTGATAAATTACATTGTTTAATTGACAGCCACGCTGCAGTGTTGGACTCCTGGACTTAAGGTCCCCTTCATTTACATTATAAAAGTAACATAACATTGCAGGTGTTCCGCTAAGCGCACAGGAAGCGTACAACAGCGGTCTCGCCACGAAAGTAGTCCCAGAGGATCAACTGGATGCGGAAGTGGACAAGATATGTGAAGCCATCAAAATGAAGAGCCGCACTGTTATTGCTCTGGGAAAGCAGTTCTACTACAGACAGATGTCGGTGAACGTAAAGGAGGCGTACAGCCTAGGGGAAGATATAATGGTAAGCAATATTAATTTGCCCGATGGACAGGAAGGAATCAATAGCTTCGCGCAGAAAAGAAAACCAAAGTGGGGACACTAAAAGAATCATACTGATAATTTTACTTACTGTAAAAATAATCTAGCTAAAATGTATTTATGTATTTTTATAAATATCAAAAACTCTTACAATATTGTATCATTGTACCAAAATGTAATTTTTTAAACATGTATAAATAAAACTTTATTGAAAATAAAACACATTGAAATTGATATTTTATGACACAACTGATGCTGGCCATAGACTAACATCCTTACACTTAACAAGTCTTTACCTTCAAACCTTCAACACATTCACCGTCGTGAGATTTTACTTTAGTCACACCGTTCCATACTGTCATGTAAATGTACATAAAATACATAAGATTCAATAATTCAATGCATGGTCTGCCAGTGAATGCATCAAAGGGATAGTAAAAGCATTAATAGATTTAATAAAATTTCCTGTATTCAAATCTATACAAAGTGAATTAAAAAGAATTTTAATTTAAGTTTCTGAAAATGATTTCTTAATTAGTTATCAGTAAAAACTGGGTATATGAAAAAATTAATGTAAATTCAACAAAGTTACATTCTGTAAATAGTTTAATTGAATGGTTCCCGGCATCGTAGCTACACAAACTACACGGAAATCACAGTGAGATGCTTCAGAATCATTAGTTTATACATTTTTGGAATATTCTCACAAACCAACACATTTACCAAATAGAAAATGTAAATGTTTTGACTTTGGTAAACCACTGTGTTGAATGTACGGTGACACTTGGGCGGAACTTCTCACTTTTTGGCTAATTCATTGGACAGCCAGTCCAGGCCTTCGTACAGTCCCTGCCCCTGGGTCGCGCAGGTTGACTGGATATACCACTGGAAACAAGAAACCACCGTCATGTTTCTAACAAACAAACTGGAGCCACCACGATCCATCACAAGTTTTAACAACATATCCTTAAACATATATACCATATATACCTAATAATTAAAGCGAAGTAGGTTTAAAAAGAGGCTATTAATTTTTGGGGTATTATGCCGTGTTACGCTATCTCCTTCTTTAGCCAACGTTTCGGACACTGTTGTATTAACACATCTGCCCTGATGATGGACACTGTAACGTTGTCCGAAACGTTGGCTAAAGAAGGAGATAGCGTAACACGGCATAATACCCCAAAAATACTTTTGGCCGTGAAAATCTAAAATCATATCAGGCTATTAATTGTTTGAGCAACAATGTATCCATATGGATATGGCGGCACAATCTGATTTCTCTGAACGAATCTGAAGAAACCACTCATGATAACTTAAATACTATTTTGATCAATATATAAACACATTAATAATAATAATTGGATAATTTGTATAGCGCCGTTTTTGTGAGAAATCAGTCTGGCACGACTGAACAATTTACATAAACATCATTTTGCAAAAAACAAACAATTTACAAAAACATCATTTTGCAAAAAACAAACAAGTTACAAAAATACAATCAGCTGGAGAAAGGCGAGAATTTTGAGCACACCAAGAGTTAATAATAAAATGTAGTCATTATTAGTATTGCAGTAAATAAATATCTTATCACTGTAAACATCTAGTTTGAAATACAAACTATTTTTCAAATATATTTAGACGGTTGAGCTGTTTTTGCATAATAAAACTATTATAAATTAAAATGATTTAATTACAAAATTTTGTGATGTAATAATCTAGCCATGACCGTATGAGTAATTCCAATTACCTTTTTTAAAGATAATATTAACAAATGATAAATACAATAGTTATTAATTAAGTTCCAAACCGTCTGAAGGTGGTTATTATTCCTTACAAAGGCATTATTTCTTTGTGCAGAATTGACTCAAATAATATTTGCACTTTGCTTAGCCGTCAAAATAACAAAGACAGAAAGTATAGATGATGTGGCCATATGTGTAATGACTCACCACTGTCATGAATTTACAAAAATATAATAACATTAGCGGATGATACTCACATGGCGGTTGCGTAGGCTGTTGAGGTTGAGCTTGTTGGTGAGTTCCGCGGCCGTCATGGCATTGGGTAGATCTTGTTTGTTGGCAAAGATCAAGATCACAGCATCACGCAATTCATCTTCTTTTAACTAAAAACCAAGAGACAAAAATTAAATTAAATTTAAAACAGAATGACGAAACAGAATTGAGACAAGGACAGGAGATTTTTAGAATTAGTCAGATAAAACATAATATTTTTGTTGAAAAACATGGAGGGAAGAAAAAAAATAACTGCGGACAGTAGTACGTAAAAGCTAAGTATAACAAAATAAATAAGTATAGCACAAGATTTTTGCACTTCCTTGTAACGAACCATGTTTGCCAACTCATTTTCCGCCTCCACCACTCTGTCTCGATCGTTCGAGTCCACAACAAAGATGAGGCCCTGGGTGTTCTGGTAATAATGGCGCCACAGGGGCCTGATCTTATCCTGGCCTCCCACATCCCAAACAGTAAAGCTTATGTTTTTGTATTCCACAGTCTCCACATTGAACCCGATAGTTGGAATAGTGGTTACAATTTCACCGAGTTTTAGCTTGTACAATATCGTAGTTTTACCAGCGGCATCCAACCCGACTGAAAATAGAGAACACCGATTTATTATCAGATATTACGATACCACAACAGTAAAAACTCAAAGCCCATACAACAAAGGATAATAATAATTGCGTATATCACGTTTGAAATGACAGCAGACAAGGAGTGACGAGGAAACATACCCATCAGAATTCTCATCTGTTTTTTACCAAACAGTCTGGTGAAGACACTTGATATTGTTAAACCCATTCTCAAATATTAAACGAACAACAATAATAACAAATAACGCAACTCTTGCTTGCCACGTTCAAAGATTATAAGAATATCGAAAGAAATAAAAGCCGCAAGACATTCGGCGTTGTCAGAAGAGTGTTGCCAGATAACCAATTGATATGACGTATTCCCTGCTTACGTATTTACCTACTTACGTGTAAAATAAATATTACTTGTTTTAGGTAGATACTTTGGACAAAGTAAAATAACAGTGTCTACAAACTAATTACTAGAGAACAAAAATTAATATATTATATACAAATTAATAACAAATGATTTTTTAAACCGTTACATACCTGTACAAAAAAGAGAAAAAGTTCCATTAAAATATTTACTCTGTTGTTTCCAGACCAACCACTGGGAACCGGGAAATATATTTTTTGTAATGGTAGCACAGCGCATAAAAATATCATAGACTACAAAAAAAGGTGTCAATGTCAAAAGAAGTGTCTATTGTCTGTTTTCTGTGTTTTGGCGTCTTGCATTATTTTGATTTTTTAAATATTTATTTACGTGTTTTGACAGTTACGGATTACATTACCCTATAATATGGAAGATTTTAAATGTGAGTTATTATAGTTAAAATCATTCTAGTTCCTGCAAATAATATGATATTGTGTATTTGCTTCAAAGGTAATAATTTATTCTTATCACCCTTTTTGGATTATTTTCAATTTTGTACTGATGTTGAAAATATTTGTTTCCAGGGACGACAGAGTTAACTCAAACCTTTTTGCATATTCGTTTACAAAACGATTGGCTTTTTACGAAAAAGAAGCAAGCATGGAAGTAAGTGAAAAATTCAATGTTTGTTTTTATATTTAATTTAATTTGAACATTCCAAATTCTCTCTCACTATGAGTCACTCTTATTATTTAGTTTTTATTTTCGGTAATTATTGGATATAGATGGAAACGGTTAATACGCACTTTTTTTTAAAACACTCTTTTGATTCACCTTAATGACATTAAAAGACAACTATTTGCATTGGGGGCAGTGGAAAATATTTAATTTTAAATTTCAATTACGTAAAATTAAAATTAGCTTTCGTTCTGTGAAATGTGACCGACATTTTCAAAAAATTTTGTCAAATGTCATTTTGTTATGTTAGTATTCTTGATACTATACGAAAAACAACGAGCGGCTAGATTTTTTTTTTTTTTTTAGTGTTCAAAAAATAAAATTCCGTCTAATTAGTACCTACCTAATACGCATGCATTGCATGCATTGTGATTAAAATTTATTAGCTTGCATGTTTTCTTACCACAAATTTTTTTTTTTATGACTATTTCTGTGATGATATAGCGCCTGCTCGTGTCAAGGCAAGAAAAACATCCCAGTTTTCAAGTATTTTAGTGGCTACGCTAGGTTTGTGTAACATGGTTTGTGATACAAAAGAAAGTGTCCCCTTTACAGCGCCTGCGTATTAACCGTTTCCATCTATATCCAATATTTACCTTATTTTCTAGTAAATATGTATGTAATTGGACTAAATCCACCTCTAAATGTTTATAACAGATTTATGAGTTATTAGCGGAAATTCGCATGATTATAAACAGGATTATAAACCATATTAACCATGTTTTAATTTGCAGAGACTTACATAAAATTGTTATGCTAAATAATTACTTCCCAGCCAACGTAACGGTTGGTCACTTGAGAAAAAAGTGGGATTACACCATTGATGTAAGTTCTATATTATCATTCTAAAATTATATTGTATTATTTATTTTTGAGGTAAATAATTTTACACTAAAATTGTTATTTCTATCTTACAGGAGTATCACAAGTCAGTGGCACAAAACAATACAAATTGGATTTATTATGACATTATTCACAGTTATCTCGGAAATTCAAATGGAATGCAAGCATATCCTAATTGTGAGTGCTTAATTTTTTAATAAAATTATTCTTAGGCACCATTTATATAAAATATGGCGTCTTATGTCACCACGACTTTGATATTTGTGAAGTAATTTCCTCACAAATTAACCCAAAATGTGGCAAGTAACAAACACTTGTGTTTCCAGTAAATTGTCAAGAGGCTAGACTTTGCACCACACGCGGAACGTTTAGGTATTTCATTGACTCTATTGATTCTGTCCCGCTCAAAATAAGCTAACACACACTTACGATACATGCGAATGCAAAACGTGCGAATGGGACAACTGCCTTAAACTCTCATATTTGCATACAGAAATAACACGAAAAAGGGTTTCGGGAGAAAACATTTTTCTGCACCCAAACTTTCACAAAATTGTAATTTAAAAACAAAAATTTGTTTTCAAAAGAATAAGCTATGTCCTAATGTTTTTATAATTTTGCAATTCTTTATGAGAATTGAGTTAGCAGCACTTTGTCCTTAAATAATATTTTCTGATAAATTATACATGTTTTTTTTTTTTTTTTTTAAAAGAAAGACAAACATTCCCGGGTTACGAATAACCCAACAACATTTGAAAATCTCCTACTACCACCACACTAAGCGGAAGATGTTGCTTGTGTTGTGATGGAGGACTTAGCCAGCCGAGGAATCGAACACGGAACGCCTGGGTGGGACCCAAACGTGATGCCCACACAACCACTGACCGGTCATGTTTGACAGTGAATGTTTACGTTAATACGAAACGCATCAAAAATTTAAAAACATACCGACATAGCTTTCACCTTCTAGATGGCAATATTAAAAAAAATATTCGTTTCGTGCAATTTTCGATGTAGAAAAGTGTTTTTTCCCGGGTGTCCTTTTTGTATGGGCCGAAAAGCTTAGTTCTTAATTCAAACATTGTTCATGTACGACAAGGAAAGACATCAATAATTATGTGTGTATGAAAAAATACATATATAAGACTGGGCAACGTTTCCATATTTCGTTGCGGCGAATTACTACATTCTACATCACGAGTGTGACTGAGATGAGAAGATACATTTACTCGCTTACACTAAGACGAATATGGAACGCTGTATGAGATGACCTACTGACAGTAGATTGCCCTTTTTATACTTATGTGTTGCTACGTTCGACGTCTAACTTTATTTTATTTAGACATTTACTGTTTTCAGGTAGCTAAAATCCTTGTGAATGATTTATTATATTTTTATAGAGATAATAATTACTTTGCTTTTATTTACGAATGGAAAGAAACTTGATGAAATCTGTGTTTTGCTCTTGAATGATTTTTGCCCCTTTCAAAAGCACAAGAAGGCATTTTTCACAAAAAATTGCCTAGAGGGAAGTTTTTGTGGCAGCTTGTGACAGCTTGTCTGAAGAACGAACATATGTTATGAAAGATAATAAACATAGTAAATCTCAAGAATGTCCACTGGACCTAGTTCATTGAACCCATGCGCGTTGTCTCAGTAACCTGTCTTCACTTTTTAATTGTTTTTTTTTTTTTTTACATTAGCTCCACACAGGAGGCTCTAAGTAAAAAAATTCCCTCAGGGCCTATGTCATATTTGGGGATGCTGTGTGGAGGTTCTTTTAAGAGAAAGGAAGGAGTGGAAGTTCTGGGAAGGAAAAATGTAAGTGGAGTCGGTAGGAATCTGGGGTCAATGTGTCCAGGAGTGACGAATGTATGAATCCATCTCTCCTACTGCGATGCAAGGTGATGGGTCAAATGAGTCCGGCTGGAGAGGTCTAAAGTCGGTCTCCCTCAACCAGTCTCTCCCGATCCGGCTCGCCAAGCAGCAGGTGGGCAAACATCCGCCACCTAGACAAACTTCACCGCATGAACCCGGATAGCCCTGCTAAGTTATGAAACGTAGCGAATCACTTGGGGTAACCTATGGCAGTTATCCAATAAATGGTTCACGAAGCGGCGGTACCCATACCCGCCTCCCAAATCGACATAAAATTGCCTCGTAAATTGGCATTTTCGCGACAACTCCAAATTTGTCAAATAATATTATTATAATAATTGGATAATTTGTAGAGCGCCGTTTTTGTGAGAAATCTCCTCAAGAGTGCTGTGTTATTATTATTATGTATAATATGTATGCATATCTTTTTTTCAGGGACCAATGAATGGATTAAAAAATTAATAGATGTACGGACAGAAAAAGAAAAACTTTTTACTCCATCAAATGAATTCGAGGCATGGAAGTAAGTTTTATCAAAGTTTGTTTTCAACTTGCTCTAACAATTTTTGTGACTCGTTAGTCTGAAGCTACTTGATGGATTGCTAGAAGAGGTTTATGAAGGCTTTTTTTAATTTCTAGTAAACTTGTATGTTTTGTTGTTATTTTGCAGTGAGGTGGATTGTTGCCTTAGAGCTATGGGACTACCAATTGAATGCAGTGTGCGAAAAATAGATTTAATGTGGTGTAAACTTTTGAAGATCTTTAAAGTGAGTTGGAAAAAGATATAAATAATTTAAGAAACATAGTAAAATTTTGCACGTGTATTTCAATAGAAGTTAACTTGAATGTATTCGTGCTTGTTGAGCTAAAATCTAAACAAAATTAAATGTTACTTTTCAGTCAAAACACAAATTTTACAAATATGGTAAAACCTCCGAACACAAATGGCCATTCTATGAAGGCATCAAGGATTATTTTGAAAAATATGGCTCAACAGCTTTTCCTGCCATTCAGGGCACAAAGAGGAGAAGGAGCGAAGTGAAATATAATGATTCGGATGATGAATGCCTCATTGATTTGAAAAATAGTTTAATATCTGCAAAAAAAGAATTTATTCAAGTAGAAATTCCTGAAAATGATGAAGAATTTAGGTGTAAGTAGTTTTTACAGTGTTATTATATTATTTTTTGTTCATGTTAACAAATTAATAAAAACATAATTTAGATGTAACATTACTTAACCCTTAGAGGTACTTTAGACTTTTTTGTTTAATTCGAAATTTTGAACTAATTGACAAAAATGTCGGTAAATATGATGTTATTCAAATTTTTAATGATGTTTTCGGCAGCGGCAAATAGATGGCAGTATTAGTTACTTCATTATAATATTATTATGTGTTATTTTAAAAACCTCACTGCTCCTCTAGGAAATTAATTTTTTTGTATGTGTGCTCACTAGGATGCCACAATTCCGCTAAGGGGAAAGTGATCTGACACAATTCACGACCACATGCCAAATTTTCGAGTTAAAATAGGACTTTGCTATAATTATGAGAAATTTTTGATTTCTTTAAGGGACCCCCCAATGGACTGAAAGCTTTATTCATATTCGTCTCCAAAATGAATCACTCTTCAAGCGGAAAAAGCAACCTTGGAAGTAGGTCATTTTAAAAGTACAAAATATTGTTTTTATTTTAGATTTATAGTAAAAATGTTGTGCATACATATTTCATTTACAACCAGATAAAGTTAAATCTTTTTTCTTTTCTACCAGAAATCTTCACTCTATTATGATGGAGAATGGATTCCCGGAAGGGATAACTATTGGACATATTAGGAAAAAGTGGAGTTTTACTTTAGAGGTAAATAACTTATTTAACCAGTTGAGGTATGTTTGGATTCCAAATATCCAAAGTAACAAATTCCAGTAACGCCGTTCTTCCATGGAGCTACGTTCAAGCGACGCGATCGCCGCTCGTCTGAGTTTTTCATACTATTATTAGTGTTTGAAAACGCCGCTAGGCGCTACACTAGCAAAATTGTATGAAAAGTAGCGGTAGCGTCGCTTGTGAGTAGCTAAGTGGAAGAACGGCGTTAGAGTTCTCTTACGTTGCTTTGTATTGTTTCAGGAATATAAAAAAGCAGTAGCACTGAATAAAACAAACTGGATTTATTACCCTTTAATGCACAGTTATTTGGGTGATGTAAACCCTTTGGCTACTTTCAAGGGCTGTAAGTTTTTGATGATTTTATTATGTATTAATATAATGCACTTATTAACGACCAATCTTGTGTTAGTAAAATAACTGTCTCCAATTTATTACTTTTATTTTAAGGGTCTGACGATTGGATTAAAAATTTTATTCAAGTCATGATTAAAAATAATTGCATTTTTATGAATAAAAAACTGGATGAAGACGAATGCTGGATGTAAGTCTATTTTATACTTTTATTTTTAAACTAACAGAAATCTAAACAATTCAAATGTTTTATTTATATTCAAATTTTTATAAGAAAACTCTTTTTTAATGTTTAAAAGTCCTTTTTGTTTATTTATTTCAGAATTATTGAAACTCATCTGCGGAAAAATGGTTTGCCTACTGAATGCAGTGTGAGAAATCTAAAATCGATGTGGTCAGCACTAAAAAAAGCATTTAAGGTGGGAGTTTTTAAAATTAATTTTATTATTTGAAAATTATTACGCGGTATCAATCATTTCTGCAACTCCCTCCTGATATATTTATACTAAGATGTGTTTTTGTATCGTTTATCCAATATGTTTGTAAGCTTGGCTTTTTCTTTTTTTGTACAATTTCAAAATGAAAGTATTGCAAGAAAGTACCTCCTAATCTTGTTATACTATCTTAGACAGATTCGTTGACCCACGCCAATTTTAGCCTTGAAAAATAAGATTCGTATTATTTAATTCTAGGAAAATCATAAATACTCAATGAAAAACAATAGTTTTCAAATCACCTGGCCATTTTACGATGACATGAAACAGTTTCACGAGAAATATGATTTAATTAGCGCAACTTTGCCTCGTTCAAAAGCTTCAGAGAAATTGAAAGAAATGGTTGAATCTGATGACAATCTTTTTGATGGTGATGATTTTGATATTCCCGAGGAAATAAATGATGTTAAGGATGAGGTACTGAGCATGACCTGCAGGGCGTGCCTGGGGACTTCTGAACTGATGTTTCCTCTCTTCGCATCGGACGGGGATGTGCCATTATGTGATAAGATTATGGCTTGTACTTCAGTCCAGGTAAATATTAAAACAACGCTATTATATTTTTATTTTTTATAAAAAAAATTTTTTTGCATATAATTATATAGGTAGGTACCCGATTTAAGGTCTCCAGGGATTTAACCGTTTCACCAAATTCCCGTTTGTGTGCAGAATAACATTTCCACGTGACATTCTTTTTGATAGAAATAAAATTTTCCAAATCTTTTCCTAATTTTTTTTGGTGGGCATCTAACAGAAGGGTTTGGAACTCGGATATAACCACAGTTACTGGGGGAGTTCAACTGTTTCTAATCATTTTACAACGTGTCAATCCTTTTGTCCAGTCTTCTTTCATTCCATTGTAACGGAGATTTATTTTTTAATACGTATGTTTATTTTAATTTATAGATTACCCAAAAAGATTGTCTTCCAAAATGTTTGTGCCAAAACTGTGCTAATGAACTAAATGCAGCTTATCGATTCAAAAATAAATGTGAGAAGACGGATCATGTCCTCAAAACCAGTTGGCAACATCGTCAGAGTCAAATTATTAAGAATGAAATGGTCACAGTGGATCCAGTCACCGGTGAAATGGAAAACTACCAAGACATTAATGCTGACTGTTCTATGGATTACTACAGCGACAATGACTTGCGAGATGTTATTATGAAGAAAGAGAATTTGGATAACTTGAAATCAGAAATGAAAAATAACCTGAAGAAAGAAAAATTAAAAAGGGTAAAAAGTAAGATAAAACAGCACTTGCCAAAAAAAAAACCCGTTCGAAAAAGTAAAAATAGTATCATGTATCCAGTCGTTACAAAATCTGGTGAGACTGTTTATAAACGGAAATACATTTATTGGAAGGTTTGTGAAATTTGTGGGAAGCCCACGCAGAGGATGAAGGAACACTTGAAAAGCCACTCAGAGGTCAAGACTCATAAATGCCATCTCTGCCCCAAGACCTTTACTTACACTGCTAGTTTACAGACTCACTTAAAAACTCACGATCCAACTCCGCTTAAAGTATGCCAGTTGTGTGGAAGAGAATTCAAAAGGAATCTCACTTATAAAAGGCATCTCATGTATCATGCCAATGAGAGGAACTTCTCCTGCGAGACTTGCGGCAAAGCATTCAACACCAAGGACATCTTGAGGATCCATATCAGGTCTCACACCGGAGAGAGGCCCTATTCTTGCAAGGTCTGCGGGAAGTCTTTCTACAGCAACGGGTGTGTCAGCAGACATCAGAAAGTTCACAGGAAGGTTCACAATCCCTGAGATGCACGCATACTGAATGTTTCTGTACCTACTTACATGAAACTGTGCCAAACATTTATTAAAATTATATTTTAATACTTACCTATCGTGATTATATTATTTCATTATGGTAGTTTTCTCTTACCACAATTGTGCAGTATTCGCATGAAGCCTGGTGTTTGGGTTTACTTTAAAAAAATAAAATTCTTATTTAAGTAGGCATTCAGTCACTAGGAGTCCAATTTGGTAGGTTGTTGGAGAATATACATAAACATTATTCCACCCCAACTCAGGGTGCAAACAACGTGCTTGCCACACATTTTTACCGATTATTTGATGTGAGTAAACATACACCAGAACTAAAGTAGCCATGCTCAAAGGGCCTCATGGAAGCAATGGGTCCATTTATAATTTGACAAAAAGAGTAGTTAAAGTGAAGCTGTAATTTTGTGATTGTAGTTCTACAATCCTTATGCCATCTCGAGGAAACACTTGCCGCTCTGAAAAGTGTGTTATATATAATAAATAAAAAGCAGATAAGTTTTAAAATGCTTTAATTACAATTTTACTTACTACAAACATCGACTTACAGTAAAAGAACTTGACCAATTATTACTTAACAGAAATGCTCCATTAGCTGTTGTCGCTGCACAGCGCTGGTGCACTGTGGACTCAAGGACACCAAGCGGACAAAGCACAGTGTATACCAATTATGTTGCAGCAAATCGGATTTAATAGAATATTTGACCATTGTGTTTTGAATTATTAATGGGTGACAATTTGGAATGAGTCATGATACAATATGTGCATGCAATGAGGTCTAAAAGATGAAAAGAATGAATCTGTACAATGAAGGCATCCAATGGCTAGGGAAGCACATGTCCAATTTGTTTGCAACATAATAAAAGAAGGGGAAATTAAAACATTTTACGGCGATAACAAAAAAAGTGTTTTGCATAAAAAATTTTGTACTCTTAAGAGATTTTCACCTTTAACAGTTAATTCTCAGTCTTGCTTGCCATTCTGAATGAGTTCAGGGGCCCATTCGGCCCCGTGTCTAGTTATTGCTATCGGTGCAGTAATCTTCCTCACATCAACTGGGAACTAAAGACAAATAAAATCAGACGCACATGCACACTCACTAACACTGATTAATTATATATTTTTTTATAATTTTTTTACATTGAGGGGTTTACAATTTGTTCAGAAATTTCTATTGGCTCGAGTTTTCAAAAAATTTAGTAGCCAGAAAGTGTGAATTATTCTAAAGCTTACCTGAATTTGGTGGAAAAATTTCCAACTTATATAAAATAAAATGAAATCATCTTGCGCTAGACGGGTGTATAAGATATATAATAATATGGTCTTTCAGTCAAGAAATACAATTAAGATATTCTCTCTATACTTAAACATACAGAGACAAAGTATATACAATTATTTGAAGAGCTTTAATTGGCTAATATTTAACACTATAAGGTAATGCTAGCTTGGTGTATTTGTCATTATATTAAATAGCTTGGTTTTGTTTGTTTGGGTTTAAAGAGGACACGTGGTTATAATATAGGTGGGGCGGTGGCGGTAGCGGTTGCGATGGCATTCACCACTCTTCCTCTGAACCGAGCGCTCCTTCACTCATGTCACACTTTCAATGTACAAAAAATACAATATTCATTTTGGAAGAAGTCTATTTGGAATAGAATCACTGCAAAAAGTGATCAAATTAAAATAAAATTGAATTTTTAAAAATTGGTAAAATATTTAAGTAAAATCATTTGCACAAATCAAATTAATGTACTTTCGGCAATTTGCCTCGTATTAAAATATATGTCACAGAATCATACTTGTATCAATTTTATTCAAGTCTCTTTGAAAAGGAATTTTACAATCTACTGGAGATTTATCAATGGAAAAATTGAAGACACATCAAAATGCGGCAGGTCATTAGATATTAAGTCTCTTAGGAATAAAAGCTGGCCTTCTTTCACTGGCCACCGTGAACTATGAACTGTTCCCGTTACTCAACTAACCAACACACAATTCAAATCAAATCACAATCCTTCACTTAAACCTTAAACGCCATAATGTTCATTTACAATATACTGTTCTTCATTGGTAAAAAATATATGGGTCGCACCACACTCACTATCTGCTTGCAACTGTCAAATTAACTGGTAATTCCATCGCGCGCATAAGTTCACCTATTAATAGGAATATTACTTTATAACACCAAAGACTCGAAATACGTCAGAGATCACACTACTTCACTGTTACGTGTCCGCGGAACTGAATCCTTTCATTTCAGGTAGAAAATAATCACACCCGACGCCATGAACTGCTGGATTACTAGTATTGTACTTATTCCTTCTACTTAATAAGACATCGTCGTCGTCCGACGAACTCGTTGCTCCAATTTGAAAATCTAATATTTAACACATCATCGTCGAGATAGATAAAAAAATAATACAAACTTCCCATAAACGCACATATATGGGTCGACTGGTGATGTTGAATATGTACATAAGCGTTAGGTTTGAAAATTCCCTTATTTATCTCAGTTCCGCGAGCGCGACGAGGACGCTCGTATTGGCGACGGCTCGCCGTGTGCTGGCTCCGGGGGGCGGGAGGCCTCTGCTGGGGGGGCGCGTGTGTTAGGAGGCACGCGGGTCACGGTACAGCAGGTAGGTCTGCATGGCGTGCGGCAGGTTAAGGCGCGGCACCACCTGCTCCAGCCGCGAGCGTCCGATCCTCTGTCGGATCACGCGCCGACACAGGTCCAGCAGGGGGAGGGGTTCGGCTGTAACACACACACATACTGCGTTAGACCACAACATTCACTCCACAACATTATACCATAGCAGTGCCAATTCAAGTGAAACTTACGGTCAAGGCCACCGATGTATTTCATGGTGATCTCTGCATGACCCCACACGGCTGACACGATAGGGTAGAGTTGCTTGCCTCGAAGCCCTCGGAATGCTGTTCCGAGATATCTTCCTTCGGCGCAGAAGGACAATGTTCCTTCCTCCATGTCTAATACAGCCAACACCTTATCCGGTACTTGGAACATCTCATCTGGTTTTAAGAGGGAGGGATACGTGACGCCCGCATTGTTTTTACTGTCATGGTATAGTTTATTACGTCCTGAAAAAAATAATAAGATTCATCAGTACATAATAACGTTTTATGGATGTTAGCGGAAACAACCGATTGAAATTGATGATATTTAATATTGTTCAAGTGGTTTCTGATGTACTTATACAAGGTTTTCCCAAAAAACTTGTCGAGCAGAAATCATAAAATATATTTATTACAAACAAAGATAAGTGTTCTTGCATGAATAAAAAATCACATGGTCATAAATTCATAATGTAATAAGACAAAATTTAGAATGCACTTTGACTCAAGGCTAAAACTACCATTTCAATTTTGACTATTATAATAATTAAATGAATTCATTAGTGAGTTCCTACTACAATCATTATTTCATTAGCATGTTATGTGAAAACTAAGTTCATTTAGCATTGGCCACAAATGGCTGTAATACGTACAAAAGAGTCAAAGTTGATGCAAACTAACTTTTCAAATCTTGAGTCAGACTACCGGAAAAACATAATGAATAGTCAATAATTCTCACACAGATCTATCTCATCTAGAGTGCGAGCTGGGATATCAACTAACTAACTAACCATGGCGCCGTTACGGCATGTGCAGGCAGAGAGGACTGACCGTCCAACAACTCTGTCTTGACACACACTCCTTGCTTTAATCACATTCATACCACTCAAACACAATCTTCTGTTATTATGACTCTTGTACACTCCCGACTTATACCGTTTAGTTTTGCTTCATATATTCTCCTTACACTCCTTTCTTCGGCCATTCCTTTTCTACATGCCCAAACCATCTAAGCTTCCCTTTCTTACTCATTACGCTTACCAAGCCTTGCATTCTTTGCATTCCACATTTCTCACACGATCGATCTTATATGGTTTTACCATGTGGAAGTCTTCAGGTATCTCATTTCTACAGCATTCCGCTTTCATACTTCCTCAGCCAGTTCCATGCCTCACTGCTATACATCAGGGAAGGTACCTGCTCTCCATTGTGGACTCCTAGGTTCACTTCTTTGGACAATTTTGTTGTTAGCGCCTACTGCATTCTACTAACGGAGGTTAAAGGAGTTTCCTGCATTTAACCACCTTTCAATATCTCTCTCAGCCTTTTCCATCTCTCGTAAATGTACATCCCAAATACACAAACTCATCCACCTACTCCAAGTATTTATCTTTAACAACTGAATCCTCATGTAGATGAGCCGGTCTTTTAAGCTACCGGGAGAATATAAATGGTAAGGGGTAAAATCTCACCTAAGTCCCATCCCCAGCTGTGTTCTGTGGCGCCAACGAGGCTCTGGTAGCCGACGCTGTGCAGTTGTGCCTCAGCGGTGGCCACTCCGACCACGGCATGCGTGCCGCGCTGCCTCGCCGGCCATACCACTTCCCAGGCGTGCAGGCCCTTGGTGAAGCCCACTCGCCCACGTATACAGTCCGTGCTCTGCGCCACGGGGTGTCGGTGGAAGGTGAGCTTGTCATCTTCCTTCACGAATATGTTGAGAGATCTGGAAATTTTTACTTTTACATTAGACATTGAAAGTGTCATGAAAACGTTTAAAAAAATCGAATTCAGAAAATGGTTTTTTTTTTAATCCCTTGAATTTTTAATAACATTTTGTTGTATTCAATATAAAAAATCAAATAAAATAAAATACTTTTTTTTTAATTTGGGAGGAGGGTATGGGTACCGCTGCTCCGGGAACCATTCATTGCCGTAGGTCATCCCAAGTGATTCACTATATTTATGCCAGGGTTCATGGGGTAAGGTTTGTCCAGGTCCAGCCGGTTGCATCTGTCCACCAACCGGGTGATGGGCTTCATCGGGAAAGGCAGGTTGAGGGAAACACTTTGAACTAACCGGACTCTCTCGATCCAACGTCTTGCACCGCAGTGAGAGGGATGGATTCACACATCACCCCTGGACACAAATCTTTTTCCTTCCCAGAACTTCCTCTCCTTCTTTTACTTAAAAAGACCCCCCACACAGCATCCCCAGAGATGACATAGGCCCTGAGTTGGTAATGTTGAATATGTGGCATAAAGAGTGATTAGATTCAGGCGTAATATTATAAGTGTCCTGACAGGAAGGAGGTATGGAATGAGGAGTGTACCTATCGTCAGGGTTCCACGCGTGCTTCAGCTGCAGGTCCCTGGAGGCCGGCGGCACGTCCAACAGCACGTCCAGCCGCGCGGGCCTCGCCGGCTCTTGAGCCAGCTCACGGGGCACTACCGCCTTGAAGGGCGCCGCGCACTCGCGCGACACCGACTTTACACCTGCAACGATAGAACAACAACACCGATTAGAACACGCAACATAGCAAACCCTCTCCCACAGAAGGAAATAAGAGGATCAATTCGGATCATGGTTCTATTCAGTTTATAAAGCTCCACTGCTTTATTGCAGCACTCTTTGTTAGAAGGAAGTTGTGTTGAAAGCACACGGAGAAGAAGTTGAAACTTTGGTTCATTATCTACTTCGTAATCTTTCATTCTGTTCAGTTGCACATTCCTATAGTTCACTCTGACTTTAGTTAGTTCAATCTTAACTTCGGTGCCTGGTTCGCTTCCGTGCATTCATAATCAGTCGGTGTTACTGGATCGAGCGCAGATGTCACGGGCGTAGGTACGATCTCGCAGGTACAACAATAAATTGCAGGCACATTATATTAGTAATCTTAAGAAATAACGTTCAACCTTGACACAAATGATAAAAGATAATACACCCACACGTGAGACCTTTTCAAACCAATACAATAAATACTACAGCACTGTGTTCGCGCCCACCTCAAGTAATTCTGAATTGTGGCTTTCAACGGATTATACAAATCCACAAAAGGGAATTAAATATCACTGCTTGGACTTATTAATGTATTGTATTCCTACGAGAGAAATATTAAAATTCAACAAAATAACTATCACAGGGTAGTTAAATTATCAAAGACAGGAATGAACTAAAAAGCATGTAATGAATTCTGATATTTATTGTTTACGAGTATGAAAAAGATTATTTTAATCAAATCAGATGTTAAATATTAACTATCTAACTAACCGTCACGCCGTCTCCCGCAGGGGTAGGCAGAGAGGACGGACCACTAAACAACTCGGTTTTGGCACACACTCCTTGCCTCATTCACATTCATACATACTATTCTATTATTCTGACTCTTGACATGGCCAGACTCAAGTATCTTATTCACTTGATCGTGCCACATCTTCCTTGGGCGTCCTCGACTGCTTCTACCATTCACATTCGCGTCATAAATTCTCTTTACACCCATTTCTTCATTAATTCGCTCAACATGCCCAAACCATTTAAGCGTCCCTTTCTTTTTATCTTACTTATTACGCTTTTCATTGATGTTAAATATTCAATCGAATATACCAATACTTTGACAGTTGATAGTGGCCAAATTGTTGAAGCGACTCCTGTCAAATCTGTTGTCAATTGTTTAGTGTACGGCAAATCCCCGTGAAAGGTGACAGAGTTGAGCAACATGTGTAAATCATCAAATCTGAGATTTGATAAAAAAAAAGCATGGTTGTCTCGCGCGGTGGCGACGTGAACTGGCCACAGATATCGTGCGATTTAACGTCTTTAGACTTCACCTTCGGGGCTACCTTAGATCGCAAGTGTATGCGAAATTGCGAATATACCCCAAATAATTAACGTCCTCAAAATCAACATAACAAACGCCATCCAGATTCAGTCAGATTTATGAGACAAAGTCATTGAAAATACCTCCCGAATACGTGCCACCAAGCAAAGCTGCGGCGGAGATTTAAACGATGATTCCATAACCATACATAATGGCATCGATAGGCCTTTTAAACGAATAAAATTTTTCGATGATTTCTAACACACACTTTGTTTTATTTAAATTTAAACATAGGAAGCGCTTAATGAAAGATCCTTTACAAAGATTTTGATGTTTTATCTATTTATATTGTGCGTTGCTTATACCTATGTATTAATATTATACCTATATTATTGGCATTATACATTATACTTTATACAATTGTCTCGCGATTGTTATGAATATTATTGATAAATAAATATTCAAGTAATTTTCGGTTTATAAATTTTTGAGGATTTTTTAAAAATATATTTATTAACGCCGATTGACGGCTTTTACGCGGGAATTGTGGGTAGATACAAAATATACGATAATATAAGAAAAAATATAAGTATAAAATTATAAATGAGAAAAATACAAGCGGGAAATTGCATGAGAGTTGAAAAGAAGAAGTAAGTATTATTGTACATTGTAGTAACATAAAAGTACAAAGAGTCTGTTATAAATACAAAAATGTACAAAAAAAAAGAAAAACACACACGGGTACCTACATATAATATATATATATACAAGGTATTTTGAAAAGTGCTTAAGAAGTAATTATTAAGTAATTGATTTAAAATATGGTTCTACAAACATAACGTGTACGCTACGGATGCATTGAAGTAGGCATCTAATTATAATTATTCACATCTGTCGGTGACAACATTGCGTTTATTATTATTATTATTTGTATCGCAATAAGCCTTCACAATAGACTCTCAATCCGAATAAATAATTTACGTAATGTTACGCATCAAGGACGACCAGGACATTCAATCATTATTCGAGTTTTGCAACATTGTTTCAACCAATCTATCCGCATATAAGCCATTAATAAAATGATAATTGAGAGATTGAAACATTGTTCAAATACAATAAACTAAACTTGTATCGTAATAAAATGTCCACCCACAGATACATTACTTTAGAAATATACACAGATACAGTTAGCGATAATAAACAATAAAGCGCGCATAAACATAAACAGATGATTCAATATTTTAAAAACATACAAAAGATAAAATGTTATCTAAAAGTGCACCATATGGTCAACAACACAGCAAAGGAGACAGAAGATACCTACGAGCGAAATGTTTATTTAAATATTGAAACATTCAAAGCGAAATCTTACCTATTCTTTCACGAAACACATAATCGAACGAATCCATAGTACGGATGCGTATCTTCACTGTGGAGAGAATTTCCCCGCACACGTAAGACGTAGGTAAATAACAGAAATGCGAATTCGGGTATTTTGGAGTAAACGCGAAACACACCGCGGCTGGTCACCTAACTGGAAAAGCCTGTTTGGGCGAGCACATCTCAGAAGTCAGAACGCACTACCACTAGTTTGTGGTGTGTTATGTATATAGCGTGTCACAGGCCTGGGCTCTGCAAGGTATCGATGCACCAGATCGAGTATCGCGTATCACCGACTGACCATAAGCAGCGCTAACCTCCGAGGTTGGATGGTTACTTGGTTGGTTGGTTACTTGGTTGGTTGGTTTGATGTTGGTCAAAGCGAATCAGGCCACTCTGTGGTAGCAGCGCCCATCGACATGGAAGTGACGATCACGAGTGTAGAGCAGCAGGCCAGGATACCAAAAGGCGGGAGGTATGAATGATCAATGTTCACCCGAAGGCCTGACAGTTCACTAACAGCCGGTGCTAAGTGCATGAATGATAACGGAAATCGATCTAAATAAATGCTACACGCGAGGAGGATGCGACAGCATAAACCACGCGAGAACTTCAAAGTAAACGGTATCCATGGCCTTATGAATGTTACAACAGGTATTTACTTCTAAATTGGCTGCCTCATCTCCGTAGAAAACATTCAGGCCGCAAAACCAGCAGCTGGCAGCTCTGACATATCACTAACTGCGTAAAATAAGCATTTAAGGCAATGTTTACTGACCGTATCTAATACACAGGTTGCGGTCTGTTATCACAAAACCCCCTATTCGTACTATGTGTATTATATTGAGTAAGTAGGCATATTTGGCTACTAAGCATATTTCTATAGAAATAAAAGATTAGAAAAAATAATTAATGATTCACAAAATTACGAACGACCTCAAACAATCAATTGAAATATGTAAGAAGATTACGATACGAAATGAATGTACCACCCTCCCAGCTAGGAGTTATTACAGTACTTTTGGTCCTAGGAACACCTGCTCTGAGGATGGAAAGGGGGTTGGGATTTAAGCAGCCGATTTACTCAGAATTGTACAGCAACCTAGAATACCTAGATCATAACATTATGTATATAGGAAAATAGGATAGACAAAGATCGAGGAAAGGAGCGAGTATCGGCTAAACGTGCTTGCCTCCAAATCATATTATCGAAGATATATAATATACAGGATATGGTAAGAAATCTACACTACTAGTAATATAATAATCGGGCTAACGGCCTATAAATATGAAATACATAAATGAGCATTGTGGAGCAAAAGTCGAGCAATTGTGATAAATGTGTATCCCTCCATATATGTATATCCATACAGGTAGTTCGGTATTGAGCAACCCTTCATAAACGGTAACACTGGGAGTCTTATCACGTCCTGATATATTCGCCGGGCGAATGTTTATATATCAGGCACCAGATGGCTCGGACACCTTTCATGCCGCTTTACCACTTTACAAGAAAATGCCAGAGAGCACGCGATAGGTCGTACATTTCGTGTTATAATTTGATAACATTAAAATATTATTTCGCGTGGATAAGCTTTAGAGATTTTAGTAAAAGATTTATAACACCGTAGTAGAAAAACGCACACTAATGGATGGATTAATCACGACCGATCTATGAGTTGTCTCGATAGCTCAGTGATTTAGAATTGCGCTCAACGTTGTACAAATTCAAATTGCTGAACTTACCCGTGTGTGAACTGGTATTTGAAAAACAAATAAAATACATAAAAACTTTAATTTAAAACAAAAACTCATGTCACTATACCACGAATAAAACAAGATTCGAAATAGAAGACAAAAAACAAAATTAACATTATCAGACATTCTTCTGAAGCCATAGTCTTTTGAAGAATATTATTTCTCAGTTTGAGAAACATGTGATACAGTTTACGTATTCTTTTAATAGTTTGTGCAATATGTTCTGTTCATTTAATGTATTGATCTATGATACCTAAATATGTTCTTACCCTTAACCCTTTTATGTTATTTTTCTTACAGGTTTATTATAATCGAATACCTTATTTTATAACAACATTTCAAATCGAAATACGCACAAAACTCCTTGCTCGGGCGTATCTGCAAATCTTATAATGCCGCGATATTGACATTTTCCGCAGTACCCTTAAGCGCCTCCGCCCACTCAGGCAACTGAAAACTCTCAACTGCCAACTGTCTTTGTATGACAATGTGATGGCCCGCACACTTCATAATCACACAAAACCCCGTTGTCAATGGTAACGCAAGCGGTGACTTGCGACCATCTTGCGACTGTAACGGCTGATTACCCTGGGCATTTGAGAGCTGTCAGCTGATTGTTCTTCATCTATGGTTAAACAAGCTTTTTGACCAATCAAGACAGAGAAAACTGCCGGTTTTAGTTGGTTTTCAGTTGCCTCAGTGGGCGGAGCGCCTAAATCGTAGTCAAATTAACCTTGCAATGTACTTATCAAAACTATTATTTTTGTATTGTTTATTATTTTATTTTTAATAATTTTTTACTCACACTATGTACGTGACTTTTATCCATAACAAAATATTATAAATGGAACTTAACTGGTTTATATTATATTCACTATTTTGTACAGGGTATTATTAAGCAACGTACTACTTAGTTTAACCAGTGATTTCTGACATTATTTGGAGTAAAAAATGTAAATGAAATTTGGTCTCCGGTGACTTTTTAGATGTCTTTTTTTTCAAAAACTTTTTCTTCAAAATCAAAGAAAAGAAAATTCTTCCACATGTCGTCACTGGTCACTAAGCCAAGTAACCAACCAACCCCGCACCCCGCCCCTAACTTCCCAATACCTACTGATTTTTAAGTTTTTGAAGAAAAAAAAAAAACTTCAAAAATGTCACCGGAGACCCAATTTTTTTAAACATTTTTTACTTCAAATAATGTCAGGAACCACTGGTTAAAATAAGTCAAGTACGATGCTTAACACCCTGTATACAACTGTATGTTTCCTAAATAAACTTAAATAAAAAAATGAGGTGATTGTATATTTTTCAGTTCCATTTAATATTTTCTAGGTTACTGTAAGAATAGGAAATCCTATAAGCTAAAAACCCTTTGCACAGTTTGTAAAGTATACATTATGCTTTTATGAAGTATAAAGATATTTTGAATCTGAATTCAAATCGGCACTTGGCAGTTAGTTGTCGAGTCAAGGCTGTGTTGGTTGGTTGGGTGGCTGGCTGGGTATTGTATGTGTCGTGTGTGCAATGTGACCGGGTTAATTAGTAGGTATGTCTCGTGATGGGGGGGTGAGTAACCTCCATGCGGGACCACAAACCCGCAGACGTCCTGCGGTGCTACATAACATGACGTAAAATAAATTACAATTACAAATGCCATTACTAAAAAAATATCAGCTATAACATAATAAAACGCCAACACAAAATAATTTTACGACAAAATTGTGAAATTTTGCTTCCAAGTGGCGTGAATTAGGTAATAATAATATAACGTACGTCGCTTAAAATGAGTATCGTTAAAGTGGTCTCAATTATAGAATCCACTTGCGAGAGATATGAATTGACCTCGAGTGGCTGGGCGGATGACAGTGAACGCGGAAGCGAAGCTACAAGCAACCAACGAACCGACCGACCAGTCACTGCTGTTTTCCACAGCCAAGGTGCGTTGACACGGCATCGCATCGGGAGTCTCAGTCGGCCGAGGTATGAGCTATGAGCAAGCCGGTTAAGTATTTGGAGGCGGTCCATTCACCGGATGGGAAACCAAACAGCAGTCATATATGGTGTGAACCGACCAAACACGTGTGCAAAACTTACACCTTAGACTAAAAAACAAAAATGTAGATAGGCAGTGTCGGACACTGCTGGACATTTTCATGAAAACGTCCAATCATGTACAGTCTAGGTTAGGTCGTTATAAGTAGTTATATTTGAATTAAACAATTTTTGTTGTTCTGAATTGTTGAATTCATTTGCAACTTGCATTGTTTAATGAATACAGGGTAGTGGTAAATATAAGAAAAATAATATAAATATTATGGCTTTGAAATTATTGTTTTAATTACACTTGCAAATGTCAAATCTGCGCCAGTTTTCCCTTGTTGGTTTCTTCAAATCATGTAATAGTTCAAATAAGAATTACTTTCGGGTCCGGCGTTTTCATGTCTCTCTTTGGAATTTTGTGATCTGCATTAAAGCCCGAATTATGTCGGAGCGGTACTGGCACAAACTTTTTTTCTCACTCTGGATCGATTTTAAAGACGTTTTTACATCAAAAAGTAAACCTTTCAGTACGAATAACAAGAATAATTAGAATCAGGGTTAAAAAACAAATACGAAAAAAAAACCAATGAAACAAACTAAGCACTGAAACCTACTGGTTGTTCGGGGATTACCGGTGGTTCTTAGCAGAGTTTCGAAATGTCGCTATTATTACGTTAATTAAAATAAAAATTAAAATTGATGTTTAGTATAATGAAACCTGCCACTACACCAAGTCAGCATCAAAAATATTAAGTCAAGAAGATAACATCAGCTGAAAAGTACGTGGCGACAAGAGTAGCAATCTAAACGGACAAGATCTGTTTGCACCCACACATCGAAATAGATAGAGAACGAGAACATAATAACAATACTATTATATATTAACATATGTTTAGGACAGCCGGTACAGTATGTAACGAAGTTGAACACTGAACAGATTCAATAATACTGAAGCGGGTGCGACAAAGGATTCTTGTACATAGTACCTATACCGCGTCAAAGAATAGTAGTGGCTCATCTATATACTGACGTGATTATCAAAGAGGAACTTGACAATTTCAGTACTCCTTGTTTTACTATTATCCGTTCACAGGAAGGAATATTAACCACTCGAACGCTTTTTGCCACTATTCTTTGGCACTTTTTTCCAAAGCCTCCGATTGCTTTGTTGCCACAATGTAGCAAGTTCCCCAGATTCGTTAAAAAAAAAAGTTTTTTTTTTTTTAATGTTCCCACGTCCTGGAAATATGATTATTTGATAAATGAAAGCTAACTTCAACAAATGCCACTCTTCTTCGTTATTTACGGGCATTTGTTGGCCTGTCTAAAATCGACATTATTTCAAATGGCGGGATGTCAGACTCTTATCCTCCAAAATATCATTATTTCCGTGTTTTAGTTGATTTTTCTAACATATCTGTAAACCAGTGTAATAGTGATTAAATTATTAATGTATTTAAAGTGTTTGTTGGTTAATACTTTGTTCGAGATGACAATTTTTGCAAATGCATTACTTTCAATAAATAAAGCATTAACCGAGTTAATTGTTTTTATTTTTATTTTTAACTTAATGAGTTAAACCTCAAATTATAATATTTTAATTAATGAAGATAATATTAGCGAAAGTTAATCGAAAAATCCGAAACTGTGATCGATTAATTGTTGTGGTGTATTAAAGTTCATGAATGAATCTTTGTGATGAGATGTGAGTTATTCTTGGTAAGTGCACTAATAATTACATTTTAGTACAAGAAGTGTGTGCATTCCACGACCAAAATTTGTGACATTTTTTTTAAACGAAAAATTTAAACTCTTCATAACTTATAAAATTCAGTTTTATTATAGATATTTGTATATGTGTTCATCAATAAGAACATATACATGAAATTTCATATAAAATATTTAATGTGGACGCAAAGTTGAACTTCTCACGGCCCACGGCAGTTTGTAACTATAAAACCCGGAGAATATATCCTCTTCTAATGTTTAAGATTTTTTTGTTTTAATTATTAAAAATCCTAAAGACATGAGATGATTATTTATATATAGGCGAATTCAATGGCTGTAAAGCACTTTATTCGGTTTATGTATCTCCGTATTAAAATTCGGAGGTATGTTTTTTTAATTTGGGCGGAAAATTTTTCAAAATGGTCACCAAAAAAATCTCGAGCAATCGGAGAAAAAAAAATTTAATTGCGCTGTCGCTCCAGTGGGTATAAACAAACTACTACATTATCATAAAAGGAATTAGCGAAATGTGATATTCTTAAAATTTTGAAGTATATTTCAGTGACAAGCAATGAATTTAATTTCGTATTATTTAAAAAAAAAACTATTATATTAGTGATTTAAAAAATAGCACTAACCCATACCATTATGTAGTATTTTAAGATGGTATCTTAAATCTTATAAAAATATATCAAAACTTGGCTAAAAAACACACGCAATATTCCTTTAACGTCGCAAGGCACGTCCAACGGCATTATTTATTTATTTTTATAATGATTTCAGAAGTACCCATATTTGAAGGTCGGTTATGAAATAAAAGTAGGCCAATAATAATTTGCGCGAGCAATAATCATAATTAAGATGCCATTGAATTTTGAATTTCAAGTTTTAGAAAACCAAACACGCAACGTGCATCCGATCCGTCAAAGTATTTCAATGCGAATAATTAAATTTGTACTAAATGCATAAAAAACTATTATTTGCACGTCAAAGTCATAAAACTCATTTTTTAAATTCTAGAAGTATAAGAATTTAACACCATGTCCATACTAATTATTACTAATCTGCATAGCACGCGAGGATTTGGAAAAGAAATATACATTTTTCAAATCCGGCTTCCCTTCAAATATGTAGTTGCTAAGCAAATTTTCGGAAGAAATAAGACCAACACGCAAATAAATGAATGTACACACGATTAGACTTTTTAGAACCTATGATTAAGGCTGGGAAAATGATTCACCGGTGATTACCTGATTTTACTGATACCTAATAAATAAATACGCAATTATGTTCATCGGAACGAGTTCAAATACATAATGCTAAATTAATATGATACGGAATAAATCAATGCAAACAAATTACAAACAGGAAATTAAAATAAATACAGGCGAAGAACACTCTAAGGCCGTGTTTTACATAACCAATTTAATCCTAAATAGAAACATAAATAGGATATATTTACGAATTTCGTGTCAACCGAAAAGCAAAATTAGCGAGAAAACTTAAATCGATCGCTTTCCTGATGAAAGTCACCAGGTTCAGAAAATTAAGGAAAATAGTAATCAGAAAAAAATGGTATTACATTTGAATGATTTCCGTTATTATTATTATCCGAAATTAAAGCGGTAGTCTTCAATATTTTATTGACATGATAATAATTTATTTAATCTGGAATATCGGAAGGTTAGCGCGATCCCATTTATTCCATAAAGTATATATGTACCTACATACACGTAGGATAGGATTACCATCCTATAGGGAATATTGGGATCCTACCGGCTTTTGTGTTTGTATAATATTATATTGGTAAACTTTATGAATTTGTGTATTTATTATTAGGGATGACACTGTTTCGCTTTTCGAGGACATTGCCTATGATTGAAATAGTGTGAAGATGAATGTATGAATAGCTTCGTCCACACGGCTCGAGGCAGGCGTGCGAGGCACATCGTCTCCGCTAATGGGGGATGTGTGATATATGGTATAATGTCAGATAGTCTCACCTCCTGATAGCTTTTGGCCCATGCTCATACCCCTGGTGCGGGCGCGCTTTGTGGGCAGCGCCTTCAGCCCGCCCCGCCGCGCCTCCGCCCCCTCCGCGGCCCTCACTGAGCGCAGGCCGCTCTTGTACCTGCAGGGAACAAACATAACCACATCATTAGACTAACGTCAAGCCATCATCAGAACATAACAAGGATCGGGATAACACATTTTTCACCAGACAAAGAGATTTAGATCATGATCCCGAATTCCGAAAACACAAATAAAAACAATCGCAAAACAACATTCAACGTTGAAATCATTTAACAGTAAACCAAATCAGACAAGCCACTCAAAATGAATTAATTCGAAATCAAAATTAGTGTAGCTGGTTTTCTTCACCGGTTGAAGCACATATAGACTTCTAAGTCTAACCAAACATAACCCCACTTCAGCTTTCGGGATATTGACCGGCATTCCCAATAAGGAATAAGCAATGTCAAGAGGGGATCGATAGTGAAAAGCTGCTTCGCCACGCTCAAAAAACATTTTTGAGGCCTAACCAAGCTGCTTCCGTCAAGAGCTGATATTAAATACAAAAACGTTTTTCTCTGGACTAAAGACACATTTAAAATAATTGCATTTTCCACAAAGCAGAGCCTCGTATATACACAATATTCGCAAATAGAATCGGATTTCGCTAGCAATGACTTTGATTTAGGAAGTACGTTTAGTTTCGAGGCTTGTTTTGTGAACGATAAAACGTCGACGATTCTTACGGTTGACCTTCATGCGACACCGGAATACACAAAAAAACTTAAATCTTTGAAATACCTATTGATTTAAGGAACTCAAAGCATCGTTGTTTGCTTGATGATACCGCCATAACTAGATTTACGCTGTTGCCTCACACCTACAATTCAGAGTTTCGAGTTTCAATGAGTCGATTGTTTTGTGCTCTGTGTGGCCCTTACTGGGAGGAAAACGCGTTAAATCCTCTAAATAGCGTAGATCCTTCTCTTTGGGCAAAAAGATTTCATGACTGCGCGTAAACTAAATGCTTTGTTGCTGTGTTCCCTTTGATTCTTTATGCAAACTCTTGTGGTGAGGGACATTAAAACTTTCAGCCTTAGATTACAGTACAACTACACCTTCTGTCAATTGTTTTTAGGATACTGAGCCATATCGCGAATATTCCTCCTTTTTGAGAAAAGTTTTGGAAAACCTAGCAATGTCATCATCAATAATAAAATCAGCAAGGATAGGTACATATCCCAAACATTAATTTCAAAATGAGGTATAAGTTAGAAAACTCCAAAAAAATAAAGCAGGGTGATTCTTTGGACGAGAAAGTCTTAAATCATATTCAGACACGAGAATGTTGCTTAATTTTCGTTTAGTAAATCTTTAGGAAGTCCAGTGAACGTATTGGCAAGTCACTAAAATATTCACCATTGAGATTTGTGAATGACGACCGTTTGAATAATTATTCGAAAACTTGCCTAGGCCACAATTTTTTCTATTTTTTTAAAGTGTTTATGGTCCATATACACACACTACACTAACATAATATTATTAAAAAGTTTACAGCTGATCATACGTTAGTGGTGGTTATTAAATAGTAAATTTACCACCGATAGATGACTACAATATCATGTAAATAATGGGTACATAGAAACAGAGTTCAAATACAGGAAACATTAGTACATAACACGTATAAGCACGTCATTTGTCTCTCAGTTATGGCATCATTGTTTAACATCAATAAGATCTCTTGCATAATGTTCTCGAAGCAGTTTTGGTATCTAAGTGCCATTCTGATTGGAGCCGCGAAGAAAGAACGGTGGGTTAATAACCTCGGTGAATTGCGACTCAAAGTCAAGGTTAGGACAACATAGAGAATGTAACTATCAGGAAATAATATTAAAATATTTAATATCGTCAGACTCGCCGCACACATACATGGATATATAAAAACCTCCAATTGTGATGTCATAATTATGTTTCAGGAATCAATTTTAACTGACATAATGACGAGTTTTACTCCCACAGACAAACAGTGTTGGATTGTATGAGAATTCCAAGCTTGTCAATTAATCATTCTTAATAAGCAAAACATCAATTTATATTTACGCCTGTAAAAAAACTATTTATAACTTTTCTGAAATACATACAAATCTTAGAAATAATGGATTCAACGGACCAACTTGAAAAATAACGAGGTTCATTGCACAAGATAATATTTATAAAGTAAAACGACTCATTGTTATGGTTTCAGTGACGTTTGACGATGTTAGTAGGTAATTAATACGTATGTGCATACGAAAAATATTTAAAAAGACGGCGGTGAATACTCGGACGTGTCGAAACCCGTAGCAAAACATATATTTAAAAAAATAACAATATTTACACCCTTGCAAAGTTTGACGGCAACAGAGACGGCTCGGACGCTTCAATGACCAAAGAGCTTTTAAAGTTTCTGAGTACATATTCTTAAATGGCAACACCGCCAAAGTCTAAAAGCTCGCCGCTCAATGGCGCAAACCTTAGCGGAGGGTGGTCGGCTGGGTGGCGAGGGGAGGGGTGCGATGGCGCCGAGTGGGGTGAACAAACGGCGTGTGCCCGCGGGGAAGGAAGTGCCGGTCGATATATCGATTGTGTCTGGCGGCTCAGAGAGTCCGAGGGCGGGGGCTGGGCGGGAGGGTCCCCGCAATGCACCCACTCCCTCCCCCTCCCCCAAGCAATCACACCAAGGGATTCTGCGAGCTCATCTCCAGTACACACCGCGCAGAGGGGTTCTGAACAATACGCCAAATGAAGCTCGCTATTCCCAATGAGCCACACTTTCCAATCTGCGTTATACTATGCTAACAGCTCATTATGACTATAATATACACTCTCATCTCGGCATCACCATAAGAACCATATATCCAACAGAACGAGAATCGTTTCGCGTGGAACACTCTCCTCCCTAAATAATTTCACCCTCCGTCATTCAACTATGAATCATCAGACAGGGTTGGAAAGTTTGTTACTACCGAGGATGTATTGATTCGTCTACACTATTATTTTTCCATGCTCATCCAAACGATGAAGCTCGTCGAATAAAGATTTCGAGTGTTTCTAAATGCCTCATTATGGTTTCCAGATTTGCGCAAATGTTAATCTTCAGTACAAAAACGAGTAGTTATACACATGCTAATAAATTATTCAGGAATAAGCATTACGGAAAGGCAATTGGCTCCGAGTCAAATCAACGTCCATTTTTAATCATACAGAACTAAAGTTATGTCCCAAGTACCCAGCAACAACAAAACAGTTATATCGAACAAGCTACACCAAGAGAGGAGAGAATGTACCGCTAGTTGTGGGAACACAGGAACCTAGACACAGTTCCATTTCCCTAGAAACACAGAATAGCGAACCTGCAATAACGATAAAGAGAAGCCGACATCACACAGAAACGCCATTGTTTATACTGCATTGCCATGCATAATACTGTTTATGAATGAAATTTGCAATGCAATAAGTTAGAACATTATCAAAAGTATTTATTATAACAAAAAAACAAAAATGAAAACCCATTTCGCTGAGATTTTAAGTATGTACATACTTAAAAACTATTGATTTACATGTCAAATTATACAACTTGAAAGCTTGAAAGCCTTCATTCTTAAAATATTAAATACTAGCTTAGGTCCCCGGCCTTACCCAGGCTTTGCAGAGTTTTTCGAAATCAGATGAAGACAGTAATTTTCCTCCTATTTTGAAAGTCAAGTGTGCACAATTTCTTAATTAATTAGTGGGAAAAGTGGGTGGGGTGGTTTTTCGAAATCTCATGCAAACGGCGACATTCCTCCAATTTTCAAGGTCAATTGTGCAAAATTTCATCAATCTCTGAATAAAACTGTAGATCTGTAGATTGTTTAAAAAACAAATCCACTCCAGGACACTATTCTTTATACATAATATTATATGTAGATTCTTAAAATGTGGAACACATCTGAATAATTAATTAATGTTTTGATAGTGAAGTATTTCGACACAGAATTTACATTTACTATCAAAACACAGATCTACGTGCTAAATAAAAATCTTTATCAATCCTATCAAAGAAGATTTTCAATGGAACGCATAATATTATAAAATGGTGTTATTTCACGACACGCGAGCTGTAACATAACCCAGAAATTTCGAATAGCGAGACTAACATAATGATTTATATTATTTTAGTGTATGGCAACAAAAGCATTTCAAGTAGTTTAAAACCTTATAAATATAATACTAATTCTTATCAGGGGACCGACTCGCAGGTTCCACACGCGATTCAAGGGGGTGGCGACTGTAGGTACCGACTAAAAATATTTAATGGTAATCAATAACCTCTTTTAGAATACGCTTATTCCTAGAATGTCTAAATCCATATCCTTCCATGCAACTGGAAGGAGTAACATTAGCCAACTGTGACTCATTTAAGTATCTGGGATCACTCATTCATAGAGACGGAGGATGTGCAGCGAATGTCAACCATATAATAGGTTTCGTTTGTTTGTTTTTGAATCTTTATGTACGAATCTTGATGTCATGTCCTACGGAAAGTGCTAAGGTTTGAGGCTTCCTTTGCGGCATTTGGTAGGTTATTATAAAGTTTTTGCCCTTTATAAAACACGCTGTTTTGTGTGCACGAAAGTTTAGTTTTGGGAAGCCTAAAATCTTTGTGTGGGATGGATTAAATTTAGATCCGTAACAGGAATCCTGTGCGACACGAAAATTCCAATAAAACTTAAAGGAAAGATATACCAGACTATTGTTAGACCCGCGATAATGTATGGCTCCGAATGCTGGACTATGTACATGTACAACTCTTACTCTACGTAACTCGAATCAGCATAAATGCGAATGCTTAGATGGTCGGCAGGAGTATCATTAAAAGATAAGATCAAAAGTTCACGCATTTGTGGTAGCCTGGGTGTCACGGACATAAACAGCAAACTGGAGGAACGACAGTTGAGATGGTACGGGCACATAAGACTGAGACCACCAGACCACACAATGAAGCAGGCAATGTCTATGGAGCTTCTTCGACAGTCATCCAGAGGTAGACCAAAGAACTCCTGGATGACTCAATGCTCTAAAATTCTACAAAGAAACGGCCTGGATGAAAGCGATACTCAGAACCGAAGAAGCTACAACCTGAGAATGAGAAGAGCCGACCCCAACAGCCTACCTAGGCAATGTGTTGGGACAGTACAAGGAAGAAGATGATATAATATTTGAAAATTTAGTTACAATTATTTTAAATCCTAGTACCTATTTCATCACAAAGATATGAATGCTGAAACTAATTTCATACATTTTAAAGTGAATATAGACGAAGAAATTAACTTTTAACGTGCATAGAAGTCAAAATAAAATAAAAAATTAATGTTCAAGTTGAAAAGTCGGTAATTAGACGTCAAAATGTTATGTCATTTTATTTCAGATGTGTTTCGAAACATTTTTGTTGTTTCACGCATTCAAACGCATTCACAGTAAGGTCACGATTAGATGACTAGAAGGCACACAGTATTAACATTCTCCATTGTAAACTCATGTTTTAACCCAAGCAAACACCATAATTTGTACTTCATTTGAATACCTCAACCGCGGTTAGAACCCTGTCATGATAATTGTAAGGTCACGATATGGTAAAGTAATGATAATTTTTTGAAAAAAAAAAATATAAGTAGATACGTAAGAAAATAATAGTAGAATGCGAAAATGAATTATTGCAGAATAATTCAAGGACTTTAAAAAACAACACATTGTTCTGTTAAAGTGCTTTTACACGCGGCCTTACAAATTCTCTCACACAAAATGGATTTAGGTAAGTGCGTTGAAAAGGGAATTAAATATTTATGTCAGTGGCATAGTGGCACGCGCTATGGACATTTAAATGAACAAAAATACTACTAAATTATTCTAACAAAGAAGGAAGAGTTTTACGAATGCATTATTTAATATATTTTTCTGTTTTAATTACATTCTATTTATTTTATTTTAAATCTTTTGTCTATATAATTGCATTGCTCTTTCTCTTATTTTTCTGATTATTTAAAAAAAACTTTTATTCTAACTTAAAACCATGAATGTAACAAAAAAAATATGAATAAAAAAAAATATTTTGCTAGTCAAAGAGTGGTACCCATTGACCAACAAATTCTAGACAGGGCGTTTGGATGTTAAAAATGACACCGAAATCAAAATTATTGGTTCCATAAATTGGGTTACGAAAACGTTACATATTAAAAAGAAAATGCATTATTTCGCAGTCAAAAGATCGCAGGAAGCATTGCTTTTTATCTTTTGTTGGTCTGCAATGACCAAATTTGTCTACCAAGATATTATGCTTTCGTAGAGACGACGCAATCAGATGTGTGGTTTTATTAGACGACAGAATTTGTAAGATACTCCATATCTAAAGTTGACATATCGATGGGTGTACTTGATTAATATTTTTAATTTTTGATAATTTCTCACCACAAAGTTTAAAATATTAAAAAGATATTGAATAACGTGAAATTTCGGTTGTTAAAAATAAAGGAATAAATAGGAAGTTTGTCTCTACGTCACCGGTTGATGTAACAAGAAAAATATACCTTTGATTTTGTTGTTTGAAATTTTGTAAGTCAACTTCATATGAAACAAGACTTTGTAGGTTGCAATATAATTAAAACGTCAAACGACTCTTGTACTTCGTAATAGATGGCTTTATCTGGAAGCCTAATGAATCAATCAATTGACACAAATATTACAAAACAATACAATCAAGGACATCATTCTTATAATTCCACAATAATAATGCAATTTTATTAAACATAATAGTGTGGCGTGTAATACATACACAACCTGTACCAATAACTACAATGCTAGTGACAGACTCAGCTATAAAAGTGCCAGCGTTATTTGGCTTGGCGTATTTCGGCATATCGCTCGCTGCACATTCCCAATGAGAATGTATGGCAAGCGATACGCTGAAATAGGCCAAGCCAAATAATGCTGTCAGCCCCATAATACCAAATTAAAAAAATACAATAAATGTTATTGTTTTATTAGAAATTGTTAATTAATCCATTCGTGTCAAATAATAGTACACGACCTATGGAGTTGTTGTAGTCTTGAGAAAACGTCTTGGAAGCGCTGCAATAGTGCGGGAGCTTAAAAATATGCAATATAGTAGTGCACACTGCGCTCGTTGGTTGAATGTGGCTCGTTTATATATATCTAGACCAATGTTGAAATGCAAGAGTCACTTTGTCTGGTGCGTCTACTAAGATATTTAGTAAACAAACGCTGCTACCTATCTACATAATATAAAATAGTAAGAAGTTATCAACTTCTTGAACATTGCACAGAGCTCGCGCCACATTTGCGATGGGCACATTTTTAATGAAATAATTTAAGAATAAGGCAGTTAATGTTTATCCGGCCGCGGGGCGCCCTTTAAACAAGTCCCCCATAAACAAGGATTGCACAGCGAGCTCGTTAAAAAGTCATACGGTGCGAGAAGCAGACAAAAAATAATACAGGTCGAGTAACACGATAGAGATAACTTATCCACTGAAAACGAAAAAAAACTTATATTCAATATTAAAGAGTTTCAAAAGACTTCAATAATTTAGGCACGTTTATCATGTTGTACAAAACCCTCGTTAGATGCCAACTAGAGTATAACTCTACGATATGGTCTCCCTTTTACAGTATTCATTCCGCTAACATTGAAAAGATTCAACATAAGTTCTTGGGATATATAAACTATAAATTGCATATTCCTGTAGAAAACATTGATTATAACTACCTACTAGATAAAATGTTCCTATTAGAACTTTCAGAAAGAAGAATAATCACAGACTTAATACTATTACACAAAATACTGCATTACAAAATTGACTGTCCTAAATTGCTTCAATTAATCAATATCCACATACCTAAAAGATCTTGCCGAAATTTACTACCCTTTTATTTTAATAACACCAGGACACTCTCTTATCAAAATTCCCCGATACCGAGACTTCACAGTCTCTGAAATAAATATTCTGATCTGGGAGATATATTTCACATTAAAAACAATCAGTATAAACATTGTTTATTTCAACTCTTTTTTATATTTAGACATAAATAGACGTCTATAATCTCTACAATTTTTGTCTATATTGAATATCTTTTTTTTTGTGAAATTTCTTATATTTTTTACCTATGTATCTAATTTTATTATATGCATTTATTGTTATATTTTGTTGTAGATATATGCTTTTGTTTTACTTTTATTTTCACTGTATTATGCTTTCTTTGTTTTAATTTAGATTTTTTTGAAATCACTGTTATACTCATCTATTTAACTAAAATGTAAAAGCCCATAAGGGCGTTTAATAAATAAATAAATTACTCTACGTCTTGGTTCAATTATTAAGTTCTTTGTTGGGCACTAATCTGTAATCTCAGCGCGATATAAACATATTTATATAAATACTAATTTAAGCATTCAATGACCCGGAAGAAAAATTGGTTCTGTGAAGTGAATCGCATTATATCTTCGTAAGGTTATTTCGTTAAACCAATTACAGATTCGTGTTAGTTTAACTGTTTGGTCTTGAAATGGGTTTATGGTTGTACCGGGATGTCATTTATTCAGTTCCTACCTTTCGCTAATCATAACTACTAGCTGAAAAACAGTTTTGAATACGGTTTACAATATGAATATGAAAATATATGCTACGGATACGTTGAAGCTTTTCCTACCTTTTCAATTTATTGGAATTAAAGATCAAATTATTAATCAAAATAAAAACATAAGCGTAAATTACTAAATAATTTGTTTTTTCATTAGATAAATAATAAGTTATATAAGAAACAACTTTTAAAAAATACATGGCTAAATTATTTTTAACTCGATCGATCGATGAAATGCTTGTAAAATTTTTCATACAAAATAAACAACTTTGGCGCTACTTTCCTCGCGCAGACAATACAAAAAACACGCGGAGTTCTCAAGGGGTAAGAAGTCAAATATTTCTAGCATTTATATTCCTCTTAAACGCAGGTGCCACATTGGTAAATGATTTTGGTTATCCTTCTCCTCCCATTCCTTATTTATATCCTACATCTAATTTCACCCAATTCCATCAAATACCGCTTCGTTCGTTTTTTGTTTGTTTTACCGTCGATTTTTCAAGTTCATCTGAAGTTGCATACTTCGTAGTTTCGGATGCAATAAATCAAAAAAAAAATTGATTTTATTCTATTTTTATGTCATTTTCATAGTACCTACTATAGTTAACTACCGCTCTATAAATTACCATCCCAACATAGGCGTTTCTCACCCAGTGAAATGGGAAATACGTCACGTCATTACCCTATTTATATGTAATATTAAAGTTAAATAAATTAAAAAATATATATATAAACCCTTTCCAGGTCAGACGACCCAGTAAACACGTTTGTTACGATGATTGACAGGATTCTAAAGCCGGGACTCCAGCGACAACATGACAATAATTGAACCAAATGTTTCATCAAAGATGAAACATTGGGGCAGGGCCACAAGGTTTTTGTTTTCCGTGTGCCGGTTGAAAAAAAAAAAAACATTGTGGCCCTGACACAGTGATGAATTGATGTTTTGAAAACGTTTGGTCATTGGAGACCTGATTTGATGCCCACACTTCCCCATACGCATTTGAATAACCGACTGTTTGAAATTAATTGCATGGCATTCATCGAAGGGCAATGATTTTGATATCTAAAAAACAACGGAATCAAAATCGTCGCCCTCTGAATTTGCCTACACACTGTATTCCCAAAGATCCCCACCAATTTCGGATGTGCCTCTGTTTATAACTCCGGTTCAATGAACTCTAGAACTAGGGTGTGCTTTAAATGTTTTGAATTGGAACTGGCTGAGGGAACAATTCAGAGGAGCGAAAGTAGGCACAAAAATTATTTAATTCAATTTAATAATTCTGTAATTCTTTTATACATTTTTGACAATTCGAAATTTTCAAGTTTGGGGTTAATATAAATTTTTTATTAAATACGAAATTTAATCACAAAGGTGTGAACAATCAATTCTTGTTTATTCCAGATCCCGGAGGGGGGGGGGGGGGGCAATCCCACGAGCTCCATATTAAACATAGAACATATCAAATTAATATTTTTTTTTAAATATTGTGAGATACTGCATACATGTAAAAGAAAACAGAATAAAAATAATACAGAAATAACACGAGAATAAAAAAAAAATTAAAACCAAAATATTTTTTTTTATTTTTAAATCTATGACATCAGGAGTTGGCTCCATCGCTTGTAGATAGGACCCTGCCAGAAGTGCAGAGCTGCCATACAATTGATAGGAAGCTGAAACGCCCCTAGAATCGGTTTTTAATGGTGACCTTTCAAATGTAAAAAATAAAAACAAATGCCACTGAATGGCCGTGTAATGACAATGATACGTTTGATTTTCTAACTGGCCCTTAATTAATTGTACTCATTAATTAGTTAACACAGAAAACAGGACTGCGACATGTCCCGTTTTCATTCCATTCCGAGTATAGTAACATTCTCAGCGAGGGGGAGTTGGGCGTGTAAAGCCGGATCTCCAGTTTCAACATTACCCTCAACTTCGCCTTCAACATTTCGAGAACATTTTCCACTTTGTCGTCTCCTGCGTTTTTTTGAACATTGTAGAGCGGTAATTGAAATTTTAATAGGTATTTATTTATCAAGAAATTTTCTGGCTAATATCGATTTGTACACGACCAAAATGTACCATCTAAAAATTTCAAAACAATTATTATCATAGATTGTTATATATGTTAATTGGTTTGGTACAATAAATGAATATACTTAAAGGACTTCATTTAAATTTCTTTAAGTACATTAATATGCATTCGTACTAGAAACAGTCATCCATTACATCATTTATTAAACTCATAAATAACTACGCTCATTACACATAACCTCAAAAACTCGTGCGATTTATTTACTTATGACAAGACCGCACCGAGCGGCTGTTATCAAACGATGAACATTTCCTTACCCCTGCCTTCCCCGCTTCACCCGGGAGGACAATGTTTTCCATAGGTCAAGGTAAAGCACGAACTTCGCGTCTGTGTGTAAGGCAACGACCCCATTGACAAAGTTTAAAGTAAAGTTTAAGCAAAGGTGGAATCAAAAGTTGTCGCAGGAGACGACAATGTTGAAGCAAGAGACCTGGCTTAAGAGTAGTTAACCCGTGTGTAATGTAATGAGGACCACATAAAGAGCGATTCGCTTTTCATTACTTTTAACCAGTCCTTGTGCCGGCCATCTCATGGCGGAATGGTTGGTTGAGGGGTGTAAAACCCAAAGCCTTGTCCAGTCCACTCGTCCTGCCCGAAGTGCCCACGGCCGCCGGAGATTTAAGATTTACGGTTTGTGCTGAATATCGGAGCCGATCGCCGATTAACCTGGAGGGCCTTCGAGCGATTTATGGACCAACACTAAAAAAATTATGTGATTTTTTCCAATCAGGCGTCGGCAAATGATTGATCCCCTGAATATACGATCTTTTAATGCCAAAGCTTAACACACGAGCTCTGGATATTTCAAAAAGGTTTCACAAAAACTATATTTACCAAACAAATAAATAATCAATCGTACTAATTTCAGTAGTCTGTTATGTGGGTTATTCCTGACTCACAAATTTGCTTTAAATATAAGTGTGATTTTCAAAATTGGAATCAATTGTGTCATTGTGTGAAAAATAATTCAGACAAGCGGATAAATTTTAATTGTCTTTATCATAATTGTAATTATAATATCCCGTGATTTTTCACGGTTCTATGCTAATATAGCTTAAATAAACACAATATGTGAGTTGTGAAAAAAATATTTCCAAGAAGGAAAGTGTAAAAAGAAAAGGATCTAATCTGTTCAATTCCACGAACCAAAAAGGTGGATACAAAAAAACATTTAAATGTCTGGTGATTTCGAGGTTAGTCATGATATTCCTTAGAATCAATAGGGATAAAAAGCATTTAAATCACGACTTGATATAGTATAAAGATACCTAATAAATAATAAGGCACATTTTGGCACGTGGTGCTGACTGAATCACGCACGACAATGTTCGCAATCTAATAATGTAATAACAGCCCGTACTCAGAACTAACGTAATAACACTGTGTCGACAAAAAACTGTCGAGATTGAGGTCTTTAACTCGGCGCTTTCGGAAACGACACGGCCACTGGCTCCCGTTCCTGACCCTCAGGTGTTACGAAACCAAATTATCTAAGTGGCACATGGCGAGCGTAAACCTGCGGACGTAAGACGTAATGCGGATCGCAGACCGCACAGAGCAGAGCAAACTGCAAGTTGCCACACACATTTCCATTGCAGACGGTTACATAGAGATAGAAGAGATTGCCGACAGATATGTCGAAATTGGTGCAGCGTTCAATGAAATTAATGGTTTGCTTAAACTCAACTTAAATGGGCCCTTATAATTAAACATAAAACACAAAACAGAATGAAATTATATAAATCCGTATAAACACATCATATCTGAATGTATTATTAGTAAATAAAATACTATTGTAAACATTGTACTCAGACAAAGAAAATCAACTGAAACAACTGTTTTCTAAAATGACGGATAGATAAGCACCAAAACGAAACTCGACCAGAAATAATGATAGAAATGAATATCAAAAAATTGTGGCTCATAAGAAGTGAGATAATTGAAGTTTTATTTCATAATAAATATGTCATAGTATTTAGGTCATCAGGGCACTCTTAAATCTCTCTCTTCTTTTAACGTGCAGCAAGGATAAAAGGCTTTTTCAGATTGGAAAAAGAAAAATTTCAACAGAGGCATATTGTCCACAGCGAGCAGCGAGGACAGCCACACGGCACACAGTACACAAGCGTAGGCATCTCTCCCTCAGGCGGTGCACAAAGGAATAAATAATACCAGAATGGCTCGGTGGCATTGTTGCGAAAGCGAGACGAATTGCTTTGCGAAACGTTGGCCCATCGTCCTCGGAGATTTGCCCATAAGGGGAAACGAGCTTGGCGGTCGCAGCTTTATGCACCAGCCAGCAGACAGAAACTGCAGAGTGCAGCAGTTATCAATGAAAGGTCGGTTCCGCGTAAATCAACGAAACGCCACAAAGCTGCGAAAAATAAAGACACATCAATCTTCCCGGAGGCGGAGGGGCTTCGCAATCGTCGAGGTGATTGCTTACGAAACTATTTGACAAAAAAAATCCCAAAAATATATTTAATGTAGAAAGCGAAATGTTTATATTTAGTTTCTTAGGTGCTATAAATAGATACCTCCACAAGGTACGAGAGAAAAATATGTTCACGCGTGCCGTTGTAAAACTCCTTGCATGTGGTCTCAAGATGTAACCAGCGATGACGGAACATAGATTAGCTCATTTAAAACTTGGTACCTACCTAAGTATCTCCACGGCCATGAGATTCGTGGCCTCATCGACAAAAAAACAAGATCATGTACGAAAATCATAAATCAGCACTATGACAGCAATAAAAAAACATTATTCCTGTACACATGTTAATTAAGTTTTGAATGGTGTAAATACTAATACGTGTGCAATTAATACAATAATTCGTGTGCTTATAATGTAGGTCTTTTACAATGAAGCCCCTCTATTGGAAGTCCTTGCAATGCACGCAAAGGCTTCTCACACGGTTACCCGAAGATTACTGCTTGCCTACTTATATCATTACAGTAGGTAAAGGAACCAGCTGCGAGCGTTTGATGGAACATCCTTTGCAATACGTCCCCTTTCATTCTGTCATTTATCTCGGCTATTGACCGGGCCCATGCATTCCTGATATTTGTTTTTCAACTAGGGTTTCTTCTTCAGAATATCTCTGAGAAATAATAACCGTTCTTTTTTAATGCATTTTCCCCGTATTTAAATTATTTGGATATTTATAAACTGTTTTTTTCACATAAATTTCATCGTGATAGTTTCAAAGCCAACCGATACCTGGATAATAAAATATAATCATTGTACCTTTTCCTGGCTAATTCCATTTGAAATATTAGTCTCCAAACATCAACAACTGGCGAAGAAACTGAATTCCTATAATGTGGCATTCGTCTTTTATTCACTTAACACTTCCAAACTGTTTGCACAAATTTCTGTCGAAAGGATCGACAAATAAAAATATTTATTAAACACTAGAACCCACAACGAAACCATGAGGTAAAGGCACTAACTTCGTCGAACATCAACGAGGATCGGAAGACACAACAGAACAAAGGCGAACACCACTCTCCGGGAGAACTACTAGAGATATGAATTGTGGGTAACATAAATAACTTTACATTCGTTGTTAGTTGGTGCGCGTTTATGTTTAAATATCATCATGGGTACAAAAAATAGTTGGAAAACCGACACAGACCACATGAGGAAGAGAAGTACAACACAGACACAATCATGCACACACTACTGTAGAACAAGGCGCTTTGGGGTTTTGTGACTAAACCGAGGACAACCGCACTGATTAGTGGAATAAAGAAACGTGTATAAATGACGAATAACACCACTGCTATCGAGTTTGATTAATTTCCAGAATCGATAAACTACACTTGTGTAATAAAGCGGCGAATGAATGATAAGGCAAGCGGCAGGCGGCAGTAGGCAGTGCGAGGTGTGTGTTGGTGTGCCGAAGCGACCGAACCGAGTGACACGCTCTCGGCGCAGCGGGTCTGGCGGGTCTGTCGGGTCTGTCGAGCACTGAGCACTCTGAGCAGGTAGTCGGCCCGGCTGCACAAAGGGCAAGGTGGGCCCGGGCCCGGACCCCACTGGGACCCGCAGGACCTGGCCGCTATCCTCTCTACCCGGTAACCACTGTAACCAGTACCCGATCCTCAGGCAGACCTTTCGTCCGTGGCCCGTGGTCACCATCATCCGTTCAATATATAATATACCAAGAAAACCGTTGGCCAGATTCAAATATTATTTTATATTGAACAATTATCATTTAAATGCGACACGAATTTTAATAATCGGTAATTCAACTATAATTATAGGGCAGGATTCAGAACAAAGATAATTCATGATAAGATATATTTTTGACCTGCTTGATGGTCAAATGGCAGAAATTATAGCAGAACGTTCGCGTGAAGCGTGTAAAATTACAAATTTATTACGAAAATACCAACGCAATAAAATTCAACCACCTTCTTAAGGTTATTTCACACAAAACGCGCTACAAAACTATCGCCATAGAAACTATCATATTAATATTTACTTACCTGCCAGGTAAGTATGTTTTCTGTATCTATTTGTAAATAATAGTTCTAGGTAGAAGGTAAGAAGTCATAATAAAATGTACAACGCCCTTGAGGTGATTTCTCACAAAAACGGCGCTCTACAAATTATCCAATTATTATTATTATTACAACAAGTGCCCTTGAGGTGATTTATCACAAAAACGGCGCTCTACAAGTTATCCAATTATTATTAACTAATTTTATAAAACGCCTGCTTTTGTAGAAATTAATTTTTAAAAAAACGAGTGTTTTAAATTTAATGTCAATAATTATTACTCACAACGAAAATTCAGCCACATTATATACAATATGCGTTTGTGGCTATGTGATCCCATAATAAAATAATATTTTAAACATAATAAAATTCATTCAAGGCATTCCGCGAACACATATTACATTCTGCAAAATGAATTGTGATTATTTATCTTATTACCTTGTACATTCGAAAGGAAATATCGGTTTTGAAATGCAAAACGATGTACTTTTACTTTTGAGCGTTTTTTATTCTGTAATATTAGGTAGATATGTATTTTAAAATAATGATACCAGCCCAAACCTTACACAGTGTACGAGATGGAAAAAAATAATCTACTTCTGTATATTTTATTTATTTGTTAGATACTTTTTTACATACATGTAGTCATATATAGTAAGGAAGCATTGACTGTCCAACTAGGAAAGTTTTCCGTTTTAAGACAGTCAAATTGCCTGGTTTAGTTCACATTTGTACACGCTGTTATTATGAATTACATTTCCATACTTTACATTCACATTTTCATTTATAATATATAGATATAATAAAAAAAATTGAAAAATAATAAAAAGCCACCGACTATTAAAAACAATATATATAAAAAAATATATATACAGGGTGTTAAGGAACGTACTTGACATACTTTAACCAGCAATTCCTGACATTATTTGGAGTAAAAAATGTAAATGAAATTTGGGTCTCCGGCGAATTTTTCGATGACGTATTTTTTTCATATTTTTTTTCTTCAAAATCCAATTAAAAAAAATTCTTCCGCATGTCGTCACTGGTCACTCAACCGAGTAACCGCCCAGCCTTCGCCCGCAACTGTCCAACACCTACTACTTTTATGTTTTTGTAAAAAAAAACATCAAAAATGTCACCGGATCCATTTTTTACTTCAAATAATGGTTAAAGTAAGTCAAGTACGTCCCTTAACACCCTGTACACTTGTACAACTGAAAAATAAAAAACTTTCTTTAAAAAAATAAAAAAAATATATTTGTACACCCGAAAGTTAGTTAGTCTGAGAAAATACATGACGTATGTTATGAAGGTGCATGTAACATGGTAAATCAATTAACGGCTAACTGAGCATTCCTGAAAATACCAATTCACGACAGTCAATTCTAAGATCAGAAACGTCATCGTCTATCGGAAGGTTGAAGGATCCTAATTCCAGATACACCAGATACTAGGTTCGGTGAGCTTGCTTTCGGAGTGTTATGAGTTATGACATAGAGCCTGGAATAAATTTGTCAAACGATTGAAGAATAATCAAAAACTAGACAGAATTCAGAGCGAAACCCATAACCCATACCTTCAGAAAATCACAGTACATATATATCTATAAATGGTACAGTTGCAAACTTAATATACATATCTAAGCTAGCCAGTAAACGTACACGATATTATAATAATATACTAGATATTATTTAATGCAATATTGCGAAAATGTCTCGATGTACTGCTATAAAAAAGGCTGAAACATTTCGCAGACCGGGTCATTGTAAATAACTAAATACGATAATTTCAGGTTCAGTATAACGTCAGGTAAGTAGGTCGATCGTCCGATTGATTAACCAGAATCTACGAAAAAACGAAATTTGAGTTGAGTATGCAGTTATATGTAAAAGTGTACCATACGTATGGTACAATACATAGATTACTCATAAACACAACAAATCAATTAAATTCGCAAACACTTGTAGTGAATAAACAAAATTTTGTGTCTGGGTCACTAATAGAATATTTCAAAATGTCATACTAATGTACCGGACCGTTATGCCTCCCGGTGTTATTTTACAGCATATTTAATACTAGTTTCTGCCCGCGACTTCGTCTGCGCAGGATTAGTACTTCGATTAGCTTATTTTCCTTTCGTAGGTCCCATCTATGTTTATACCAAAAATCTTAACTTATTTATTTAAAATATCTATAATTCTTCAAATAAATTCACTAATTTAAATATTTTCTAAAATAGAACTTTGGTTTTACAATCATTGTTTTTAAAATGTCATTCTCAAATTTTGACATTTTCTATTAAACAATAATTATTATTTGTACTACATGGAAAATCGCAATCTTTGGGTATAAATTATAGCCTATATGTTTTTCTGATGTTTGAGCTATATTATTGTAAAGTTTCATTAAAGTCTATTCAGTGGTTTTTGAGTGAAAGAGTAACAAACAAACATACATCCATACAAGATGTGAAACACAGACACGTGTAAATAACATTTTATTTATGGAGAATACTCGAATATTGCTTTCCTCATTATCTCAAAACTTAATATTTGGAGACGTCCGACTAATAAACTGTTTCTCTGGCTGTATGTACGTAATAATATAGAGCCTAGCAAGTCAAATTTGTGCAGCGCCTTTTAGGTTTTCACAAAAAACGGCGCTACACAAATTATCAAATTATTATTAGCACACGGTCGTATAATTTGGTGGAGCTCCCGTACCCATCCATTCAGCTATGTGCTAACTGGTTTTGACCCCTCTGAGAAAATATGTTATTTAGCGACACGGAATTAAGATAGCTCATACACAAACACACACACTGAATTTTCACCAACTTTTGAACTAAAGGTAAATTGATGTCGCTTATTATTGGCTACATCAAAATTGTTATAACACACATGACGTCAATGAATAGAAAGGGAATAATTGGTTTTGCACGATAAATACAATAATTACTGTTGTAGTGCGATTGAGAGGTGTTTAGGAAATTTAATATGGTGCAACACATTAACTTAATTGGGATATCATATTATTATGTGACAGATTATTATCTATAATAGCAGTACAAAGAGATGATGTCCATCCAAAAGAGCAATATCTTAAACTTTCATTACAATAATTGTAGCTTTCGTCTCTAACGTATAAGATCTAACGAAGTTTTAGCTATTTTTAGCCTTATTGTTATGCGTTTAATTTCCAAAACTACATTTTTTTTTTAAATAAATGAATCAGCTAAATAACCCTCTTCCGCCCAATATTGGGTTTGATACATGGGCATCTTGGCTTTTTAATTATGTACGTCTATTTGAATTTCGATTTTGTTTTCTTAAAATCTTGGAGGTGGGAATTAACCCATTTCCCGACATCTGATCAAACTGAAACTCAGCAGATGAATTCGTCGCCGATGACAATGCATTATATCAAGTGGTGGCAATTGATAGATTACATTACACGCACACAAACGCGTTTTTCTGAAATTGGGTGACAAAATTAAAAAAAATTAGAGCAAATAATATGCGAAATAAATCTCGTTACCACCAATTAGGATTTGGCTAAGTGTTAGCGGTGTTCACTTACTTTAGTCAGTCTCTGGGGAGGAAGATTCAATCCTCGGTCAAACTAAAAAAAAAAACCTCAAAACAAACCCGGCTGAATTTGAAAGGCTTTGAAAAAATCAAAAGGCTTTTAACGAAGACAAACGTATCACTTAGTACAACTTGTCTTTGAGGCGGAGTAACAATTTTATACATTCCAAATTTCCAGACACTAAAATATTGAGTGCTTTTTTTTTGACAGCCATACGGCTTCCATGCCCGAGTCTGAGTGTATTTCGCTGTAATACCAACACCAGCAGAACCGAGGAAAAAACGCAAGGGCGGTTCGTACTTCCCCATTAACCTGACGGTGGAACCCCCAGCCGTGTACCTTATACTCGGTATAAGTATAAAGTGGCGGTGCGGGGTTCGAGCCAGGTATAAATCTATGCGGGCCTCGTCCGTTCACCCCGGGCACGGCCGGGCTTTGCTTTATTTGCTCAACTACCGACTACCATTATACCGAAATACAAGGGTGATATAGCAGTCAGCGGTCCCTAGTCCCTAGTCCCCAGTCCCCAGTCCCTAGAAGGGAACCCAACGCATGGAGGAATTCTATACGGTGAAACGATGGAAATATTCATATTTGAAATGAAAAACCGTCCATTCGTGAGGAATCATTGAAGATAATAAGGATTCAATACAATGGTATCGACTATTATAAAGATATTAGAAATATTTACTTGCATTTTTCATTTTGTGAAAGAATAATATTTTAATAAACTATAATTAATAATATAATAATTTCCAATGTAACTTCATATATTTACGAATCATTAGATAATGGTAAAAAATGTGCAGGTATATTTATTGATCTTAGAAAAGCCTTCGATAGCATATCCCATAAGATTCTAATGAAAAAATTAAATAATATTGGTATAAAATACAACGCAATTAAATGGATTTCAAGCTACCTAAAAAATCGACAACAAGTAGTAAAAATAAATCAGATTAATAGCGATAAAGACACATCAGACTTTGGAATTCCGCAAGGTACAGTGCTCGGACCAATTCTTTTTACCATATATGTTAACGACATTTTTTTTCAACCCCTACACGGCCAAATTACTTCGTATGCCGACGATACGGTACTAATAATAAGCGAAAAAACTTGGGAAAATGTAATATTAAAAGCCACTGAAGACATAAATACTCTTAAGAATTTCTTCGACATTAATTTACTATCACTAAATACTGATAAAACATATGTAATTCCATTTGCAATACAGACAAATGATACCCCTAAAAACTTTAACATTATCATTCATAACAACTCTAAAACGCACAATAAAAATTACTGTTTACAAAACTGCTCAATATTAAGAACCACAAACACAATCAAATATTTAGGAGTAATTATCGACAAAAATTTAAAATGGAAAGAACAAATATGTGAAGTTGTAAAAAAAATTAGAAAATTTATATATGTATTTTTAAGAATCAGAAATTTTCTATCGATAAAAAATCTATATTTAATCTACTATGCCTTAGTTCAATCCACTTTACAATACGCCATTATAAGTTGGGGATCCGCATATAAATCTAACCTTCTTCCAATAGAAATTGTACAAAGAACAATAATTAAAATTATATTAAAAAAACCTTTGGACTACCCAACGGAACGATTGTTTGACGAATTTCAAGTACCTACATTTAAAGATTTATATATTAAAAATTCATTAATTCAAATTATAAAGGAAAAACACAAATATCAATTTTTAACTGAAAACCGAACTCGTCTTAAATATATTTTTTTATGCCCAAAATTAAATACCACATTTGCACAACACCATTATACTTACCAGGGAAGAACCTATTTCAATCAACTACCGGAAGAAATCAGAAGCATTAATGATAAAATTCAAATGTTGCACTCTATCAAGAAACATTTTAAAGACAATCTTAAAAAAAAAAAAAACCTAAATTAAATTAATTCTTGCAAATATCTTTTATTCTCCATAACTTCTCTCTTTTTTCAAAATACACACATCACAAATATATATATTTATTACATATAAAAAAAAAATATATATATTTATTATTTTTAATTAATATTTTCTATTAAATATAAATTCAACTTTATAACAAAAAAAAAAATTTATTGTATATCTTTATTATTTTCCATCATAACATGTACCAACTATAGCACGCATATACATATATGCGCACAGCATGTAAAATTAAATATCTAAGTAATAATTAATAACAGCACCTATGTACACTCCTCTTCCATACACAAGCAAATGCTTTAAATGGAAGAGTAGTAATTTAATATAAATGTTAAATAAAATATATTTATAATGTTATAATTAAAATTTTCACAAATAAAAAAAAAAAAAAAAAAAAAAAAAAAATAAAGGACTCTGTGAACTGTTGTAAAGTAGTTCAAATCCCGGCGTGCGCAAATAAATTTATGTTATTTGAAAATTAATTAATTAAAAATAATATATTGTATTGTTGCGGCGTGGAAGATACTCTCAATATCGCCCTGGTTTAAGACCACAGTTTAGAATTGAAACGTTATTTGAAATGGCTTTAGCATGTTCGGTGACCAGATCTGAATAGCCAGGTACTTCCCCACCTTCCTCTTCCCCATCTCCTTCCCCTTCTCAATACTTTCAGCCTCGCAACATACCCAATTTGGGGATGCCATAGTCTCACTGGATCCAGGCGGTTGGGAGCAGTCGGCACTCTGGTGTGGTATACACATAAAAAAAATCTATACCCTGTTGAATGTATATAATAATATAAAATCTATACCCTGTTGAATGCCGGTAATAAATCTGGTGAGTGATCTGTAAAGCCCGTTCTTTACACAGAGTTTTTCAGAATCATATGTAGACAGTGATAATTATCCCCTTATTTTGAAAGTCAAGTGTGCATAATTTCGTCAATAAGAATCAAAAGTGTTCTTTAAGAAGTGGGAAAAAGTGATGGGGTGAATTTTTGAAATCTCACATAGACACTGGAGAGACAATCTCCTTCCTCTTATTTTGACGATCAAGTGCGCAAAATTTCATCAAACTCTTGAAGCAAATGAAGGTATTATTGTGGGTGATGTGATGTATTTAGGGTATATCCTTCGAATACTGTTGAATCTAGAGGTGTTTATTAGGATTGTAAGCTGAAATGTGTAGGTTTACCTGCGTATTGCGTCGGTTGCGATTTTCAGCCAAAAATTGAAAGATAACAAATGAAAATAGTACAAAACCAGATGAAAAATTTCAAATCAACACACAAAATAATTTCATAACGCACAAAAGTCCTTACGTCCGTACGTATTTTCAAATTAAAAGAACTCGGAAAAAAATGGAAAAAAAATACTCCCAGCAAACAATAATTCACATAACAAATAATTTATAATGTGAAACGTTTTCACCGACCAAGGTGACGAAAATACAAAATGATATACAGACTCGTGAGAGACTGGAGATACGAGTTATTGATTGCGAGGAAAAAAACTGCATCATAAATAAATATTGATTGACATTTAAAATGACCGAATAAACATTGATTCGGGTTTTGTGTCGGTGCAGTTTCGAGTTAAATGTCACCAGCTAAGAACCTACTGAGACCGAGCAAGTAATAAGTATGCAGGTGAGGACATTGAGCAACGCGTCATCAATATGTCAAGCCAGCAACACTAAACTTGTTGCACCGGGACCTTTAAGTTCGATACCCATCGAAGACATCGCCGGACGACGACTGATGAATCTTAATTGATTGATTTGTATTCCGCGAACGTCATTTCTGCATCCTTAAAAGGCGGAGACTAAAGACTTTTTGCGCTGTAGCTAAAAAGATCGAGCGCTGGCTACGAATAGATTTTTTTAAAGCGTACACGTTTTAACATGTACGCTATTTAAGTCGACTTACCATTTCAGGGTAAAATATGTAAAACCAATGTTATTTAGAATTTATTTATTTATTTATTTATTTATTTACACATATACGGCACAACATGTGCCATTAACATAATTGACATAACATATAAATAGTACAACAACATGAAGAATAACTAAAAGTATAAATGTAAGTTAAATATAAGGAAAAAAAAAAATGTTAAAAGTAAGTAGTAAGGTAATAAGTAGTAGGAAAGGGTAAAATATAAATGTAAAGTGAAAAATATGGTACAAAGTATAAGTATAAAGTACAAGCTTTAAATTATTAAGCAAAGATAAAAAAGTTAAAAGTTAAAAGTGAGAATAAAATAATAATAATAAAAAAGTTAAATGTAGAAATATAAGATGTCTTTAAAAAGAACAAAGATTTAAATATAAAATATAAAAAGTAAGAAGTCCTCCATTTAAATATAAAATATAAAAAGTAAGGAGCAAAGAAAAATAAAAATAAAATATTTAATAGGTAGATATTATAGATTACAAATATTAACCGATATGATGAATTTTACAAGTACCTATGATTTCTAATGAATTAATGTTTTGCAAGTTCTGGTAAGCATATTATGTTTACATAATTATTATGTTTACATGGTACTAGAAGACAAATTTTGTTTAATGCATCTTTTGTATGAGGCCAGATTACCGGCGTGATCGATATTAGCATATTTATTGCCAAAAGTATGTAAGCGATTTATTGTTGCATTTTGTTCTGCGGTGGTCCCAGAGGTATTACAATGAAAAGGTGTTTGGAGTCGAGTAGGTCTAAAAGGTATGTGATAATTCACCAGTGAAACTAATTCAGGGGAGTCAAACCAGTTGTTATTTATTTTAAATAAAAAAATTAGATCATTAAGTATTCTTCTATCTTTTAACGATAAGAGTCGCATTTTTTGTAATAGAGAATCATAGTTTATGTCATCCGCGGGAATTCCTAATTTGAAATTAATTGATCTGAGAAATTTGTGTTGGATTCTTTCAATGGAATTTGCATGGCTTTTGTAGACAGGGTTCCATATGGGGGAATTATATTCCAAATGACTTCTAACTAAAGTTGTATATAGTATTTTAAATGTTTGGATATTTTTGAAATCTTTACATATTCTTATAATGAAGCCCAGCATTTTCATTGCTTTATTAGTAATGATATCAATGTGATTAGTAAATAGGAGTTTAGTATCGAAGGTTATTCCGAGGTCCCTTATTACAGGTACTGACAATAAACTGTGGTTGTTAAGTGAGTAACAATATTTGATAGGGTTTTTTATTCTGAAGAAACTCATGATTTGACATTTTTTAATGTTAAGTGTAAGTTTGTTGATGTTACACCATTCTGCGAATTTTAAAAAATTGGACTGTAGGGACAAGCAGTCGTATATATTTTTGATGATTTTAAATATTTTCATGTCATCAGCAAATAATAATATGTTAACATCGGAGAATATGAAAGTGACATCATTTATAAATAATAAAAACAGTATTGGACCAAGGTGCGAACCCTGAGGCACGCCACTAGTGGCTTCAAATTCGTAAGACAAGTGTCCTTTAATAGATACAGTTAATACACGTTTTGATAAATAATTCTTAATCCAGCATAATAATTTACCACTAATTCCTAGTTTAGACAATTTATTTAGAAGAATTTTAATGCAAACCTTATCAAAAGCTTTACTGAAATCTGTATAAATCGAGTCAACTTGTTCTCTATTAGCTAAGGCACCTGAGATAAAATGTTCGTACAGTGTAAGGTTAGTTAAGGTATTTCGTCCAGAGATAAAACCATGTTGAAATGATGAGATATTAAATTTAATACAAGAACATATTTTTTGAAGAATTAACTTTTCAAAAATTTTCGGAATCGACGATTGTATGCATATTGGTCTGTAATTTTCAACTAAAGACTTGTCTCCACTCTTAAATATTGGAGTGAGAAAGCTATTTTTCCATATTTGCGGGAACTTGCCTGCTAAAAGTGATTGATTAAATAGTAGGTACAGTGGGTAAGAGACACTACCCTCACAGTTTTTAAGAAATACGGGGGGAATTTTATCTGGCCCATATATATTTTAGAATGTACAGATATGCAGTTAAAAACAACGCAATCGAGTTTAACCCCTAAAACTGGCTAATAAAGCAATGAATTCAACAGAATCGTGATTAATCAAGAGGCGAGGAAACGTATGCTGGAATAAGGGAAAAGTGTTCGTGGTAAAGTTCTATTAAGTTCGCAGATACCAATTCCCCGTTGAAATACAGGTCGTCCATAAATTTCTATCTATTTTAGTGAAACAGCAAAATTTATATACTTTTATCAGGTCGTTAGCGTCACTGCAGAGAGGAATCGAAGCAAGTGAGGCAAATAAAATCAGAAGCAAGTTTCCTAGTAGATCAAATAAATTACGACCGAGATACTAATAGTGAACGAATCGATCGGTGTAATGCGAATATACTATGTAGGAAATCAAATAATTAATGGGAATCCCGCCCGAGTCCATTTGTTCGGCAGGTCGCAACCTGAATCCGAAGTTATCAGCCCACTAAATTAATCAAAATCAGGGATTACGGATGTATGTTATCCGAATTGGTGGATTGGACATGGAAGCCGCAAACCTTGGTCAATTAGATTGCCACAACCGCAAACGTTCCGCGATATATTCCGAGATCGAGATGAACGGTTTGTGCTGCGAATGGATATTGATGTCCATTATAGTAACAAACATTATTCACCAATTTATTAAATCAATAAATCTATAGTTAAAATACGAACAGTTACAATAAAACAAATATGAACTTTCTAGGACACCTTGCACGAGTAAAGCTCGGAAACATATATAATTATAATAAGATCCAGTAACGTTGATTTATAACAATATTTCGAAGGTGCGTTTTCTGCTCAAATAAACAAAACATAATATCATATGAACAGAATATTTGCCAAGGATGTAAGGTATATGAATTATGGACAAGCGTTTCATGGATTTTTAGCACGCAAAGGAGACATTAAGAAAGCAGCAAAAACATATTTCTGCAATTTTCACGACCATTGTTCAGGTTATGCGATATATCCGGTACCCCTTAATCTATATTATTATTTCCAGCATAATAATATAGATTAAAACCCAAGAAACAGATTGAGATAGGACATTTAAATAACATTTGGGTTATTCTAAAGTAGGTATGAAAACCGCATTTTTTTGTGAATCACTTTCAGACTAATTCTTATCTGACAGAGGTGATTGTACGAATTAACATGAAAACACTTTGTTGATCAAGAGATAGGAGTCGTGAAAAAAAAATATTTCGTGAAATTGATTGACGTGCGTGAAGTGTATAAATATATCGTCATTGACAAGGTGGTGTCGGATATTATGTGTACCTACTTTAAAATAGATTAAAAAAAACATTTTTTGCATGCATAATACTCGAATACTCTCGAGTGCTATTATAACATTTTTTTGGTATTTGGAACATAAAGGGTTAATGTCAAGACAAGTTTGTTGCTATTTATATTTTGCACGAGTTTGTTTGTCGGTTGGTTTTGCTCTTGCTGGTTAGTTGGTCGGTTTGGCGGTGCGTGAGTGCGTGCTCGTTGAACCTTGGAGGTTGGTCGGTTGGTTGGTCGGTTACACCGGGCGCCTTTCTACATCTGATCCCGACATTCTCAAGGTGAGGCTTGTAGCTTGGCCGCGGTGGTTGTGGTACTGGGTACTCGGTACTCGCTCGCTGTGCGTTGGCACACACAACACGCCACACAGCGCCGAGCGGGCAACGCAACGCCATGCACACTGCACACTGAGCTGAAATATTGCAAAAGATGATGCTAATATGTAATACGTTTATTCATTAAATTCATACTATTTAGTATGGGTAAACGAGCCCACATTATAGTGGCTGAACTTTGTATAAACAAGTATGTATAATAATGATAAAATTGACATTTACATCCATTGGGAAAATTTTAAGAAGTCAATATTATAAACAAAATCTATCTACTTTTTATAAAGAAGAATATCTATAGGTACCGGGCGAACTGGATTTGATTTATATTCAAACACTGATGAAATTTTGCACACCTTACCTTCAAAACAAGAAGGTGACTGTCAACACGAGATTTCGAAAAACGACCCCACCCCCTTTCTCACCCATAAACAGAATTTTGATACATCTTGGTGAAATTTTGCACACCTGACGTTAAAAATGAGAGGAAAATGACTTTACCTGCGATTTCGAAAAACTATAAAAAAACGGGCAAAAACCGGGCAACGCCGGCGGCGGGGACTTTAGATAGTTATAAAATTTATACAGAAGAGTGTTTCGGTGTGGGTTTTATTTTCAAACAAATCTACAGTTTTATTCCGAGATCGATCAAATTTTGCACACTTGACTTTCAAAACTAGAGAATGATGACTGAGATATCGAAAAACGATCCCACCCCATTTTATCACCCTTAAAGCAAAATGTTGACACTTCTTGATGAAATTTTGCATACCTGAGGTTAAAAATAAAAGAAAAATGACCACGTTAAAAAATATCTGTCTAAATCGCGGAAAACTCCGGAAACTCGTATGAAATATGTCAGACGATTCTTTGCAATGAAGAACGTGAATATGCACTAGGTGATTTGCATTTTAACCTGGAACAACAAAATTATTATTAGTGCGATGATTTCTAAATTTTCACAAATGAGATTGACATTATTAGTAGGGAGCGTCGACATAGTAGCCCCGCGCAATCAATCCATTCAAACAATAAGAACATTCAACGTGCCTCTTCGTGCATATGTCTATGGTGCACCCCAAAAAGTGAAAAGGGAAATCATTTCAGAGATCGGAGAGATGAATGGGCGCACTGGCATTATTTACCCCGTACGGAATCTAATGCGGGCTGTACTTATAAACTACACCGTACAGTTAGTTAGTCTGTTAGTGGTGGTAGATGCCCAGCTGACGGGGTGAGTGTCCTGACCCCATCACACTCCCATAGGCTGCAGGCAGTACAGGCAGTACAGGCCGCGTCATGTGTGAAACATGCGATACTTTTGACAAACACAACCCCATTGTCAGGGGCATTGTGCGATTCGGCGCACAGGACACGTTTGCAGGGGTTGCCGTCAGCAACTGTTTTGTCTTGCGTCGTTGTTCGATATTTTTTAATCAGCGAAAAAATCACATGTCAAATCCAGTTTTCTACTGATTCTGCATTGAAATACCCATCTATTGCTGTTAAAATATTGTATGCCAATAATTCATGACGATTAACAAAATTCTTAAATAGGAGATTTAAAACTACCTATGCTACAATGAGTTAAAATCAGTGAGTTGAAGAAGTGAGATTCAAAAACGTTAGATTTCAAATAATGATAACCTAGTTACCACCTGAACAACAAAACTCAATAGTGGTATATAAAATTTTTATAAACTTTTCAGGACAGTAATAAAGGTGTCGCTTAAAACGCCTATATTAAAAAAAATAACACAAAATTTAATTTGGTAAACACGTCACACACGAGGTTTTCCTTCTTAACCCACCATTCAAATAAAATGGCCATGTAGTTGCTTATATTACAGGTAATAAGAGCACGTTCGAATTACCAATGATAATTTCAATTACCTGTACTGAAATAAACAACTCTTTTCAGTGGTAAAAAAATATACATCAGATATACAAACTGGCAGGTGCTAGATTGAAAATTGGTGCAAAAACTAGGTTTCGTAAGAAAAACGATATTGAGATCGAGGCGACATAATGTTGACATTATTTTCACTCTTTTTAGAGATATCGCAGTCAAGGCCAACGTTACTCAAAGAAGGGCGATTATCGATTCAGAGCAATGTATTAGGAATGGAAGCCGAATAAGCAATAATAATCCTGGTTCAATCTTTCTATGGAGACCGGTCAACTGTATTCCTGAGCGTAGGAACTTGGCTCCACACTCCACGGTTCTGGTGTGATTAACGTCCTGGACGATCAATAACCATTATCGTAGCTTTGTGTTCTATGTTCAGTGGTAAGTATTATTAGTTACTGGTGGTTGGCTCATTGTTTATATCAGATGTTAATGTTAGTTAGCTTCATGACAGCAATGAATACGACCCAGCTATGCGGGTACCTAACGAGGTATATTTAAGATTAATTACGGTTCAGTGAAACGGAAATGTGATTGATTGATTGCTAAAAACAGGTTGGTAAGTACATAACGTGGAATATAAGGAAATGTGGAATAATTAATATAAATATGTAATAACATAAAAAATGATAAAAGGAATAGAAAAACTATAGGTACCAACCTCCAATAACAACTAACGTGATACACATTTGTATATTTTGTCTGGCCGCGTCTGTTTTTTTTCTTCATATACTTAAAATTCAGTCGTTTTCATTTCGAGCTACTATCATTTGAAACTAGGTAAGTATTGGTGCTATCATTTAAATTATATTTCGTAAGAGTGTCCGGTGTGGGACTTTGGGATTATTTTTTAAACAAATCTACAGTTCTATTTCGAGATTTATGAAATTTTGCACATTTGGCCTTCAAAACAAGAGGAAGGTCACATCTACATGAAATTTAGAAAAACCACTGAACCCCCATTTCCCTCCGCTCAAAGTAAAATGTTGATACTTCATGGCGAAATTTTGCACACTTGACGTTCAAAATAAGAAAAACTTACTGACTACATCTGATTTTAAAAAACTCTGTGTAAAGCCCGAGAAAAGCTGGGGATTTCAAATAGAGAGTTAAACAATTAATATTTCTGTAAACAGGATGAATGCTTGTAGTTAATTTGGCAGATGAAATAAATAAAGGCAACAAAGCCGGTTACGAAAGTAAAAGAAATGTAAAAGGAAGTCCATTTTGTAGTGCTGGCGATGTGTGCAATAGACTCCCTTCTCAAAACCTTGCCCAACCTCCGAGTAGAGGTGGGTGGCTGTAGCAGACTACAGATTGATAGTACTGTGAAATGTCTACTGTAGTGTTCTGTCTGCCCCCAGACCCAGCCATGGTCTGCTCATGTTGATCCGAGTCGAGATCGCCTAAAGTGTGTTAGCTAATCAAGCCTTAGCATTGACACCGATCCGCGATCGAGAGAACTAGACTGTTGAATTCAAAATACTGGACTGAATTCACTCAGTGATACCATGCAATAAAACATTTACGAAGTAAAAAATTTCATTGCAAAACAGTTTTGCACAATTTTGGCGACTACAAATTTTGGCGGTCGACAGTGAATCATCGGCATTGCAATAATGTAGGTATGTTCAATATTTATTACTAAATGTTTTTATAGATTAATTAATTAATTATTATATTGTTATTACTATATTAATAGTTACTTTACGGCGTCATTTAATGGGTTGATAATAACTTTAATAGAACTTTGACACTTTATTGGTAATAATAATGCGGCGGAAAAGGTTCTCTTCTCAACCTATGGATGATATTGAATAAACATTTTATGGGTGATAAAATTTATAGTCACGTATGCAGACATTAAGGTAAAAGTTTGACGATAAAATATTATCGACGATTGGGACAGTATATTAATTTGAATGAAAGAGGAGAAAAAAAAAATTATACTTCGTGGTAAACTGAAATTAACGATAAGTTCGATAGCAAAACTTGAAATTCAGTTGAAATGGCTGAGATATTTATGAAGTAACAAAAATTACAAATTAAATTATGATTGCTTCAGATATGATTTCGGCTCGAAGTTGAAGTGTGATTATATTCGGGAGAGGAAAACGTTGTAATCAAAAAGCCCCCTTTGTTGCACATAAATGCATACATTGGTGCATTGTACTGCGCATTGCCCACAAGGCTAGGTTTATTATGCATAACCTTATAAATACACGTGTATCGTCTATTGATAAAACATTAAATAGCATAATATGAGATAATCAGTAGTAGGTCATCGAGATGTTAGTATTAGTATAGTAGATACTTATGTAAATCCAGCGATAATGAAAATGTAACGATGAATGAAGCGTGCATACTTAGATTTTTAAGACTCGAGATAAATAGATGTATCAATGACAATGTTTACAAAGATATAGCAAATGAATCACGCATGATTTATACAATATAAATGTGAGGTGTGATGTGTGGTATAACTGGTACATCGGTTGAAAGAAAATATGATTAGTTCTTCACTATTCCATTCCACTTTTTAAAAATTGTTTTATTTTATTTTTGTTCGTAAGACATTATATTCCAATGTTCAGGCGTTAGAATTGTTTCATTTATTGGCTAGTATTTTTTCACAATTTCAAAGTATTTTTTTGTGGTTTGATTAAGGACTAAACCTTCCTCCCCTGGGGCCGGCTCTCAAGTCGAGGCCGAGTTGTTTAAGGCGTTTGTCTCGGTAAGACAGGAGATCCTGGTTTCGATTCGTAGTTGCGACCGTTACCTTTTTAATTTTCTGTATCTTGTTCTTTCCATAATTAGTTTAGATGCATCTATTAGTATTATCTTCATCTTCAATTAGTTTTAACATTTATTATAATTATACATTTAACATTATTAAATTTATAATTAGTTAACATTTGACCAAAGGACATCAGTTTTAAGACTTATGAGAAGTCTCATATATTGGCAAGGTAATACTGTACTGTTGTTTCTAGAGTTTGACACTGTCCCATATCGCAGATTAAACAAAGTACTTACGAAATTTAACTCCGGGGCAACATAACGGTTTCAAGTATAATAATAATTACACATTGACTTTCACCATACAGACAATGTAAATAAGATAGTTATAACTCTGGTCCTCGGTCATACATTGCAAACAATGATCAATTGTATGCAAAGATAAGATAATGCAAAATGTCCACGGGACCATATGCGAACGTTACCCAAACCATTGTCATGTTAATCGCGGTAATTACCGAAAGCTCGGTTAAACCAAACCAAAAATGCATTCAATTACTTGCTTGAATAATTCAAATTACATTTTCACGTCAGAATAATAGCATCATCATCTACCAGGAAATACGACATTTTTCAGTTTAAAAAACTGCTGAAAACGTGCTTCAAATGTTGTGTTAAGAATCCCACGTAGTCAAATATTTCGTCTTTATGATTTTTTTAAAAGAACAAAAGTTGGCGGCATGTTCTTTATTAATTTTGAAACACTTTTGCATGCAAACGTTTTCAAACTGACATTTTGATCTTAAAATTTAGAAAATATTTATTAAAAAAAAATAATATGCCTCAGGATCATTGCCTTTCAAAGGAAGAAGAACCTTTCAATTTTTAGTAAACTTGAAAAATTACGAAATCTAATCCTATTAAACATTTAAACAAAAGAAATACACAACTCAAATAAATAATTATTAAAATTATTTATCGCTTTTGTGATAATATATGATTTATACTGTCAGTTCCAATTTTGAAAATTAAAAGATCATTGAATTTGAATCACTTTACGCATTATGCAGGAATACAATTTCAAATCACGTTCCCATGCACTGAAATCGAAATAAGTATGTTTAATTATTTACTAGCGCAGACCCGTGATAAATCACGGGATATCTCGCCAAATCAACTCAGTTTTAAAAATGTTAATGCATGAAAAATTAAACTTATATTAAAAGCAAATCTGAGTTCACTGAACCAGATTTCACGCAGGAATAACAAAATTAAACCGCAGACGACCGAAATGAGTATGTTTGATGGTATGCGGCTTATCTCAAGTGTTTAGTATCAGTTCTGATGCGTTGCAGCAGGAATGCACACGGCTTAGGAACAAATTACCGATTCGGATCGGCCAGAATGGGAACGGCGCGAATGACACGACCAAGGTTAGATCACTGAAACAATAATGCCGATCGCAGTGTCAAAGTCAAGGTTATCCATACATTCATCCACTTTGTGCTAGATACACGTATATCGGCAGCACATGACGCACTCTCCGCTATTGGATGCTGACTGGGAGACAATCTCCTCCAGGTCCGAGCAAGAAGTCAAACCAATCAAATTGCTAACGAGGAACAAAAAACAAACAGCGCGCAGATCGGAATCAATACGAGTCACGACATTGAGTATGTATGAATAAATAATCATTGGCAGGGGGCGTACAAAGCACCCAGTGATCATAAATTTTAATACACATGAAAAAAGGGCCACTTTAAAGTGGTTTCTTTGTTTTTTTTTTGTAGGGCTCCATACAAATAATGTAATAATAAATCAAATTAAATATTTGTAGGTATTAATTACGTACTGCTTAATTTTATAATTGTTTTGCATGAGCCATACCAAAAGCCTTTGAAGGTATTTTTAAACAGACAAAAAACATGCGGAAATCAATGAAAACAAAATCAAGATAAAGGTTTCTTTATCAAATTTGAAATAAGGACGACTAACTCGGTCCTTGCTTCGTAGACCGAGACCCTTCAGATGACTAGACTCTGTAGGGTGTTGTATTGTTCTATTTAATATTTCATTTCATGTTTTTTTCATTTATCATTTCAAATTTAACTTCACTTGCTAACTTCGATGTGAAGAGTCCTTTGCATTAAAATTCGCGTCTGTGTGTCACCTTTCAGTATCTTTCTATGCAATCTTTGTTTATGTCATAATTTGTCTATGGTTGTTTATGTCAAAACTTTCGATCGGTTATTTTTTATGCTAATTCACTGTCATATTAATGTTCTTACTGTTTATCAAATTCGCATTTCATTTCACATTAACGGCTCGGATTCAAATCTAAAATATCACAATTGCTATTCATCTGAATAATCAAAGCAATAAACTCCATCAGTAAAACATAAGTATTTTTACTTCGAGTGACCTATAACCTAAATCCACATCCACTATCAATCTTTTGTACGCGTCCCAGCATGTGGAGAAACGAAGGAAGTCAAAGAAAGCTGCTAGCCTACTACGGCAGAGTTCCCGGAGACCATCACGCCAGGACCGACCAGACTCAAGCATTTGATTAATTTGATCTTGCTATGATTTACTGCGACGTATTCGACTTTTTCATCCATCCACTAGATTTTTTGACTCTAGACATCGTGCACAAAAAGTTACTCTGACACCTAGAAAACTAGAAGTGCCTTCTATGCAAATTTGAATAGAAACAAATGTTCCATTTAGCCTAATATCACAGCGCTTTGTCTCCCTTTGCCTGAAGAACCCTTTTAAATTCCGTAAACACAGTTTTGTATGGAGATAAGGCCCGATTGGACGAATATTTGGATCCCGAATCACGTCCACAAGATGGTTTAACATAATTAGACAGAAAAAAACGAGATTTAATTTTCAACGATACTAATTCAAAACGACACATACCAAGACGACAAATTGATACTAAAAAAGTAAATTTGTTCATGTTTTAAAAGACCACATGGCCGTCGAAACTACACCAAACCATTCCAGATGACTAGTTGTCTGCATATTATTGATCTTTGGAACAGTCATAAAAGTTCTTTTCATTTAACAGCGAGACAGACATGCACGGGGAATTATTATACTTGCATGTAGTAGACGATTTAGAAAAGCAAGATCGAATATTTAGTCAATGAACTGGTACTGACGACACTACTTTCATCACAAACAAATCCGCTGTATTTTAATAATGAATTCATGAAACACGTAAAATCCAGCACAAAAGATTTTCTTTCATTAGGATTTAAACAAAAAACAACGTACATATCGTACAATACTAGTCCCAGGGAGAGGTCGTACTTACGCCACCGACGATCGTCCTAAAAGCCATTCATAAAAATCATCCTTCTAAGATAGAAGAAAGATTTGTTGTTAGAAGATCTGACACATGAAAACCAAAAAGACAGAAGATGCTAGAATGTCGAATGTCTTGTAACCATATTCCTACAGACATTTCGCGAACGTTCGAATTGTTTAACTATAATGGTATTGTCAGGTACAAATTAGCAAAAAAATATGCACATCAATAAATTATTATGTACCTTTATGAATCTGCGATGTAGATACTTACTGCTACAATGTTATTAATATAAACACGTATATATTATACGTAAAGGTCTACTAATGCCATTTTACTACTTACCGTGTTCATCTCAGTTTTCAACTCTCATCGAAAACTTTTTTCATCCTGATAAAATTGGAACATTATACGGCGTTTGCGTTAATTTTTACAATAAAGTGGGTTTTTTAAAACACCATGGGATGGAAATGACACAAAGACATAAAAGCTGCGAAAACTTCACTCTCACTTAAGCCAGTTTGGTGATTCAAACAATCGGATATCTGCTTCATAGTTAAGATTTATGAGTGAAAGATCTGTAGCCAGGTGAGTAGTTGGAGGAATTAATTGCATCCAGTCGCATTTATCGTGTGGACTTTATTTTCAAAGTGATTCATAAGGCTGAATTTATAAATCAAGATTCCTGCCGAGTGTCTAGCCGGCGCAGGAGCGGTACGAGAACTCGACAAAAAAAGGACCCACAAGAGAACAGCTGCGCAGCCGAGTATAGGACCTGGCTTTATTATGCGCAGGGACAAAGCGAGCTGAGCTTTACAACGTGGATAAAGCCGGAGCTTCCAAATATCCAATGGCAGATGATCGCCAACTTGCAGGCACAGTGCAGGAAAGGATGCCTCGCAGAATGCAATCTGTTGAAAGTGTATTTGATATCAACGAGTGTTTTGGTAAAGCGCCAATTCCACGAACAAATAATAATGATTTACGGCTCCTGAGCGAGGATTAAAGCTTTATCTACGGAAGGCATCGAAAGCTTACGTGACAGTAGAACAACACTGACATTGTAAATCCCAATTAAAAATCTATATTTAATCTGGAAACTTGCATTACTAAAGGAAAAGTATTTAACTTGCAGCTTTTTAAAGGTTTTTTATTTTTATATGTGTAAGTCAGTCTGTGGCTAATACTGAAGTATGCCAGGGAGGCATGAAACTAGCAGAGAAAAGATGAAAGTATACTGAATGCTGTTGAAATGAGATCCCTGAGGCGTACGTGTGGCAAAAATATGCATGATAATGTGAGAAATGTGTAGATCCGCGAAGAGTGCAAGGATGATGTAAGCGTAATGAGTAAGATTTAAAAAGGAACCCTCAGATGGTTTGGGCATGTAGAACAAATGAACGAGGAAAGGAGTGTAAGGAGAATATATGACGCAAATGTGAATGGTAGAAGAAGTCGGGGACGCCCAAGAAAGACATGGCACGATCAAGTGAATCAGATACTTGATTCGGCCCATGACAAGACAATAATAGAAGAGAATGTATGAGACGATGTATGAATTGTGAATGATGCAAAATGTGTGCGCCAAGATCGAGTTTTTCGGCGGTCCGTCATCTGCCAGCTAACCTGTGAGAGAAATAAAATAATACAAAGTTCAGATTGCACAGCTTTGAACTGGTGTTTTCAACACGAGAAATAATGAAAACTGTTTGTTTACCTGGTTTATTTATAACAGAATTCTAAATACCGAGAAAACAACCACTTAAAAAAAACTGAAACCTACCAAACATCACAGGCAGATATGAGAGCATTAACGTGGAAAGTAAATATTCCTGTAAATATTGACAATCACCCTAAAAGCAATTTTGATATGTACACAAAGCCGAGTGCACGCATACACACGTCAAGTCAACACGCATAGGGAACTCGCCGGAGGAAGTGAGTTTAGTGAGTCGCTCCTCCGTGCATAATAAACACACTCCGGGAGTATTCTCTCCATGCTGTGTTATTTTAAAGCCGATGTTACGGCAAACTGACGGAGGCCCCGGGTGCCATGACCACCCGACGCAGTTCTCGCGCCCTCGCGGGAATAAACCCGTCGACACGCCCCCGGCTGTGCCCATACAGACTTGCATGAGGGCTATTTTTATTTAGGTTCAACAACATCAAAGATAACCTCCGATTGTAAATTACAGTGCGGCGATAACATTACTGCGCAGCTTGCAAGGAAGGCAACATGGATTAATTATATCATGATTTGGATAGCAATATTTATGGTAGGGACTTGTACGGTTCGTTGACGTTTTCGAAAATATTAAACATAATGATAAAGGTTGAGAGCTTCTTGGCCTCGGCGTACAGAGATTTTGCTGGCACTTGGTAGTATATTGTTTTTCCCAAAAAATGGGTATGTGAAAGAATTTTTTTGTACTAACCTCCGCTTTTCTAATTTTCGTTTTTAATGTTTTTTTCTTTTATTATTATCTATTTTATTATTATTTTACTTTCGTTTTTCCTCTGCTCTTTATTTTATTATAAACGTCATTAACAACATTTTTTTAAAATATGTATATGTAAAAATATGTGTATGTATGTATGTACCTATATATAATGTAATAATGTATATATTTTATTTATCTGTTTAAATTTTCTTTAAATAATTGAAGAACCCGTTGACAAATCAGTTTAACGGGACTTAATGTAAAAATATGTAAAAAAAAAAAAAATGTAATTAAAAAAAAAAACAGATTAAATTGCATGCAGCAGTTGTGCATTTAATTCTGTGAAAACGTCAGATTCGAGGGAGCAGGTTTTTGTCTTTGTTGAAACACAAAAGGTCGCCCTGAGTCGACTTTCATGTTTTATTGTCTCATCGCGTTTTAAAATAAATTATGACAAAACCGTGGCACTACAACTGAAAGAAACAATTCATATCAACCGTTAAAAAGAGAAGAAAAAATGTTAAGTGCATACTGTTTTGAAGTGACATGTTTTTGTTTAGTGTCACATCACTACTGTAATCACATCACTAGTGAAAGACTGGTGATCATTATATCTATGGTCTAACCTCTCTCTCAGTCGAGCTCTGGTCACGTCAAGTCATAAATAAACCTTCATTATAAAATATAATCAAAAGTATTCTCAATAAGATCCTCAACAGTTTACCCAACAAAACATGGTGTCAGAAGTCGGATACTAATTTTTACATTAAAATATTTTGAGGATCAAAAATAAAATACAAGATGTCAAAAGATACAATAATGTCACATGTGCAACATGATTTCAGTGCTTTGCCAAATCTACAAGTGTTGTCGAATAACCCAAATAATAATGGAATATGGAGAAATTGGTGGCAAAAATATGAAATATATTTGGTGGCATCAGGTCTCGAAGAAGCTCAAGAAAAAAGGAAAATTGCAATTTTACTACACTCCATTGGCTCCAAAGGTATGGAAATATTTAAGTCTTTCAACATAAAAATGGAATCTGTCTCGGTAAATGAAGTAAAGAAAAAGTTTGATGAATATTTCGCACCGCAGAAAAATTTAACTATGTTAAGAAACAGATTTTTCACAAGGAAACAGAAGAATTCAGAAGATATTAACAATTTCCTATTGGATTTGGAAAATTTTAGTTTGGAATGTGAATTTGGGAATCTGAGAGAATCTCTTGTGAGAGATATATTTATTGCAAACATGAGTGCAAATCTAAGTCACATTCGTCAGCGCTTATTGCAAGATTCCTCATTATCATTACAAAAAACTGTAGAAATCACAAAATCAATACTAATGTCACAAGACAATGCAGACAAAATAAATCAACAAGAGCATACAGATAACATCCTTCAAGTCAGTCAGCAGAAAAACACTTCAAGACAGTCAAGAACATCATATCATCACCATCAACATCGTCATCGTCTCCGAACATCATCATCATCACCGTCAAAGTCATATCAACATGAACATACAAATCGTCATGGTTCACCGTCATCGTCATCGTCGCAGTCAAGGTCAAATCAACATGAATCTTCAAGTCGTCATGGGTCACCGTCATCGTCATCGTCGCAGTCAAGGTCAAGCGGTCATATTTCTACATGTGGAAGATGTGGTCAGCATCATCGCTACAAGTGCCCAGCAGTCAATGTCAAATGCAGGTCATGTAATTCTTTTGGTCATTTTGCTAAATATTGTTTCAAAAATAATTATTGTCACGGTAAAGTCAGAAATTTAAAATCAGAGTCATCAAAACCCAATGATGACAGTGCTAATTGCCCTGAGGGTCATTTTATCTCAACAATCAGAAACATTAATAATAACAATTATTCAAGTCAAGCATGGCACATAGATGTAAAAATAAATAATAAAATATTAGACTGTATTTTGGATACAGGAGCTGATATAAACGTCATGTCAATGTCAAATTTTAAAAAATTGAATTTATGTAATACAATTTTACAAAAAGGTTTTACAAAAGTGTCAGGTTTTGGAGGTGATAAAATACCTATTATTGGTAATTGTGATCTTGTATGTCAAATCAATGGAAATGTCATAAATAATATAATATTTTTTGTCGCAAATATAGAATGTCAATCAGTCTTAGGTCTTCCAACTATTAAAAAACTTGGAATTATAAAAAGAATATTTAATGTTCAATGTGATCGTTACACCATATTAACTGAATATAATGATGTATTTCAGGGTCTCGGATGTTTACCACCTGTCGTTCATCTCAAGCTTCGCCAAGATGCTGTTCCTTGCGTGGATCCTCCGAGGAAAGTCCCATTTGCATTACAAAAAAGTCTTCAGGAGGAATTAGATCGCATGGACAAGATGAAGGTCATTGAAAAGGTTACTAAACCTACGTCTTGGGTAAATTCTGTCGTCATAACTGTCAAAGAGTCAGGTAAATTAAGAATTTGTCTTGATCCTAGAAGATTAAATAATTCCATAATGAGAGAATACTATCCTTTAAAAAATATTGATGAAATCAGATCAAAACTTATAGGAGCTGCCTATTTTTCTCATTTAGATGCTTATTCTGGATTCTGGTCATTAAAATTAGATGAAGAAAGTAGTGATTTATGTACTTTTCAAACTCCATTTGGAAGGTACAGGTATTTAAGACTACCTTTTGGAATAAATGCAGCAACGGAAATTTTTTATAGGATAATGATAGATTTGTTTGGAGATCTGGAAGGTATATTAATTTTTGTGGATGATTTTCTAATTTATGGAGAAACTGAAGAAATTCATAATATTAGATTAAGAAAAGTCATGGAACGGGCTAGAGAAGTCAATTTAAAATTAAATAAGTCAAAATGTAAATTTTTAGTCAAGGAAGTTTGTTTCCTAGGTTATATTTTTAGTCAAGAAGGGGTAAGAGTCGACAAAGAAAAAGTCAAGGCTATATTAGAGTTGCCGTCTCCAAAAAATGTCAAAGATTTACAAAGATTTTTGGGAATGGTAAATTATTTAGGTCCATTCATTGAAAACTTGTCTGAAAAGTCACAAATTTTAAGAAATTTATTAAAAAATAACGTAATTTGGTCATGGGATGAAAATTGTGAAAATACTTTTAAAATTTTGAAAGAAGCCATTTCAAATGCAACAGTTTTAAGTCATTATGATTCAAAAATACCGCTTACTCTATCAGTAGATGCATCAAAGTCAGCTATAGGTGCAGTTATTATGCAAAATAACCGTCCAATTGCATATAGTTCGAAAACAATGACACAGTCGCAGGAAAATTATGCTCAAATTGAAAAAGAATTATTTGCTATACAATTTGGTTGTAATAAGTTTCATCAGTATATTTATGGTAACAATGTGACAGTACAGACTGATCACAAACCTTTAGTCTATTTATTTAAAAAACCTTTACATGATGTACCAGCTAGATTGCAACGTATGATGTTAGCTCTTCAATCTTATGATTTAAATGTAGTACATGTCCCAGGTAAAGAAATGTATATATCGGATACTTTATCTAGAGCTGCTTTGAAAGATCATTATATACCCGATTATGAGTCTGATCTACATTGTCATGTAAATTCAATCTATATGAACTTAGCTATTAGTGAAGAATATCGTAAAAAATTGAGTAATGCTACTGCTTTAGATGAAACTATGCAAATATTAAAAAAATATTATTATGAAGGTTGGCCAAATAGCAAAGATAAAGTCCATTACACTTTAAAATGTTATTATAATATTCAAGATGAAATTCATGTTATTAATGAGTTAATTTTTAAGGGTAATAAATTATTAGTACCTCAGTCTATGAGAAAAGAAATGTTGAACAAAATACATGAAGGACATCAAGGAATAAACAAATGTCTAAGATTAGCTAGAGATACTTTATTTTGGCCTAGTATTTCTGTGGATATAAAAAATTTAATTGAGCAATGTCAAATATGTAATAAATTTAGAGCATGTAATCAAAAAGAACCACTGATAAATTATGAAATAAATAAGTTTCCATGGCAACAAGTAGGAATTGATTTAATGTATTATGATAATCAAACGTATCTTATTGTAACAGATTATTATTCAAAGTTTATAGAAACTGCTTTTCTAAATAATGATTCCACTGCAAAAAATGTCATAATTCACTTAAAATCTATTTTTGCACGTCATGGAATACCAATGTCTTTAGTGTCTGATGGTGGTCCACCTTTTCAATCTATTGAATTTAAATCATTTTTATTTGATTGGGATATAGAACATGTAGTTACTAGTCCATATCATTCACAGTCTAATGGTCAGGCAGAGAGTTCTGTTAAAATTATAAAAAATATTTTAAAAAAGTCTAAAGAAACAAAAACAGATCCTTACATAGCTTTATTACATTATAGAAATACACCTAAAGCTAATTTACCGTCACCTGCTCAATTATTAATGTCTAGAACTTTGAGAATGAATATTCCTTTAGCTCAAATTAAATTAAAACCAAAGGTTGTAAGATTCTCAGATTACAAAAAGTGTGTTGAAAAAAATAATTCGAAAAATTCTAAATATTATAATGTCAATGCAAAACCTATGTCTTTATTACAAAGGGGGGATTATGTATACTTTAAGAAAAACCCAAAAAGCAATTGGTTGCCAGCTATTGTCAAAGATAAAATGAAATGTAACAGGTCTTATATTGTAGAAGATAACTATGGTAACACATACAGACGTAACAGAATACACTTAAAACTGAGATATCATGCAAACGTCAATGATCACCATCTGTCCATGCGATCCGATCCGGCACTTGAGGAGGCAGAGGCTGGAGATGAGGGACAGGTGGAAGAAAATAACTGGAATAATCCTTACGTTACCAGATATGGTAGAGTTGTCAAACAACCGGATCGTCTAATGTATAATGTCTAAAGTCTAATGTCTAATGTATAATGTCTAAAGTCTAATGTCTAATGTACAATGTCTAAAAGTCTAATGTATAATGTCTAAAGTATAATAGCCAATGTATAATGTCTAATGTCAATATATTTATAATTATTTTGCATTGTATAAATTATGAATATTAAATTTATTATACAATTAAAGAAAGGGGATGTCACATCACTACTGTAATCACATCACTAGTGAAAGACTGGTGATCATTATATCTATGGTCTAACCTCTCTCTCAGTCGAGCTCTGGTCACGTCAAGTCATAAATAAACCTTCATTATAAAATATAATCAAAAGTATTCTCAATAAGATCCTCAACAGTTTACCCAACAAAACATTTAGATATGCATGCAGTTTGACACTATTAAACCGTGAATAATTTTTGCACGAATTTTCTTGATTCACATCATGTTGTTTTAAGTTTCAAGGAATGTTAATGGGAAATCAGGAATAGTCTAAAGAGGGATCTAATTATTAGCGAGTGTAACGACCAAAATAAATCAGTTATGTCTTGGAAGTTTGCGTGGTGCGTTTGTGTTTATAAATAACTGCGATTTCATGTTGATCTCGTCGAGAGGAGAAGTTCCATTTTGGTCACAAAGCGTCTGGCGTCTTCGGACAACGCGTGCAGACGACCAATTGGCTGGAAATTCTTGCTCGCTTTCCATATTTTTTGCTCCTCCCAACAGGTAGATAAACAAAGGGATACACAATGTATTGCCGTGTGTTTACCATCTGCCCTTCGGAGCGGAATGCATACTCCACTCAGGTTTAACCCTCGGAGGACGATGGATGGCTGTTCGTGAAAGATACAACATTTCTCGATGAGGTCAATGATTCAATCAAGTAACTAAATCAAATAATGATTAATATTATTATTATTATGAAGGTTACGTAGCTTTTATGCAAATAAAATTTAATAATTTCGAGAAAGTACTTCACAGTCTCTACATGGGTTCCATAAATTGTTGTGCTAATACATATCCCTCCCAAATTAGAGTGATAAAAAAACTGAGCAGTGAAATTCTGCATCACACACTAGCGACTTATTACCGTATCGTTCGACCTCAACCGATGATTTGAAAAGCCTTCGCCGGAAATCCATATTCAACCTACAAGGAAAAATCGTAACAGAGGTTGAAGCGAACAAGAAACTCGGGTTTCATAAAATTTTATCAGGAATCAGGGCTCAACAAGCTACGAACCAGTCTTATTTGGAGGCGAGCAGATTATTTCCTGTATTTACCAGTTTGAGAGGCCTAAATCAACAAATTAGCATAATTTGGTACCTAGTGCGTGATAATGGTATGACACACAGTGGCGGATTTCAATGATTTGGCGCGACATCCCTCTCGACGTTCGACCATTTGGTGTTTTATTGTTGTTTTTAAGAGTTTATATGAAATATTATAGTATTTTTGTTAAATCTTATTAGTTAAATTGTTGTTAATGATTTGAAAAAGTTTTACAAAAATCAAGTAGTTAATCTTTCTTACACATAAAGGAATTAAATATTGAATTCTGAAAAAAAAATGACGAAAAATACAGTCCTTCCTTAAAAATGCAATTAGTAGCTGATGATGATATTTGATAGTGAATTTTTTTTCCGGTTTACAAAAAAAAAACACATCAATAAATACCCTTTTAAAATTAGGGTGAAGAATCGTGAAGTTTTTTTTCCTACTCCAGTAAAAACAATAAATAGGAAAAAAAGTTTGGAAAAAAGGCGTTAACTTTGAACCAAGACTTCAGTAATAATTTATTGAAAAAAATATTTTTTTACTGTTACTTAACTAAAGCTCGTACCTAAAAAAATATTTAAAATGAGTTTTTAAAAACTTTTATTCGATGATAAGTACACAAACAGCTTGATTCTGCACACCTTCAAACTCACATAAATATAGCAGCGTAAAAGCGCGCCCGTATATCTATCTCTGTTCTGTGACTAATTACAGAGTAATTTAGCTTCGGATGTTATTTTTTAATGAATTTTCTTATGTCAGTGGTTAATTGAGAATACATTAGTAACAAAAAATCATTTCGGGAACATGCTGATCAGGGGCCGATGTCGGCCAGCGCTCAAGTTTCAGCCACTGTGCGACAGTGGCAAAAAAAATCGTAAAAGTATGAATAGATAGAAAGCCACGATTTAACGATCTACGATATTATTTGTAATTTGAATATAAGCTTACTTAAGAGCGACTGTAAAGTTATTTCAAATTTTCGATATTTTTTATTGCAATAACAATATCAGTAGTGACGGTAAAAAATCTGGCCCCCGGCAAAAAAGCAGCACTTAAACTTTATGAGCTGGATCCAAGTTCTGAGGAACATTTAACATGCCCTGAATATAATATGGTGGTCAGAAAGAAGAACAAAAAAGACCTGCAGCCAGGAATCCGGTTTGTCCGGAGTGGGGGGCCCTTGAACCCGCCAGACGGTCCAACTCCTTAGTTCAGTGGGTAAAGACTCAACCCGTCCTCAGTCCTCGTCCTCGCTGGGGCTGGACTAATAATATCATGTACCTACGGAGAGTTCTGTAAATCGGTTCCATTCCAGTCCTCGCCTCAGAGCAAATGACCAGTTGCCGCTGGGTATCTTTGTGTTCGGTGGCTTCGTATAGATTACCTGTGGGAGAATGTCTCTGTGGTCGACTGTGAGTCGACTTGCGGAACGGGATGCATGCACCATATGAATACAATCCCCACAACACGAGGTCAGGATGCCATGTATCTACCTATTTAGTATTAGTGTACGACATTAATTTATCTTGTTGGATCTTACCTACATTTCAGATAATAAATTGTAACTTTAAAATTTAACATTTCAAAAAATGCTCACTTTTAGTCATTAAATTTTAGAATCTTCAAGAATCTCCATTGTTGGATTGTAAAAAAATTAGGAATAAAAAAACATGTTATTCAATTTAATAAGCCTTGTTATATGTAATATCATTTTGAAGGCGGCATCGATGTAATATATCATCGAAGAAGATAATACCAATTAATCTAAACTAAAACATTAAAAAGAACAAGAAACATAAAAATAAAAAAGGAACCCGAACCTAGGATCTCTTTCTTGGGAGCTCTTATTTTTAAGTCATTTTTGTCGGTCTCATATTTCGAATTCAGAACAATATTATTTTCGATTAATTTTTCCCATAAAATTTTTATTTCTGAATCTGACATATGAGACCGACCAAAATGAATAAAAAATAAGAGGTCCCAATGGCCGAGTTGTTTAAGGCGATTGTCCCGGTAAGACAAGAGATCCTGGGTTTGAGTTCCAGTTGCGACCGTTATCTTTTTATTTTTCTGTGTCTTGTTCTTTTTCAAATTTTCGTTAAAATTAGTATTGTCTTCTTCTTCAGTAGTATTATTATTATTATTCATGATTATTTAAAGGAATGACACACTGAGGGACATGACTAAAAACATCTTTAATAATCATTTAAATAAATAAGTAAGAGCTACGCCATAAGCATGACAAACGAATCAACGCATTCAGCTATTGTGGCCAGAGTTTCGCAGACTGCGGCCTGTAGACTGGGAGGACATTTGACACCGCGCTACTTGCGCATTTAACCTTCCGAGCTGACCTGTTTTGGTGTTGCCACCGCCAACAAAACAAACCATTGTGTAGCCAGAAAAAAAAGAAAGAGAAGAAGAAACAATAATGTCGAAAGCCCGGGCAGGTGGCTGACCTAAATCCAAAGGACCTGGGACTCATGGGAAAGGAAGGGTCTGGCTCTAGGATACCTACGCCGTTGTTACAAGCTACAGCGGAAAGGTGGCAGTTGGGTGTCAGGGAACAAAGAACCTCAGCGATCGTGAGCGAAGAATAGATCTACCTAGCCAGGTGTGCTTAACGCTTACTATTTATCATAATATTTATTACTCGCCAAATAACGTGAGAATCATTTTGAAAAATCACGTAATGATTTAAAGTTTTCAGATTAGATTAATTTTTTAAATGTAAAAGAAGGGTTGGCGAGACCTGCCGAGCGAAGAAACAGAATCGCAACACAGATCTTAATTACATATAAAGTGAACGTCTACTTTAAAATGAACAAAACATTATTATTGGTCATTCATCAGTCGAATAATTTGTGATTCGTGACAGACACCACGAGGAATGAGTCGTTGTGTGTTTTGAATAGAAGATAAATAAATATGTGTGGGATAAGAATGATTATCTTAAGGTTGCTAATATTAACGTTGTTCATTTCGTGTTTCATGGTTATTAACATAAATTGGTAAAAAACGTACGTAATATAACTTATTTTGAAATGCTTGGATGTCACAATACTTTCAACATTAGATTTCGATATGTGAAGGATTGTGCGGCTCCAAGGCTAAAGACGAGAACGAAAACCAAATAAGCATTAATTAGCAACATCATTGCATAACATATTTAGTTGTTAGTTATAAGTTTTTATTAAGCATTGTTTCATTTCATTATTTGACTCATTATAAAGACTCCTCGAGGAGATTTTCCTTAAAAATATACCAATATCATTTTTGTGATTGTAATGATGTAGAACTAACTTCATTATTTGACTCATTATAAAGACTCCTTGAGGAGATTTTCCCCAAAAATATACCAATATCATTTTTGTGATTGTAATGATATAGAACTAACTTCATTATTTGACTCATTATAAAGATTCCTTGAGGAGATTTTCCCCAAAAATATACCAATATCATTTTTGTGATTGTAATGGTGTAGAACTAACTTCATTATTTGACTCATTATAAAGACTCCTTGAGGAGATTTTCCCCAAAAATATACCAATATCATTTTTGTGACTGTAATGATGTAGAACTAACTTCATTATTTGACTCATTATAAAGACTCCTTGAGGAGATTTTCCCCAAAAATATACCAATATCATTTTTGTGATTGTAATGATATAGAACTAACTTCATTATTTGACTCATTATAAAGATTCCTTGAGGAGATTTTCCCCAAAAATATACCAATATCATTTTTGTGATTGTAATGGTGTAGAACTAACTTCATTATTTGACTCATTATAAAGACTCCTTGAGGAGATTTTCCCCAAAAATATACCAATATCATTTTTGTGATTGTAATGATGCAGAGCTAACTTCATTATTTGACTCATTATAAAGACTCCTTGAGGAGATTTTCCCCAAAATTATACCAATATCATTTTTGTGATAGTGATTGTAATGATGTAGAACTAACTATACGTAATGGTAAACAGGTTGGTACTTCTTCTTATCTATCGTAATATGACCATAGGTCAGAAAATTCAAAAAAACAAATTTTCTTAGAAGACTAAGATATAACTAAATGGAAGCAGAGCTCATATTTAAAACTACAGTTGCTCTACGTTTAGATTACTGCTTTACGATGTTATAATTGACTACTGAAGGAACTTTGAACAAGCTAGAAGTTATAGAGAACAAAGCTATGAGATGTAGGTATACTGGGGAAAGACAAGTATGCAAGTATCAAATGAAAGAGAAACTAAATTTGATTCCAATAAAAAAGAGACTGCTATTTAATGTGTCAATTTTTTTCATAAAGTTATGAAAAACCAAATGCCAAAAGCATGAAATTGTTTTTAATAGAGATATAGATAATTATGAAACCAGAAATATATATAGAGTTAGTTGTCGCATATGAGAACATCAGAACTGCCTAATGGGTAGAGGGCTAAAGATGTAAAATGAAATGTCTGAAAGTCTGAAGAAAGATATTTAAAAATAGATGCTGCGCTTACCGTAAACATATAATATTATAAAATTAAATGTTACCTTGTACATATTAGTATATATACGAAGGTAGTACAAATTAACTCAATAAATAATAATTTTAAAAAAGTAGGTACCGAACCCGAAGTTTAAAAAATACTTATGGAATATTAGCAGCATTAATAAAAACTTCTCAATTAGTTACGAAAAGGACAATGTAGCAATAAATCTATGCGTTTTTTGTGAATAAAGAACCGTAAAGCAGGTCGGAGTGGTTTGGCTACTCAGCTCCTCACTGCGCATTGCCAACTGTCTGAGGGCCTGGGAACAGTGGGTAGGCTAACAGACCGCAACTGGGGGAACAGGCCACCGCCTGTCTCTGGCCTAATGGTTTCAACACACCTTTTGTAACCAAAACTTTTTAGAAAGTCTCACTCACAAAACATCTCACGTTAGCTTCGTCTGCTAAAAGGGCCTTTACAAGTCCACAGACTACCCAGAAATAGTTTGGGACCATAAAAGTTACACGTCAATATTATAGCTTTAACCAAACTCTGCGAAAGCAGGTAAAATATCTCAATTTTTATGGTAGGTAGATGAAAGCAAAAAAAAAAAACTCGATCGGCATGGTGGTATTACAAAATAGCAACAGCATTTAGCAGTGTGCACGGGTAGTCATGATCACTGAGCTGGATTTTGTAACAGCCTCAAAGAGAGACATTCACTTTTAGTGATAAAAACGTGGGATTGGAGCGAAAACACGAACCGCTCAGTTTACTCATAGCATCATCATGGTTAATTAAAACGGTTGCCATCAGGAAAGGCAATTAATACAGTTTGAAGCTGGCGCATCCAATGTGGACTGGCTATTGCCGATTAGCTAACGCAGTCGGCGGCTTGTGAACTTTCATGACGTGCATCCGGAGAAGTCCAACAAATACACAACGTCCGGTGTTTATTCACCCAAGTGCATCACCAAGGAGACTCCAATACTTAGAGTACCTCGAATTACCATCAGGCAATATTTAACCAGCCATAAGGCTCCCCACGATGACTAGCTACAAATCAAATCCTTTGTCAGGACTAAAGGCAAGATAGCTCCATTCTGTTGTTATTATTAGTGTTACATTATTGCGGTCAGATAGGTTAGGGAAGCCAATGAAAAAAGAACCCATACTTTAACATCGAAGGATGGCTGGCAAGAATGACAGACAAGACAAAGACAAACTTGCTGCAGTCCAAAAAAAAAATCAAACATCTTTCGTTGCAAGATCTAAGCTACGGGAAGATATTCCACTTTTACATATTTTGTGAGAATAACGTAATCCTAAAAATTATATTTCTCGGAAGAACTCATAAGACCAACGACCTTTAAGATTTTTTTAATCTAAATATCCTGTCGTGGGTAAGTTTATGTTTGTTTTACAACATTTAGTATTGTATTTACAAAAGATAAGAGGAATTCCGAGAATTCACATGGTTTCCGAACGTTTGACAGCAGATAGTATTAGCATTGTTGATAAATGAAGTTTTCAATTTCAAACATTGGTATCTATTTGATAAAGAGACAGCTGGCTGGCTGACAGACAAAGGAGTCTGGCGGCACGTGGGTGAACGCACTGGTGAACTTGGTCGGCAGGCTGGCTGGCTGGAGGGCAGAGGGCAGAGGTACCAGGATGTCGGGAGTCGGGACACACACAACAACACACAACACAAAGGTGCTTTTGCTCGCTGTACCTGGTCTCCATGGCGAGCGGGAACGGCGCGCGCTGAGTGTCGCTGGCGGCGGATACAGCTCTCCAGTACAAGACATACGGATACTCGCCAAGGAGCACTGCAGCCCCGAGCCTGCTTTCCCAGCGGCCCCCGTACACTCGGCCCCCCTGCACGCACCGAAGCCTTAGCGCCTCGTTGTACCCGATCACGTTGTCCCTAGATATGTAACCAAAACTACCGGCTAGGCGGCGATCCACACAATTCCTCACCGTATTATTTGCACTGATTCGTCCATTTTGCTGTAATTCTACAGGACAACCGTTCACGATAGCACTATAATTCGCGTCAATCCTGCGAGTTCTATTCAATATTCCGGCACTCTTTTGAACGGCACCGCTATATAAAACACTAGGCAACCACACTAGGTTAAGTTCTGACGTTGATATCATAGCTAAAGGCTTAAACATAGACTAACCTTGGAAGGCCAAAACACCGCGAGCTCGGGCGGGCTCTGGCCCACGATTGGCCGAATGCGCTTCGCGTCGAATCGGCTAACCAATGACAGGGATCGTTGCGCGCAACTGCCAGTGCGCCTGCGCACACGGCCAGGGGCGCCACTGGCAGACTGGCGGCCAAATTACAAGTTTACGAACATTCTCATTCAATCGGATTTTTCGGTTTCCGACCAGTTTGTTCAATAGCGGCGCACTCAGCCACTGGAAACCAGTGGCGTAAGAGCATTGCGACATTATGGTATCACACAAAATACACTATACATGATTACTCAAGAGAAAATAATAATAATAAATCATTTGATTCATATTTATTTGGCCGATTCAGCTGCCAGTGTCTAAAATCAAAAACTCCCAAAAATTGCGTGACTCCAAATTAATTCAAGGAAAACATTAGTGGATTAAAATGGTCACTTATGGTGTTCTATGGGAAGGAATAGCGTGATTTTTTTTTATTCAACCAACTAAATTCTGACGTATAATTAGCATTCAATCTTATTTAGTAATAAAACACCTACTGGGCAACAAACGTTTCTTATGAGAGTTGTTAATGATGCGAGGGCTTAGACTATTAAAATAATTGGTTTAAAAATATACTTCTTCAAACACAACCAACTTATTTTGTGGCACCATTTTAATTCAAAATTAATGGAATACTTATTTTTAACGTTTATCATAGAGTTAAACAACACGTTTATTGTTTAAAAAAACCTAAGATTTTTAAGCAATAAACGTGGTTAAAACTATTAATATTGAAATAAAAAAATATATTTTCCAGTAATTCAACGCTTCGGTCGTAATTAATATTGAGGTTATTTTTTTTTATTTACGCATCGTACTTATTTTATGTAATGTGTTCTAACTACCAAAATGTCATTTACGACCAGTTTCGAAAGCAGACAATTTTGTAATTTAAGCCAAGAGGCGTAAGGATTACATACGCCTGGCGGCGACACGAAAAACCTCCGCTATGAACATCATCCCTCCGAAAATGCCTCGGTGAGCGAACGAATACCGTTCCAAAAGATTCCGGCAGTAAGGTCGAATATCGCTTGGAATTGCGCTCTTTTGAAAAACTTGAGAGGAATCCGGCCAGGAGATATGAAACTTTGGGAGCCAAGCGCATAAGGGGTAGTTTCGCGTGAAGGCTCCCGGTTTTGGGGTGTCGTATTGATCGGGCGGAGTACGGGGGAGGGTGCCGGATCTAGATAATGCGAAAACGAATGGCGATAGCAGAAATCTTACAGCTTCCTCTTTTAATTACCTCGTTTATTTCAGTCTAACGATCATCATCATTAGAAGAATGCCACCCCAAGATAAATGACTTACTTATCCACAAAACTCCATTAAGCGAGAAGGTGCCTGTGCCTACTGTTAATGTTTTCATTTGCAACAAATGTTTATCATAAATTCACAAAGCTCGGTAATACAAAAACCCGCAGAATGGTACACGTAATTCAGAGTATTATGCCTTCTCATTAGTTTATCAGAGGAAATTTCCAAAAGCAAAACGTGATTTTCATAAAGAACTTTATTACCCCAAGCCCGATACGAATGAATTTGTATTCCAAATGAATAAAATAAATTTGATAAATAGAAAGGACGGCAAAAACCTATCCCAATTTAATTCTCAAATCACAGGGGAATTAAGTAAAAGTTTTTAGACAAATTCAAGCGATGTCGACATCCTATTAGTCTTTACGCGTATATTTCTAAAGTGAAGAACAGTATAACTTCGCAATGTGATGTGTTCTGTTTATAGTAGATTATCATTGCTTTTGACTACTTGATCTACTTCCTCAAAGACATAACGAGGAAAATAAAAAGCAAGAAGCAAAAGGGAAAAACACCATTCCACGCATGAAAGGAAGAAGTACATTTTCGTTGGTGTCCCTTTTGACTACCAAGTTGTTCGCTGAAGAGCGGGGAAACTTTTCAGAAGAGGTTCCCCTTAGGAATTTCCCGGCGCGCTGTTGCCGCGAATTTTCCTAGTGGTGGTATTGCGGGGCAAACCACCCTCGCTCTTTAGGCGAGGGGGTGGGAGGGGAGCGAAGGGGGAGGAACACGGAGGGTTTGCTCGGGGATTGGAGACGTTGCCAAATCTAATCATGAATTATTTTATTCTGCTTTTATAAAGTGATGTTTTTTTACCTTTAATTTTTTTTAATAAAAAGTGAATGACATCGTTAGTGGAAAGGAAGATAGCATACAATATTTTGCAAAATATTGGTGTAAACCGTAAATTATAAAAATAAATAATACTGGATGCACTAATGATAATTCTTATATCGACATTGTGGGCATCTCAGATACTAAAAACGAGATCAACGAAATTATCAGAAGATTAGATTTTTGGTAATGCTACTTTTCAGTGCTTGCATATAGAACATCTTCAAAGTACAACATGGTAATTTTAAGTAATTTTTGCTGAAAGGCATTTTTAATATTAAAAACTAAAATTATGCTCACAATTTTTTTATGACATTTCGAGAAAACCGTAGATAAATTAATGAACTCTCAAATATCTCGTAAGTAATAATAATAACAATTGAATAATTATAGAGCACCATTTTTGTGAAGAATCACCTCAAGGGCGCTGTACAATTTATTATACATTTTATATACTTTTAGGCTCTATCTAATTTTATCTTATAAATAAAATTCCAATATTTTACGAAAAGATTTTGAAAACAAATAATCGCATTTAAGATTTTCAATCAGTTTTACGGGACCGTAAATATCGTAAAACTGATTGATTAGACTTTAATTTTTTTAAATTTAAAAACGGTTTTATTGTCTTCTGAAAAGTTTTCATTATGTAGGTTGAAGCGTTTTACCGCAAAATAAAGAATCGTTTTACCTGTTTACAGTCGATAATATAACGCTGATGTGTAACTAACTAACTAACAATCACGCCGTTTCTCCGCAGGGGTAGGCAGAAAGGCGAAACCGCCAAACAACTCGGTCTTGGCATACACTCCTTGCCTCATTCACATTCATACATCTTCTCATACATGCTCTTCTATTATTCTGACCCTTGACATGGCCCGACTCAAGTATCTGATTTACTCAATCGTGCCATGTCTTCCTCAGGCGTCCTCGACTTCTTCTACCATTCATATTTGTACTCTCTCTTTCAAACACCATTACTTTAGACTTAATTACATTCATCATTAACTCATTCTTCATACATATTTCGTTCATCCTCGATACGAGTGACTGCAGATCTTCTATGTGGTTAGAAAAAACGATATGTAATTTTAGTAAATATTTAAAAAAACATTTAGTTTTGTCTGTACTGAGGTCAATAATTATTTTTTTAATGTTAAGAGGAATATAAACGCCAGAAATATTTGACTTCTTACCCCTTTAAAACTACGCGTGTTTTTGGATCTGCACGAGGAAAGTAACGTTAATGTTTTTTTTTTAATGATTAATTTTAAGAATGAAAAAAGTTAGTCAATGGATCGAGTCAAAAATAATCTTAGCCATAAAGGGGTATCTTCTTATATAACTCCATATTTATATAATGAAAAAACAAATTTACAATAAAATATATAAATTGGTTTTAGACCACTTTAAAAATTTATATATTTTATTGTAAATTATGGCGAGCCACAAAGGTAATGCTTATTACGAACATGTAAAAAACAAATTATTTAGTACTTCACGCTTATATTTTTTGTAACGTAATTAATAATTTTATTTTAATTCCAATAAATAGAGAAGGAGGAAAAGCTTCAAAGTATCCATAGCATATTTTTCACATTCATAAAGCAAAACAATTCGTAGTAAAGATAAATTTATATAGTAATTTGGATAGCTTCATCTTAAAGCCGCATGAGACCAATTGGGCAATGTTGTGAGGCTGAAATAAACATTATCTTTAAACAAATAAAAATGTTTAAACAATTTAATTATAAAATAATATCTGTAAATACTTAAATTGATATTTTTATAAGAAAAACTCTCTTTTGTGTGTGAAAAAAAAACTGTGTCTTGTTCATTTTCATATTTAAAAAAATTAGATTATTATTGTTATCTTCTTCTTCAATGATATATTACTTAAATTGACATAAATTAGAGAGGAATCATCGTGAAGTAGGTAGAATTTAAGTACCAACTATCATCAATCTTCATTTAAAAAAATGCTCTTTTATATGACTGCTAAAAAGGATAATGACCTTTTGCCCAGAATGCATTTTCGACTGCTTCAGCCGAGTGCATGTGTTTCCACCCCTGGTTTGTTGTCCGTTGTTTAATTCATGCATTAACTAACCTCGCCGTACTGTGCACACTGCACACACACGCACACTGCATAATATGCACACTGATTACTGCAGCCGAGTGCAATGAAATAGAGGAACAAACATAACAGTAGTCGTATTCTAGCTATCTATGCATTTACTACATCCCATTCGAATAAACTGTGCGCGATGATGGTATATTGTGAGCAAAACGTGATCGAAACGGAAACACGAAATAATATTGTGGGAATAAATTATTATTATTTCACAGAAAAATTAACCCCTCAGGCCTCGGGCGAATTTTTTTAGAAGGTCAGAAAATTAACACTTTGCAATAAAATGCAAATAAATATAATATTTCTTATTGTATCTATCCAAAGTTAAAACTGTTTTTGAAAGGCGATGAAATATGCTTTCAAAAGTTAGTTTAAAAAAAACATAAAGTTTTTAAAATATTAAAATTTTGAATGCAAACATAAAAAGTTTTAAAAATGGCTGACCTTATGTTTTTTCTAACTAAACTTACTGATAACAAAAAAAAAACACACATAATATATTAGCTAATGTATTATAAACGTTATCGTCACCTTAATTTTTTGTCGTTTCACAAAAAAAAATAATCTCAAATAATTGCAGTCGGAACTAATTGAAAATTGTTGTTTTTTGGTTTCATGAAGGTGCACATTATAATTTTTCTCTGGATTCGGATACAGAGCGTGGTGTTTTCTCTTTCTGACATCGTTCAGATCACATTTCTCACCATGGCAGTAAGGGAGATACAATGATTTGAGATCTATACGAACTATTATCTATTAACTAAGATCTATTTGAATCAAAAGCGAACAAATTTGCCTGAGGGGTTAAAATCGATTCCGAATTCTGAGTCATTGAATAATTTGAATATGTTTTCTTATTATAGTGATCGAAATTCTGATGACTCAGATCCCTGAAGCGTTTGTGTGGTAAAACCGAGAGAAATGTGGAGATTCGTAAAGAACACAAGACTACTAACGTAAGCGTAATTAGTAATATTAAGAATAAACGATCTTAGGGTGAATTGCCTATTCCATAAAAAAAAAAAAAGAATAAACGAAGAAATAAGTGCATGGAGAATACATGACGTGAATGTGAATGGAAGAAGAGTCGGGGACCCCCGAGGAAGACATGACACGATCAAGTGAACCAAATACTTGAGTCGGGCCATGTTAAATAACAGAAGGGTATGTATGAGACGATGTATGAATGTTAGGAGTGTCTGCTACGACCGAGATGTTTAGCGGTCCATCCTTTCTGCCTACCCATGAGGAGAAACGTGCGTGAATGTTAGTCAGTTAGTTAGTGAAGTCTGATGGGAAGGAGAGTAGAACATTCGACTTGATCGATAACACTGAGTTCAAATCTCGTAAGCGGGTACCAGCGTATGTTATTTATTATAAGCTTAAATATCATGTTTTCCTATATAGGGTGGGAATTACTTATCGGTAAGTATGATTATTTCTAAACTAATAAACTTGGCATATTTCAGAAATCTTCAGTGGCTCGAGTGCTCTGAAAGGATCCGGTATAAACTTTGCTAAATATTACTGAAAGCTGCTTATGTATGCTTCATCTTACATATCAAAACAATTCCTCGAAATATCGAAAGGTTGTGGAGCCAAAACGCAGCCCAGGTACTAAATTCACATATTTGCATTAACCGGTCACACGGCTTGAAAATTTACTTCCGAACATACACATTAAAGTTCACCAGAATTTAAAGCGAAAACTAGAAGTCGTCTCTTCAGAATACCACATTCGTCAATAAAATTAAGAAAAATAAACAGAATTTAAAAGGACAAAAATAATGAGTCTAGTTTTTTAACTGTTAATTCATGGTGGAATTCCATTGTATTAGATATGAAATTAAACAATTTTTTTCACTTTGTTCCACTTGTTTATTTACACCAGGACCGGTTTCGTCCTACTACGGACATTTCAGAATTTCAGAATTTCAACTACCAGTCTGAAAATGTCCGTAGTAGGACGAAACCGGTCCTGGTGTAAATAAACAAGTGGAACAAAGTGAAAAAAATTGTTTAATTTCATATCTAAGACAAAAATAATATTTAAATTGTCCCAATACTGTTCCATTCAAATTTAATTATTTTCATAAAAAAAAGTTTTTTCGCGAGTTAATACGGGGGACGTTTTAGACTCTTGTTTATAGATAGGTAGGTGCAAGCAAAATTGTTGTATATGAATATATCCCCCCAAGGCAAAATGGCACTTGAGCAAAAATTGAAAATTGAGAACAAAAACTTTTAATTATTTGTGGAGTGAAAACAACACTAAGTAAGCTATTTTTCATTATTTTAAAAATAAGTTGAAACCACCTCTGATATTCCTTAAAGACTGAAATATTATTTTCGTTATTTCAAAAATGAGGACCTAAATAAGCTGCCTTAATAACTGCAAGTTTTGGGACGACGATATACGATGAAATCCATATGAACTTTGCAATGTTGGCTTTATTGCCAGAATAGCGATATCAGTGCAAGTACTTTTATAATACTTTCCCACCTTCCTCTTCCCCATCTCCTTCCCTTCCCCACTTACCTTCAGCCTCACAACATACTCCAATTGGGGATGCCATAGTCTCACTGGCTCCAGAAGGGAGCAGTTGGGACTCTTGTAAGGTTTCTCTATAAAAAAAATAAAAAAAAAAGTATCTAAGAAGATCAGCAAGCGAAATCAATATTTGAAACCGACAGGATTATAACAACATGATCTTAGCAGTCTGGCAGAGAGTAAGGTCAAGAGGAGCAAAGGATGGGGAGGTATGGGGGCAAAGGAGAAGTCTAGGAACACCGCTGAAACTTTTAGAAATGATTGTACCCTCGTCATACAAAGTGCGGTGGCACTTTGGAGAATTCCTCAAAGTCCGTTCCCAGTTCCCAGCGCGTTATAAAATTTCATACTAGGCAGCGAAACTTCCGAGCGAGAACGTCGACCGTATGCAAATTAAAATGGGGAAATAATTTATGACCGCGCCATATGAAAAAAATATGCCAGGAATAATTTGCTCCCTCGTACTTAGTTTCGCTTCACGGTAAAATCGATAGGCACATTCGTAGTCCCCGCCGAACACCCGTTTCAAATAAAAATGTATACGTATTGAAAATAATTGAAAGGGAAAACGGGGAGTGAGGGTTGCATGAAATATTTTAATTGAAAAAGATACCGCGCTGCATTTTATGAAAAGTGAAATAAAGCATTTTAAAAGGTTCGCATCATTGATTAATTCGGAACGAAGTTTTGAATAAATAGTCGACTGAAACAAAAATAACAGACTGGGATAAATTTTTAATCACAGTCTGGCGTGATTCTGTCAGGGTATGAAAATGTAAAAATATTTTTGTTAGTAATTTACAGTGGTTGATACCAGGGGAGTAACGTCACATTTTTGTACTTGCTAATATTAATTCGTGGAAAGACCGACCTTATTCATGTATGGCACATACGATACTCCTACAGTCTAAAATAGTTGAAAAGCTTTGAAGTGCCTTTCAAATTCTTTCGTAGCTGTAATTAATTTTGTTTTATTTTGACACCTCTGTACTCAGTAAGTAGGAAAATGCCATAAAATATTTAAGAAAATACAATAAAATAATCATTTATAAAATTTCTTTACCTTTTGTGGTAAATTCAAATCATACAAATGATTACATTATCATTTGAAAAATTACTCACGAATGTCACCCATCAATAATATGAGTTTCACATGAAAAAGAAAAACGTATTTGACTATTATCACAGACAATATAGAAAGGCCATGTACAAGTATGGTCGGGACAAAGTTGGACAGAACAAGCTACCGTGAGTCACAGTGAAGTATGGCTCTTAAAAAATGTTAACACCACTTAACCTTTACTGACTCGAATTTGCTACCAAGTCCTCACAGTCACACCAATAACAGACAGAAGTAGTCATATCGTCATCGTAATATACATAATATGAATCAATTGTAACAAAACTAACACTCCTTTGAAGAAGAAAATTCAGTGACAACATTATATAACAACGGATGGGACATATACATTACTCCATCGAAGCCAGAGTTAGGTTGGACTCAGAATGTATGTATATGTCTAAATACGGATAAGAAAGAAAGCAACATACAAGTAAAAAACAAACTTTAAAGATTACCTGGAATCGTTCGAGGTGAGAGATAGATCAGTAATATAAATATGCTCAGTGAAGAGGTCTTCACTGTGTCCTAAGCTTTTATAGCTTACAGAAGAATAAATTAAATATTAAGAAGGTAATTAATTGATGAATCAATTATGAAAAAAATAGACTACAACAAATTTTGAAACATCGCATCGTTGTAATTGGCATTGGCGAAAACATTCTGATACTACAATAAATTTTGAAACATAAGCATTTAAAAAAAACCTTATAGGAAAACATCACAAAATAAAAACATTGTAAACAAAAAAGAAATACTTCTTAAATTTTAGCAAATTTACTTTGTGGAGTCATTTTTAATTAAATGAAACAAATAACTTGATGTATATAAGTGGTGTACATCAAGTTATTTTTTTCATTTAGTTAAAAAATTAATTATTTAAATAAAATGTTTAGATAAAAATAAAGGTGTTAATAATTAATAAAATAAAATAATACAAAATTTCAAAATTTCAAAAAAAAGCATCGATGTAATTGGCATTGGCGAAAACATAATATTGATACTATTGATTATTTTCTTGTGTAAATTGCAAATTCAGATGACATTGAATATTTTTACATAAAAAAATAACAACCTTCTACGGAAATACTTTTTAAATAAAATTATATAAACAAGGACATTCTCAGATAATGATTATATTTTATTAATGTCCTTGTGTACATAATTATATACACGAGGACATTTTCAGCACAAGGACGTGCAATAAAACCAGGTTAACAAAAAAGGACACCGCGAATACGCAAAATAGTTAACTATACAAAGGGATGAAGTATTATAATTCACTGCCGGAAACCTTAAAGTCTACACCAATTTATCAACAATTTGTATAGTAGGAGTCACATTCAGCGGAAGAAAATATAGTTTATTATAATTAATTAGTAATTTGTAAACTTCAACGTACAAATTACTAAAATAAAATGAATAAATGTAATAAATAAAAAATGAAACATCGCGTAATTGGCATTGGCGAAAACATATTATTCAAACTATAATAAATTCTGAAACATATCATCGTTGTAATTGGCATTGGCGAAAACATATTATTCAAACTATAATAAATTCTGAAACATATCGTTGTAATTGGCATTGGCTAAAACATATTCCTTAATTTTATGACATGAATTAAACGTATTCAGCGCACCTCAATGTTATAATAATGTTTTACAACACACCATAAGGAAATCAGTCGTTTTATAAGGAAGTGGACCCGTATCATTTGATATGAATTGAATTTGCTTAGTTTCCGCCATACTGTTATTACGTACATGGGAGATTGAAAAAAGTGGTATTTTTACGAAAATACCGTTCGCAAAAATACGACGACAATATTGAGAATTTGTGTGGACATTTTTCCACCTCGATTGAAATATATTTGACTACTGAGAATTTTTAAACGAGTTAAAAAAAAAATCACATAATTCGATCAGAAAGACATCATAATATAATTTTATTAAACTAATATTGAAGAATTGCAAGAACAGATCTTTTGATAAATCATCATAAAATCTTATGATAAATCCTTGCATCTGGGGCCAGAAGACGCGAGTTCGAAACTCGGCGTATCGCAAATAAAATTTAATCAAGATGTTAAATGAAATGTTGTTTTGCCATAGACCTATTCACCAAGTCACCAAGAATTGAAAAACCATATGTTGCTGTGTTTCAGAATGATTACCGGTGAAAGCAAGATAATGTTATTAACTAGAACTGAATCAAATCAGGTAAATTCAAACTTTACACCATCTTCATAGAAGTTTCTGAAAAAACCTTACCCAAACCATGAAGTTGTACCATAGAAGTCGCTGAAAACTTATCCAAAACATAGTCCCCCTCAGCACAGGATTTTCTAGTGAGGAGGACTAGTACAATATTCTACAACTATTTTCTATTTAATTTATTAAAATTTTACATTGATATTTAACGTGAATCTTCTATAAATGTAAAAAATTCAAATAAAGGGTTACGATTTTATTTAACGTGAATCTTTTATAAATTTAAAAAATTAAAATAAAGGTTCACGTTTTTAATGACATACTGATATTCAACGTGAACTTCGATAAACATAAAAAATTAAAATAAAGGGTTACGTTTTTAATGAAATTCGGGGTTTACATTGATATTTAACGTGAATCTTCTATAAATGTAAAAAATTAAAATAAAGGGCTACGTTTTTAATGACATACTTTACATTGATATTTAACGTGAATCTTCTATACATGTAAAAAATTAAAATAAAGGGTTACGTTTTTAATGACATACGGGGTTTGCATTGATATTTAACGTGAATCTTCTATAAATGTAAAAAATTAAATTAAAGGGTTACATTTTTAATGACGTGCAGGGTTCACAAACTATTAAAAACAACACTAATGTCAGTGACACAATTTTATTGCATTTCATTAACATTATTACAGCTTTATTTATTTTTCAGTGATCTATCTATTCACAGATTTTATTTGTACCCGCTTTATTATTTTTCGTTTCCTTGGTGATGTAATTATTTACACTCGATGTTCTTCCCGTTACAAAAGTAACTAAATAAAAATTTAAGCCGGCCTAACAACATCCCCTTTATCAAATAGGGTGCCATACACATAAAATTTCATAGTTAATGATTCCATCGAAATGGTACATACTATATATGCAGTAAGTACAATAATAGATACAAAGGATTGCATTTTTCTCGATTTACAATTACTGAAAGCTTTAATCATGAATCTAAAATGTATCTGGTAACTGGTACTGGTCAGCTTTCGAAGCGGATGTCCTTCCTCGCACATCAGCGCATTCGTCCGGCCCGACATGGAGGGGTGGAGGGCGGGGATCGATTGTGAAACCTTCCCGCTTCTCAACTCGCCTAACACCAAATAAACGCCGAAAGGGATAATGAGTCTTGTCACAGGACATGGTCACAGGGTTGATTGTTTAATTCGGATATTCGATACAACTTTACTGACACACACGTCAAGTTGCAGTCGGCATCCGGGGATCAAATTGAAATCGACGATTTTATGGCTTCATTTGGCTCGTATTTTCGGATACAAAAAGACAGTGAGTGAGTGACAAGTGCGGTTTCAATTTTCCAACACGGGTAAAGTGCGCTAAATCAGCAATTGCTCGAACGCGAGTGAATGATAGTCTAGAGCAGATTAACAGAAGTATTATAATTTCATTGTTGAGAGCATTACATATCATTGAATGGTATCTTTTGAGTCATTCCGCAGGCATGAACAGAGTGTGAATGTTCATGGTGTATTATAAACTTAATCCAATATTTTCCCACGGTTGAAAGGCAGCGGCATTGCTCAGCTATTGATTGATATCTTTTGGGTCAGTGAGACAATCCGATGAACGGCGAGCGAGTAGCGAATTGCATGCTAAAAGACGGAAAACAAAAATCTTATGGTGTAATACTGTCAAAGTTCTAGTAACATCGATACCAGGAAATTTATAGATCACTTCATATTATACTCAAACAAGGATCAAGGTCGACGCAATTATAGTAATTAATCATAAGATTATATGTATGTATGTCAGAGAATACAATAATGATGTCACCTAATTCATAGTAAGGTATGTTGCAATATTTTTTATAATTATAATCGCTATAGGTAGATAACACATTATATAAATTATGCAAGTTTTTTTTTTTCTGGTATGATTTTCGGCACACATTGTAAATGCACTTCGAAGGATTTAAAAATATATTATCCTTTATTTATTCGAACAACTCTCTTTTTAAAACTTTTGATGGTTATCCTCATTACTGTAATATATCATCGAAGAAGAAGATAACGCTAGTAATCTAAACGAAAATATGGAAAAAAATATGACGTTTAAATAAGAGGTCTCAGTAGCCGAATTGGTAGAGGCGTTCGTCCCAGTAAGATAAGAGGTACTGGGTTCGAGTCCCAGTTGCGACTGTTATCTTTTGTTTTTGTTTAGATTATTAATTATTAGTGTTATATCCTTCTTAAATAATATATTATCCCATCAATGTAAATTATCATTGAAGAAGAAGATAACAATAATAATCAAATTTTTTTCATTTTATTTTATTTACAATTACGACAGTCTCATAATAGATTGCAGTAGCCCAATTGGTAGAAGTGTATGTCCCGGTAATAAGTAAGGTTCTGGGTTCAAGTCCCAGTTGCGACCGTTATCTTTTATTATTTTTCTGTGTCTTGTTCATTTTCATATTTAAAAAAATTAGATTTTTATTGTTATCTTCTTCTTCAATGATATATTATATTGATGGGAATAACCTTCAAAAGTTAAAAAGAGAGTTTTTCTTATAAAAATATGAATATATTATCCCCTCGATGAAGACAAAAATGGACGTGTATCATCGCGAGAAACGTACGAGCGATTCTTTTTGATTCGATGAGTTCCATTCACGTAAGCTGAACATAATGAAAGTTTTGCGCAAAAATTAAGAATCTTTCGAATTAGAATACCACTATCGCGTATAAGAATACTAGATGGGTCTATAGAATTGCTACAAGGGAGTGAATTACACTGAAAACACTAATTTAATAACGAACGGTTGGCAAGAATTAAATACGAGGTGGCATCCATGGTTCGCTTAGAGCGTAGGAATAAGGATACATCGATTGCACGCACTGGTGAGGTGGTGCTATGGTGCGGTGATGTGGTGTGACAGTGAAAGGATACTCGGGCCGGGGTTAACGGTCTCAGGACTCAGCCCCTATAGCGTCCATCACACTGGGAGCGGTCATCGCCCGCCCAAGGTAAACCTGTCCAGGAACAAAGCCACCCGTGGAAACAGCCCCACGGCCCGAGGCGAACCAGCACAGACCACTGCTCACTGCGCGGACCAACCGATAAGCGACCAACACTACCAACCAACCGACCAATCATCGACCATTGTCCATTACCATACTCGGACGCAATTAATGACCCGACATCATTTGTCATTCGTATATAACTGTAGCAAGAACTGCATATCCCGAGATGAAATGTATCCAAATTATAGACTGTACGAATATTAAAGCTTTACAGTCGAAATTAAATATCTCTGGACGTGTAAATCCTTGCGTCAATTTGAGGTTGTAATTTTAAAATTCCATGTAACACGTGGCTGGATTAATTCGAAATATCCGCGTTGGTGTAAAGTATTTTATGAAAGCATTACTACTACAACATAACAAACATTACATTAATATGATCTCCGGTGCAGAGTGTATTATAAACCCCGCAAGGAACAAATAAAAACATGTAACATTTATATCGACTATTTTCATACATATTCGTTCCAGAGAGGAATATACTCACAGAATTACCCCGGTGAAAGACCATCATCCAAAATAAAAACGGTACTTATAGTAGTCCCTGAGAGAGGTCGTACGTGACATCATCGTTCTGTATTTTTCGTTTTCATACAAGACTTGTGAGAAGGAAGAGGACCTCTCTCTGGGACTATTTTAGCTTAGCTCAAAGAACATTAACATCAGCGTTGTAGACGTTGGTGAAAGACCACCATTTTGAATCTAAACTATGCTTTAAATCGCTTTAAGCATGTTTAGTGGTCAGGTATGAACTGCCAGGCACTTCCCAACTTTCCCAACCTTCCTCTCCATCCCCGCCTCACTTCATACCACCCTACAACATACCCAAACCGGGGATGGCGTCGTTCCACTAGCTACGGGCAACAACAACACACACAATGTCGTAGCACACACAATTGAACAAATATTTACACATTCAAGTCGCGGTGTTGATTTTGACATTCGTAACTCACGCCTTTGGTAAGTTACCTGTTTCACACAATCATCAAAAACATTAATTTTAGTTGTGGTTTTTTAACTCGGGTTCTTTGAACTCATTATCATTTTCAAAATTGGAACTAAATTGTCAAGAATTCAGGCACGCCATAAAAGTATTGGCTTACTTATAATATAATATTTTTTATCAGAAAATAATTTTTATTCAATATTTGAATTTGAAATGTGATATATTTTGTTAAAATTTCTTAGGATTTAGTGCATTCGCTGAATGCACGGGGCAATTTAATAAAAACCAGTTTGCAACTCATGTCGCTTTCCTGTGTATTTCAATGCAATTCAAGACTACGAAACCTCTCAAAAACTCGTTGTCAACGGCAATGCAACTAGTCACTCACAATTCCGCCGGCACGTTACAGTTGCCTGGTTGCCATGGTTCCGCCTCACGAGCTGTCAGTTTTCGAGTAATTTGCGATATATGTCCGATGCAGTTGCCAACTAGCTTTAGTTTGGTTTTGATTTCTCCATGAGCGAAGGGCCTAACGAGTTTAGAATAATTTTGACAAGTAAAGTCAGATATCGTGATTTTTAAGGATCTGCTCTTTTCCATCTTCAAGAAAGTGTTATTTACTAGATTAACGAACATAATGTCTTGTGGTTCTTACGGGTCTGAGTTACTAGCCAGAATGGTGCTGAAGATTCGCAAATTCGTACAAATCTAAAACTAGCCTTTATTCCGAGAAATATTGTTGAAATTTCTCGGGGATGCGATGGAGAATGGATGGAATCAGCAGGATGGCGTCTGGAGTAGTCGGATATTATGCGCATCACTTGAGAGGGTCAGGCCGGAGCCGGATCTGACGGCGCTCCGCCAATAAAATGCTAATTCTCGGCCCAGAGGTTTACATATGAAAAGTTTCCAATACCCAATGCCGGGACCCCAGAAAGGGGTTAGACTTTGCAGGCGATATCGGCTTGTTTAATAATATCGGGTAAGTGCAAATTCGTAAAGGAAATAACCCAATTTTGTTATTACACTAACACGCTGAAATTTTAAGTTAAGTCATCGGAAACATGGGCGATTTAATAATCCCATTGGTGGAATTAATAATCTCAAAGAAAAAAGTTTTACAGTTTTATGAAATACTAAAAAAACTGAACCCAAAATAAATATTGATAAAGAAAAAAAGATAATATTTTTCATTTTACAATAGACGTACCCACATAGTGTATAACACACCACATATATTCAAATAAGAAATGAGAAAAGGTTTGACTTGAAGGTTTTTTGGTCGTTTTTCCTAATCCACTAAAATAATTCACAGTTATATCCTTGAGGGTAATATCTAGACTCATAAATGCCGCCAAGAAGCTCAACGAGCAAATGAAGGAGTTATTTATTATTATAGCGTAGGTAAGCTGTATTAGCATGAGTCAATCTAGCTTTCAAAAGCTTGGCGTTCTAAACAGAGCCTAAGCATATTTCTAGAATGTCTGAGAATAATTGTATCCGATAGTCACTTTTAAACACTTGATTAACCAGCACAAGACCAGATTCGTCTGAATCAAAATCTATTGATACTAGATCATTTTATGTCGCACCTTTACGCACTGAAAATATATAGGCACCCCGAGTCTGTACATAAAAATATCAGCATTGATCCCATGCACACCACAATTCAATAAAAAGCTTACCTCACACTCCACAACAATATTATACTTTTCTTTTATATATTTTTTTGTTATTTATAGAACGCTTTATATATATTTGTAACAATTTTCAAGAGTTCTCTCGACTACTTTGTACTAGGTTTAAAGCTCTTATCATGGTATATATGGTAAATCTATAATATATATGAATAAAGTAAATAGGATCTTCGGAGTAAGGGTTTGTGGGATGCTTCTTTAACAAATCTACAGTTTGTTCCGAAATGGATAAAATTTTGCATACTTGCCTTCATAATAGTATTAATGTATACCTACATGATATTTAAAAAAATCACACGCATTACCTTTTCCCATCCCTTACAGAATTTTGAAATTTTTTGGTGAAATTTGGCACACCTGACGTTTAAAATTGGAGGAAAATTACTGTCTACATCTGATTTTTTTACAATCCTATGCAAATACCGGACAACGCCGGAGATTTTTGGTAAAAAAAATTATAGAGTATTGTAAAATACATTTAATTTTAGACTACTTGTTGTTGTTGTAGTGTATTTTATAGAATAAATAAATATAAAAATAGATGTTTCGGGTTCGTTCTTTCAGACGTTGCGTCGCATCATGGTTGTATTCCACAAATATTTCAACCATTGACAAACTCTTTAAAAGTAGTTTATTGGGACTTTACTCTTTATCTGTATTATATTATTTGTATTATTTCGTCTTTCTCTTTAAATAAATAACAATTTAATATTATTCATTGGTAATATAATAATACAATAAAAAATAATAATATTTACAAATAAGTATTATTTATCTGTTCGTATTTCATCTTGTCCTGCACAACTGCCAAGTAGGTACCTCTCAAGTAGTTTCAAGGACGACACTTTTGCCGGAGAGAAACTGCGAGCACCGGGAAAAGGAAATAAAATGGGAAATATGCATTAAAACATCGGATGTTGCAGTCGAGAAGGTCTAAAAGGTGGGACGGACAGCTTTAACTGCTTTAACTGCCTGGCTGTACTGTTTTATAACGTGTCGGCTTCGAAAAGATAAACAGCGTAAGGTAATGAAAACTAATGTGATTAAATGACTACAATCCGTCATCGCGCCAACACCATGTAAGTAATTTAGTAACAATTTATTATAAAATAAAACCCGATATACCACATGGTCAAAAAAGTTAAAATAATAAATTAAAAAAGGTGTGAGTAAAAGTTGATTAATTTGTGTTTATGGAGTAATGGAGAAATAATGCATAAAATATAAATAATTGTGCCATGAACGCTCAACTAAAAAAAACAATAATCATCACAGTTGTCACGGATCTTATTGGCTTCATAGTAAAATTATGAGCGTGGGAAGTAGTGATAGGCAAAATGGAAATATTCTAAATTAATCGATTAATGTCGAAGATGTCTAAAAGAACGACGAGATGGACATCATTGTTTTTCTTCATTTTAGACAAAATATTTCTTATCATGTTCCTCAGCTAAGTTGAGAGCTACCGAGCTATGAATGAATTCGAAAAGACATTCGAATATTAAATGTTTGGATTATTTCGACTACATTATGTACTGCTGAAATTATACAATTGATTAAAGTTTCTAATAAAATGGAATAATAAAAAAATCTAACAATTATTAAGACATATTATGTGGAATACTGATTATGCCACACACTACTGGGGAGCAAAATATACATTGAACAGATTGTATACAGGGTGTCCGGGGGTAAAATGCATTAGCTTCGGGAGGTGATTATACATGACAGTATAAGTAAAAAAGATAAATAACTGTTTTCGAAATTCCAAACTTCTAGGGGTACTTTTTTGGTAAAAAGATAAAATTACTCCGGCGTGTACAGCCAACACTAGATATTATTTTCCGCTGTTACTATACGTAACAATCACAACCACCACAGTCGGCCCCCGATTACTCACAGTAAATCTATCGTCTTTTTGTATGGGAAAAAAAATGTTGGAATTTCGGAAAAAGTTATTTAGCTTTTTTACTCCTACCATCATAAAGAATCACCTCCCGAAGTTAATGCACTTTACCCCCGGACACCCTGTATAATTCCTTTTTAAAACAGACGCCAAAAGATATAAAAGAACTCCTCCACTTAAAAATCCGAGAAAAAAAGTACAAGGTAAGACAAACGTTCAACAGTGTTTACAAAGCCATAAATCTTCCGATGAATGCAGCAACATTGCGGATATCAGTTACTACAATGAATACACTCGACTTTAAATCCTAGGGCTGTGACTGCTTTTGAGATGGAATTAAGTGGATGTGATTATCAAGCAATTCCTCCGTCACAAGGCCTACCGGTATCAGGCAGGAGTCAGCGAAGCCTCAAGAATATGGCGTGACGGCAAACTTAGGAGCTTCATTCTTCAAGCTAATTAACAGCTCAGCGCCAACCTTCTAACAGTCAGTCCTAACGGTGCCAATGTTTCAAGCACAGCAGATTGAGGTATACAAGTGCAAGAAACGTGATAATCTTTGCAGGCTGTTGTACTAAAAACGTGAATCTTGAATCAAGAAAGCGGAGGGCGGCATTTGATGATGTAAGAAACAAAAGGTGGAGGAATTGGCTTGACAGATCAATACCATTAGTAAAATGTTAGCGAAAAAAGTTTCTTGAAGAAGAGAATTTTTAATTTTTACATTACGGCGGGAATCGCACAACGTTAAATCAAAAAGATAGAACAATTTATTCATTCAAAGATTAAATGGAAAAATAATATCATATGCTGACGACACTGTCATAATAATTGAAGGTTCTGATTGGAATACTGTTAAGAACTTAGCAAATACTGATATTAATATACTGAAAAATTGGTTCGATAAAAACCTCCTCTCATTAAATACAGAAAAAAACTAGATTTATCCCATTCTCTATCAATCAATTTAAATTAAAACCATAATTAAAAATTGTAATACATCAACTTAAATGTAACAGAACAAATTGCAATCAAGCATGTTCAATACTTAATCCAACTTCTGAAATTAAAAATCTTGGTATATATGTATATATATAGATCAAAATTTTAAATGGAAAAAAACAAATTTGTTAACTTGTCAAAAGAATTAGAAAATGTATTTATATATTTATAAGATTAAGAAAGATTCTCAGACTAGAAATCTTAAAAAGAGTGTACTATGCAATTGTTTAATCTATATAGCAATACGGTATTATCGGTTGGGGAGGAACATATAATAATATTTAAAATCTACTCAAAATTGTTTAAAGATTGATAATTAATATAAAGTAATATTGAAAAAAACCATCCAAATTTTATACTGAAATTCTCTTTTCAACTTTCAATGTACCTACAATAGACCAAATATATAAAAAAATTCAATATTACAAATTTACAAAGAAATACAGTTAAATAATTTACAATTCCATTCATCAGCAAGATATCAGAATACTTTAAAAATCCCTAAACTTAGTACAAAGCACACACAAAATACTTATCTCTATCTAGGTATAACAGGGTATAACATATTACAACAAACTACCATTATATCTAAAAGTGTTCGAAAATATTCAGGAATTTCAGCAAAATTTAAAAAATACCCAATATACGAGTTCATATCTCACTATTATTATTATTTCTTTCAAAATTCAAATCCGTTATGGATAAATTTTGCATTGTTTTAATTATCCTTTGTTTTTGCTATATTGTATTATATACTTTCATACACGATATTATATAATCGAACTAAAATTCCCTCACCAAACACAAGAGCCTCGACTCTTTATGGTGAGGAAAAGCTATTCTTATCTACCATTTTAACACTGTACATGTAAAAATTGTGTATTTATTGTAAAAAAAGTCCTACAAATATTAAATAAAAAAATAAAAATTCGTGTTAAATGAATTTCGTACTTAATTAATAGCAGATTTTTTTTACATGATATTTTTGCCATACCGATCCCTTATACTTATCGGTACCCGCATCAAAAATCTTTGCTTTACACGAGCATTATTACTACTATTTCATACAGTTACAGATATGCAGATATAGTTGCCGTTAATATATTAAAAAAAATAATAATAGTTAATACATAAAATATCTAGATTCTATCTATTTACTTGTATACATACAATGGGAAAAAACACCAGTCCACATGAGATCTCGACACAGACACGAAAAGAAGTCTGTTATTAATTTTGAATTTTTAGAGAATAAAAGGTAATGCGATCTGCCAATTAGCCATGAATTTTCATAGAAACTAATGACTATGATTAAATAGTTTAATGCAGAATCTAATGGTGTCATTACTTCAAAGGAAACAATTATGGAAAATCGCGTGACGGTAGCGGAAAAATATGCAGGCGAGTGCCAGATACAAGATAACAGCTACTTGCGGATATCGGTGCCAAGTTTTTCCCGATTACAGAAAAAGGTTATTGTATATTTTTTAAAATACGTATAAAAATATTGCGCGTTTAAAAACACTGAAATTCGAAAAATACAACGACTGCATTGTTTATCAAGTACTCGTTTTTGAAAAAAAAAGCATTATTGGCGTTTAAATTAACTTTATTAAATTAGGGATCAATCAAAATTCAACGCCTCAAAGGTTTTTATATTAAAAATTAAAAGTTTTATAGTACTCTTGCCGTTAATTTCGTAGAATTTGAAGAAATTTTTTTTTAAAGAAAAATAAACAAGCTTTTTCCGCTGAACACAATTTTGGGAAAATAAAATAATAATTATTTCTTCAAACTTCGCAAAATCACTTTGTGGCGTCATTTTGAATTAAATTAAAACAAATAACTTTGTTTAAACCACTAATATAATCACAATTACCTACATGTTTCAAAACCGATGGTTTCTTCGCCAGGGTAATTAATTAATGTCATTACTACCCTGACGAAGAAACCATCGGTTTTGAAACATGTAGGTAATTGTGATTATATTAGTGGTTTAAACAAAGTTATTTTTTTAAAATTTAATTAAAAATAATAATTGCCCAATATAGTATAATTACATTTTTGTGTTCGGTTATTCACGATCGCCACAAGCATCAGTAAATTCACCCCCTACGTCATACATTCTGGCTAAAATAGGATTCTATGTACCGGATAATTTCACACGAGGCCGCCGACACAGGCTTTTGATGCTTACCAGATGTAGAACCAATGGTGATGCTCCTTGGAAGACTCACTAGGTAATTTAACTGCCTCGAAGGATATGTGAATATTTTCTACATGTCATTCGACTCATTCTCAGGTGGCGCATGCAAATTGAAATGCCATTATTGTTAATATTTGCACTCTAGCTCAACAAAAGTCACGAGCCGCCACTGCTCACAGTATACCCAAATTGGGGATCCTATAGTGTCACTGGCTCCAGACGGAGGCAGTTGGGACTCTTGTGCGGTATTCACATAAAAAAAGAAATCAAACCTACAATCTCCAGACTCAAAGAATGTCTCAATGAGGCCCGAATTTTTCAGCTGGTCGATATAATATGCCAGTGATGATGAATGACGACTATGGCCTAGGTCTAATCCTTTGTTTGATTGTATTCAAATTTAGATGACGTATCCAAGAATTACCCATAGAGTTGCTTTTAAAAGGCATGCAGGTATGATAACTATAAGAAGAAAAAAACAATAAGTGATGTGGGAAAATAATATAAAAAGACTGACAAAAATCTTTTATTCAGGCAGGTACCTTAAGAACTCGTGTATCGCGCTATTACCGATTTACCCACGTTTATTGGCGGCGGCATTCGCGGAAAATACCTACGTATTTTGATTATGAAGTCATGGGCTTTGAACGTTAAATTTAATACCACAAGAATCATGACTCGGTTTTTTTTATCACAGCCAGCGTAGGTTTAATACGAATATGATATAAATGACTAATGGCACCTAAATAATATAATAAAGGGTAGGTACCTACAGTGGAAGTAATTAGACAAAGCGAAGCCAAAATGAAAATTGTTTTACCGGCTGAACTCATTCACGGGATCGGCAAGGCCAAGGTGACGCCATCGTTCTACGCGTACTTTTAGAAGTTTATTGTAACAATGTATATTCATACATTCTCTACACACTTGAACATGCTTTTCGCTCCCTTCACATTTACACTTCTTACTATATCGAATTATACCTCTTGCACGCCTGGCATGAATCGACCGTAGTATTTATTGTACTTCACTTCATCGTTCTATGTCTTCCTGGTACGGTCCTGATTATCCACTTGCCCTTTGTAAGCATACATACTCCTGGCACTCCATTTTCAAACATTATTTGTAGGTTTGTCCAAACTATATAAGCTTCCCTTTCTTAATCTATTTATTGTGTTAATATTGAGAATAATGGCCTCGTGTCATTTCCGCATCTAGCCATTCGTAATTCGGCCATACCCACATATACGTCATTCCTCTGCCACCATACATCAGGAATGATATCCGTACTTCGCAGTGGACTACGAATCTCGCTGCCCATGTTAAATTCTTTCTAGTGCATTCAGCCCTTCATTTATTATATCGCCTGCATTAACCAAACTATCAATGTCTTTTATCCACTTTCCATGACTCGCAAACATACTTCTCGCGTATCAAATTCATCGACTTGCTTCAAGGATTCGCCGTTCATAAATAATATGTTAAAAGACAATGTTTTCGTATTCTCTCTTAGAAAAAGAGTATTTTACATTTGTCTACATTGCACCAACAGCAAAGGTACTAAATCTAACGCTCCAATTCAACGTCAACACCCTACATTATTTGACTGCCTGGAATGGATTCAGTTAACATCTGCTGCTGACAGGAAAAGTCATGAAGCCATTGACCCCTTTTTGTATACTCTCTAATATACATATTAAGATTGGTATGATATATTAGCTAAAACGGGAATATGTTAGTGCATGCTCAAAACTAGTGCCTTTGAATGAAATTTCTGAACATATACGTATTAAAAACAGTTCCCGAAATTCTACTGTAACAAGTGTATTGGTAGGAAGTATCGAATAAAACTTTTTTCGGAAAATCTAAATTTCAATTCGGTAAAAAGTTGTCTTTATGAACCCACATATACAGAAAAGGCCCAATTGAAAAACAGTTAGGCCTTCCGTAGGAGGCCTAAGGTTTAGATATAGGTTTCTTAAAAAAATGGAATTTGTCCATATTTTTTTTATGTAATGACGGTTTAAGTGATTTTTTCCAATTTAAATTAAATTTAAACAATAGGGTGTGAAATAAAGGTATTTAAAAAATACTCTAATGCAAGGCTTAGGTCTCACGCACTCTGCCTAAAATTGAATAAATTCAGCAAATTTACTTATTTTCATAAATTACTGTAAATAGTGCCGGAAACAACAAATCAATAAAAAAAAATTATTCATGTAATTTTTGTTTTTGTTTTATAAAGAAAATTTGTAAAAATAAGACTTCTTAAGGGACCTTAATGTTTTCGATTGGATAATTTTAGTGATACATGTGGACATTGTGGGTCCATAGAGAAAACATTAAAATTAATTTTCAAGAAAAGATTTTTGTCAATACAGTTTATACGATAGTTATCAACATAGAAGTAAATATATGCGATTGTAAGCGAACCTCAAATGCAAAAGTTCCTCATTTAGTAAGTGCCATTTGGGTAGAGGTAAAATTATTTGCACCATTGTCTCATTTTCATTTGGTATCTGATTCAACCCCAACGTGTGAATAAATTTGATCACGTTCAGATAAATTCGTCAAACAAAATTACACGCAGAATGCAATGCATAATTTTTAAGATAATAAATGCTGACGAGATGTTTTGACATGATAAGCCCACTGGATACATTTGTGGGGCTCTTTGTATGAAAACAATGACACCTAGGCCTTGGTAGGATCAACATTTAAAAAAAACGTATCTATTTGAACAAAAAAGGGTATAATATTACATGTTATGAATAACAATGAGCTCACTACATGTTTAAGAAGCCAAACGTTACAACATTTATAAAACTGGGAAGACTTCGGTGGCTGGGTCATGTGGAGAGAATGACCGAACATCAAGCACCAAGTCCCTGCTGAATTCAAGACTGATGAGGAAGGGCGAAGGAGCCTGGGAAGGCCAAGATAAAGACGGAGCGACAACGCCCTCAAGGACATTTCTCCCTTGGAGATTCTAAACTATAGAGAGAATTAACACAAAATTGAGATGAGTGGAAGAAGACTCTTGAGGAGGCCAAGGCCCACCAGGGGTTTTAGAGCCAAAAGTGATGATGATGATGATTATGAATAACACATAAAACAATATAGTGATATGTTGAGAATGATTTCGGAGTTATCCAGTGGTTTTGGACATATGAAATATTTAGTTAAATGAAAAGAAATAATAAGTGATAGTCTTTCATTATTATGTCGCGCCACAAACCCTATTTCATCCTTAGATTGTATTATAAAATTGTAGTTCTGCCACATACGAGCAGTCGACTTGTTTATTATTATTATTAAATATATTATATTATTACCATTACTCAGTGAAAAAAAACTTAATTACCTACTTATAAGGTGTCCGGCGGTAAATATTTTTGAATATACACCATCATGTAGAATCAACTCCCGAAGTTTGTGCACTTTACCACTGGACCCTGTATTTGTAGATGTATAAATCATATTTTTAGGGGCGGATATCGTTTTAGGGACTACGCACATTATAATTAGTTATTATAATTTCACTAAAAACATCTCTTCATCGACGTCAGTATTTATGATTTGAAAATTATCGCTGCAGCTATGAATTTTGAAATAGCCAAACGATAACACATTACGCGCTCAAGCTTGTACCTATGTGTTTCTGTTTGAAATTTATGGCTTGCAAACCAGCAGATTATTTTTGTCAAACGGGCACAGAATAACAATGGATCAAGCAATTATTTTAGATATAATGAAACCGCTGATACAGACAATTTCAGAAAACGCGGACATAAAAAAACACACACAAGAAGTGGCTAAAAATTGGAAGACAGGAAATGAGGCCTTAGTATATAGTACAAGCAACTGAAAAGTGTTGAATAGAGAATATGAAAATCTGTTCAAGAGTTCAGGTGGCAACCAAAAGGCCCAAGTGACACTTACATAATAAATGGTTGATAACAAATGGTTCTCAGTGGCAGCGCCCTTGAGATGATTTCTCACAAAAACGGCGCTCCACGAATTGTCCAACTATTAATATTATTAGTAGGTATGCTTACATTAACTTTACACATTGAGTGATAATCACTTTTGGGCTTACTCCATTTATTAATTGTGTGTTATACCCCCAACAACGCGATGGTTCTTTAATCGAGCAGGCAAAAAGATATAAAAATCATGGAGGAACATATCCAAATTGGGAATGCCATAGTCTCACTGTTTCCTTGCGGATGGGGGCAGTTGGGAATTTTGTGCGGTATTCACATGATAAAAAAAAAATCCATCGGTTTCCTAGGATGACTGACTAGATTAATAATATAACTTATAATAATACAATAGCTCTCTCACAGTGGACGTTAAACATTAACAAGATGACAAATAAACATGAAATTGGATAAATACACTAAACTATTGATATGAATGTAATCAGGAATTCAAAAATTCAGTCAAGACCAAAATAATATATATGATAGGTACGAAAAGTAAAGAAATATTCAATTTAATACATAAGTATAAGAAAATTTTCTTTTTATAACTTTTGAAGGTTAGTCCCATCAATGTAATATAATCATTAAATAAGAAGATAACACAAATAATTAATCTAAATTAAAATATGAAAATGAACAAGACACAGAAAAAATAAAAGATAGCGGTCGCAACTGTCGCAACATTGTCTCAGTTGCGACCGCTATCTTTTATTTTTTCTGTTTTTATTTGTTCATTTTCATATTTTAATTTAAATTATTAGTGTTATCGTCTTCTTCAATAGTAAATAAATAAACTGATTTTATAAATTAAATAATAATAATATTATTGAATATATAAAATAATAAAAAAATTAAAATGGAGTTCTACAAATTAAACTTGATAACAATAAATATACACAATTGGTTGGCTGGTCGAATGGTTGTGAAAGCGGTAAAAGCTGCTCCAGTTTGCTAATGCAGCACTCCACCCCCGATCGATGGCGCGGGTTAGGCCGGGCTTTACGGCGCACAATGGGGTGGATGACCCCGAAAGTTGGCATCAAATCAGTGGTTGCAATTACATCAAACCTTTTTTGATTTTTGGTTCCGTATAGACATTTTAATAAAAATAAGTGGAAAAAATTTTCGAAAAATCACGCATACTTAGTACAAAAATATAAAATTGAATAATATAAGATAAATGAAATCAGTCAAAATGCTCACTTCATTTCTCGTGATATTTATTTACAGTTATATTCATAATAAAACGTCTTCATCATCTTGTGACAATAGACTATCTTCATCACTACTTGATTCATCTACCAAATTATTCCCGGTGGTCATATTAGGGTCTGGTGTCTTTAGCATTTTCAGTACTTCTTTTGGAATCATTTTCATTCTCCTTTTGTTTATTTTTCCCAAACTGGAGATAACTGGATCCGACGAAATCAACAGTCTGTTCAGAATGTCCTCATTTGTTTTCAGACGGCTACATCTTCTGGAAAAGTCGCGACGATAATTTTTTAAGTCCTTATTTCTCGCTTCCTGGGCCTCCTCCGAAAGATTTCCAATTGGAATAATAGACTTTGTAATGACATCAGCACTATGAATCAATACCTTGTGAATTGTTGGAGGCATAGGATACCACGCGTAAAGGTTTACATAGTCTTTTGCGACTTCCAGACAAAAATCTTTAAACATGTTTCGGTCGATTTCAAACCCACACGACAATGTTATTAACACAAGATGAAATTTTCTAATGAGATTACTGTCAATGCCAGTTATTTGCGCTGATTCTCTATAGTTCTCGAAAAAGCGACGGGCAGTATTTCCATCATTAGAGTTGCCAAAACCTGGTTTCGGCATATCTTCGACATATCACCAGGCCAGTTTTTGACCTGAAGTCATTTTGAATTGTCTTTTTTCTTGCGGCAACGATATCCTTATCCTTGCCCCTTGCTTGCCATTTAATGGTGATTTTGTACGATATATGCAACAGAGTCTCGAAAAAACGAATCCATGCGTGCAGAATGGAGAGTCCGAAGTATAAAAAATTTTCTTTCACAGGTCTTAGTAACATTTTTTCAATATCGTTGAATTGCTTAGAAGTCGCCCCGCATAAGTAACAAGTGTGTGTCGACTTTGTCTCACTAAGGGCATTACACACTTTTCCATCTATCATTGCAAAAATTAGCTTGTGGTGCACCCGAATATTTCGATCTCCTGACACAATAATAGTGTCCCGCAAATTTAATATTTGCTGTTCAACATGTTCCCTTTCTTTGATAGAAACATCACTCGTTTCTTTAATAAATTGTATGCGTATGGGCCTACAAAATCTCGTAGAGGATGGGCGTTTATTCTGCCAGATAATTTTCCCAGTGTTCACATCGGAACCAGACACAAGACGTATCGGTACAATAGATGTGAATAAAATACTTTCATCGCTACCGACATCATTTTCAAATTTTTGTTTGTACGCAGAAAATCCAGAGGTGCCGTCAAAGCCCCATTTATAAAATAAACACGTTTCAATTATTTCACTCAGAGACTCGATGACGGGCTGCTGTACTTGTATTAAACGCTCAGCAGTGTGATCTAACAGTTGTTGCAATTTCACTTCCGCTGAAGATTCCGTGACCGTTATGAATTCACTTAAAGGGTAACATTTTTTCTTAGCTCCTTGTACAATTGTGTACGAAGGAAATACCTCTTTATCCTTTTCTCTTATTAAATTGTATTGGTAGCGACTAAGCTTGGCATCTACAATCAAGGCGAGTGCTTCATCACCACTTAATACCTTTTTGTTTTGGGTTTTATCGGTAAAAGCTTTTCTGTACTTCTTTGCTCTGGTCGGGGTACTTAATGTGACTTCTTTGACTATAGTCGATGCTGCTGCTTTGCCTGCCAATCGAAAACTCATGTGAGTAGCGAAGGCTAACTCAGTACTAGATGTTTTAGATCGCAATAGTATAGTTTTTTGACGTTTAGTACGCTCAGACGACATATCAAACGACAGTGTGGGTCGACCTCTCTTCGTTTTTACTATTTCTGGTAAAGGTTTATAATTCTTAAATATAACGGGCCTTCCAAGCCATTCTTTATTACTTAATAAAAAGTTGTCATGGTTTCTGCGACACTTCAACCATTTGGTTTTCAATTTAGAACAGAAAAAAGATATTTCATTAGAAAGTTCTTTTTGATTAAAGAGTTGACAGTGTGAAAGTTCTAAGAGGTGTTTTTTCAAGAATTTTACTTTTTCATCAAATTTCTTAACGCCAGAGTTCTTCATTATCATATATAATTCGAATCTTGTACGAACCACATCAGAAATTGTATCTAAAACAAAACACATTGATTATTAGACTAGATCCGTTTTTTATGAAAACTGATAGTTCTCACTTTCAGGTACTATAATTAAGAAGACCGCAAATGATAGCAACGTCTTACACTTTAGTCTAGTAGCTAAGATACTAAACTATACAAAACAAATTAAAATATGACGGTATCTCGTGGCAATCGAAACTATATACCTCGATGTTTAATATATTTACAAAAAAATATTTCATTCAAACGGGTGTTTGTTTTAATTTAAATTTATGACATTTCGTATGAGGTTCTCAACAACTACTATAATATAATAAAAGTACATACCACAAGACATCGTATCCAGATTGAATTGGATCTAAACACTTGATAGGTTTTGCTTGTTTTAAACTTGAATAGTATTGAAATTTACGCGTCCTTACAAATTGATACAGTCACCCGCACAAAGGTCAAGTTCAAACTGATCCCTTTCCGTCAATATCGTGATAAGGGCGACATGCAGCGGGGGAATTATGCAACATTTAATGATCTTCAAAACTATCATATTTGTTACATTGTAAAGAACACTACATTTTCTGAATTTCAGCCAAGGCGTTACATGAAGCCACCCCATTGTGCGGCGGCCGGAATGGACGCAGAAGGCCGACAGAGGGAGAATTGACTTCACTTCCCATTCGCGTAGGGCATAGGTAGATGGTATTAAACAGAAATACCAGAGATATCAGAAAATACGCGTAATAAATAATTAAAAAAATAATAATTAATCAATGAAAAATAGGCAGTAAAACAACATATGTGGTTCGAATCCAGTTCATACAAAGCGGCCAGTGGCGTGGCTGGTGTCGGACGATGACGTCACGCCGAGGGCGGAATGATTCATGCGCCCCCCACGGAGAAGTACCCGGCTCCGCTCAAAAGGTCACGAACCGTGAGCGAAAATGATCCAATAATATTAAATAAAATGGCAAACATTTAATATGTAAGTACTTACCCTTAAATCTTATTTAATGTCGAAGCAATCAATCCTAAATAAGATGACTGTTAAAAGATAATGCGACCTTAATTTATCCTGCGAAAACAAACGAGACACGAGTTGGGGTACCTTCATATATCGTAAATGCGAAATAGAAGTGGAATTCAGAATCGAGTTACAGGGGGTCAGCATTTCCTGGCTGGGAGATCCGACAATTTTCGGCCCCTCAATTTTTTATAAGATTTTTCTTACGACTCGACTCGACTAGGTAGCTTGAGGTTTAAGATGAGTTTCAGAAGATTCACAGCAAGAGTCACGGAGACTATAATTAAAGAGGCACTACAAAATTGTACATAGTTTCAACATTGAATGGTTACCAAATCAGAAGCCTCAACCAAGCCGATGGCCACAAAGCGACCTCTACGACAAAAATTGCATAAAGCTTCCTGCCCAATATCCACCCATCCATATCAAAGTTGCAGGAATGATCATGGATTATGGTGCAACTTTTTCTCAAAGCATGGCTCGAATTTTGTCATTTTATTGACTGTGATACTGATGAAATGAGAGAACGAGGCATCGCGAGGTTGTTGGTATCGTGTGTGCGTCTGTTTATACCTTCATAGCAGTATGTGGAGACACAGCAAGCGTTTACAAAGGGAAAAAAGGAAACAAACACGACAGCTGTTCCCTCCGCTCCGCGTTGGCGCGCGCGGGGGGCGGAGCACTTAGCCGGAGCGGACTGGTAATGAATATGGCGTACACAGTAGGTTTAGGTAAAGCAGCGAGAGTTGGCTGCAATAAAAAAGCTTAGCATTGATGTATCTGTGCATCGGTATACGCTTTCACTGGCGAGGAACAGTCCTTTGTTTTGTTTATGCCTACTTATTGTCACCAGCGGAAGAAAGACGGCAAGTGTAAGTATATTATGGTTATACAACATTTCAAATTATAATAATATGCAAAATAATATAATGTTTTTCCTAATCAAATTGAGCTACAGTAGCTCGTTGTTATTTTTTTAATTTTTTTTATTTATTTTATATTACAGAAACAAACAGTACATTGGTTACAGTGATGAGACAGTTTACATATATTAAATGATATTTCATGGTGGGTACCTATGATATGTTTCTTTGAATGTCTTATTTGTAATTACCGGGAGATGTGCGTAGTGTATATGTGCGTGAGTGTATGTGTGAGTATGTTGGAGTATGGGAGGAGTATTTATATACATACAAAAAATAATGCTTAAAAGGCGATATGCAAACAATAATTAAATACTTATTACAACTACAAACGTAATTCAACATACAAAATAACGTAATTCAATGTTCAAAATAACAACCTTCAGAATTAAAATAACAATTAAATAAAACAATATTCCACAAGCCAAAATACATTTTATAAAACCAATTATAAAACAAATCCTGATCATGGATCATCGAAAAAGGTCGTGCAATAATTAGTCACCTCACCCAAATATAATAGTATATCTCATTATTGTTACCACTACCTACCAACCTGAAAATTTTGTCAAATATTTTTGCTTTATTGAAAAATGTACTTTATATAATAAATAAAAAATATTTGTAAACTAGTCTGTCTCGACACAGGAGTTCCTAGTGAGACAGGCAAGGCCAAAAAAAACATGTAAACCTTATGATATAGATTCAATAAATAAATAAATAAAATAAATAAATTCCAACACGTTTTGGCTTCAAACTCTGAATTGTGAAATAATCATTAATAGTTTTTTTTATTTTTTTTATTAAAGTCTAAACGAAACACGCCGTATGTAAGTTATGCAACTGTGTGAGTACTGTGATGAAGTCAACTAAGGTTTAAAGATCTATGTATACTAGATAAAGCGTGCAGCGCATACTCGAAGGCTTGTTAGTTCAATCAAAATTATGACGAATAAGTTTGTGGGCCGACGTTAATTGAAGTAAATTACAGGGCCGCAATTCACGCGAGTAGCTGTGGTGGTTGTGATCGACCATTTTCGAATTTCCCGATAAGACCCAAATTAAGGAAATTATGGATACCCGGGAACTATTTATTGAATAACCCCCGCCATTGGTCACTCCAAGTAATTCGCTACGTCTGGTGACTTAGCAGGGATGCCCGGGTTCATGGGATGAGGTCTGTCTAGGTCTTGGCGGGGGATGCTTTGCAAACCTACTGCGTGGCGTACTCAGATATAGAAAATTGGGGGAGGCTTTTTGACCTCTCCAGCCGGACTCTCACGACCCATCGCCTTGCACCGCAGTGAGAAGGATGGATTCATAAGTCCATCAGTTCTCAACACATTGACCTCCAGATTCATACATTTTTCCTTCCCAGAACTTCCTCTCCTTCCTTTCCCTAAAAAGACCCCCCACACAGCATCCCCAAAGATGTCATAGCCCTGAGGGATTTTTTTCCTCAGGGCCTCCTGTGTGGAGATAATGTAAAAAAAATACATTGATTTTAAATTCAAACTATGTATTCGGATTCATAGCGGACAACACAGGTGGTTTCTTTGTACACAAAAGTAAAAGATGGGAAAACATGGACAATTATAATTTTACGAATTAGCGTGTATTTGTTAAAGTGGCAGTAAACGGAAAGGCGGATTAGCTTAATTGGTAAAGGTTAAGTACCAGGTTTATTTCCTGGCTCCGCAACGTCCTTCTACTCGGAAAATCGAAGAACAAAATTAATTTCAGTTGTCTGTGATGTTGCGAAACATTCCTGTGAAATGAATTCAAATTTGATTTGAAATTACAAAATTGGAACGGATGATTTTGTAAATTCAGACAAGCGATACCTTTCGTAATTGGAAAATGACTATATTTTTATTAATTATAATAATAATATTCAATATTTTATAAGAAAAACTCTCTTTTTAACTTTTAAGAGTTATTCCTAATTATTTTTTTAAGGTTCCGGGTTCGAGTCCCAGTTGCGACCATTATCTTTTATTATTTTTCTGTGTCTTGTTCATTTTCATATTTTAAAAATTAGATTATTATTGTTATCTTCTCCTTCAATAATAAAAATAATTCATTATTTGAAATGTTAATTCCTTTTGTTCAGATTTTTGACAAATATTTTTTTAAGTTTGTTAACTAACACTGTTCATTCCGAATTCGGCCGAATTTCTGACTACTTTTAATTATATTATAAAGAAAATAGGCAATAATCGATTTTGAAAATCAATGCAATCATGTGCAAAATACATTATAAATAATTTCATCTTCACAAAATCCTGCAATTATAATATCTCGTGATTTTACATTCCGTAGTAATTTACTAATTATTGTTTAAATTATATATATATATATATATAAAGATAAATATATATATATATATATATCTTTTCTTAGTACTTTTAACTTTTTTGTTAGAATTCTCCTTCAAAACCTCTACCATGCGAGGAAACAGACGTACAAAACATCCATATGGTCTGAAACAGCGCAAAACGCAGCTCAGCCTTGGATGACATTTACTTTCAACCTTGTGGTGAGAATTTTACACATTTCCACAAAAGTTGACGAAACAAAACAGCGCAAAGAGAGAGACGACAACTGCACGCATAGAGAAAAACGATTTGAATTATGAACAAAAATGTGCGTAAGTAGAATGTGTACAAAAAGTATTAGTTGCATAATCCGCGAGGAACATTAGCATTCGGAGATTGACATCGAGTGACGGAGCCCGCTGCACGATCGAGGATGATTGCATAATACCTCAGAAAAGGGACACCTGTACACTGTACAGGTAAACCGCACTTCAGGTAGAACGTCAGCGGAGTTGCATCACAGTGGTGAGAAGGTCACCTGAGCTACACAGTAATTATTGCCATCGTACTAACCAAAGTGGCGGAGACAATAGCGGTCCAAAAGACGCCCTCGTGGCGTGTCGGTGGCAAAACACAAATACAATCGAATTGGCAGACATTAACATTAAATCAAATCAAGCTGCCGATCACCACAAGATATATGGAATGGCTTTATGATGATATAACCAGCGCAACGAACTGGATTATCTCACACATACTCTATCAGTGTAGTGAAGTGTAATGCTATATTTGAATTGATTTTCAAATTAACAGTTTTCGTGCTCTCCAAGTCATTAAAAAATTCGGTAGTGATTAGTTATTTTTCAAAAATAAGCCAATTATTAGTCATATAATCCTCTCAGATGCGAATGAATTCTTGTGAAAACTACAAAAAGGAATTAAAATGCTAAGTGATTAGCTTTTTTATTATTAATTAGCACTAACATTATAAGGAAAACATTTGAAGTCACTGGTAAAGTGTTTGGCAGAAGAAGCAGAGGAAGGTCACTAATGCGCTGGAGTGACCAAGTATCACTGGCGTCTGGAACTAGGGTGTCCTTGGCTCTCCACACAGAGAATTTTTTTTTTTAAATGGCTTTGTAAACCGAAACAGCTGTCACAATAATAAAAACTATAACACTTGCAGAACGTTATAATAAACATTATTAAATTTAATTTAAATTAAATTTAAAAAAAATTGAATGGAGTTCTACGAATTAAACACAAAAACAATAAATAAAAATGTTATTCGAAAAAAACGATCACTTTAATAGTAAAAACGGTTAAAAATGGGACTGAAGTTCTTACGAACAAATTAACAGGGTTTCAATGTTTATTGGCGGGAACATGTAAGAATAATTTGTTGGTATACGTAATTTCGTATGTATACAAACAAATTATTCTTACATTTTCCCGCCAATAAACATTGAAAGACTGTTAATTTGATCGTAAGAACTTCAGTCCCGTTTTTACTATTAAAATGATCGTTTTTTCGAATAACATTTTTCTCCGTGTAGACAGCGCAGGACCGCGAGGAGTGGAGGAGCCTTGTCCACTATGGAAATTGGAATAGGAATCACGATCCTCAACAATGAGGAACCGATTTGAGAAGAAAACGAGTATGAAAACGCGATGTTAACAACCATCAAACTTTCCAATATCATGAGATTTATTTATAAAGAGTTTCGATTAATAAATTCTCAAAACATAAAAATAACACTATATTTCAGAGGGTTAAATGTCTTTGCAAGGCAATAAATTATTAACTTGTTACCAAAAGATATTTATTTATTTATTTATTTATTGTTTGAAACATTTACAGAGTGTTAACAAGTATTACATTAATATTATTGCGTTGGGATGTGCACAGATATTAACACTCCAATTAAAAATGTTCACAGCATGCGTAATCAAGGTTTAGTTGTTACTAGGCGGTGATGCTAGTAGTGAAAATTATTGATTAGTGGTTGTATTTTATGTGATTTGAATGCAATTAAAAACCAGATTAATAAATTTCAAAGGAGGAAATGAAACTTCTTGAAGTGATTAATAAAAATAAAGCGAATTACGTAGATCAGTGGCGTAGTAACATCAGCTCCTGACCTTGGGGTAAGTTTGCCAATCGGGCCCTAACGCGGAGAGCTTTTTTTATCAAATCCATTTTATCGTTGTGCCCCGGGTGACTGCCCCCAACTTGCTTATACTAGATATGAACGCGATAAGCATGGTAGATTTTTATTAAATTATAGAACCCACAAATAAATATATGACTATTTTTTTTATAAAGCTACAGCGTACACAGAGGCTTTCAACTACAAACGTGGTCATAACATGCCATTAGGAGAGAAAATAATTATTAACCTATTTTGATAAATTTACACGCACGCATGATGTGATTAGGGGTTAGAAAAATAGGTAAACACAATATGGTCAGATGCGTTTATGACTGAACAAAAGCAGTAACAGCAGTTGAAGTCCCCGCAATCCGAATTACTACCGAATAACTTCAATATCTTAATTTCATAATCTTCAATATTTCTTCAAACTTCGCAAAATATGTGGCGTCATTTTTAGTTAAATGAAACAAATAACTTTGCGTACACCACAATATTTTTTTTATACTGGTGGGCACAAAGTTATTTGTATTATTTAATATCTTGTCGGCCGGCGTTAGGGCGTTGGACTGCCATTCCGAAGGTCGCGGGTTCGAACCCGGCGTGCGCAAATAAATTTTATTTAATTGATTTGTGTTATTTCACAATTAATTATTTAAAATAATATATATTATATTTGCGGCACGTTCCAGAGTGGAAGATACTCTTAGTATCGCCCTGGTGTAAGACCACCGTTCAGAATTGAAACGTTGCTTGAAATGGCTTTAGCCGTGTTCAGTGACTAGATCTGAATATCCAGGTACTTCCCCACCTTCCTCTTCCTCGTCTCCTTCCCTTTTCCCACTCACCTTCAGCCTCATAACATACCCCAATTGGGGATGCCATAGTCTCACTGGTTCCAGACCGGAGCAGTTGGGACTCTTGTGAGGAATTCACTATAAAAATAAAAATAAATCAAAACTAAGTAATTTAGTTCCAATACCAATCTATATATTTGTAGAGCCGAAACGGTAATTAAATGAAATATAACAACGGAAAGAGTCGCAAAGTATGCTCCAAAAATTATTAAAAACGCATTTCGTTCTAGGTATTATATAAGGAAAGGATAGGAAAAAGTTTAAAAGGATTAACCATGTTAAAGGTATGAAAAAAAATTACAGTGTATCTTTAAACGGCATTTGTGGAGAGATTTTTGCTGTTTTCACAATTTTCGCTTAATTATTATGGTTTTTTATTATTAGCGCGCTCCCTCTAACATTCGAATTTAAATATCTCAAAATCAAACCATCTTCTTCTTCTTTTTGAACGCTTACTATATTCCCAAATTCTGCTACTAAACTAAACAAACCAGGGTAAGGCCTACACCTTTGTGGGTAGGCTGTAGGCTTATTTTCTGGCAATGAGACTGGAGACTTTTTTCATGTTAAGAGTGAAAAAACTGCAAGATATTGAATTTTTTTTTTTTTTTTAATTTATTTTTTACAAATACAGTTATTATACATTGTATATATATTTTTTTAATACATTTTTTATATATCGTGATTCACCTTTTTTTTGAGCAATGCTCGTGTAAAAAAGGTGGAGCAGCGAAAAACAATTCAACATATATTTTTAAAATGTGTAGTAAGGATAATGAAAATTATAATATTTATTTATTTTTTTTTTTTTAACTAACTTTGAATATAACTAACATCTCTTGATATTTGGACATAGGCAAAATATAAGCAAAAAAAATATTATTTGTTTTGCAAAAAAAGCGAAAAAACCAATAAGTAGCAAAAGCTATAAAGAAATGTACAAAATATTTTTTGTAAATTTCTAAATACCTAATATCCACTCTTGAGAATGCTACAAATCAAGCTAAAGTAAAGCAGACATAATTGCAAGGTTGGTCAACTCCTTTGATTGCGTATGACAAAACTATTTTCAATAAAATTTCATGAAATGAAAAGTGAACGTCATACACAATTCCTAGGTCGCCATGCGCTTCAGAGACGTATAATTAATTTTGTAATAATAGACACTTAATTGCAGATTTCAACATAATGTGATGGCAATTATTGTTCGATGGTGTGTGTGTTATGATATTTTTAAATCGATACCTAGTCTCGACATGAAACATTATCCCGGGTGATGTTTCGCTAACAGGAAATGGCAGAGGCGCGTACGAGAGCGGTGTCACAAAGGATCCGAGTAGCGAGCAGCGAACAGCCCCAGGGGTTGACACACACATACAAGTGGTGAGTTGGTGGCTGTCTGTCGGAAAGCAGGACGGGGGAGTTCGGCGTGCGAGGTTCGACAACCCCAAATTCATCAAAAGCTCGAAATTTCCCACCTTATTTCGAGAAGCAAACCAGAGATTCGTTTGAATGCTAGACTTACTAGAGAATCACAGAGTAAACGGCGTATCTTTATTATTATAGACCCCCTCTTGCGACAAACATGACAGATTTCTGGTATGTTTTAAACAGATATTCTGGAAATATACTGATAACCAGACAATATTTCGACGTACCCAGTTTAGAAATCTTTGTACCAATTTCAGTAACATAATAAAAATAAATAAATATAGCTATGACTAGTAGTTCCGTGAACAGTAGACTATTTTATCTTATTTAATAAATCAAAACCAAACTTTCCTCAGAAAGCAAAAGAAAGTACATAATAATAATTGGATAATTCGTAAGGTACCGTTTTTTATGAAAAACAACCTCAAGGGCGCTGTACAATTTATTATGAATTCCTAAAGTCTATCTAAAAACATACTTCCCTGGCAAAACTTCCGATAAATACACTTTTATTAGAAAGTTTATGCTTGGAGAAGATACAACTTCGCACGCAGCGGACACTATATTAAAAACACTGGACACTGCATGATTTTATGTTTGCTATTATTATTTTTTTGCTTTTGTGTGAATTGTTTGTAATGCTGATTTAGATGTACTTTGTTAATAAAAAAAATAACATGTAAAAGCCCTGGAGGGCGTGAAATACAAAATAAATAAATAATTAAATTACTATTGATATAAAATTTATGAGAAGATTAGTGGCGAAAGGAGAGTTGATATTTATTTTGAAAGGCTGTAGAATTTAGTACTCCTTGGGACATGAGAATTTTTATGCAAAGGTCTTAAAAAGCTTACAAGAACTTCTTTGCTTACATTTTAACACATTTAGTTGTTTACAAAGTCACGGGCTGTGAAGGTGACAGGTTTTTGACATTATGGATACGATACGACTGTCTGAAAAGGAGAGTTTTAAGTTTAGCTCTAAATTCTGCCGAGTCTGTGGATCATTCTTAAATCGTATTGGAGTCCAATCCAGGCTAAAGTCCAGACACTCCGAAAGCACGCTCACCGAGCTTAGTATCTGTGGGCTTTGGTTCCTTCAACCTTCCGATAGCTAGTGACGCTGTTAACCTAAGGGTTGACTGTCGAAAATTGGTATTTTCTGAAATAAGTACCGGTAAAGTAGGTACTTGAATACCTACTTACTTAGTTGGAAACCATAATATATTTTTATACGTTAAATTTTTTCAATATCAAATAATGCATTAGAAATTTTTGGCTAAAAAAGTGTCAACATTTCAATGACAATTCCATTTTCAAATTTTTTTCAGGCAGACAATTTTATTTGATCAATTTTGGTACAACTTTGAAGGTTTTACCCATCAATGCAGTATTAATCATTGAAGAAGAAGATAATAATAAAAAATATTAACGAAACATGAAACAGAAAGAATCGAAAAAAATCGATCGCTTTTTATTTTCTGTTTCATGTTTCGTTTATATTTATTTCAATAATATTGATTATTCAAACTCTGGCGAGATAAAACGGCAGTATCAAACACGGCCACCATCTTGAAAAAGAACGTACAAACAAATTTACAGACAAGTAAAAAAAGGACGTTGCTACGTTCAGTCAATGAAGGTTTAAAGGTTTTAAGAGCGAACTCGACGCTTTAGATCTGCTTAACTGCCCTTGAGGTGATTTCTCACAAAAACGGCGCTCTACAAATTATCCAATTACTATTATTAATATGCTGCGGATATCCTGGTTTTACCGGGTCTGGTCTACCCTCATATTTAAAGTAATTTTTCTTTTTGCATCACCCCCGATAGGTTTCCACGAATGTGAGTCAAGTAGGATCTCCAGTATTCTTGTGTCTATTATACCTCGTGCACGTGCAATAAGAAGAGGCGGTGGCAGCGGCCACTCCAGACTCCAGGCACAATGAGTGAATGGTCCTACGTGTCCCGGAGAATGGGCTCACTGCGCCCCGGTGCGAGAGATGGGCGCTGGGGATGGCGAGGGGGTGGGTCGGGTCGTGTGAGGAGACCCTGATGCGTGATATAACACGGCGGAGGCTGTACATTGTACAATACGTAGAGACTAGAGACCCATACCACCCCACATTTACCACGACACAGAATACACAAGATTGGCCTCACAAGTATTTGAATAGGGCATCACCATTCACTACTACTTCTTGTTTACCGTTGGTGGCGTGCATTAAAAAAGTCCACTGTGGTGGGGAATGCTGTATCTATTTTAAATGTTCATTCTAAGAGAGAGGCTCTGAAATCTGAAGACTAAGGGCCTGAAGTTTCACAGAAATTTAACAATTCATCAAATTCAAAAGTTCATTTTCAAGTTACGTGAAAGTCCTATTCAAGTTCTGTTATTATATCATCGTGGGCTAGTTGCTTCACATAACTGAAATAATAAATGAAGTTGAAAAATAACTTCGAAATTGGACGAAGTGTTCAAATTGTTTTTTTTTTACAAAGGTTTCCTTTAAATGCCCAATCTAAGTCCGTTTCAGTTTTTGAACAAATTGTGATCAGCAGAAGTGGACAAGTGTTTAGCTTGTCAGCCTATTACAATTTTATAGAAAGCTAAAACGCACCCAGAATCGACGTGTAACGGAGACCCTTCAAATGTAAAAATGGCGCTGAATGGCCAATTAATGAAAAAGTTACATTTGAATTTCTGTGAAACAATCCGCCTTAAGAGCCATTGACCAGTGGCTGATAATAAAAAAATAAAAATGCTTGCAACTTGTACAAGGAGGTTCTAATGATAAAGATCGATTATTCCCCGTATCAAATTTTTAAAATAAAAAAATAATATCGACTTATTTCGTTCAAAACTTGCTTTAATATAAACCTACATTCAAGTAAGCTATAAAAATGATCAAAACGCACGATGATAAATTATTAAATATCGTGTACTTCTTGTAAGTATTTTTTGATCATAAGTATTTATGATTTTTCAATAATGTCTAAACAAAATAAGTGTGTAAAAAAAATCTGAAATATTTTAGTTTGTAAGACCTTAAATAAATAGAAAAACTGAGGTATTTTCGTCACAACACACACTTTCACACTTTTCGTAAAAAAGAGTCAATACGTATAGAATTTGATTTAAAAAGGACTAATTTCCGGTAAGTATGATCCCTTCGACATGGCAAACTGGTGCCCACGTTCTGATCTAAAAAGCCTAAACGGTCGGCTTCTTTCTCTTGCGGTGCCCTCTCCTAACGGATGTTGGCTAGCATCAGGGCACGGACACTCGGCATGGGTAACAATCTGAAATATTTTTGTATTTCATCTCTTTTTCCTTACATGTATCATTACTGAACGCATTAAAACATTGTAAAGGCCCTCCCACAGGGCCACCGTATGTACCAAATATTAAAAACATAAAAAAGGCCGTGGTAACTGAATTAAGCTGGCCTCGAACTGTGCGGCTAAAAAAACACCTCCGTGTGCGGTTTACCAATCTCATGATTTATAGTAAAACAAAAGTTGAAGTCGGTATAAAGTTTTTCAATATTTTATAGTATGTATTCGTAAATTGATGGGCTGCATTTCATATTATTATGATTACTCGTGAACAGAGGACTCGTCTTGCGCATTTTGAACCAATGTCTGAAGATCTTCAGCACGTACTGGTTTTATCTCTGAGAATATAGTCCATACATCACCCAACGTATTATTAAAGCGATATACGATATACATAGGGATACAATTGGACCCTGCCAGCGCACTCCACGAGAATGTACCATTATATAGTGTAGTATCACGAACGATTTATTGCATCAGGCCTACAACCACTCTCGAGGGCTAAATACGAGTATGGGGGTCTATGGCGACAATTTTGATGTAAATTTGCGTGTTACAGTACTGTAGGTAGGTACTTCATTTTAGTTCACTTACCATAAATTGAATTTGCGTATTGTTAGCCTGTAATTGTGTGAAATTATTACTGCTGATTCATTCCATTACAGTAGACTGAAATTGAAAAGCCAGAACTAAATGCCATTATGTAGCTTTCTCTTTTAATAATAACTATGGAAATAAAATTAAAAAAAATGCAAGAGACGCAGGCACTTATAAAAAGGGTATAATTATTAAAATAAATTGCCTAAGTATTAGGCGAAATAATTGTTTACGTTATTATCGGAACTAACAATGTAGATTTCATTTTGAAAAATGCACAAATTGGTTTTTTTTGTGAGGCTAAGCAATTCTAGTAGCTCTCCGCACTTGCCTCGATTTATGGTATTTCGAACCTTAAAAAATGCTCTAAGCATACTAAAATAAATTTTATTTGCTTGCAAAGGATAATAATAATAATAATTGGATGACTTGTATAGCGCCGTTTTTGTGAAAAATCACCTCAAGGGCGCTGTACAAATTTCAATAATTTCTACAATCTTACTTCTAACTACACACTAGACAAATATAAAAAACCTATGGCTAAAACAATGGATGCAAATCCACCGGTTCTTTGATCAGCGATACAAAACAATATGTACAATGCATCTGAACAACTAGCGCGGTGCTGCCCAAAAATGTAAATGTACATGTATTTTTTATTTATTTTAATTTTTTTTAATGAATATGTACAGGACCATACTTACCTGGTAGGTCACTCGAGATTAAAGTTAAAAGGTGTTTATTTATATACAGTTTGCGCGCAGAGGACATAATAGCGAACACATGTTCTTTAAAACATGAAAAAGTCATTATTTGATCCTGGTATATTTTTAATACTAATATATATTATGTTATTTAATTAACGTGTTTGGGAGAAGCAAAATTAATTAATGGGCGGTACAGTAGTACATGAATTTTATTAGAATATTTATTTTCTTAAATGAAGTCTCAGTCCCTCGTTAAGCGACGGATTACTGTGAAGGCTTCGAATGATGTTAATCTAATAAGAAAATAGAATAAGATAAATTATAGGCAATACACGATACAAATAGATTTATTTAATTTAAGGGTATGAGAGCCTAGAGAGGATATGTGTATCTATTATGTAGCTTATTCTAGTTTATCATTTCGTCACTTGCAAACATTGATTTTTTCATCTGTGTACCTACCTTATCATAATTTTCCTATTTCAAAAGTCGTAGAAGTTACCTACCCATTGTATTTATTTACAGGAAAGCCTCATTTAACATATTTTTATGGTGAAGAGCGCTTCTTTATTTGATTAATTTGTGTTATTTCACAATTAATTAATACAAATAATATATACTATATTTGTGGCACGTTCCAGAGTGGAAGATACTTTCAGTATCGCCCTGATGTGAGACGACCATTCAGAATTGAAACGTTGCTTAATAATGGCTTTAGTCGTGTTTAGTTACTAGATCTGAATAGCCAGGTACTTCCCCACCTTCCTCCTACCCATCTCCTTCCCTTCCCCACTTACCTTCAGCCTCACAACATACCCCACTTGGGGATGCCATAGTCTCACTGGCTCCAGACGGGAGCAGTTAAGCTCTTGTGAGGTATTCCCCATAAAATTTTTTTTTTTAAAAAGCTGGAAAATATAATAAAGTTAAATAGTGTTTTCGTGCTTATTCACTTTATTATTTTGTTTATAACATCAAAGAGAGAATAACCTTTCTCTGAAAATAAGTAGCTATCTTGGGGAAACTATGTACATAGGATAGAGAGATACGATTTTTTTTTAAATATAACATAATATCTGATAAGACGGTACAATTCACAAGAACAATTTATGCGAAAAACAAGTAAGTTATTAGGAAAATAGTGTCTCTGCTCGGCATTTTAGCTCGCACGCTAAGGGGCTGTTTGAAGTTCTGCGAAGGTTCCGCTTTTATTTCATCATGGGCCAGTTGTTTCGTGGTAATTGGATAGTAACAGAACTTGAATAGGACTTTCATAGTACTTGAATATTAAGGATGGGTTGTTTCAAAAAGTTTGAATAAATCATCAATTTTTTAAATTTAATTTTCACTTTCTGTGAAGGTTCTATTCAAGTTCTATGATTATTTCAGTTTTATGAAGCAACTTGCCTATAATAATAAAATTTGAATAGAACATACAGAGAACGTGAAAATTCAGATAAAAAATTAGATGAATAATTTAAAAATTTTGAAACAACCATCCTAACATTGAAATTTGATGAATTGTTCAAATTCTATGAAACAATCAGTCCCAAGGATTAAAAAAACTTTTAAAGCCATCCGACAAAGATAACATTCGATTTTAAAATATGTGATATTCTTTTTTTTCCAATTATTTCTGGAATTCACCCTTCAGGGGTGTTCTAGGCCACCATCAAAATTATGGAGAAATGAAAAGTTAATTTAAATATTAATTTTATTTAAATGGGCAAATTTAAAAATTATATAATATGATGATGTTCTAACCTACGAAAATAAATATTTTTCGTTAGAGAGCTCCAGAGACTGCATAATTTAATTAGTTTTCTAAAAACGAGATCTCAAACTCGAGCGATATCTTTTCGAACAACGAAAAACTTTTATAATGAATGTCTCTCGGTTGGACAAATTTCAAGACCAAAGTTTTATCCAGTTGTCAAATGAGATTTACGAGTAGGCGTACTTTCAAGTTCCGTATGGCCCGGCGGATCTCTCTTCTTTTATCTTTAATTCAGAAAATTCGCAAAGGCTTTTTTGTTGCTAAATAAATAACGTGGACAAAGTTAGCCCTTTTCGTGTAGTTACCTCAATTTGCGCAGGCGAAGTTTTCTTAATGACGGAAATTGATCGTGCACATACCTGAAACAAAAAAGAAAAAAAAAACAATTAGTAATCAATGTACGTTTAAAAAGTATACTCAATAAAACGGCATTTAAATGGTGATCGATGGCAAGGCCCTCGAATACGAATCCGGAGGTCGCAGGTTCGAATTCAGAAGTGAGCAAGTAAATTTAACTTAACTAAATTGTGTTATTTCAAAATGCATTCATTAAAAATAAATTAGGTATTTCGTCCTGGTGAAATGCCATCCATTAAGAATAGAAACGTTGCCTGAAATGGTTTTAGCAGTATTCCGTGACCAGCTCTGAATAGCCAGATACTTTCCCACTTACCCCTTCTCCATCTCTTTCACCCCCCCCCCACTACATTCAGCTTCACGACATACCCCAATTGAAATAAGAAATAAACTAAATGGAAACACTACAGGGCTCGTTTATAAAACAATAGTTGCTCCACATTTAGATTACTGCTCTACGATATTATATTTGGCGAATGAAGGAAAATTGAACAAGTTACACAAAAAGAACTATGAGATGTATACTGGGAACAGGCAAATACGCAAGGGCTAATCAAATTAGAGGGGAGCGAAATTAGATTCCAATAAAAAAGATACTATTATTTAATGTGTTAAATTTCGTGCATAAAGTCGTGAAAAACAAAATGCCCAAAAAACTTTAGGACTGAAACAGTTAATACATAATTACGAAACAAGAAATATAAATAGAGTTAGATTGCTGCGTATAAGAAAATCGCACTCACAGAAATGCTTATGCGTAGAGTGTAGAGGAGTAAAGATTTATGATTAATTTGCGGAAAGTATGAAGAATGAATTATTTAAAAAGAGATGTTATGCTTACTGTAAAAATATAATTTTATAAAATTACATGTTAACTTGTGCACATTAGTTATTATACTAACGTAGTATAAACTAACTCAATGAAAAAATAGGTTATCTTTGTTTATAAAAATAAATTCACAGCTGTTTGAGCTAAATAAATAAACCAACGTAGAATAAACGAGGGTGAGATAGTAGAGCGTAGTGTCGGCAATAAACTCTAGTACAACATTGCTTAATGACATGAGCTAAGTAATGAAATAAATTAGGCAATGCTGCGGAGGCAATATACGATATAGCAACAGCCACAGCCATAGTGATTCAGCATAATGATGTTGGCAAGAGCAAGAGGCAGGATGTCGAGTGAAGGTGTTGTAACAAAAGCAAGTTCAAGGTGTTCGTTGTTTCGTCTATAGCCAGATATCCACTCAGCAAGTAACCAGTAGAGACCACTTCTGCGCGTTTTGGTACAGCTGACCATCAATCGAGTCGTTAGACTTGAAATCATTTGATTATCGACGTGGTGTTTCGCAATTCAATTATTGTGATGTTTTTTAACATAGTTTTGCAAAAAATACAGTGCTTTCTAAACTGTTTGTTGCTTGGCCTATGTCATATTTTAGAAGTTCGTTTTTACTCAATATAACTGAAAAATATCACATTTTCCAATAATTATATAGCAAGTAAAGAGAGAACAGAAAATTTTATTTAAGAGGTCTCTAAAGATTTTAACGTTCACCGTAAAAACTTAAATTTTACAAATAGCAAGATGCAACACTCGCCACAACTTATTTACATTGTTCACCAAAGCTTTATCGTTCTTAAGCATTCGAGGGGAGAGAAAGAATTTCGGATCAGGTTGTGCCCAATGCAATATGTAATGCAAGGAAACTATACTTTTGGTCTTCACTGGAAATTATCATTTTAAATTACAATCGCGTGAAAGTCCCAAGTCAAAATGTAATCATGGAGCTGGAGAAGAAACTTATCCTATATCCAGTTCTGTAATATCCTACTGGTAAAAGAGCAGATATCTAAATTTTACCTGTCTGAAATGACTTTACTTTTTGTTCAGTGACCAAATCAGCCAGATTTTCTCAGCCATAAACCTTCTTTATACATTAAACAGCAGTTTTCTTAATTTGGAATTTATCAGTTACAGCACAGGTCATTTTTTAGCGAAGAGCATTTTATACCCCTTGTAAATATTTCTGTGTTACAATGAAATCACACACGTTTAGAAACAATACAATAGCCTAAATACCGATGTCACGGCGAGATTACACGATTGTGATTTTAACATATCAATAGTACCTATACGATAAGAATTACACATGGACACGAATTACACATGGAGAGAATTACACTTATCTGCTGGAATTAGACACGTATTCTGAAGTATGTAATTCCAGTAGGTGTAATTCTCTCCATGTGTAATTTCGTCCGTGTGTAATCTGACAGTGAAATATTTGTGTAATTTCGTCATGTAGCCATATCATACCACATAAATCATAAAGAGTTGCTGAAAGATGGAATGGAAAATCATTCATCGAGCTTCGTTATAAAATAGTGCGAGTATTTGTAAAGAACTTTGTGTTTTGCAGTCTTGCCTTGGGTATAATTCAGCTAATTTAATTAATACGCTATGATTGGCTCACGTGCACCATATATAAATTACTTTCCTTTTCAAATATTTGAAAGGTAATAATAAAAGGTCAGAAAAGAATAAGCTCGTGAATGCACAAATAAAAAGGCACGATTACGTAAGAGGCAAGAACAGTGTGAGACAATAAACGCTAGCGTAACAACTCTAGAAAGTAGGACATAATATTATTCCGTAACGTCGCGAATTGGGTACACTGCCCACGAGCTCAGCGGATCAAGGTGCACCGTGGTCGCTTTGGACTTGGATGGAGAATATTAACAAACAAACAGCAATCCCAACTAACCAACAACCACTAGCCGGCACGATGTCATTCCGCCTTGCTGACAAAGACAACTATACCTCCAAACCAAATGTGCAGACAGCCTCATTATGTATGCATTGACAGACGTAGTCAGAACCTCGATGCACTTCGATTGGTTCGATCCAACTTCAAAGTGATTGGTGTAGGAGTAACAAGACAACTCCTACAACGTATAACGCGAGTATCGAAATACTTGGACTCTTCTTCAAGTGTGCAATAAGCCTCAGGATCGATTCTATCCGGTGGGAAATACTGTCAAAAATTTCCGATACGGATTTCGCTCAACGCAAAATTCGATCATCGAATGCTCGCGTCTGGCGGAAACTATTTTGCGAAACTGACTTATGGAATACTTTGGATGTTTCTGTCGTTTCGACGACATTGAAATCATTTTAAAAATTATTTGTTGGTCTTTCGAAACTCATTTAACCTTATTCCGAGGCTTGGGTAAGGCGTCCACGGTTCACATTTCACTAAGGCCAACAAGGAATACAAGTTGTTTATTGTAAAAATGCTATACGCACTCCCGTGGTAAACGAAGATAAAAGTATTTAAAATAACGAAAACATTTTTAAAGAATTTTGATTTATCACTGACAAAATACAAACTATTTCCATTTGCGGGTACCAGGTAGTACCGTAGTTTTAGTTCAAAAACACAAATAGAAAACCGGTCTATGTGGGGGTTTTGTCTTTCGTCGAATCCATTCTCCCTTTTAAAATTAATGATTTTTGTATGAACTCATAATGCTTACTTAGTCCATCAATCATTCATTCACTACCTTTTAGCCTTGAAAGCTTTTGCTTACATATAATATTGTAAATCAACTATACAACTTGGTGATAGGCACTCAATTTTGTTACAAGATCCTCGATTTACATATTAATTTCATAATCAAACATTTTATCAGTTATTCGCCTACTTCGGTAACTACGTAAACCACTGCGCGGGATGGATGATGGTGGTCAATGGTAATTCATTTCGTAGAAAAGATAAGCATTCACCGCTATTAGTAACCTTTCCTTTGATAAAAATGGTATTCATAAAATTATAGTATGTACACGAAAATACTTTTTTATGCAAGACGCAAAATTATTGTTATTAGTCAAACCACAGTAACTGATAAAACACGTACCTATTTATCCATATAAATCATAGTTATGGAAATATTAAAATATAATAAATCTGTTTAGAAATGATGGATAACCTCCAAACAAACAAAAAAAAGCACCGACCGAAATATAATGAAAAAGGAGGAGGTGATGATGAAAGAAATTACTCTAAAATCAAATAAATTTTCAAAAAATATTTTATACTGGATCGAATCATTTTTAAATAACGTTAGAACATTAAGGTAGGTATTGTAGGTATATACACAGTAGGAATTGTTAAAATTTTCAGATATCCGATTGGAGGTTTTTGACTAAAGATGGTTCAATATCACCAACCGCTTGGACACATAAGCTTGTTTTCACGATAATTTAACGTGGGTAGACATAGGAATGACGTATGTCCCGTACCCGAGTTATTAAATAGAATATCATGCCTCTGACCATTTTTATATCTCCACGAAAAAAAAATGGTGTATTAGAATGCTGTCATGATTTTGAAATGGATGACACAATGCAAAAGAGAATGCCTGCTTGCTCAAAGTACATCTTTATAGTCCATTATTTCGGCAAACATCTTACGATGGGAACCAAACTCGGGCTTTATTGTTTCATAGAAGTGACCATTGGGATTTGGGATTAGGGTCCATTCTGGGAAGGGACCCCTGGCACCGGGCCGCAACCGGATCTGGTGATGCTGGTCAGAGATAGTACCGAGGCCTCTCACCCCAAAATAAATTCTCTCCAAAGGATGACCCTCTCAATAGCCCCGTTTGGTGGATCTAAGTACAAAGTCTAATTCCTGTTTAAACAATCGGAATCCAACAGCAAAGGGAACAAGGCGAAGGTAAATATTGCTCCAGGCGAATGAAGTGTGGAAAGAGTCTTGCGTTTTAAACTAAAGATGAAATTAAAATCTTTATGGATCCGACGAGTGATTTATTGAATATTAGCCGTCGTGTGAAAGATATAATTATTTTTAAATAAAAATCGTTAAAACAAAAGTTGGAAACATAAATTGAAAATTAATTATAATTCCATCATGCCAGAAAATTACTTAGGGCAGAAAATATAGAAATAAACAAATTTCTGTGCTGGCACACACTTCATGCATCCAATAGTAGGCATAATTTGCGCCCTTGAGGTGATTTTCTCACGAAAATGGCGCTATAAAAATCATCCAAACATTATTATTATTATTATTATAATCGTGCCAAGCTTTTCTACATTTTGTAGATAGTGGCAGGGACATACGTCCTCTTGATACCTACCACTTTATGCATCCATCTCATTGTACGTGCACCTAAGCGTCCTTTTTCAAATTTCATAAATTAAAGCTTACATCGGCCGGGCATTCTTTTGGCACATTGCCACAAATACGCTTTAGGATTCTCATTTCTTTTTTTAGTAAGTCCACACAGGAAACCCTGAGAAAAATTATTTCCCTCAGGGCTTATGTCATCGTTGAGGATGCTGTGTGGAAGTTCGCATACTGCTACCTCCTTCTTTAGCCGACGTTTAGGACAGCGTTGCAGTGCAGCGGGCAGATCCGGCAGATCTGCCGGATCTGCCCTGATGATGGACACTGCAACGCTGTCCGAAACGTCGGCTAAAGAAGGAGGTAGCACAACACGGCATAACACCCCAAAAACAAACAACGAAAATATATATTATAACTTCAACTAAAGTGAACAAATGTGTATAAATTGGATGACAAGTAACTGGAAAGGATTCACAGCAACAACATGATAACTTGCAAAAGGAATTTTAAAATTATATAATGTTAGTCATGATAAATTTTTTAAAGTTTCTTAAGTTACACGAGAATATATCATTAAAATTCTTATTAAATATATTACAGGCTCTATACTATCTAAATATATGAACTCATCCAAGATTCATACTAACTGACTAACCATCACGCCTTTTCCCCGCAGTCTCGGTTTTGGCACACACTCTTTGCCACATTCATATATCTTCTCATACATATTGATCGTTCAATGTCTTCCTCGGGCGTCCCCTACCTCTTATACCATTCACACTTGCGTCATATATTCTCCATTTTCAGTTCAAGTTTCATACAAACAAAATATGATTGAATAGTACTTTTCTATTATCTCTTTCAAGTGCCACGAAATGTACACGAAAATTTAAAAGACAAATGTAACGCATATAACAAAAAAAACAAGGAATCGATGATGATGATGAGGTCATTCGCGAAAAATACGCAAATCGATTAGTAATAAATATATTTCGAACGTTTACAGGTACAACTACCAATTAACGAGACAAGCACCTCCTTTAAAAAAACTTTAGAGCAGGAATCAATTTGGAATAAAGCACGCTTCACTACCCGCCGTAAAAACTTAAAGAAATAGCAGCTTTCTCACTCGATGACCCTGTATGACGCTCGGCGCGCTATGAAGGCCGAGCTCCAGTCAAGGATACCATCTGCCAATCATTCCCACCTCCGAGCCATAGCCGCAGTCGGCAGTGAGAAAACTCAAGCCGAATGTCCATATTATGTAAGTCCCGGCTAGGTATGCCACCAAAACAATCACAGTTTCTATAAATCATGGTTTTATCTAAACATGCAACATGGCATGTACCCAGAACCCAGATAGATATAGCGTAATCGCAGAGTTGTCAATGTCGTGATTCGTGATAAATTTTCTGAATAATTGATAAATTGTATCTGAAGGATTGAATTCAATCGTGGAGCAAGATGATTGTACATTTATATTTATTATGCAAATCTATATTATGTTTTTCAAATTGTGAATTAAAGCGCACACAAGCTAAGATAAACCGAGCAAATTTGGTATCAAGCCATGTAAAAGTGACAAGACCCCAGCGAATAGGAATATTAGCTATTAGGTAGGTATATGGGGTCAGATTATATCACTTAGAATCGCAGAGCTGTCCCCTAAATGAGAAATTCAATTTTGAGTCCTGATCTTCTTGAATTAAGATGCAATCTTATTTTTGCAGTATTGCACAGCGATTATTCTGAGCAAATAATTCGACACGACCAGGGGACAAATAAATTGGTCGCAAATAAGGTTTTATGTAGAAAAATTAAGACGGTCGGTATTCCGACAATTATCAGTCTACGATTGAACCCTGCTGATAATTAAAAAAACGTGGAATTCGTGTTATTTATTGCTATTATAGTATCCTAGATTATTTTCTACAAATCCTCATATATTAATCTGATCTCATTAGGCAAGGTATGGCTTTATTATATAATATTCGTTGATCATTACTAAAACAAACGCCAACTAAGAATAATAAACAATCTAAAATTCAATTACGCTGATAAAATTAGTGTTGACTGGAACAAAATAATTATCGGCTATTGTGCGAAACGAGGAAGAGAAGTTCCACACACAATACATAATTAACGAAATCATAAAGGCAATAAGGAACGGGCCAAAAGGCATGCCTTAAATTAATAAAGCGTATGTCACGTCGTGCGAACACTGCCAAACAAAAATGTTATATCGGATATAATATAGAAAAAAATAATTAGCATTCGGCGGCATTTAAAGTTTGGAATGGCAGTGAAAATGTGTGCTTCGTTTCAAGGCTCTGTTCAAATTGAAAGTGAGTAAATATTAACACATTAAAAGTGATGTAAGTTAATTGCAGATGAGAGATTAAAAATTAGCTATTGAAGTGTTAACAGAGTATTATTTATTGCTGGGTGAATGACTGAGTATCTCATGCCGTTCACTTTGAGCTTTGAATTCATCTCGCCTATGGGAACTGTCGAGTCACGTTGATTCGATATTTTCTTTAAGTCGGGCCTTCGAATATGGCGAAGGCACAAGTTCCTATGAAATGTATCTTTGTAAAACATCTAGTCCTTCAGACCTAAAGAATTATATTATTGTGCGATATTTATCCATGTTAAGTAGGCAATAAATAAACGCCATTTTGACGAATAATAAATTCAAACGGTACTTAAATATGTAAAAAGCCAAGCGATTGAAATATTATTTTCAATTTTCATAACTTATGACGGTGTCATTAAAAAATAACTAACTTGAAATTACCAGTATTTATATGCATTTTGTTTGTATACTATGGAGGTACTTAGATACTTACTGGATTATGTGAGTGTATTAGAAGTTTCCTATTTCGATTGTGAAGTTATGATTCAATATAGGTTAGGTGAAACCGATTACATTAGCATTCTGAGAAACCTTAGCTAACTTTATGTGATTAAAGTTTAAAACCACTGAGAAAATCTTCACATTTTAAGTGTGTTCATGGCGAATAACTATTTGCAATTCACCCCAAACCAAAAACAACCCAACTAAAACAGTGACAAATGATGAATAACACAATAGAGGGTGTAATCAAAGAAACCAATGAGCAAAGAAAAAAATCCCTCCCCGGCGAACCGATTGCTGAGAATAAAGAACGCGTAGCATTTTTACTAGAAATGTCATATTTAGATAAATATTTGCAGTAGTAAAGATATGTAAGGAGGCACTAAATAATTAAATAATTTTTCCAAAGAAAAGTTACTATCTCAATAACAATTCTCTTTTCTAACTTTATTCAGGAAGGTAGGTATACATATTGAACAAAAGCCGAATGAGAAATTCCAAATAAACTCGACGATTTGACATTTGAAAAAAGAATCTTCACTTCCACTAAAACGACCACAATCTTCAAACGGATTGTACAAGAACAAATTTAGAAACAGATGACATTCAAAACGGTCGAGTTAAATTAGGACTTCGCTACGCTCAGTATATGAGTATATTGAGTATATAATATACTTTAACCAGTGACTCCTGACATTATTTGAAGTAAAAAATGTAAATAAAATTTTGGGATCCGGTGACATTTTTGATGTTTTTTTTTCCTACAAAAACATAAAAAGTAGTAGGTTTTGGACAGTTGAGGGCGTTGAGGATGTTAATGACAGTTGAGGATGGACGGATACTCGGTGGGGGACCAGTGACGACATGCGAAAGAATTTTTTTGTTAGATTAAGAAGAAAAAAAAATTGAAAAAAAACGTCATCGAAAAAGTCACCGGAGACCAAAATTTCTTTAACATTTTTTACCCCAAATAATGTCAGGAATCACTGGTTAAAGTGTAAGTACGTCCCTTAACACTCTGTATATTGATGTGAAATGAAATGAGCACAACTAGGAATACATCTTAGATCCAGCATCCTATTGATTCAATGAAGACATTGAACTTGGCTTGATACATTGGCAAACAATACTACTATTATATGCATTTAATCTAGCGATGACGCCATGGTATTGACGCAGTACGATCTAGGACACCATTTTGTATGGACTCCCTTATTCAAATGCATTTAAAATCGATCACACGTTCATCTATTGAGTAGTTGGGTACCAGATGTGGCGAATAGATACTAGGTACGTATCTGCGTCTCGGCAGCAGAAGCAGACAGGGCAGTGAGGTGAGCAGGCCCAGCCACCGCCAGATTGGGTCAGGTTGGTTGGTTTAACTGGTGGAGGAAGCAGTCGGTACGGAGAATCCAAGGGGAGGAGGGGGCGAAGCGTTGACCGCACTCAAGGCCCGAGACGGTTCTCCTCCTCCTCCGCCCTCCCCCACCCCCCTCTCACACGTCAGACTCCGGTCCTCGAACCGTCCTTCCTCTACCATCGCAATGCCAGCAGTCCCAGTGGACAATATGCTAATGGTATATATAATATAATAATCCGCAACTTTATGTGGGTGCTCGGAAAAAGTATGTAATTTACACCATTCATTTGACTTGCAAATGCCACAATTTGTAACCTACATAATATTACGTACGAAATTTACTATACTAGCGATTACCATAATACTGGTTGTTTTTTTTTAACAACGATAGTAATTTTAAAGGGTAAAAACTAAGTCAAAACATTAACATTTAGTTGAATATAACAAAAATTTCGAAGGATCAATTCATGGCAACACCTATAATAAATTTTGGGCCACTCTATCGAGCACTGCTGGCTGTCGAATAACACGAACAATATTTGACTTCCTAGGCGTCAATTTTTGCTGGTTTATTAACAATAATAATCGAAATTAATAATAAATTAAAATCGCCCCAGAAAATAATCGAGGCCAATACTCGAAATCAACGTATCGCCAAATTTTGATTTCAATTAAGTCGATGATTGTGGCTGTCGTAATATACGAGGCGCCATCCTGTTGAAACCACAATTTGTCCGAATCAATGTCATCTATATTTTCAAACTATAAATCAATAATCGTTTTCTGATAATGCTCTCCATTGACCGTAAAGCGAGTTCATTCCTTATTTTTTTTAAATAAATATGATACAACGATTCCACCAAAGGCATCCCTCCAAATGCGGGAAATGTGCTTTTTAATATATAAAAATGAGACCACATCTCTCAACACGATTTTGCGATAAAACTACAATATAAGTAACAAAGTTGGGAGAATCGATGATCGATTTTCATAGAGAATTTGGTTGAATTAGTAGTATTATTCAAACATTCCTATATTCATGATTTCCCGGTTATACTGAACATTAATGTGAAAAAGTGAGCTCATTAGCTTAGTTTGCCAGATGACCCTTTCGTTATTTTTAGCCAAACGAAAAAAACCATTTTTATTATCATAATGTCTGATGTCATAATAAGATACGCTTAAAGTACACTGAAGAAACAACAGGTTAGATAAAAGAGACACTAATTTAATACGTTTGGAAATATATGACATACTATATTGACGATGTTCCCTTGGGATTGGGATTAACAATGGCATGTATGGGTTGTCGGTATTTTCACGAGGATGAGTTATGAAACAAAAGGCTGAAACTATACTTACCCCCATGATCTAAAAATATAAAACCAATGTTATTAGTCTGTATAGCCACAAAGTTCATATCTTGATACATAGCAATCGCGATTAGGGTTACCATCCGTCCGGATTAATCCGGACATGTCCGGACTTCTAGCCTTTTGTCCGGACTTTGTCCGGCTCTTTAATTTGTCCAGATTTTTTTAGACGAAATATGAGTAAACAAATTACATAAGTAATATCAAATAAGTCTTTAATTTGTATTATTTTCCTACTCATCTAAAAACAAAATATAAAACTCAATGTGACCATTTTAAAAATTTCACTTACTTTGATGGCCCTGTAATTCCCTAAATGGTCAAGAGGTAAAATAATAGGCTAATTAAAACAATATGTGTATCAATTTGCAAACTCCAGCAGTTAAGAGGGCGCTCATTGTTCGAACTACATACAGCAAAAATCTACGGGAAACTGAATTATTTGACTGAGCATAGCGTCTTTTTTATAACTCGACTATTTGGCATTTCATCCATCTGTTAATTTGTTTGTTAGCTTCCGGAACCGGTTAAAGATAATTGCCGTGTTTGAAATTACTTTTTATCCTGCCAGAGTTAAAAAAACTGTCAAATTGGAATTATCAATATTATAAGTAATACCGACCGGTGTGAAAAATGAATTGTTATTGAGATGGTGTCGTTTATGGTTCCTAGAATTAAAAGAACCTTGGATGACGTTTAAATGTATAATTCCTTATTTGATTTTTTTTAAATGTAGATAAATAAATGAAACAAGATAAAATTAGAAGTATACTTCTTTGGACGCGAGATGTACTGTTCCCAGGTACAACATTAATCATCAATAAATATGAATATGGGATCATCAATTGTTTGAAGAGTCGCAAGTCCACTGCGAAATGCCGTGGGCAGCCAGCGTATCCCGCACTCATTATATTTCTTCGAGCAGAACTTGCACTTTTATCAGCCGCCTGGAACTGTGGAACTTGGAGCACAACGCGGCCACAAGGATCCAGATCATTTCGATATATACAGCTGATGAAAGATTTAGTGCACATTACAGCAATAATACTGGACAATCGGCTTATGCCAACAAAACTTATAAACTACTAGTATATAAAACTCGAAGGGTTAAGCTTTTTAAGTACATTTTAATTATTTGAGCTCATTTTCTTTCATCCTTTTCCAACGTACATTTTCAGGTCCGTGGCGGAATTCTGATGCCAATCGTGATTGTTTATAGCAGTGTGGTATGGAATTGATAGACTAAGGACGAAAGAAGGGTGATTGCACTGGAAGTAAGACATATTTTACAGAATTACGAATGAGGCCGTGTGAAAGGCTGACGTGTCTAAGTGAGAGCAAGTGGATAGAAGAAGTTGCAGACGTCCGAGGTAATATCAGATTATTCCAGATTTATACTAACAGATGAAATATGGGAAGCATGAATGTGAAGCAAAAGGAATGTCAACAAAAAATTGTTCAAATAAAAGTGATCAATAAAATATTATTTTCATACTTATTTTTTAAAGAAATTTGTTTGCATAAAATATATACATAACTAGCTGACCCCCCCACGCATTGCTGTGCTTAAAGAAACACAACGCCATCTACTTGATGTAACTAAATAACCAAGTGTTGTGTCAATAAATTAAATCACACCGCCATCTGTCGGAAACTTATGGAACTTACAAATAATTGTCCCATAAAAACATTTAATTCGCAATAATAAATATTGATGTCAAAAATCAAGATAAAAACTATCCAAACTTTTAAGTTAGACCAAATTACACACAGTAAGCCAAATTTCATCAAAATCTTTCAATTGGTTTCGGAGTTTACCTTGGACGAACATTGTGACGCGAGATTTTTATATATAAAGATTGATTGATAACAGAATTTTAAAATCTTTTAAAATGTGTATGTAATTCTAAAATATAAAACACGTAAAAAATTATTTTCAGCATACAATTATGAATTCAATCCGCCATTCTTACAGTGAATGGGTTGGTGGTGTAATATAATCAGCAAAATTGCCATCCAAATCGACGTGGTGTCGATTCTCGGCTGTGGCAATTTTGTATTATTTTTTTTTGTTTACTTACAAAGATACTTTTTTTTTTCAAATTTTGTAGTCCACAAATTCACAAGGGTCTGCGCTAGTTTAAAATAAAACGATAAATATGTTTACTTTCAGCAATAATAATTTCGGTTGTGAATCTGTCTGTATAACTCTGGTTCAAAGAAATGAAAAAAAATAAGTGTGTGAAGAATTCAGAGAGAACTATAATATAATATTTAAGAGAAAAATTGGAATTATTATATACCCTGATTTTGTACAGATCTGCGCTAGTTTTAAATAACAGAAATAATGTAACCCAAGTCAACGTGATATATTTTTAAATAATTGTTTATTCTGTATTATTGATTCGATGCGTTTTTACTAAGTCTGCAGGGGTTACAACTACTGCAGGGGTTATGTGGGCATTTGTTCAAATGGAATTTCAGATATCCTTTTAACCGACAAAACGCGTTGAACCAGCTTTTAGAGATCAATGACATTCATCGATTGATTGTTCGCGAATTTATTATATCCACTACCATGTATCATGTATGAACCAATGAATGTAATGAAAAAAATAGAATTAATTATCCCCTGGATTCTAACGCAATGAAAATAAGATTTGCGAACGTATATTACACGTTATACGAATTATTATCTCAAATCTTTTGGCAAGATCAGGCTTTGGTTAAAAAATGCCCGCTGACTCGGTTCAAGGACAAAAAGGCATGTCGCTGACCGCTGAAACATTTAAAATTGTACATTGTAATTCGTAATAATCATTGTATATGCTCCTTTTGCATTGTATAGCTTCGAATTTAATGACTCGTTGCTAGGCCTTTATCAGAAACCAAAGTATAAACGAATTCACACAAACTATTAATGTTTTTATCCTCCTAAAGAATAAATAGAAACATATATGTAAGGGGAACGGTCAGCTTATGGCTCACTTGGACACACTGAACTGTAGATTCCTAACCACCACTCATTCCTTCCCAGATCTCGCTCTCCTTCCATTCCTTAAAAAAACCCTCCACAAAGCATCTCTAAAACTGACAGAGGCCTTGAGGGAAATCGTTTTCTTCCGGGCCTCTTGTGTGGAGCTAACGAAAAAAAAACTATTCTCATAGTGTCGGCGTTCGGATTTAGATGTAGACAGTAGAATGAACACTATTATGTTCTTTGTTGCGATAAATTGCGACATTATTGCTAAGGGCATTGTCTCCAAGCACTAGGTACACTGCAGAAAAACAGTCATACAGCGAGTGTATTAGTGGGATAAGGAAAATGTTTTATGTGTTGAATTATTTTATTTTTTTAAATGAAGTAATAAGATTAGGTACGCGCCTATTTCAAAGTTCCAATAATTATTATTACCGTAGGTTCTAGGTAGTAGAATTTAGAAGGGGTCGAGAAGAGGAGAAGAACGGTTATCAGAAAGAGTATAAATCTAACTGCATGCGATCCTGGCGCGTTTCAAATAGGGTTTTGATATCAAATTTTATTTATCGCACACTTCTTAGAATGTTTGGGCTTCAAGGATAGAATCCCTTCAGTTCTCAGAGCTCGGCCCATCAGAGCGGGCTTTATAACGGAGGAAAAAATCAACCTATGAAAGGGGCAGACAAAGGACACGGCCCATAACAACAACGGGTCTATGGGGAAACAAAAAAAGGAACTCAAACAAAAAAAAAAGAGTAGCAGCGCATGTGGCGTAGCTTTATTTCTTGTAGGTCGTATAAAGTTGTACCCTCCTCCAGCGGCTCGGGCAGATAAAGCCGAGAACACAATACAGGCAAGGTCTTATCACGTTCATCGGGCAGGTATGTTTTTACCAAGGGGAACCGTTCTCGATTATTAAGGAAAGACTGAAAAAAACTATTCCCTCAATTCATTTTTAAATTATACAAAGAAATATCATCTATGATTGATCAGTCACGGCTTCAATTTCCAATATGTGTTGACAATCAATTTTATGTGAATATCTTACATGAATCTCAACTGCTCACGTCTGGAGCCAGTGAGACTATGGCATCCCCAATTGGTATGCTGCGAGGCTGATGGTATTGGGGAGGGGAAGGAGATGAGGTGGAGATGGCGAAGAGGAAGGTGATGAAATGCCTGGCTATTCAGATGTAGTCACCAAACACGACCAAAGCCATTTTAAGCAACGTTTCAATTTGAAACTTTCAATTCTGAATCATTATCTTCCACTGGAACGTGCCACAAATATGCTACATATTATTTTCAATTAATAAAATTGTAAATAACATAAATTAATCAAATAAAATTTGTTTGCGTACGTCGGGATTTGAACCCGCGTCTCCAGATTGCTAGTCGAGAGCCTTGCCCCTCGATCACAGTGGCCGTCAAATACACTTGTTTTACAATATTTTTATTAAATAATTGAATCAGGTTAATTAAAATCGCAACACCTCTTACACGTGCTTTCAAGAAGTAGATCAATATTGATTTTGAAATGTCAACAGTACAGCTATGGTCATAAAGTTGCAACAGTCTCGCAGTAAAACGGCCGCCAATGTCAAATAATTTAATGGAAATGCCATTTTCGTTATGCAGGTTACCTCCGAAGTTACATTCGACGCTGAAGGACAATTTGTTATTACATTTTATGAAATTCTCTCATTTCATTTTTGAGCTTGTAATTTATGTGGTATTCGTGATGAAATATATGCTCTCAGGGCCGCGAAGATTTATCGGAAAGTTTAGTAACTCGAAGAGAGCTTTCGGCATAATGGATATATGGCGAAAGAAAAGTCACTCTGCTTGACCCAATTTCCTGCCCCGAGTGGAGCAGCCACCGCGCGGGAAAGCTTTTTCAGAGAGAACGAACAGATTTTTTCCCGTGGAAATAAAGTGAGAAAGATATCTGAAAGATTAATGAACATTTCACGAGGCGACTAATGGTTGAGTACAGATAATAAGTCGCCAAGATATGAAATATAAGAGGATACATCACTTGAGAGGGCGAAGAATGATATATTTATGTATTAGGAAAAATATATCATATCATCAAGGATTTATGACAATGTATTTTATTCGAATTCAAGAAATACTCGGAGGCAATAAGATAAAGACACATTTATAAAACTAATTTGTTAACAGCAACCAGCGCACGTAATAGAAACATAATATTTATGTAAGTAATGTGTGTATCTTGGTGTACTGTGTCACATTACCATATGGCAAATGTCTACATTAAGTACCAAATTATCTGCACGATAAAAAAAGCAAATTGATTGCTATGATGCATTTGTATTTATCATACACGTAAATTTAATAAGCAATTACTAAACCGTGTTGTAATTGTTAGTCATGTACGTTCCACACACATAATACCTACACATTGAAAGATTAAAAAATCAAATATCGAAGCAAAATGTTTGATGTCATTTCACAACAAATTGATTCAGGCTAAAATGGTTCTGTTTATATTAAAGGGTTGCATGAAACAATGTGAATGGCTAAAACGCATGTTAAAAACCCTTAAATAAAGTCTCATTCACAAGGCAGTAAAATGTCAGGCGATATCAAATTACAGGTTGAGTTTACAAGTCACTTACATTTTTACTCGATTTAATTTATCTTTTTATCATTCCACAAATCGCGATCTCTTGCAAAATGTATATTGTGACATTTATATATATGTGAATATATGTACTAGTTTTCTAGCGAATAGCTGAGTACTGAAGAAAATTTCAAAAGTACATATTTATATATTTTTAAATTACATACTTTTTATATTCTTTTATCTCTACTTTATTCTTCCATACAATTTTATATTCATTTAGATTCCTTTATTTTCTTTAATTTGATATCATTTTATAGTTTTTTAATATTATTTTAAGTTTTTTTTTATATTTCATATGTACCGAATATAAAATCGACTACCACGGTCGTAAAATCTACAAATATTGTAATTAAACAGCTAACAAAAATAAAAATGAAAAAAAAAGGTTTGTAAAGCACTGTTGAGGAAAGATTCGCATATAAGTGAAATACAAAATTGCCATTGAAGCTAAACTAAGCTCTGGCGCAAGCTAAATTGGGCTAAGAAAGCTACCTTAGATAAATGGATGCAACGAAAACAGATCTCGGTTGCATTTGATCAAATCATAAAAGAGAAATTATGTAAAGAAACGAGACACATCAGGAATGCATTGATGAAATGATCACAAGAAGGCATCTGACAAACACAAATAAAATATCATCAAAAATGAGTAAGTTTAAAGTTTATTGAACTATGGTCGATATTATCAATAGAAATAGGTTTTGGTTGCTAGTGGTCTCTGCACATGCTATGATATAATAGTGGTGCCCCTGCAGTTATTTAGACACAACTAGGAGGGGCGAATTATATTCGGGTAGCACCGACCATTATACAGAAATATCGCAAGGGTGTGACAGTGCTTTGGCACTTTGTCACAGGGAACATTTATAAACATAATATACAGATTGTGATAGATAATATAAAATAAAGTTGGTTGTTTGCAGGTGAAAAAATATAATAAGCGATAATTGTTGAATGAAACACTAGGTATATATTGAATCATTTGGCGGGTAGGAGCTATCCCGCCGTAGCTTAATGGTAGAGCTCCTGTCCGGCAAACAGATGGGTGCGGGTTCGAGTCCCGTCGGCGACATATATCTTTTCTCGGGAGAGGTTTCAATATTGATGAGTGTTTCAGGCTAATAATTATTGCTTATAATAATTGTGATAGAATGGTTTTATCGAAGAATTTTTTTTTATGGAATGTTGAAGGATAAATTATTAACGAAATTAAAAAAGATCTAATGTGAGTAATCCGAGACGAAGAATTCTCCAAACACATTTATGTTAGATTTGAAAAATAAACTAAGTTCGGCTATCTGGCGGTTGTACATTAGTTTCGCAGAATTTTGTCTGTCTGCGTTTGACATTTATGTGATGGAGCACACGAATGACCAAATTGAATGGGAATTTTAACACAAAGACAAGACGACCTCCGCAACAGAGCATTAAATTCATCGGCCTAAAGGTCACGGGTTCAAAATCCGTCGGTTTTAATTAATAAATATAATTTAAATAAATTTGAATATGGCTCACAATATTCAGGTCTTTCCGGAGTGGAAAATACTATCATTATCGCATCTTCACTCACAGGACGACACCGTAATTGGGGATAAAAAAGTTTTTTTGAAACGGCTTTAGATTTGTTAAGTAATCAGCTCTGAATAGACAGATAGTTCTACACCTTCCACATTATTCAGCTTCTCAGAATTCGTGTTTAGGAAAATGGTGATGACATAGTTAAAGACGTGTTACTTACTATGTAAGCTTACTTTTTGACAAACGCAGTCCTGTGAAAAATCACGGGATATTATAATTCCAATTTCGAAAATTACAATAATACAATAAAAAATTTTTTTTCGTAAAAATATTATGTGGTAGGTACTTTTGGCCTCATTATAACGTGGTGTAAATTTTACACAATTGATAAACAACCGTGCATGTGAAATACCTTACTAATAAACCAAAATTGTCTAAACTGATATTTAAACAAGTAAGATATTTAAAAAGTTATAAGCACTGTATATTTTATATTTATAGCAAGGTTGAGATGATTTGAGTCGCGATTAAAATCAAGTGATTTAAAAAAAATAATAATCATAATTTAAATCAATACTTTTTTACTGCAACAAAATCACCCGCCTGAAGTACCAGGGGACTTTTCCTCCTAAAATGCCAAGGGACTTCCCCTGGCTAGCACACACGTTCAATGCTATAACTACTGTTTACACAATTTGGAGATTCCCTGAAATATAAACTCGCGACTGAATGAATTTTCGTCTGGTCATTCGGTGTTGATTAGTGAAAGTGTGAAGTGAAGACAAAATGTCAGGAAGAAAAAATATGCTTTTTCTTTTTTGCTCCACACAGGAGGCCCGGAAGAAAATAATTCTTCCATGTCATCTTTGGGGATGCTGTGTGGAGGGTTCTTTTTAGGAAAGGAATGAGAGGATGTTCTGGGAAGGAAAAAGGGTATTAGGGTTGGGTAGGAATCTGGGGGTCAGTGTGTCCAGGAGTGACGGACGAACGAATCCATCGGTCGAGAGTCCGGCTGGATAGGTCTCCCTCAACCAGTCTCTCCCGATCTGAACTGCCACGCAAATGGTGGACAGACGCATCCGCCGCCACGACCCGGAAAAACAGAAGCCCATGAACACAGAAACCCTTGCTAATTCACCAAACGAAGCGAACCACTTAGGGTGACCTATGGCAGAGGTGTTGGTTATCCAATAAATGGTTTCCGGGGCCCATACCCGCCTACCAAATTGAAATGCTAAATTGAAATACTAAATGGTGTATGGGTTCATTATATATTTACACCATTTTACCCAAAACCTTGACAAATTATATACCTAAACCTTCCTCATGAATCACTCTATCTATTGGTGAAAATCGCGTAAAAATCCGTTTAGCAGTTTTTGAGTTTATCGCGAACAGACAGACAGACGCGGCGGAGGACTTTAATTCATAATATGTAGAGATAGTTAATATTAACCACAACAACCCTGGTTTTCTTTTTACATAGACCGACTTCCGAGTTAAAATACACGAAATATTATAAAAAAATCTGATTTAAATCAAATAAATCCGATTTAAATCAAATAAATCCGTCTTTTTTGATTTAAAAAAAAATCGTGATGTTTATTATAGTTTATTTATCGACAAGCAAATGCTTCTAATGGAAGAGAAGTATAAATTATAAGATGAACAATTTTAAGAAATACCAAATAAATAAAAAAAATACACAGCGGGGTAGTTTATTTGCTGGAGGCTTAAATTTTTAACCAATAAATTTAATCGGGTTCCATTTCGGGTTCACATTTTTTTCCGGTTTTAAATGTACTATATTTTAAATGTTAGAAACCAGATAAAATTACATTTTTAAACCAGATAAAATTACATTTTAGATATAGAAAATCTTTACAAAATAATTACAATATATTTACAAAATATTTACAGATATATTTTTACTCCAAACGTCGAAACGTTGTAATTTTATTTATGTAATTTGCAAGAAAACGGTAACTTCACTTTTTATCTCATTTTACAATTTAAAAAAAAATAATAATTCACATGGAATAACAAAAAAATTACATTTTGGATTAATTATTATCGCAAATATAAACACATGCATGTAGCATTTTTAACATAGTTACCAAAAAACATAATTTTCATGGATTTTTTGTTAAATTCACGCAAAAACAGTCAATTAAGAAATTATATGTGAGAAATAACCTAACTTTTTCAAGGCGGGAAAGTCATGCGTCATTCTGCCAAAATGCAACGTTGCCAGCTCTTTCAGCCAGTTAAAGATATTTTTTTATTAGTAAGAGTTCGAAATAGAAATTGTATTCTTTACTTAATGTGTAACTAAAACACAGTTTAACAATTGAGAAGTGTGATTTTATTAACAGGGCAGATAACAAACAAACAGTTTCAATTTTAAAAATGACACTTAAATTCAAAGCAAATCCGAGTGCTATAGTTCAAAGAACACGAGTTACAGAAATGAGTGTTTTAATGAAAATCAAGAAAAGGTATAAGATAAAAATTGATTATTATTATTGAAGTTGATAATGTTTGTTAGGTGAATTCCCTTTCTCCTTCGTGTCCCCATTCCAATCCATCATTCATAGGATAGTCCCCTTTACAAAGTGGTGCTCCGAGCCCCGAGCACCACTGACATTACATCCCCAAGGCCGGGCGCGGCCGGGGCAGGCAGAGAAAGGGTCGGGGGTTAGAAGCCTTTGGGGTTGTTGAACCCCACCACTGGGGATGATACTGCTTGCCAGTAAATGTGCCTGGCTTCTTTCACGACCAGCTTTAATATGTTATGCAATTAAACTTTATACAATTTCCCACTTTCGTAATCATTGAGCTAATTTAAAGTTTGAATACATACATGAAGTATGCATTGCTCGCACGTTAAGGTTCTTTTACTAAAAGCTCGGTCAGATATTATCATTGATAAAAAGTAATCAAATTGATAAACAAGAATGCTGCAAGCAATATAACTGACGGTTGTATACTAAACAGATTACACGGTAATTAAATTGTTCATCAAATATCTCCGAAGCATTTTAAAAAACCTGGTTACTACCCGGCTTCGGCCGAGCTTCAGCAATCCTTTCCCAATTCAACAACGAACGAATGGTTACCTCAAACGCCACATATCAATATGAGAAAATTGAAAATAAATATATTGAAGAATTATCAGTAGTTCTAATTTCATGACGCCAGAGTTCACTGGTTGACAAATTTGGCTGATTTGGAAAAAAGATTTTCTTAAAATTCAATGGTTCAGAAAATATTATATTATATACTTAGGAAGACGAATGAAAATTTCAGTTTTACCATAATTGCAGAATATATTGATATATTTGTTAAATAGATAGATAAAAAAAGATAATAGTTGCGTTAAGGTCATCCAGGTGGGGTACAAAGCTTATAGTGTCAGACAGATGGACCATATAATAAAACATTATAATGTATATTGGAACCAACATAAAATTTAACGTTTCCGCAACAGTTATTACGCTACAAAATAATAATAAAATTGCTTCGTATTCGTGGATTTAGGACGGCAGTAAATACGGCGAGGCACGAATGAATAAAAAAAAAATATCGATCTGACACCACGGAGCAGGCTCGCTTGCGCCCCTCGCAATACTGATCCACAGCCCACAATCCCAACCCCAGGAGGGGGAGTTGGCGGGGGAGGGAGAGGCGCGTGCAGCGTCATGTGCACGAGATCCCCCTCGCCTGAACACGAACCAGGACCAGAAGCCTTGCACCCCTTGCACTCTGCGCCGAGCACCAAAGGGCTGATGCATCACTAGGTAAATTCAATGCACCGCGGCCAATTCTAGATAAAAGGGGTAAAGTGCAAAGAGAGGCTCTTCATATAAGAATCAGATCACTTCGAATAATGGCTCATCGGAAATGTTAATGTTTTAAATAATTAACAAATACTAAGTAAATTATATCTCAAAGGTTAGCTCGCTCTGTTACACAGTTGTACTCTGTAAAATTTTTTCTCTTTACTGTGAATTTATTTTTGTAAGGTTTTAAATTTACGAAATCGTGTTTCAAGACTACGCAAATATCGATTTGCATATTCAAATTTGATCTGAAAATAAACATATTATCTTAAGGTGATGGCACTACTAAGCAATGCAAAATCACGTTATTTTGTTGAGATTTTTTTTTGAAAATTAGTTAGCTTTTTACATACTTTAAATACTGCGACTAGAAAACATATTTTTTTGCCTTTGAAATAATTGAGTATACGCCCAGAAAGTATCTATATCTGTATCATAGAGTATCTGGCCTACAAAAACTGCTTTGAAGATCGAAATCTCCTAATTACGAACCCCTTTTCGGCTACGGTTTTATTGTATAATTTGAAAAAAATAAATTCTTTAGAAAATAATCGTAAAACATTAAAATATTTGTGCCTGCGCTTCGCAAAATAAAATATAAAACGCTTTTTAGCAATGTTTTTTTCGTGAATAAATAAAAAACAGGCGGCTGGTGTTAAACGGGAATTTAAACCTTATCGCCATCTACACAAGGAGCGTAATTGTTAGCGGCCTCATACGAATTTAACACGACGTGGTGCACCACTTTAAACTATTGCACAAATATAACATATTATTCTTTCATTTTCTACTAATTTTACCATTAAAATAATAGTGAAGTAGAGGAAAAGTTTTCCTGATCATAAAACATTATTCATATATCTCGATGTAGAAGAGTACCTACATTTGAGGCTACTTCCATAAACATACAGCTTCTCACGAGAAACAGGACGTATTTATTGCTTTCCGATCCAATTTGACCGGACATTAACACAGCGGGTGATAATATATTATATCTGGTCCCCTAAAACTTCCCTTCCGATTCTCAAGGGCTGGAGAAGTAAGAAGAAGAGCTAGCCGCCTATGCTCAGCCATAGCTCGTGATTATTCCTTATGTGGAACTTGTTGGAATCTCGGCGGACGCACTACGGAGGGAGATAGAAGTTCGAATCCATAAATTCAGTTTATCCGAGAAGGCAGTTGAATTATTGCAGCCTCAGCTGTTCTTGACGTTGGATCCCGAGCGGTGGAACTAGTCTACGATATTTATATCAGTCGTAAAGACGTAGATTATTGCAAATGCACAATTAATTAATCATACATATATTGTGCACGTTCACTTAAAATAAAAATAATATAATTAAGGTCTGTGGTAACGTATTTGTATAATTATATAAAGATGTTGTTAGCAGATGAAAATAATACCAATATATCAATGCACGGGGAAACATACACGGAGAAAAATGTAATTCTGAAATACGATCATTTTATTCGTAAAACGGGAATGAAGTTCTTACGAACAAATTAACAGGGTTTCAATATTTATTGGCGGGAAAATGTAAGAATAATTTGTTGGTGTACGTACGAAATTTACGTATACCAACAAATTATTCTTACATTTTCCCGTTAATAAACATTGAAACCCTGTTAATTTGTTCGTAAGAATTTCAGTCCCGTTTTTAACCGTTTTACGAATAAAATGATCGTATATTTGAATAACATTTTTCTCCGTGTACGGACAAGTCGTACAAAGGCCCACAAGGGTGATTCTGCATATTTTGTGTTATATTTTGCGTTAAATCAGTAAAGACCAAAAAGGCAAAATCCGTCGGATATCGGATGGCGTTCCCCGCGCGTCATCGGCTGTCAAATTTCTGTGATTTTCTATGGGTTGTCTATGCATGCCATTATGTTAAATAACTCAACTGCCTATTACAACCGAATACCTATTTATTAGTTATTAAAACTACAGACATATAAGCCGTCCATAAATAACTATTCGTTTGTAGTATTATTTTTATGTTTGCATGCGATGACATTCGAATTTTCTCGAGACTGACTACTCTTAACGAGGATTACGCGGCAAAACGCTTCATCGTCTCTGGCGTTACGGTAACTATTAAGAGTTGGTGTCTTAACACAAGCGCAGTATTTAGCTCGTTAGCGCGATTCGGAATACTGCATTTAAGAAAACTGTTAAAATGTGTCGCATATGAAAAATTTACACACCCCATAGAATCACTATTCTGGTAACATTAAATCTGACTTATGTGTTCTTTCCCAAAATGCAAACGTATAATGTGGTAGTTACAGTCTCAAAATGAACCTCTTAATAAGTACACATAAGTGTTGAACGGGATCAAAAGAAGTGCGAAGCCAGGCACAAAAACACTAATTCAATATCAAGTGAATTGATTTAATGATTAATTTTTATTTGGCGTGTAAATACTAGTTTGTTATGAACCGTCCAGATGTTTAAAAGAGTAGTAGATACTTGAATAATTTACCTCCTCATAAATTTTGTATTAGAAGGAAGTAAAAGAGTAATTATTTTAATGAAATTCATAGCTAAACAGGTTGTAAAGGATTTATTCATTATATATGGATAATTACATGAAACCACTATTCTAAATGACCAAATAAATTAAAATTAGTACAGTTTTGCCTCATGGTATATGGACTAAGTGATTTATTTATTTATTCTGGATCAGCATTCTGGATGCAATAGTCTACAAAGATGAGGCGAGGTATTTTGGTTTTTAGCGCACAAAAACCGACAAGAAACGGGCAAAATTAGAGTAATATTTGAATTTGAATTTTTTTTTATATGATTACTATTTTTTATTTAAAAGTGCTGAAGAAGTTGGTGGTGAAACGATCTTGACAGTGTGATGTAAAAGTTATGTGCAACGATTTTTTATAATATCTTGATACGAGTCGGTTATGAGAGAAACCCGCTCTGGCCTCGAAATCGAAAACCTCCCTCTGCTTTCCCAGGCTTTCAGCCCCAACATCGAGACGATTGGTAATCTCTCAAATGGACCGGATGCAGATTACCTGTGGAATTATTTAGTGTTTAAGTCACCCGGATAATACCTATTGATTAAGATTGTGAATTGTATAAAATAAAATAAAAATCATCCTTTAACGCAGTACCTGTTTTCATACTGACCACAATGACTCCATCATGTCAATCTACTTACCAAAATCATGTAATTGCCTTATTTTTTTATGCTGCGATTAAATTTGAATATTACGACGTCAGATATATTTTCACCCAGCACTGATTAGATAATGCACATATTCAAATAGGATGTAGATTTTAAAAGAAACCAATGTTACAGCTGTCGAAATACATTTTGATTATTAGATCGAGACAACCAATTAACATTACGTATTCTGTCACTCACACTGCCTGACATCGCATATTGTCATTCCTTTTGATTTTGAATTTGTTCTTGTGTTCTTCTTTATTCTATTTTGGCCAGGTCCTGGGGTCTTGTGTCGGATCTCCAGCGAACATTTTCAAAACATCGGACAAAACAAAAACATTGGGTTGGGGCCACAACGTATTTTGTTTTCCATCGGCCATGACCATAAAACAGTGTAGCCCCGCCCCAATGTTTCGTGTTTGCATCAAACATTTGGTTAATGTTTGTGGTAATATTGTCGCTGGAGACTCGGCTTTACAGCGTCTTAAAAATAACACCCTGCATGCTATCAATTTATCTATACGTCGGAAACAGTGGACCCACCTACCAATTCGTAGAGTATAAAATGCCTGCATTTACATCTAGACCGGATTTAACAACTGGGTACGAATCGATCTGGTTACCATAAAGACAATGAATTGTCGCCTCATGCACTATGACATATTCAGGAAGGAAAAACAGTGATTTCTTTATATATTGCCACACTTATGCCATAAAAAATGGTTAAATAATCACAAAATTATAAAAATTTGATTGCAGCCAAGAAAATTTACAGTAAAATGCAGGAAAACCATTCACATGTTCTGAATACACTATAATTTAAGCTGGTGGACTTAGATCCATTCCCAAGTTTAACCACTCTTGTGCTTACGATGTGTATGTAACAAATTAATAATAAAATATATATATATATATATATATATTTTTTTTAAATAATGCAGTGTGACATTTGTTTTGTAAAGTTGTACTTTCATTTGTCGAATTCGACATTCATTTGTACTTGTGGACTCTTACGCTAAGAGTCCGCAAGTAGATGCGAAATCCCCTGCTGACGAAATTCTAAGGAAATCATTCTCAAATGTTATAATACGTATACAAATTATATACGAACGGTTATAAAATTGTACTTGCAGAATTTGTGTACCTGGTTTTTGTATCGGAAGAATACACGTCGCAAGTGATATTAAAAAAAATTGGTAGAAAATTAGGTATTGATAAAAAAGTAGGATTTCTACCCCCTCCCCCCGCCTTCCGATGGTTGAAAATCTATGTAAGGCTCGCGGGTGTTACTACGAACATACAAATGGCCCCCGATTCCGAAAAGGTTCCCCACATCTGCACAAGGTACTAATTATATGTTGTACATTTATTTAGATAGTACTGAAGGGTTTAGAAGAAGAATGGGGAAAGTCCGCTGTTTTCTGAAAACAAACGAATAATGTTGTATTTTTAACTAATTAACATTATATTATAATATTTTAATTAATGAAGATAATATTAGCCAGATGTTTCCGTATCTATTTCCGATTTTTCTGTTTCGGATTTTCGATTGACTTTCGCTAATATTATCTTCATTAATTAAAAAATAGAATAGATAATGTTGTTTTGTTCAGAATAATCTTTCAAAGCATTCATTTTCGAAGGAGGCTAACAAAGCGGTAGGTGCAGAAACCTAGCCATTAAATATTTCAAAATTTTGTCTGAAGCCCCAAAAGGGGGATCATCCACAACGAACTATAAGTAAGTAAAAGGGTTATTCACAAAATCCATACAAATTTTGCAACCTATCATTCAAAATTTACTAGATAAACTCGAATTATAATTTATAATGACCAACTAAAAAATACTTTCGCAGAATCTTAAACGTTCTTTTAACATTCTGATTTTAGTGATTTAGAAACACTTCAAAATGGGGGATTGTCATAATTAACAAAGTTTAACTGAAAATTAAATAATTTTGACAATAACCCGTTTTCCCTAAAACCCTTCAATCGCATAGGGTAGTAGGTAGTATCTACTAGGAATTGTCAAAGGGTGGAACAGATATGATATTCATTTCCCACGAAAATTACAACAAAAATAAAATGAATTGCTTTGTTGAAATAATTAATGAAAAAAAAAATTATGATACCGATTTCATTTTATCTTATTTTAATTTTGACAAATAAATTTTCTATAACAATTTTAAAGGTGCCATTTTTGATTTGCCGTCAAACAGTGGGTGTGATTATGGCGTTTTAGACGTCATGCCCGCCAACAGTGACAGACGTCGCGTTTTTACGTCATAATTGCAGTTTAAACCGTCTATGAGTGTGCAGTTTTATAATTTTTAAAATCAGTATTTACAAATGAAAACATTAAAATTGCAGATTGTTAGAACAACGATCAGAATTATAAAAAATAAATTTTAAATTAATAAATTAAATAGTTTGTGAGAATACCCCATTGTATTTACGTAAATACTTCCATATATTTTAAATATTTTAATGTGAACGTGTGTATCTATCATGATAATACGTTCACGGTTCGAAGCGTAGCAGATAGTCAGTCGCATAAATTAATAGAATGTGTCATAAACTTTTATGCATATATAAATAAGGGGTGTTGAAATATCCCCCCATCGGACGATACCATATTGTTTTCTTTAGGTGAAAAAAAAAAACATTCGTATCCAATGACATTACACAAATTTATAATATTACAACAATGCAAATACTACGCAATATACGAGGGGCTTAAGTTAATTGGGATGAATAATAGGAATCAAAAATATGAGCTAGCAAAATTTAGAGGGGTATTTCACCATCCTCTTAATAGCTTATCCATAGAATAACATATATTCTCATTTGGCGATTTATTTATAAAGTCCGAGTTTACTATTAGATACTCGAATCTGGTTCCCCGACAACTCAACAAAGTGGCATTTCAACACCCCTTTGAAAAGTCATTAAAAGTTTTGAAAAAACTTGTAAAATAACTTAACCCACAACCTAACTTATTTATCCAATATTTTTCATGATTTAATGACTTTTCAAGGGAGGTGTTGAAGTTGCAAGATTCTGAGTTGTCCGGTCAGCCTCGAATCTATGAATTGTGGTTATCGTTGATATATATGCTACATATCTGATAAGTGAGCCGAGTTTTCTACCTATTGCGATTATTCATTTGTTTATTTATTAATATAAGTTATCCCATGGAACAGCTCTCTCAAGAATCAACAAAAATAAAGAAAGAAAAGATGAAAAAAAAACACTGGGTAGGTTGGTACTTTCACCAACGACTAGATTGGGAATCGAAACGTTAGCATAATTAAAAAATAATAATAATTCTATAATTATCTTCAGGAATGTATATTTAGATATATCATCTATCACTAATGTCTTTAGAAAATCGATACTGCTCGAAAAAGGCGATAAAAATTGAATAATATTTCGTAATTCGCAACCTATCTTTTCATGTTACATTCCGATATTAGTGTTTTGGAGTCATTTGCTGCAGACATTGAGACTGTCGTATATATCAATTCATGGAAAAATCAATAGGTATTCATACTTTCAAACATTACAAATCCTCTCTTGTGTCCAAAAATCAATGCCGAACAATAAAACGGTCTACGCAGAGATTAGTAAATGGAAAAATAAAACCAAATGTCAACAGAACACCGGAGGGGTGAAAGCGTATCGATCGTATTTCAGAAGCCAGATAACTGACTCTGGACGCATTTTTGACTTTCGCAGGAAATCCTTCTGGACGATGTTTTCATTGCATATTATTGATATCCGACTCTTCGAGTCCCGTTCTGGAACCCAGATGTGTCCAGATGAAAGAGGTAAGCATTATGATTCTGTCTAATATAGAACTGGTATGACCCCCACCGAACACGATCATAACAAAATGAAAATAATAATTAGAAAACGTGCGCCGACTTCTCACCGGTAGATTTAGGGGGTTTTTCACCATCCTCCCAATAGCTTATCTACATTAATAACGAATATTTTCGATTTACGGTTTATTTATTTATTAAGTTGGGAGTTTATAATTCGGTACTCGAACCTATGAATAGGGGCTATGTATTGGATAAGTTGGCCGAGTTTTTTAACCACTGTGAGTATTTTATTTTTAATAATATTCGTTATTAGTGTAGATAAGCTATTGGGAGGATGGTGAGAAACCCCTTAATATATTTTTCTCTTATAAATAGTTCTTTGTTAGATTTTTTTCCGTAGGTTTGATCACTTCGAAGAAATCGTAGCACATTAAATCTATTCTCGTTCACTGAAGGTCCATAAAACTCTTAACTACCGAGGAGAGCTCTGTTTATCCGAAACATCAAAACCTCTCGAATGGTGAGTTTTGGTGTCAATTTTAACATCTTTGTGCGAATTTAAAAGTCAACGCAACCATTTTCAGCAGGCAACGAAATGTCTAGCAAGAGTGTCATTGAAATATAAAAGGCAAAAACTAAAATAAGACGCCACATTGTTTGTTCCATATTTCTAAACTGTATGAAAAAAATAGTGTTGATAAAATAGAGCTGACCAAAACCTCAGTATTATGGTGATCATTTCAGTGATAGCCTTATTATTAAAGTGAATAGTGAGTATTGAATAGTCCGACCAGACCTCTCGTCAGCAGGACAGCGGGCAGACACGCTCGGGCACACACGGTCGTCAGTGCACGGGTGCGGTCTATAAATAATATGGCGCGCGTGTGATGCATTTGTCAGGAGGAATTTCCATGACTGAACGCTTCTTGGAGGGAGTCTCCGTCAATCGACGCTCCAGAGAAAACGCCACACGAAAATTTCACATCACAAACCATTCGCCCATTTGCTGACACATTTATCAAATATATATATAAACAATATGTTGAAAAAATTCAAACAAAAATAATCATTTTTTTATAGAAAGTTAAACATTCACAGATTACAATATTTGAAATGCTCTTATTACTATCATTTTAAGCGGAAAATGTTGATGCATGTGCATGCATGAAGATTTACATATATTATCTAGCAGGGTATTTAATAATGGCCAATAACCGGTCGATGTATTATTGTATTAGAAAACACGAAGAATATGAAAATGGTACATGAACTAGGGACGATAATTAATTATATATCTACCAACTGAGCTATTGCACCAAACTTCGGACCTTTTATTTTTGTGACTACTGCGCACAAGAATCACAACACGTAGGACTATAGCATCCCTAAATTGGTTAAATGTGATTAGGCTACATGAAGTGGGGAAGAGGGTGGGTTGGGAAGTACCTGGCTATTTAAAACTATTTATCAAACACGGTAAAAGCCATTTCAAGGAACAACTCTATTTTGAACGGTGGTATAATAATAATATTTGGCTAATTCATATAGCGCCGATTTCGTGATTCAGGCGCTGTACAAATAAACTACGATTTATAATTGTAACTAGTGACTTACATCTAAGATTTTTAGCTAGTGACTTACGACTAAGACTTATGACTTAAAACTAGTGACTTACATACATTTATATTTACACCTGTGACTTAAAGTTAGAGATTTAAAACTATTATAGGTACTTAGGTACATTTAAAATTACGTATTTTGGTTTTTGCCAGGGTTGTCAGTGATAACATTAAAAACCAAATAACAAACAAAACTCTGTAAGTTTAGGCACAAACAGGTAACACATAGAAGTAAGTTAATTCTGCGAGACGAAGTAGTTTGAGGAATTTACACCCTACGTATTACATAATATATTCTAAATTCTACACATTTTATACACATTTTACATTACATACTCTTTTTAATATTGTTTAGCGTCAGAAGAAGAAGGAAGTTCAAGTTCTTTTATAATATATTACAATTTTAGACACGGTTGTAAAAATTATCTTCATAAAAATTTAAAATATCTTGGGTTAGCTGGTGTTATAGGCAAGTATGTAATCGTAGACATCGGCAATTATCGGAGTATAATTAAACAGTAAAAAGAATAGCAACGTTTCAATAGAATGGTGAATTTAAGGAAATAAGTGTCTGAAAAGATGAGTTTTTAGTTTTGATCTGAATTCTGTTGGGTTTGTTATGCATCTCAATTCCATAGGAAGTTTGTTCCAAGCTTCAGGGCCCGATACTCCGAATGCACCATCACCAAACTTAGCGTTCGGATTTCGCTTAGGTTCTTTTAACCTTCCAATTGCAGATGTTGTCGCTGATCTAAGAGTTACTGCCTTAGATCAATATTTTATGGAATGCATAGTTCAGAGATATAGGTTGGAGCCATTTCATTGATAGCGTTAAACACCATCCAGCAAAGCTTATACTGGATCCTTTCAGGACACTTCAGCCAGTGAAGATTACGGAGGTGTTCCGAAATGTGCAAAAGCTTGGGTACCCCAGTGATAAGCCGTGCTGCGTCTTTGAACATTGATTGCAGTTTCTCAGTTTGGCATTTAGGAAGACTTGCATAGATGCCATTGCAGTAATCAAGACGTGATATTATGTATGAGTTCACAAGAAGCTTGGTAGCCTCTATTAAAAGGTTCCTACGAACTGACTTAAGTTGTCTTAGGTAGAAGTGCTAATGGTCCTATTCACCTGACTAACGAAAGGTCTGAATCCAGATAAACTCCCAGAAGTGTGACGGTTGTTTTCGCAATTACGTCGTTGCCGGAAATAACAATTGGTGAGTTATCTATAAAACGTTGGCGTCTCTTCGTGGTTGCTCACATAAACACTATCACTACAAGGTAGTGGAATATACTCATGGTTTAAACACCACCATTTTGAATTGAAAACTTGCTTGAAATGGCTTTAGTACTAGTTTGGTGACAGCCAGATACGTCCCCATCTTCCTATCCCATATATCCTACTTTCCCAACTATCTTAAACTCACAAAATACCCCAATATTTGGGGATGCTATAACTGGTACTGGTTTCATCCGGTTGGAACAGTTGGAACAGTTGGGACACTAATGCGGCCATTTTTTTAAGTCATGCCTTATCGCATCTTATTTGAATAACATAAACATGGGAAATAAATAACATAACATAACTTGAATAGAACATTCACAGAACTCAAATTTTAACTTTGAAATTTAATGAATCGTTCAAATTCTGTGAAACAACCCGTCCTAGTTCCATGTGTTTGAAATGGATCGATCAACCGTAATTCTAAAGCCTTGCACGAGGTGCACGCGTTTAGTCATGCGAATTAAATTATTTCCACGGTTATAGGATTCCTGCTACTGTGCAATCGGTGCACGCCCTAATATGGTTATACGAATGAAGAGATTAGAAGGGAGTGCATGGCTGATGTAAACATCGTGATCCGATCAATAAGGACGAAGGTATTGATGGACATAAGAACGTAGAAGTAAGGATGATATAGAAGTGGGCAGATTAAGAACAAGGACAAGCGGATCACAGGAAATTGTCTTAGATGCATAAAAGTTTTAATGTAATGTGAAGAGATTATTGAAAAACTTCTGTGAGCTTTGAGTATTCAACTCCAACGACAGTGTTATCCCCTTGTTATCCCAGCTCAGCTCTGGTGAGCAATGATCATATAATAAAGATGAACACAAGAAATGCAACCTGGGCATTTTTCGCGATCCAAAAGTCTGGCAAATCGGGCCATAATTTTCCAATATAAACCGTGTAACATCATCATTATAAAACTCAAACGGAACGGCGATATACGAGGTCAGGTTAGTGTAAATATTTATTTATTTATTAACGCCGATTGACGGCTTTTACATAACAATAATTTGACATGTAGAAACAAAATATACATAATTAAGAAAAATATAATTAAGAAAAATATAAGTGAGAAAAATACAAGCGGGAAATGGCAATGAGAGTTGAAAAGTTCATATAACAAAAAATTTAAGAAGTAAGTATTGTAGTAACAACATCAAAGTACAGAGAGTAAGCTATTATAAATACAAGTATGTAGTAAAGAAAAGAAAAACAAGACAGATGCAGTGCTAAATGGGCTAGAATCAAGAAGACATTTGTTTCCATTCAAATTTCATGGAAGGCATTTTAAGTGTTGTCTATTCAGACCATCACTCAGAAGACGAAGGACATTTAAAATATGTTTATGTGGTCAGATATGAACACTCAGGTAACTGCCATACGTATTCCCCATCTCCTACCCCTCGTCTCTTCCTTTATCCTCAAAACCAAACTGGCGAAACCAGAGTACCACCGGCTGGAGCAGTGGTAACATTTCATGGACAATACAGTACATAGTGTCTTGTGATTCTTCGAGTTCATTGAATCCTCGGTGCGGAAGAATGAAGGAAGGAAAGGGCAAGGCAGGGCAGTCCCTTTGTTACGCCGGCTAGTTGTTTTAGCATTACCGCGGCCGACGTGCATTAATAAATGAGGTTTGGAAATTAAACATGGCGGCGGTCACTGGCCCGAACAGCTGGGACTTCCAGGTGAGGGGGCCTTCAACCAAACAGCCGGAGGGTGCAAGCAAACACGTCATAGACAGGGACACACAATGTTTAAGAAATACAGGGCATTTTGCTAAATAATTTAAAAGCCAATAAGTATTAATTTTAGCCCGTAATTTATGAATCGTTGAGTTCCAAAACCCTCCCTCGTGGATTTTCATACTTTTAAATAAATCGAGAAAAACGTGAGTATCATGATTCCAGCTTTAAGAGTAAGCATGACAAAAATCAACCAAACGACCGAAATTTGCATGGAAAAGAAACTGGTGACTATTTTGAATTTGTTGAAATGCACTTCTGATTCAAAATACTCCATAATTAGAGTCAATCATGGAGTATTTTGGAACTCAGCTCGATATTTAAACAAAATTTATAAAGAAACTAGGAGGAATTTGGAAAAAAATAACGACAGCATCACATTTCTGGTGAGAAAACACAAAATATGGCATTTTTCAACAAAAATTCATTAGGGAGGATATTGGAACTCAACGATTCTTATCAATAACTAGAGTGCTGAAAGTATTGACTAATGTCTTATGTTCACAACGACTGGATAAACTCGGAAACGGCACGGCGACGGTAACGGCTAGCAGCATCTCATTTATTCAATACGAGTGAGGATGATGCAAAAAAGTAATTATTTTCTAGCCTCTCCCTCATTCGTATTAAAGAAATGAGATGGCGCGATCCATTTCCGTCACCCTTCCATTTCCGCGGGAATGCTAAAAGCGTATATTGGTTATTGCATATCCTCCACTTGGCATAGTGATGGCCATAATCGAAATATCCATTTTCAATTTTTTTATTATTTTAAACTCATTGATCGGAAGGATTTAAATGTCGTACAATGAGATATTTATTATAAATAAATAATATTTACAAGAAAAACGTCTTCGTAATTTTCCACCAGCTTAGTGATACTCGACTGCTACATGGAGATTTGACCAAAACAAAGAAAATCGATGCTGTAAAATCGGTCAAAGAGCGATTTATTTAAATTGGCGAGTGGAAGTTACAAAAAATAGATTCGAGTCGAGTTTTACAAAAATAAGATTTAAAAAATCAATGAGCCGTTTAAACACGAAAACATGTTAAACAATAATGATAACCGTCCGGTCTGACACAGTGTAAAAATAATAGGAAATAGAAAATATAGTCATGTTAGAAATAGCCTTTAAGTTAATTTAACATAATTTTTGGATAAAATGAAAGAAATTTTAATCGTGTCCCGTTACAAAGCCCCTTTTCATAACATTTTATCAGTGACATGACTAATAGTTTTTCCTGTGGAATTTTCATATAAGTACGCTGGTCAGGGGTTTCCAATGTGAAAGTGATTTTCTCAGAAAACTTATTATTTTGAGAAGTCTGTAATATGTCAAAGTTAGTCACGAAATATTGTTTTGCAGGATACTTTTTTTAATTTAAAGAAATACCATTCAAAATTATTATGTAAAACGTTTTTTTTACCTCCTAATGGTTTCTCACCATCCTCCTAAGTTTATTTTCGATTTACGGTTTATTTATTTATTGTCGGAGTTTATTATTCGGTACTCGAACCTATGAATAGTGCCTATATTTTGAATAAGTTGGCCGAGTTTTCTAACTATTGCAAGTATTTTATTTTTATATTTGATTTTAAATTCGGGATAAACGAGAAAAAGAAACATCGTTAGCTTAGCTATACGCGGTAATTTGAAAATGTTATTTAAAAATAATAATAAATTTGCAGCCGTATAATGTTTTGGGGGTTTCTCACATCCTCCTAATACCTTATCCATACTATAAAGTTTATTTTTGATTTACTGTTTATTTATTTATTAAGTCGGAGTTTATTATGTGGTACTCGAACCTATGAATAGTGGCTATATATTGGATAAGTAATTATAGCAAGTATTTTATTTTTATTTTTAATAATATTCGTTGTAGTATGGATAAACTATCTGGAGGATGGTGAGAAACCCCGTTTGTATAATATCTTGAAATGAGTTAATTATAATTCCGTGGTGTTTTTCAATGGTGCTTTTTTGTAAAGGTTTTTAACTTCAACATAATAATAACAGGTTTTCCCCACGCAAATTTGTGAATAATTGGAAATTTATATGAAGCAACACTCCTAAATGTTCTTGTTTACAGCAGACAGTTTTCGGATAAAAATATCTTCTAAAAAAAACAATATAAAAATGCTTGAAAATATTGTAAATTGTAACTAATTTTAGCTACCAACGCCATCTCTTGTTTTATTATTGTACTTATAATTATACTAGACATTTTAGACACCGCAACAAAACAATGAAAACATTGCAATATATTCTAACTTCGAAATATTTTTACCGATGGAAGTTAACAATACTATTTTGGGAAAAATAATTATGATAAAAACAACAGAACTACTAAACATTTTTGTAACACCATAAAATTACTCATATTTTTACAGTGATGACTGGTAGCCACTGCCATCTAGCGGCACCAAGCGCAGGAATTAAGCGATTGGTTCTGCGATTTAGTATAGCTTTGCAGCTAAGACACAAACCTTCTATAAACTGACAGCAGAGCTGAGAACAGTTACGTGCATAAAAATATAATATTTCTTCCTTCACTGAAAAAATTAAGAATTTCATTAGGTACCGTTTACAGTAAAATTATCTTATCAATATAACATATATTTTAAAATGTGAAATCGGGAGAATAACAATGCAACACAGTTAGGCTTTATAAAATAATAGATAACATAGTAAGGCGATTGTATTGAACAAATAAGTATGTTTAAAATAAAATAAAATATCCTTGGCAAAAACATCATAGGGTAACTACCTATAATTGATATTCATTGTGGCAGAGTGTCGTTAACACATTAGTTACAAATTATAAATATTAAACAATAAATTAATGCAAAATAGAGGTCAGACATCCAGGAAATACAGTGTTTTGCTGTTTTGGACATAAATTTGTTTTCACAAGGTTGGGTAAGTACCTACCTAGTTGGCACACACTTCCCGGTTGCCTTAAATGATGGGCAACCAGAACACAAAAGAAAACAACAATTAATTAATAATAAATAAAAGAAAAATTATAATATAATTTTTTTAAACACTCGAGCGCTTTTTGCCACATTATGGCACTATTTCCAAAACCTCGGATCGCTTTGTTGCCAAAATGTGGCAAATTTTCCAAAAAATTTTTTTATATAACTCAGGTACGGTGCATACGTCATTCCTATGTCTACCTACGTTAAATTATCGTGAAAACAAGCTTATGTGTCCAAGCGGTTAAAACGACTATATAATATATTTTACATTCAAAATATAACAAAATAAATATTCCCTACATTCTTTAAAATTGTTTTAAGTTTAAGATTTAATTACTTTTTTTTATAAATCCTACAAATATGTGATAACAAAAAAAAGATAGGGGAATTTTTTGGCTACATAGAACTACAATCAGTTTGTGTGTCTCCATATTCAAATCCGGAGATATGTATTTTTTAATATGGGCGGAAAAATTTCCTTTAGCAATCCAAGAAAAAATATTTTAATTGCTCTGTCGCTCCAGTGCAGATACTAAATTTTTAACAATTCAACAAGTTATTAAAGTTATTAGATCAATCACAATAATTGGCCGGAACACGAATTCGATAGTTTTAACACATTAGTGTTCGCGGTAAACATACTTGTATTTAGGGATTGCAATCCTGTGTCATTTTCAATCCTTGTGATTGCCGATTGATGATTGTGTGTGATGCTTTGTACCCATGTGATTATTTTTCTCCTCTTTGAGAGTATTTTTATTGCCCACGATTCAATATCCTATACAAATTAAACTTGCTTCTTGTTCGTGTTCAAAGTCCATCCTTTTTTGGGGTCAAAAAACAATTTTACCAAACAAATTGGCTAGACATAATTGGGGGCAGAGGCTAGGCACGAAATCTAGTTATTTATTAAACTAAATGTCAGAAAAAACGAGTTAACAAAGAATTTGTAAAACTTCGATTGAGCTCTTCTTTTTGGAGAATGCTCCTCCCTCATTCTTGATTTTTAGCGGCTCAAGATTCAAGATGCAGACAAGACTTACAAGTTGGAAAATGCCTAAAGATTGAATTATTTCTAAAGTATCGACTAAGCTAGAGGTAATCGAGGGGCCTACGTTTATGTGTTTACAATAATCAGGTAATCACCCAGGCAATGTAGGGTAGGTATTTTGAATAAGACACAGGCATCCCACAGCTTTTAACTACGAACTGTTATGGATTTAAGGCTTAAGAGGGTATACCCAGAGAATATCGGAAATTTGACCCTTTTATATAAAATTCTTGACGCTTTGAACTTTTTTTTACAAAAAAAAAAAAAAAATCGATTTCGAAAGATTGTTATTTTAACTTTAAAGTAATTTTTAAAATTTTGAAAAATAAGTTTAATTTTAAAATAGTTAGGTTATAATACTGTTAGTCGTTGGCATATTTGTTAAATTTTCAAATGAAAAATTGTTTTATATAATAGATACACATTTCAAAACATATATACATACAGTAAAATAAATCAATACATAATCGAGTAAAGACAATTTTCAGAATTTTAATTTTAGTTCAATTAAAATCATTAAAAAATAAATCCGAGATCATGTTTTGTGACGAAAATACTTCAGTTTGTCTATTTATTTAGGGTCTTACAATGAAATATTTCAAATTTTTTTAAACAATTATTTTGCTCAGACATTATTGAAAAATCATAAATACTGATCAAAAAATACTTACAAGAAGTACACGATATTAAAAAAATTATCATCAGGCATTTGAGCATTTTTATTGCTTACATGAATGTAGCTATGTGTATATTAAAGCCAATTTTGAATGAAATAAAGTCGATATTGAGTTATTAGTTAAACTTTTGGGTACGGAGAATAATCAATCTTTCTCATCGGAACCGCCCTGTACAGTTGCAAGGTCACAATCGCAAGTTGAAATTTGAATTCTCGGCCGCGGGTTAATGGGCCTTAAAGCCTCACTACACAACACTAAAATATTTAGGACCAGCCAAGCCCCGTCTAGACTAGAGGTCAAATAGAGTGAGAGGGGACTCTATAAGGACAATGAGCTAAAAAAGTTTGTTTGAAAGTAAAATAAAAAGCTGGAGAATTCACTTCTTAACCTTATTTTGATATTTTTAAGGGCGAGATTCAGAATTGAAAAAGTCAAGTATATGTAACAAAAGTTTAAATTTAATGTAGATATATTTTATAAAATGTACATCTATCCATCTTGTAGTAGGATATTACAGCATTATATTACTGAGAGCGAATTATACAAACAATTGAATGTTTAAAAATGTTCCCAAGGAATGATTACGTTTTCACTTTCATCTGATTCACATCGAAAGTAAGATGAAATTGTTTTTGTTGCTAGAAGATTCCATTACAATAGCAATTCGCGAGTTCGATTCGAGACGAGCTTCACGAAGATTATCTACAGAAAAAATAACGAATCGTTCAAACTGCTAAACGCACATAATTCGTTACAAATAGTGATGCAAAGAATACTACTTTTACGAATACGAATATCAAACCTACTATCCGGCGAATACGAATTCGAATAACTTGGCAGAGTAATAAAACACTCATTTATTTAACCTTTTTATGTTTGTTTTATTATACTAAGGGGGTTTCTCACCATCCTCCCAGTAGCTTATCTACCCTAATAACGAATATTTTCGATTTACGATTTACGGTTTATTTATTTATTAAGTTGGAGTTTATAAGTCGGTACTCGAACCTATGAATAGTGGCTATATATTGGATAAGTTGGCCGAGTTTTCTAACTACTGCGAGTATTTTATTTTTAATAATATTCGTTATTAGGGTAGATAAGCTAACGGGAGGATGGTGAGAAACCCCCTAATAATTAAAATTTACAACTGTTAAATTTTTATTGAGAAAACACAACAATCCATACAGTAAATTTTGCTTGAAAGAGTAACAAACATACATACATCCATACAAACTTTCGCATTTATAATATTAGTAAGATAAGATTTCGTATTTTAAATACACGACTTGAAAGTATTTTGAAATTTGAATATTAATTACAGCAAAGCACGTATTTTGCCCACCGTTTGGTTAGAGATGGTTTGATGGCCCCATGGTCTAGGGGCAAGGCCATGGAACTATAGGCATGGCTCTTGACTCGCAATCCGAAGGTCACGGGATCGAATCCTGGCGTGGGCAAGTAAACTTTATTTGATTAATTTGTGTTATTTCACAATTAATTAATTATAAATAACTCAAAGTATATTTACGGCACGAATGAAAGATACACTCAGCATCGCCCTGGTGTAAGAACACCATTCAGAATCGAAACGTTGCTTGAAATGGCTTTAGCAGTGTTTGGAGACCAGATCTGAATAGCCAGGTACTTCATCACCTTCCTCTTCTTCTTCTCCTTCTACCTTCAGCCTCACAACCTACCCCAATTGGGGATGCCATAGTCTCCTGGCTCCAGAAGGGAGCAGTTGGGACTCTTTGTGCGGTATTCACAATAAAAAAAGAGACAAGGTTTTAACTTCACTTTTACTTTGTTCTGAGATATGAGGTGTAAAAGTTTACAAAGACGACTTCTCATAATCTATAACTAAAATACTTTACACAAGATTCAATTTCAATATCAGAAAATGTTAAATAGATTATGAGATTTCGTTTTTACAAAGAACCAGAGGAACTAAACTGCGCATACAAACAAAATGGCAATTGCAAAAGGTTCAAAATGATGTTAGAACCCTGTAAAATAAATGAATCTTTAAATGTTAGAAGTTAGAACTTCGTTATACAAGCACTACGGAAATACAACACAGATGGCTCTGAAAATTATTTTACTTGTAGAAATGAGAATAGGAAAAAATGGTGTTGCTTTCAGATCCCATTTTGGAAAAAAAAAAAATTTTAACCTTGTCCACACAAGTTGACGATTTATTAAAATTATTCAAAGCAATTATTTATTTCATCATCATTCAATGTAATAATTTTCATTACACAGTTTTCTACGTCACGCGCCGTTAGCTTTAAAATGTGAGAGAAAATTCTTAATAGTAATACGATTTTTGAAAATTGACAAAAGGAAATAATTGTAATTGTTCTTCTGTTAGAGCATAATAGACTGGAACGTTTTGCTAATAATGGTGAAATGAATGGAATAAAAAGTAGAAAAGGGAGAAGATGGAATACTAAAATTAAACTTTTACATAAATATATTTAGTTGGCAGGCCTATAAAGTAGGTATTGAGGCTAGCGCAACGTCAAGCCAACTACATCACGAAGGTTTAACATTTTACTGAACAATATTAAATATCGTGAAACATTGAAACCTTCCCCGCAGCAGAAATGCACGATTTGCATGTGTTACCCCCATTGCCGGCGCTTTTGCACCAGTTTTGCAGTGAAAATAAAAACAACCGATTAATTACAATCTGCAGAAGTGCACAAGGCCGAGCCCGTTTTACACGTAACTGAATTAATTGCAGTAAATATATCAATTAAATTCAGGCGATTTATGAAATAATTAAATTAATCATACAGTCAAAAGGAAGGCTGCTTTTAAACACGAAAAATCGACACGATTTAATAATTAAGTAAATCTGGCTTTAAATGTACACATCAACACGAGTTTCTGTGATATATAAATCAATAAAGTCAAACTAAAATTATTGATGTTATTTTGATTCGGTAGTTTTCAACAGAAATGTGTGATAAACATTGACCGACATTATATAATTATGTCGACGGCAATAAAGCTCTCAAATGGCGTAATGGTTGTATACGAAAAGAAACTGAATTATATTAATATAAATTATTATTATCAAAATATTTAGAAACGTCGATGTATATTATTTGTAATTTAATTTAATTTAATTTGTATAATTTAGTAAATTATAATTCAATTTATCAACCATCATACTATGTAACTTATAAATAAATTATTATTTATCTGTAACCCACATTTCCATAAATTCATTGTCATATTATCCGTAAACTACACTATCATCAATTATTTTATTATCTGTAACTTCGTTAACATAAATTCAATGTTATATTATCTGTAAATTTCATCTATCAATTATTATTTTATATGTAAATTTCATTGTCATAAATTCCTTGTTATATTTATTACCTGTAAACATCATTATCATCAATTACTATATTATATGTAAATTTCATTATCATAAATTCATTGCTGCATTAACTGTAAACCTCATTATCATAATTATTATATTATCAGTAAATGTACTTCATTACCCATATAATCTGCATACTTCACCCGCCATAACACAGGGACATCCCTAGCATGGCGGGCGAAATAACACAATATGTACACTATGTATAAAATTCTTTAATAAATAAATAAATAAATAATATTTAAAAAAATATTCAACTAACAAGTTAAGCTATCAATATTTTGTGGCATGGCAGAATCCTAAAAAATCATTATCGATAACGACATTTTTATTATAGCTCAATCTAGAGACGGGTTGTTTTACAGGATTTAAACAATTAATCAAATTTCCGACTTCATTATCAAGATCTATTCAAGGACCCTTATTGTATCAGTTCTGTGTAGCAACTGGCCAGTTATAATAATACACCACGAGAACTTGAAAATTAACTTTTATATTTTAAAAAATGTTCAAATTCTGTAAAACAACCAACCCGTCCTAGAAGTCCGTTTCAGCTTTCATTCATTGTAATCAGCAGGAGAGGACAACTATCACGTAGTTAATATTTTCAGCTTATTATTTCAATTTGATAGAAAGCTGAAACGCATAGAGAATCGGTATTAAAAGAGGACCTTTCAAATGTCAAAAGATCAAAATGGCGCCAAATGGTTATTTGATGACAATGTTATATTTGAATGTTCGCAAAACAACTGGTCTTAAGTCAACAATTTTAAAATTATATAAAATAAATGGACAATTTAATACTTCTATCTATAAATAAAATTCGGAACCACCTTGCTAAAATCAAAATTTTAATATTCATGATAGCACTGCTTGCACTTGCAAATGTAAATAATGAAAAGAACATTTCATAATATTGGTTTTCCAATCACACGAAGACATCGGCCTTGCGACAGCTGTCTCACTCGTGTATGCAGACGACACCACGACAATGGAGTTCTATACAAAACAAATATCATAAATAAATTAACAGGTGCAAAAAGCTTACCTACAGCAAAATAAATATACTATTGAAGCTGACGAAAATCAGGTTTGCAGATAACGAGTAAAATAAAAATGCAAAATATGCAGATTCATAATAATATGTCGGTATTCGATAGAGGCTTATTCGATTCAAACATACATAAAGTGTTATTGTTACATAATTAATATACTTTGGAAAACAACAGTAACAATATAATTTGCTTATCTACCGGCTTATCAATGACATATTATAAATGATTTGATTGCGAAAGTAGTGTTCATAATTCTGGTAATAAGAATACGCTTGCGTGAAAACTCGGAATTATAAAACACCATGAATACAGGGATGTCCGGAGTAAAAGTGCATTAACTTCGGGAGGTGATTCTACGTGACTTCTTCTTTTTCCTTGCACTGTCCCAACTCATTGTCTAGGTAGGCTGTTGGGGTCGGCTCTCCTCGTTCTCAGGTTGTAGCTTCTTCGGTTCTGGGTATCGCTTTCATCCAGGCCGTTTCTACTTAGGATCTCGGAGCATTGAATCATCCAGGAGTTCTTTGGTCTTCCTCTGGATGACTGTCGTGAAGCTCCATAGACATTGCCTGCTTTACTGTGTGGTCTGGTGGTCTCCGTTTTATGTGACCATACAATCTCAACTGTCGTTCCTCTAGCTTACTGTTTATGTCCGTGACACCCAGGCTACCACGAATGCGTGATCTTTTAATTTTATATTTTAGTGACACTCCTGTCGACCATCTTAGTATTCGCATTTCAGGTGATTCTACGTGACGGTAGGAATAAAAAAGTTAAATAACTTTTTTCGAAATTCCAACTTTTAGGGGTACTTTGTCAGTAAAAAAGTAAAATTACCCCAAGTGTAAGGCCGCCATAATTATTTGGCGTTATTGCCAAAATCTGCCACTCACTCTACACAGCCAGTGTGGATTTTGAATGCAACTGTCATTTCGCTGTTTATTGGCAAATTAGGTAAATTAATGTACCCAGCAGTATTTTCATTTAAAAACTGTATTATTGTGATCAAACCTCGTTAATTTTGTGTTTAGTTTATTGTTGTCAATGACTTTTCAATACGTCGTCGTGGTTATTGTCTACTTAGTTGTAAACTAACCTTACCATCGACCAAGTATAATCCTTGGTCGAAGAACCTTACTGATAAAATTGTGTTTTTTTTAGCGATTTTGTTAAACCCACGCCCCATAAGGCATCAACCAAATAATAGGATCACATGTAATGACACTACCCGTATTTCTTGATGAGCGACCTTCCTGTACAAATAATATTCGTTTTCATGCTTGCCTACAAGCAGAAGTGGACATTTTTAAAATTTATTAAATTAGTTAAAAGCATTGGTTAAAAGTGTGTAATAATTTTATTGTTATAAGTACAACTTCATTTTGTTATTTAGTGCGGTTAACTTTTTGAACCGTATTTAAAAAAAATATTTGGTGAGTAATTGTGATAGTCAAAATCTCGGCCTGTTATTGTTTACACGCGGTTTCCATGGATACTATCAATCACAAATGTGCGACGTTGCCAATTTTACTCTCGACTCGCTCATGGCGAATTTATATGTACCTCACACTAAGGATTTTTAATTGGTACGTCGTTTTGTATGGAAAAAAATAGTTGGAATCTTTTTTATTCCTGCCATCATGTAGAATCCCCTCCCGAAGTGAATGCACTTTACTCCCGGACACCCTGTATAATAAAATTTTGAAGGCAACTGTAGTAAACGATGTTCTTTCTTGAAAGAATCATTAAAAAGGCTTTTTGGCTTCATTCAGTAAGCGAGTTTAAAGAGGAACTTCTAATGTGGATGGCGCAAACTTCCTGATGTGATTATTTCGTCCATTGAAAACGCGCAAGAGTCTACTATCCTGGCGCCCATTGTCCAAATTTGTTTGGTGCACGTGTCATTCGTCACCCGTGGATCGAATTAACCTCGTTACAGAATAGGTAATTTTTTGATAATATAGTATTGAGGTACCAATGTGGGAAACACACCGGTTTAAAAAGATTATAGTATCAGCAGGAAACCTTTCCTAATTGTGGTTTTCTAGACTGAGAAGTAACTAAGAAGTTGTGTCATATTTCAGCAGAAACGAAGCACTCAAAACGATATACAATTTAGTCAAAACAACAGCGTGGGATAGACACCAATAATTACGATTCATAATAAATCATATCAAATAGTAATTAGATATTATTGAAAATCCCCCCCCCCTCTCATGATTAATTACAATGTCTCTTGCAAAATATAAAAAAAACCTCGTAGGTAGGTAGGTAGACATAGCACGAGATAGAGCATACTGAATTTAAAATTCATTGTGCATTCCTGAAAATAATAATTACCGCCACTCAAATCTAATTGGAAATATCCTGAGATTTCGGTTGGAAGGAAATACTACATGATACTTTCGAAAATCTCATGTCTGGAGAAAACCGATTTTGGTTTCAAACTTTTAAATTTATTCCCATGACCTAGGTCGGATAAAAATATTAACATACCTGAAAGTTATGTAAATAACTAGTCATAAAAGAAAACAAAATTGAAATTATTAATTTAGAGGTAATTATTTGTAGTATATACCAACTTAATTCTAAAATTTAAAATATAATTTTTTCTTTACCAATTTTTTGTGTTTAAAAAATTTATTAACTCACAAATCTAAACTTTTACTGCCAGTGAAATCTGTAAATACCAGTTTTAATTCGTGGCTTTGAGACGATAGAAAAGTCAAGTGACGCGTTTGAGAGTGAAAAAAATAAAATTTTTGGCAAGTGTCTGGACTGACTCCTTTGGCCTAACCGTAAAATAACCTTGGAACGGCTTCTGGAGGCTGATCCATCCGCCAAGCTGTGATTTATGAATGAAGGCGAATAAAAACAATGAATAAAGATTTTTTTATAACACTTAATGAGTTGGAGGATTATTTCCTTCTGCCAGGATGTGTTTATTACCTTCATTAGAGAATCAGAGAATGTAATAAAAGTGGTTTTTATAAAAATTATGTTTATTCAAATTTACCTTTTCCTGCATAGCAGATATTTTGTGTCTACTTTATTTACTATTTAAGTGTCTAGGTACCTCCAATACCAACGTAGAGCTAGATCTACGAAGTGAAAGGCTTTAATTTTGTAGTAAATTCTACATAATGCAGTTTACCTTGTAAACCACTACATCAATTTTAAATTGTTTTAAGACTCGCACATTAAATTTTGTTGCTCCAACCACGAAAGGCGGTGCTAGATTTAGGATTTGTTGTTCCGATCAGGATAGAATAAGGATAACTAGATGTTAAACGAGTCACAAATAATAGGTGTATTTTGATGTCTGCTGATTCAATATTTTGCATGTCGTCGGTCGTGTTATAAGGAAAACATTTGATAAAATTATGTTAGCGCGTTTTTGGGAAGATTTAATTGGTACATTAGCCGTTTGAAGCATTTGGGAGCCACAACTCACCTTAAAACGAGAGCCGAAAATCCAAAAGTGATGCAGCAATGTTAAGCAGAACCCACGAACATACCTGAAACAGAACAGAAACAATATTTTAAACGTTTGAAATACAGTGATAGAAATGAACTTTCTGGAAATGTGGTAGCAACTAAAACAACCGAATCAAGAGGAGTTGGGAACAGCTGAGAAACACAATACCATAAACATGGACGACTTAACTAAAATAACCTCATTTATCGAAAATACGTATTTATTAAATATGTACATAAAAGGAAACAATAATATAATGCTTCTGGGATTTTATTTTCACGTTAATATGTGAATTTTAAAATTATTTTCATTTTATGTTTACAGAAATATCGTAAAACGTGTGACCTTCAATTATTTTAATCTATTTATACAATCTAAATAAATTACTTATTAATTTGTTCATATCCCGTCGCGCGTCGTATCAATGCACGTAATCAATGTGATCAATGCGCATCGTATCAATATCAATTGGCCAGCGCAAAAGACAATAACTTTTTTTTTTTAAATGATAAATTAACTTGTAAAACAAGCATGCATTTGTCGAAAAATCACTTGCAGAAGAATAAGGGCGCCCGCAGACGAGAGACGTTAGTTGCTGAGACAGTTAGAAAACTCTTCCAAATTCAGGCATATTAAAAAACAATTCTCCCAACTAAAAAGTCTCATGTGTGCAAACCTCCATATACAGTAGGGATGTTACGAATGTGATATTTTTCACATTCGCAAATGCGAATGCGAATGTTCAGAGTGCGAATGTGCGAAAGCGAATGCGAATGTTAAGGAATCACATAAAAAAATTTAGTCAACATTAATCATCGTTTTAATAAAAAAATAAAAACAATAAATCAATTCTTATACTGTAAGTTATAATCGTAATTAAGCATTTTAATAATCGAAAATCAAAAGAGGCATATTATATTTCAGAAAAGGCAATTTTGCAGCCTTTTCTCCCATGAGGCGATTTCTAAGGGGCTCGTATATAAGTATTGTTCATTGAACGCTGGCCGGTGGAGCGCTCAGATATTTACGAGCCAGATCTGTCAATTTGTCGTATTTCAATTTAGTCTTCCACCAGTCCAAGGGGTTTTCATAAAGAGAGGGTCGTTTTTTTTTAAAGATATGCCTTCAATTGAGCTTTGATTTAACAGCTCATAGTGTCTCCAGATTCTGCACCGTTGGGGTTTTCGCTATCACTTGAGGAATTTAGGATTCCTGCCAGATTGCTTATAAGAGTTTTAACAGAACTTGTCGAAGGCTTATTAATGTTGCTTGTTGAAGTCCTCAACCTTTTAGCACCTGAAGCTGAATGCCGTTTACCATCCTGGTTACTCTGCTTAGACAGACTTAGACTGCTTAGACAGAAAACAAAAGACACGTGGACAGTGGGCGAGTCACGACACGATCTGCACACATTCGCATTCGCTAAAGATTCGCATCGATTGTTACGAATGCGAATGTCGATGCGAATGTTTAAAATGATGCGAATTATTTGCATATGCGAATGCGAATGTTCGTCACATCCCTAATATACAGTAATGGATGTTTATGCCCACAATTGTTGCAACGCAGCTGTCTGCGAAACTAAAGTCTTTTGTCTGCGAGCGCCATAAGTTCATTGATTTTCGGGACTGCGATTATTTTCCTTTCAAACACAAATCTGGTTTGACAAAATTATTATTTCCGTAGCCAATGTATTGCGTAGGTATGCCAACGAATTTGCGAGTTTGGAATTTAAGCTGATAGGAACAATAGGCAATATTTCAAGTGTTTTAATAACAGATCCATAATTTTGTTCAGACATGTCGGTTTAGTTTAGTTTTAAAAAATAGCATCAAGTTAATTAAATAATAATAGACCGGTCAGTGGTTGAGTGGGCATAGCGCTTGGGTCCCACCCAGGCGTTCCGTGTTCGATTCCTCGGCTGGCTAAGTCCTCCATCACAACACAAGCAACATCTTCGGCTTAGTGTGGTGGTAGTAGGAGATTTTCAAATGTTGTTGGGTTATTCGTAATCCGGGAATGTTTGTCATTCTTTTTAAAAAATAAAAAAAAATATGTATTAAATAATAAGGACAAGGGTGATTCTTTAACAAATCTGGGATCTATAAATTAATTCGTGACGACCATAACTTTTTTATGTAGGGATGACTACTAAGAATTCTAATAATAGAAGGTAAGGAGCACCTAAGGTTTTTAATAATTATTATTATTTGGAATTTGCAAACCACATTTTGGAAACAATCATCATTTCGGTATAAATAAAGGATTAAAAATTTAACATAAAAACACAATTAGATAACTTGGAAATTTCAGATATTAGAAAAAGTGTTAACAGCCAATTAAATATTATGAATAACGAAATCATTTATTTAAATCTCCTAAATTTACTTTGTATTAACACCTATATTTATAGTAAATTATTTTTGTTGTTTAGGTGCCTTACTTATTCTTTGATTATTTTTTGTTTTACCATGGAAACGCGATTATTACTTGTTCTAAAATATTTTATTTATTTTTTATTTAACATAATTATTTTTTATGATGCCTTTAACTAATAATTAATCACAACTCCTTGTAACGTTTTTGTAAATAGGTGCTTATTTGATTATACTTGCTTGTCTATTGCTATTTTTGACGAAGAAACCAGTGGTTTTGAAACATGTGGATAATTTTAATTAAATAAGTGGTGCACAAAAGTGATTTGTTTTCATTTAACAAAAGTAAAGTGTTTATCGATTGGCCATAGTGATTATAGGATTCATTTACATTAAAGGTGCAACAGTAAAAACCAATGAAATAATTTACATACTTTAATAATTGATAAAAAGTATTGTTATTTATTATTAAGACTGTGACTATTGGAACGATAAAATATGCAAATTATTTCGCAAGGTGTACGAAATGCATAGTATTATGTATTATATTAAATAACAATATTTAAACTGAGTTAATTAATAGTGAAAATGAACTATTAACAAACGCAGGAAATACTGAACTGGACGTCAAATCTTCCTCCTGAATAATTTATCACCACAATCAAAGTTTGATTAAATGCAAAAGTTAAAAACTTGGCGAAAAAATAAAAAATTATGGCGAAAATCGCGGATGTAAACACATTGTTGATGATATTTAACAAAAATGGTCTAGTAAAAAATATTCAAGTACCTAATACTATTTTTAAAAATGTCAACTAATATGGTAGGTAGGTAGGTACTTGCGTATTTGAGTAGTCGACTTGCAAATCTCGCTCTGAATATTTCTGCTGCTTCTGATACATTCACAAAAAATGCTTGAAGTATTAACATTTTTCGCTAAATATCAAAAGAATAATATTAAATTCAGTTGATATTTGGCATAAAAGGTATATAAAAAGTATTCCAAACAGTTTTTCGTGACATCTACAGAATTCCGAAAAATTCCGGAGCAGGTTTTGCAAGTCAATTTTGTTTTAATTGATTTACTAAGGCGATGCTCATTTTGAAATTACCTTGAACTTCGGAAGCTGCCACGTTGGCGATGATTTTGGGCCAAAAAAATTCCAAAAATATAACATTCCGATAAAGAACTCAAGAACTATTCATAAGAACTCACAGCTTACATGAAAAATAATTCGAAAGTAAGTACTAAATCCGACAGTTCTAAGCAGTTTTACAGGTCAGATAAATAAATGTCGTTGAAAAATGTATTTTTCCAGGCTTATAAAAAAAACAAAATTTTAAAAATCAGTAAGGTAAAAGTATATCCTACTCAAAGTATTTTATAAAAAAAAGTATTAAGAATATTTTTATTTTTAACTTTTTAATTTAATGAGTTAAACCTCAAATTATAATATTTCAATTAATGAAGATAATATTAGCGAAACAAAATCGAAAATCTGAAATAGATAAATCAGAAAAAGATGGAGTCCCAGATGTAACCGTATCTTTTTCTGATTTATCTGTTTCAGATTTTCGTTGAGTTTCGCTAATATTATCTTCATTAATTAAAAAATGTTGTAATAAGAATAATTCTAGTAATTTTTCTGACAATTCAAAACAGATTGTGAGGTTTTCAAAAAATCAATCGCCTTAAATTATTTATCATGCAAATGACTTCACGTGCGCATCATCCATTAGGGACTATTAAATTAAATTATTCAAACTCTATACAAAACCACAACCACAAAACTGAATAAAGCATAATTTCATTTTATGCAGCAGATTAATAAATTATTTTGTACTTTATAATTTAGTTATTTTAATTTTGCTGCTTTTGTATTATTTTACCTTTTTAAAATATTATTAAGATCTATAAATCGAATTCTGTACAAATATATTATGTAACACATAATAATATATATATATATATATATATATGGTATACTCATACACTGGTGGATAAACATATTGCACATTAATAAACTAATACCTTTTTTGTTACTTTTAAAAACAAAGTTATTTGTCTCATTTTATAAATACTTTCGAATCCAATTAATTGTAATCGAGCCCAATTAATGAACCTCAATCAATTTTCATTCCACGGAAAGCGCAGTAGAAGCTTCCCATTGGAAAGGCGGGTTATTTCGATACAATTTGACTGAAAAGATGCCACTTCTGCTTCAGAAATAGCTCCACACGTGCGGTTGTTGGATGCAGTCACTTTTACAGACTTGCCCCAGTTCAATCAAAACGGATACGAAGGAGAACGACTGCGCGGCCGTTTTATACAAAAAATAAATTATTTGGATTTGATACTTGACCAAACTTAACAAAATATAATGCCTAACCACAAAGTAATTGCTAATTATGAAAAAAAAATTTTTTTTAATCTAAAGTGATAGCAAATCTGTAGAACGGGTAACTATGTTCTAGTTTATTTATTTGTGTTTTAAATTCTAAAGTACATGTTACTAAAGAATTCCATTTTTTTTAAATTTTAGAGACTAAACTAAACTAAAGAAACTTTTAACAATGTTTTATGAAGGCAATTATAAAAAAATAATCTTGCCGTGTAAATATAATTAAATATAACATACAACATCGTGAAAAAACCCTCTATTGGGTCAAAATAATTTTTTTTAATGCTCACAGTAGTGTGGAACGTAGGTAGCAGTTTGTAATTTAAATTTGAAAAATGCCCATCAAATGCTTTTTTAAACATTTATATTTTTAAATATAATCATAATTAATTTGTATTTTTAAATATAATCATAATTATTAAATATAATCAAAATTAAAAGGACGGCCGTCCGTGGTTGAGTGGTAAGACGCTTGACTCCCAATCGGAAGGTGGCGGGTTCGAACCCGGCGTGCGCAAATAAATTTTATTTTATTAATTTTGTTATTTCACAATTAATTAATAAAAATAATATATACTATATTTGCGGCACGTACCAGAGTGGAAGATACTCTCAGTATCGCCCTGGTGTAAGACCACTATTCAGAATTGAAACGTTGCTTAATAATGGCTTTGGCCGTGTTAGAGAGTAGATCTGAATACCCAGGTACTTCCCCTCCTTCCTCTTTCCCATCTCCTTCCCTTCCCCACTTACCTTCAGCCTCACAACATACCCCAAATGGGGATGCCATAGTCTCACTAGCTCCATACAGGAGCAGTTAAGACTCTTCTCTATAAAAAAAATAATTCACAAATTATTTCCAAAGTTGCCCTTAAAACACCGAAAAATAAATTTCTATAATGGCCTATATTTTATAAATTGAAACACAAATAAATAAAGTAGCACTTATCCGTTCAGACATTTGCTACATAGCTTTTGATTTTAAAAAGATCAGTTGGTCAAGTATTTTGGCCTCAAATCCAAATTTAAGCTTTGTATAAATAATCCGCGCAGCCGTTTCTCTACCATTTCCAAAACAATTTCATGTGCCTAACCCATACCTACACACATGCAGATTCATAGATGTTATTACATCACTGAGAACATAAAAATCATTTCCATAATTTTTAGTCCATCAACATAACTAAAAAAAAACTAACTAACCATCACGCCGTTTCCCCGCAGGGGTAGGCAGAGAGAGATAGCTCATTCACATTCATACATCTTCTCATATATACTCTTCTATTATTCTGACTCTTGACATGGCCCGACTCAAGTATCTGATTCACTTGATCGTGCCACGTCTTCCTTGGGCGTCCTCGGCTTCTTCTACCATTCACATTCGCGTCATAAATTCTCTTTACACTCCTTTCTTCATTCATTCGCTCAACATGATTATACAATACTGTTAATATATATTTTTTTAAATACCTTGGCTTAGTTATACTATTGGCGTGTTATTTTTTATCCGATTTTAAGAAAGAAATTCTTTCCCTCATACCTGATATTGTAGTTTAAAAAAATTACGTGTTTTCTTTGATATTACTAGGTAGGTACGTCTACCCCTTTCAGTAAGAAAACGTGTTATGTGCGCAAAAAATTGTTACTTTAATAAGAGTAGATATAAATAATGGAAAAGAAGAATATCAGGAAAGAAAGCAATGCCGGGAGCAGAACACACGCGAGATGAACAAGTTAGATTCCATGGGAAAGTTATAAAGAAAAAGTGTTTTTCCGGTATAATATACAGGTCATTTATAGATATACATATTTTCTACAATATCTAATCTGCTTGTTTTTCAGTCGGTATAAATTTATGTAACACAATTGTATTGTTTCAATCTCTTTAATTATCTCAGTGTAGGGCAAAAAAAAAATCTAACTAAATTTGTAGTTCCATGATCAATAGACTTTGCGTAATGTGGATTACTTGAAAGCTCGCGGCGCTCATGCGGTATAAAAATATACTATCAAACACGACTACGATCTTGACAGGATTAACTGGGCACGGAACACACAAACAATTTAACACACTATTATCGTACGCTACACTAACCCATATTGTAATAAATATAAAATTTAAAATTCACGTGATTAACCTACTTGTCCGTTTTGTGAAAATAATATTGTAAAGAAACCAATGGAAAAATCGTTATATTTTATTAGTGAACATTAAGGTTTTCCATTGTCATTCCAATTTTGTCAATATTACTGTACTGTAAAAATAATATTTGGATGGTTTGTATAAGCTCTTTTTTGAAAAAATCAGCTCAAGGGTGCTGTACAAATACTCAGGAACTGAAGTGAATTACCATTGATTTCCAACTTTTTATCTATGGTCCGTGGTTATATTTAATAAAACTAGTCTATTTTAACTGGTCTCTATTGTCGTACATATTATGCATACCTTCTGCAATAAACACAAAATATAAACAATAATAGTAGAGCAGAAAAGAATCATAAATATTTTTTTTTTTACATCAACTTGACAACAGCAAATTTTGTAATAGATATGGGATGAGGGAATATTTATTTTAAGTTTCAGGGAATAAATGTTTTTCTATGTATTGTATTATAATGCAAGAATTTTAGTTTTAGAGTCTTGACATTGTTAATAAAAAATAATCGTGTAGGTACACTTGTTAATTTGAACGCGGTTATAGAATTGTCAATTTGATTGGTAAAATTACTCTGTCAATCAGCTGTCATAATACAAGCGGGCGATATATTATATCATAACAATATCTAACAAAAGGCGATTGTAATTCACATAATAGCGGCGGTGATTGTCATGTTCTATTAGAACAGTGGCCTTCGGAAGGCCTACCAAACGCCTGTTATAAAGGAATAGTTAATAGTTGCTAGAATAGTGCCACTTCCTTGTCTGGTTTATGCAACATGCATTTCTTATGAAAACGATCGATCTCTATTACTAAAATTACGGAAGTAGGTACGGGCTATTTCTGTTACCACCCCAGATAAGAATTTATGGTATCGACGCAAAAGGCAGAAGGAAATAACCGTCAATTTAATTATCACGTTCTCCGTGGCAAAAAATACACCCCAAAAAACGATGGTGAAAAAAGATGGAAGTTTAGGTGCTAGAATGATGACAAGGGAAAATGATCTAAGCCAGATAGCTTCAAAACTATTGTTTATTTTTAACTTTTTAACTTAATGAGTTAAACTTCAAATTATAATATATTAATTAATGGAGATAATATTAGCAAAAGTCAAACGAAAATCCGAAACAGAAAAATTATAAAAAAATTCGGATACATCTGGGACTCGAACCCAGGACCTCTGGCAATCCGGGCCAAAGCGCTATCCACTGCGCCAACGTATTTCTATCCGATTCGGTCATTTTTAACTGATCATACTTCGACTGAGAACCACCAACATTATTTTCATTTTCTTAACGCATATTTTTATTGGCTGCCGGATTGCCAGAGGTTCTGGATTCGAGTCCCAGATGTATCCGTATCTCTTTCTGATTTTTCTGTTTCGGATTTTCGATTGACTTTCGCTAATATTATCTTCATTAATTAAAAAAATTACTATCGTTTATGATTTGGTTAAACTGATTTTAGTTTTAATAACCGTCAAATGATCAAGTAACAGTAAAGACATCGATTTATCTAAAAACAAATATATAAATAAAAAGTAAGACCGCCATTCAGAATTGAAACGTTGCTTGAAAAGGCTTTAGCCGATAATAGGAGTATCTTCAACTCTAAGTGCCGACAAAGTAAAAATAAATTGTAAGATAATTTTTGAATAACGATTTTAAAAAAACTTTTGAATAATGATTTTTAAAAAACCTGTTTGAAATTTGCAAAGGTAGAGCATAATTTAAAAAACAAAATACAAATTATCTAGTTAGGAAATTCGTGGACGAAATTCATTATATAATTTTATTCAGGTATTTGCACTGTTGCTGATGATTTAAATAATAATGGCCTTTACTCAGAATGTGCCAATGTAAGCGCAATCCCACAGATCCCTTAGAGCCGTTCGCAATGGGCAAGTATTTTAGGCGAGTAGCGAGTATATTGATAACCAAACGCGTCCGAACAATTTTAGTAGAGCAGGTAAGTCAGGTCTTTAGTAGAGTGAATCCATTTTGTTCTATTATTTCGGGCAATTCGCTTCTTCCACCGTGCGTCCCTGTGCACTGAACGTGCGCAGTTCATTAGTAGACGCAGATACGCGTAATATGAAGTCGCATTGGAGAGAAAATGCTACTCTAAAATTCTTTGTTTTTGATGATATTAATCTCTTATGCCTTGTTCTGACTGGGAGAGTATTTTAGTCAAGTAGCTAATATATTAGCAACTAACCGTGTCCGAACACCACAATTTTAGTAGAGTAGTCAGCTCTTTAGTAGATTTAATCCATTAATTATATTTTTTTGTAATATATATATATTTTTTTAATCCATGAATTATATTTTTTCGGCAAGTAGTGTCCCCCTTCACACGTCCCTGCGCACTGACATGCGCAGTTCATTCGTAGACAGAGACAAACGCGTTATGTCGTGCCGTTGGAGCGAAAATGCTACTCTAAAATTCTTTAGTTTGCGGCTATTAATCTATTTTCGTGTCCATAGTTTATTTATTTTCATCGCACTAATTTATTCTTCCATTTCTTCTAAAATAAGCATTACAATCAGCTTATTTAGCGTGTTTCCTGTATGGCGTTGCAGCCCGTCATGTCGCGACGCGCCGTTTACTAATGAACTCTACTTGACAGCAGTGCGAACACAAAACTATGCATATAATATGAAGCATGATAGAAAATCAAGTTAAAATTCAATTTTCTGGCATAAAATAAGTAATGTGTGCCTTAAATATATTGTTATAATTAACAAAATATATTTTTCCTACTTTGTCCATAAATAGAATTGTTATTTTCCTTTTAGTTATTTTTAAAACAGTTTTTATCGATTTCCTCAGAATGTACTCAGTATCATATGGTTCATATTCTATATGCAACGACATTATATTGATTGTCATCCAATGTGGCCCAAACGTGGAAGGACGTGGAGTTTTGATATTTTGAATGATCTGCATGTGTGAAAATGTCTCCTGATAAGGTTTTTTTGTGTATAAGGCAATTCACCCTAAGAAGAGTGCTATGTGAGGCCTGATAAAGTTAAGCCAAGTTGTGTAAAAGGTCATACCAACAGTAATACAGTAGTTTTAAGACCCATCTCATATTGTGATGCCATCAAAGAGCATGGTTGAATCTTGCATCATCATGGTATAAATCCTGCTAAAAGGATCCCAAAAGATTGTGAATGTACATATGTACATCTGTTTATAATATATGAAAGGTAATGATATTCTTTGTTTTGCCACGAACTCTGGTTAAGGAGATAAATACATCTATTTCAGAGCGTAATGTCTTTCTAGGTCCAAGCGGTTTGGTTCCTTCTGCCAAAGGGATCCCAGAAGATTATAAGGTTGTTTAAAAATCTTCTTTAAATGTATTTTGGGCTTATACATACTTTTGCATTTCCAGTTTTAGTGTTATCTATATTGTCTAAGCGAAATAAAAAATACTTTTTGACGTATACAATGTAGATATAGGTACATCTAGCATGAATAACGTAGGCTCCGAGGAAAAATCATATTTTCTATGGTCACGCCGTTTTCATTAGTTTCCTTTATCCACGGTGGGTGCATGTCGATGATGTAGTGTGGCGTGGACAAAGCCCGGGTCTAAAATCTATCTAAATATTGGCAGATCTATGTTAAATAGTGGACAGAATTTCCTCGTACATAAATCATCGTTATCGATCTAGTGAGTGATTTATGTATGACCTGAGTGTTACCATAAAACAAATTTAACATTGCACAGCCCATGTTTAGGCGTACCAATGAAAATTACAGGTAAACATTATCTACGTTAGTAATGATGTAATAATCGGTATTATTTTTAAAGTATATACATGTACAATTGCCTACGCATCGATCATTGAAATAATTTACGACGAAGGAGTTCGACACCTTCGAAATAATTAGTATTTTGTATGAGATTATTATGCATACGAATTTAAACATTCTGTTAATGACCTAAGATCGAAACCAGTGTTGAAGTTTGACCCCTCGGAAACAGGTTGTGGAAATCATATTCTGATATTTTAATTGAAAATGTAAATTTATTAATGTTTAAAATGCCTAAGAAAGGTTAAATATTTAACAATATGTAATTACTTTTTAAATGAAATTTGTCCCTAATACCAATCCCTTCAGCGTTCCCCTCTCCTTCCACGTTCCCCTTTAACCTTTCTGAGTTCCCCTCCCCTCTCCCACTGTCCCCTTCTCGCGAACCCTCCTCACACATTCCCCTTCCACCTTCCCACCTCCCTCGTTTCCCCTCCCACGAAGTCACCCTCCTTAATTCCATTCCGCCCCTCGCGCATTCTCCTCCCTCTCGCGCCTTTTTTCCCTGTTGCTAAACTCCATAAAATACAGTCATTTTTCAAACAACTCATGTGCTACATATTTTAATTTTGAATGCAAATTTCATAAAACATGAGCCGACCAGCATTTATAGAAACCTTCCCGGGCATATTCACAATAGCTCACCAAATTTATCCCAATCGGATGAATATTTTATTAAATAATTTCATAACGCCAGAGCTCACTATTATATATAGAAACCCTCTCGGGCATGCGCAAATCAAAGATTCTATGATTCTATGGCAGCGCAAAAATATGAACAAACAAACATTAATTTTTATATATAAGATCTATTACCACGTGCAGGCAGGTATTTTTCACAATATAAAATAATAACGATAGAGATAAGAAAACTGTCCGAAACAACAGTGGACTGCAAAGGCATATTAGAGAGTTATTCCCTAGAGTTTTCGGTATGCCGAATTGGAAAAATCATAGCAAGTGATTTCGTTATTAAATCAACATCGCAAAAATGCACGAATAAAACTGCCGATAGAAAATAACATAGACACAGCGTACACAAACACATTTGATAAGATACAAATAAATATGTGATTAAATTACACATAAATAATACAATAAAATTAATAATTACACAGCAGGTATATTGGCCTTCATAATAAAATTATTTCAATTTCGTTATAAATCAATTAATTAGAAGTTAAAAAATAATTTAAAAAAACTACAACAAAAACAAGTGTATAATTAATAATTTTAAATAGGTACAGGAAGTAAGTACAGTATCGTATATTTACGATGGAAGTACGACATGAATCAAACATAAAGTGTTATTAATTACGCGTTGACTTAGCATTTGCTGCACAATGTACACAATACGGTAATCTCATATTATGATACATTAATATCATTCGGAAGTTTATCGGTAAAACTGCAAAAAATAAATGGCAAACTGAATATAAATAAAATGACACCCGACTATTTCAAAAGAATCTTCAACATTTAAAATAAATTATTGTAATGAATAAAATAAAATGATTTGAATGTTTTATTACGTTGCTTTTTCGTTAAAAGTAGAAATAATGATGTCCTTAATGGGATTTCCCGTGCTGAGGATTTCATTCGCAATTTAAATTTAATAATCAGAATAATATGAAGTTATTACATACATATTAGGTTGTATTTTTTCCGAAATAATAAAAATAAAATTAGATAGCGTGTATTTTTATTGCAGGCGAGTGGTTTGTGTTTCAGTCTGTATATGGTATCAGCGTATTTTGTATTTCAGATCTCCTTATATTTTGTATCCAGCTTTTTATTTGAGATTTAAATGTTACAATGTTGTTGTGGTTTTTCAGTGAGAGAGGGATTTTATTGTGGAGTTTATTACCACTATATAAGATGCTATTTTGCTTAAAAATTGTATTTGTATATATAAGCCTTTCCGCGTATTCTGATTCAAAGTCAAAATCGTTATAATGGTAAGGGGGCATACATTAATTACGTGAGCAAAAAATAGGGGGGGGGGGTCCAGGAAAATCTCACCAATTCTCACTATAACGAGGAGAGGTAAAATTTTAAAACGAAGCAAAAAATTGTTAATTAAAGATGAAGCAAAGGGCACCATGATTATTAGTTCGGTTTAGTTGGTAGAGTAAACAGCATCCCAGTTATGTGTAGGTATTTAAGTCATGGTTAAAGTTAACAAAAACGGTTTTTAAAATTGAGCAAAACCAACACTAGAGATTGTAAGATGGCCTGTACTTTAGCCGGTTTTAGTGAAAAACTCTTTATAAATATTGTATTTCCTATCAACTTAGAAAAAGCAAAACAAAAAAGCAAAACAATCGTATATTGTGAAAGAGACGATAAAAAACTATAAACATGTAAACATTTTATTGTATGTACCTATAAATAACATTGTGAAGTACGTTTACGAGAGATGGGAAGGCTGATTGATAAAGATATTGAAAGAAGGGTAAATGCCGGTAACTCCATTAATGGAGGCCTGAACGCCGTTGGCGCCAACAAAAACTGTCCAAAGCAGCGAAGCTAGCCGTCCACAATGGTGTGCTCGTACCTACCATGATGTATGCCAGTGAGGCATGGAACTGGCAGAGGAAGGTTTAAAGTAGACTGAATGCTGTAGAAATGAGATCCCTGAGGCGCATGTGTCGTAGGACCATGTACGATCGCGTGAAAAACATAAGGATCCGCAAATAATGCAAGGCTGATGTAAGCTTAATGAGTAAGATTAAGAAAGGGACGCTCAGATGGTTTGGCATATAGAGAGAATTAACGAGGAAAGGAGTGTAAGGAGAATATATGACGCAAATGCGAATGGAAGAAAAAGTTGTGGACGCCTGAGTAAGACATGGCACGATCAAGTGAACCAGATACTCGAGTCGGGCCATGTCAGGAGTCGGAATAATAAAAGAGCATTCATGAATGTGAATGAATCAAGGAGTACATGCCAAGACCGAGTTGTTTGACGGTCCGTTTTCTCTGTCTATACGAAGAAAAATGTTATTCGAAAAAACGATCATTTTAATAGTAAAAACGGTTAAAAACGGGACTGAAGTTCTTACGAACAAATTAACAGGGTTTCAATGTTTATTGGCGGGAAAATGTAAGAATAATTTGTTGGTATGCGTAATTTCGTACGTAACTAACGTAACTAAGAACTTCAGTCCCGTTTTTAACCGTTTTTACTATTAAAATGCTCTTTTTTTTCGAATAACATTTTTCTCCGTGTACCCCTGCGGGGAAACGGCGTGTTGGTTAGTTAATTAGTTAAATTAACTCATTTTCCTGTACCGTAAAATGCAAGGCGAAATTATCTCTATCCTCGATGAGAATCCAAAACAACAAAATCTTTTTTATTATTCCTAATGGGGCTTGGCGAGTTATTTCCTTTAGCCAAAATGCGTATTTTTCCTCATTCATTTAAAAACAGGTTGCAAAATACACGTCAATGAAAACCTGCCCAAAATTTACTATAACGCTGTAATATAATATACACGTATATTAGTATTTATAATAAAAAATATTGTATAGATAAAATCAGATTTAATTGAAGTATTATCCTATCATTTGAGCAAGCAAAACACATTATCTCGTCTGTAATACATAATATTTTTAAAAAGACCCCCCCATAACCTTGACACCGTAAGCGATTAAACAATATTAATAATATTATTGTGACAAAACAAAAGCGTGTTCATAAAAATAAACAAATCGTGTTTTTCGACACGTTCACACTGCTTGCTACCAGCAGGAGTCGAAAAATATGTTTTATATTTTTTGCCACGTTAACGCGGTTAGGCAATTAAATGTTGTGTGTGAAAGAAAGATTGTAGCAATTTTCATACGGGTTTTGATTTTTAAAAGTTATAGAAAGGGAAAGGAGCACAGAAATTGCAGAAGATATTTTGTTCAGCAAAAGAACTACAATGAATCCAACGTAGATGGATTAGTTATTAGTTCACTGATCGCTGGTTCCCATTGTTTCTAAATTGCACATACCACTACGAACTCGCAATGCAGTTTCACACCGCTGCATGCTACTTTGTGTGGGCTGGAAAGTGCACTCTTTCGATTAAGAATGCATAATAAAATTATCACAACATTGGAAGTTGTCTGCCACCGAAGCGCATAAACTAAAATTAAAGCGAAAGTCAAACGAAAATCCTTCGTTTGAAAAAGATTTTCGTTTGACTTTCGCTAATATTATCTTCATTAATTAAAATATTATAATTTGAGGTTTATCTCTTTAAGTTAAAAAGTTAAAAATAAAAATAAAATTAAAGCATTGTCATGTAAGTTAAGAATGTGAAAAATATTAATCGAAAACGTTTAATTTAGAAAAAGACGACTGTTGTACACGGAGAAAAATGTTATTCGAAAAAACGATCATTTTAATAGTAAAAACGGGACTGAAATTCTTAAGAACAAATTAACAGGGTTTTCAATGTTCATTGGCGGGAACATGTAAGAATAATTTGGTGATATACGTAATTTCGTACGTATACCAACAAATTATTCTTACATTTTGCCGCCAATAAACATTGAAACACTGTAAATTTGTTCGTAAGAACTTCAGTCCAGTTTTTACTATTAAAATGAACGTTTTTTCGAATAACATTTTTCTCCGTGAAGGCCTACATTTTTTTCATAAATCATGCAAAATCGTTGCGACCGGTATACGGTGATTGAGCTCATAAATTTTAACTCAACCGTTTTGCATTTCATCTGTTGGATCATGTATGTTTGTAAATTTGTTTGTACGTTCGTGTTTCGATTGAAGATGGTGGCCATGCAAGATACCTACCACATTTTTATCCGCATGATTGTGGTTCCTACTACAAGCCGTTAAATAGGAATAATCCATGTTATTTTATCTACCGGCCTGAAGAAAGTTGGTAAAAAGAATTGTAATTGAGATGGTGAAATTTCTTTGATAAAATTGTTTGATTCATTATTTGAAATAAGAAAAGCTCCGTAAATTATTTATTATATGTAGTTATTTAAGTACCTACTAACAAATCTTATGAATTCGTAGGAAATGTTGGTTTTGATTATAATAAGAGAAAATTTGAAAGGTAAGTGCTTGGACGCGAGGTTTTCTGTTCATAGAACTCCTAGTAAGTTATTGTTTAGTTAAACATTGTTATAATATTTAACACAGAGTTTAATTCTGCCACCAGCAATGTGGTGTGCTTGTACCTACCCTGATGTATGGCAGTGAGGCTTGGAACTGGCAGAGGAAGGATGAAAGTAGACTGAATTCTGTTGAAATGAGATCCCTGGTTCATCAGATTATAACACTATTGTAATTGTCTAGATTGTAGATGGATGTGAGATCGATCCCATCGCAGGGCGAAAGATTTGTCGTATTGTCATAAATAAATTATGGGCGCTGCTACTCCAAGGTGTTGTTGTAGTGATGTTTATAAAGTTTGGTGAACATCATAAAAAACGGCTTTGAACCAATAGTAAGAATTCACGATTAAAAATCCAATCAAACTACTTGAAACTAATTCTCCCACATGTATTTATTTACAAGTCAACTATGATGACCTTGGTGAGATTCCTAAAATTTTTCTTTACAATTTCCAGTTAGATCACCATCTTGGCCTTTAAAACCAGGGAAGGAAATTCATAACATTTACAAATAAATAACATCGTTGATCTTTGAAACATTTGGTAAAATATTTATTAATTAAAAAAAGTCCGCACAAACGTCTCGTTAAAAATTACAAGTGTTATTCATTTGCGAGCTCAAGGAAACCCAGTAAGCCTTCATCCAAGTTAATGAACGCTTTGTGTCGAGAATTTCTTATATTTTAACGAAATACGAGTTTGCGACTCCGGAATGGTAAAATTAAATGCATATTTAAAAGAGATAAAGTAGAATAATTTGTAGAGATATCTAATCTTGAGAAAAAAATCTTCGTTTTTACCTAAGCCAGATGATTCTAGTGTCTCCATCACATAGTTTTAAAAATTTCCGCAATTAAGGTGAAACCACAAAATAGAGTCTTTTTCATCATCTTGAAATATATTAACAAAATAATCTCTAAAAGCCGGTAGTTTAGGCTGATTAAAAACATTAATACAGACAAGTATTTAGTGAAACAGGTTGAAATTTGTTGATTACTTTGATCATAGCAACAAGAAATTCGGTCAATAGCAATTAAATAAAAATAAAAATTTTATTTTCCGTGTCTATAGCAATGTGTTCTTTCTGCGTGCGAATGTGATTTGTTAAAAATTGTCCGCACACATGTTTTTATCTTCCGCACACATCTCGATGAAAGGAACGGATCATCTTATTTATGTTTTGCGCAAGAATAATTAAAATAAACGATATTTTATTGTAGGTTCTCAGGGTTCGTAAAATAAGTTTCCAAAACAATTTTAAAAAGTTGCAAATCAAGCCGCCTTCGAAAAGCCATCCAAAGTAAAGAAAAAAGAAGTAGAAAAATAACCCGTAACCTTTCATTTTATTTTTCATTTTTAATGAATTTTCAAAAGAGGGATGAAGTACCACTTTGTTGAATTTTCCGGTCATCGTAAGCAGTGGCGGCTCGTGACTTTTGGTGAGCTAGAGTGCTAATTTTAACAAAAATGGCATTATTGATGTCGTTGTAGGCGAAAAATATATATTTTTTTTTTTCAAAAAAAAATTTTTTGTATGAAGATTTTCAGGAAATCGGTGCGGCGCACAGCAAAACTGAAATTTCCTGAAAATCTTCATACAAAAAAAAAATTTTTGAAAAAAAAATAAAAAATATTTTTCGGCTACAACGACATCAATAATGCCATTTTTGTTAAAATTAGCACTCTAGCTCACCAAAAGTCACGAGCCGCCACTGATCGTATTTTTCATAAAATTTGTTATTTTATCTACGTTTTAATTTCTTTGTTTGTATAGAAGAAGTATAAATAAAGATCTGTTTTACTGTGACTATCTCGCGTATGTTGTGTTGTTGTTGTTGTATATTGTTGCGTGTAGAGAGAAACAGTGCATAATATTCTTCTGAGCCGATACATAATTTTAACTAAGATTCGTCAGTTTAAGTTTGTTTGCCTCACCCCGCTCACTTTTGGGTCCGTAAGGAATAAGCATAAATAAATTACATATCATATAGGTAATAGTAGCTACATAAATAATCGTTGTCCTAGTACCAACCTATCACCGATAAATTATTCACCTATTGGCTTCCAATACGAAGGAACATTTTCGGAAAAAAAAATTATAACCTACATATTTTAAATCTGTAATTTATCATTTGGAGGTACATTAACTTGATTACTTAATTTTATCTACGCACGAACGTGTGTATTTGCGTACTTGTCTCTTTCATTATTTAATCTTGCACAGATAAGTTAATGTGCCGCACACAAATAAAAAAATAGAGAATTAATATTGTCATACATTATTTTCCGACTCCAGTGCCTTCAATGTGTACCATTTTGACACCTAGCTGAGCCTCTTCCGAGGTGGGGGCTCTAAGAAAATTATAAATATCACTTTCCAAGTCCTGTGTCCTCAACAAATATATATTATTGTCACAGAATCCCCAAAGATGACATACATATGCTATAGGGGAAATTATTTCCATCGGGGCCTCCTGTTTGAACTTAACTACGAAAAAAAGTAATGTTTGAGACGAATTGCAATTGATTAAAAACTTTGGTTCGCTTTCGTCCAGCGTTATTACCCCGCCCTAGTTGGAGTTACGGCCCCGAATTTGTAAAGTATTTTGCTCTAGTTTATTGCTGGTGCACCCTCAAAACAGGGTCCAGCGGCTAAACCTTCTTCCGCCTATCTGTGATTTTGGAGTAAAGATGAATTTACATGAATAGCAACATTATTATCATATTTAACTGACGGTGCCTGTCGTATTTTCTTCACAGCGAATAAGTCAAAAAGGGATTCTGAAAAAGTACTGCTTATTCATCTCTGCTGTTTCACAGCAGACATGGTACTTTTCTTGAATGACAAAATATTCAATAAATTAATTAGGTAATTGGTTGACCTGAAAGTACGGTTTTCGAAATCATCGCTAACATTTAAGTAATATGCAGTCTCTTAATCAGACACTGCAATGCGTGTGATTTTGCAAGGTTTAATAACGTTTTAAATGCAAAAATAATAAATTACTTGCTGTAGAAATTCACAAGGTATGTATCGTGCATTAAGAAACATTTTTAGAACCAACCGATAAGCAAGTGCACTTACTTTTTGCGTAATATTTAGGTAAATTTATTTCAAATATGTTAATTAGGAAAACAAGTGTATCACAAGTCAGTCTAAGTTAAAAATGAACTCAAAGCTGGTATATTAATAAAATGTGAACGTAATAATGAAATTGCAAAGAGTTTATACCCGACCTTGACGCCGTTTTCTTAATTTAATGATTGAGACGGTCAGTTACATAAGTCAGTTAAACAAACCGTTTGACGCCTGGGACTCGATTCTCCAATCGAGGCCGCTCGCAATCGCCATCGAAAGTATTTGTATATACCTAATTCGACTTTGTCATTCTTGAGTTTCGTCGAAGGTACGTACTTATACTTCAAAAGGTATTCCACCCGAACAAAGACTGGGTCGAACCTGTCGACACCGACAACACTGTCAAAATCTAATTGTATCCATCTAGGATCGTTTTCCGCGTACTCTTTGAAGAACTGATACTGTATATTTATATTGTTTTAAGGTTCAATTAAGGTCGATTTACCTTCGATATTGGCTGCTACACATAATGTAGAGCAAACTGAAGCAGATGCCTTGAGACCAACAAGAACTTTTCGCATGAGGGTAGATAGTTTCATATGAAAATTAACTTCCTAATTAATCTGTTGCTAATGTCGTTTTGCAGATGATGGCGGCATTAAATCTGATTTCCGCGGGTGGTTACCAGCTTTTTGGATTTGAGTAATATACCCATCAGCCATTTATTTATTTATTAAAAGAATTTTATAAATAGTGTAGATATTGTGTTATTTCGCCCGCCATGCTAGGGATGTCCCTGTGTTATGGCGGGTGAAGTATGCAGATTATATAATTTAAGGTAATGAGTACGTTTACTGATAATATAATAATTATGATAATGAGGTTTACAGTTAATGCAGCAATTAATTAATTTCGAAGAAATGCGGTTGTAACATCAAATTCACACCACAGAAACGTCAAAAACATAGAAAATATTCACAGGGCTGCCAATATAATGATCTCTTTAACCTTCCGACAATCAAGAATACGTAGGTATAAATGAAACATACGGCAAAGTTGTCGAGAGAACAGGTAATTTTTCGTTCGCCGAAGGCGCATAACGAATACATTTTGATCGCTATTGGAGAATCGAGCCACTGGTATGTTATTTACAAGGAGTGATTCGGAATAAGACAGTTGCGTAAATTAATATTGTATGATTAACCTTGGCCGACATGGCACCTACCGGCTAAACGAGACAGCCCGTCGCGTGAGACCAATGGATGATACGATGGCGGTGTGGTTCTTGTGGTATTTAACATTAGAATTATATAAATAATGGCGTCACATCCAACTAATAATTTCATGAAATATCTTTAAAATTAAACTAGTGTACTTTATAAACTAGTATAATTTATTACACTATCTTATTTTATTCTAAGAGTCCCAAATGCTCCCATCTGGAGCCAGTGAGACCATGGGATCCCCACGGGAGGTGTATGATGTGACGCTGAAGGTAGCGGGGAGGGGAGGTAGATGGGGAAGAGGAACAAACATAAAAACCTATGGCTAAAACATTGCATCCATCGGTTCTTCGATCAGTGATACAAAACTATATGTACAATGCATCTGACCAATTAACGCGATGCTGCCTAAAAATGTACATATACATTTTTTATTTATTTTTTTATTAGGAAAATATACAGGACCATACTTACTTGGTATTAATATTTAAATAGTCAATATTTAATAGGTCACTTGATATTAATATTTAAAGATGTTTATTTAGAAAAATTTAGATACAGTTTGCGCGCAGAGGATATAATAGCGAAAACATGTTCTTGGAAAAGTTATAATTTAATCCTGATATATATTTTAATACTAATATATACTTAATATGTTCTTTAATGAACGTGTTTGGGAAAAAAAAATTAATTGGTGGGCGGTACAGTAGTCAAGAAATTGATTAGAATATTTATTTTCTTAAATGAAGTCTCTCGTTAAGTGACGGATTGCTGTAAAGGCTTCGAATGATGTTAATCTAATAAGAAAATGTGATTAAGATATATTACAGGCAATACACGATACAGATGATTTATTTAATTTAAGGGTATGAGAGCCTAAATAAAGGTTTTTAGTTTTGACCTAAATTCTGTTGGGCTTGTTATGCATCTTAGTTCCGGAGGGAGTTTGTTCCAAGAACAGACATATGAATATTCATAGACCAGAGAATCAGGGAGAGGGGTAAAAACCAACTGTAGAGGGGCGGAGAGGGATGAGTTGACTGTAACGATATGTGATTCTTTAATACTTCAATATGACAGTATATAGGCATCACGCATTATAATATCACCATTTAGCTCTTAAAAGTAAAATCTGCTTTTGAATGAATAGAACTTTTTACATGGGAGCGCGAATTGTTCGCCCGGTTTGAACAAACTTGTGTAATCCATATAAAGTGAAGAAAGGTTGGCTTGTTTTGAGAGTCGAATATTTTGTTACCGTGTTTAGTTAAGACACTTTTACAAATGTTTCATAATTTACTTATCCCAGTAAACAGCAACGTGCACACGACGGGACCGGGAATTTCGGTTGCTTACGCTTCATGTCTCTATGTGTGATAAAACTGATCACATTATATGATGTGAATAAGCTTAAAATAAAGACAAATAATGCCTACATATGGAAGTTAATACGACAATTGGGTTTATACTCTTTTTCACTTCTATTTTTACATGTTTTAATAGCACAAGTTACCATTTTTGCCGTGTTATTTCGTAAAATGTACCGATGAGAGCTCGACGCTAGTCCGCACAAGAATGATGATGTCACATTTTCTAGATTCACGCGAACCTATACGCCAGCCCGGCCGGTTCCATGGAACCCAGAATTAAGGAGGGGGAAATAATACGCTTTTATCACTTAGGGCAGGTCTATATATAATATGTCTATGGTTCCAAGCCTTAGGCAGAGATACTTCGAATGCGCGATCTCCAAACTTAGTATTTGGCTTTCGTTTAGGTTCTATCAGTCTACCTAGAGCTGAAGATATTGCTCTTGATTCTGATACTGTATTTTACCCATCAATGCAATATATCATTGAAGAAGAAGTAATACTTATAAATCTAAACGAAATATGGCCGAGTTGGTTAAGGTAAGCCAAGAGATTCTAGGTTCGTTACCTCTGTAATTTTCAAGTGTCTTGCTTTAGATTTATTAGGTCTTAATAGGCTGAAACCGGTTACGGTCATAAATAAATTAAGCGGAAAAAAGTTTAAACTGTTTTAATATATTATTGAGAATCATCTTCTTCTTCAATCAATATAATAAATCTACATACACATTTGATTATTAATCAAAATAAATAAAAATAATACGATAAAAAACAACATTGCAAAGTTGATTAAAGATATCTAAATTATTATGATTTCACATATGATAAATAACAAAATATAAAATAAGTGGTAAACGATAGTACCAATATGGGCATTTCTGGTATTTATAATATATGTTTAGATGATTTTTTTATCCATGTACGTAAAAGGTGCGGAAATCATGCACTTACAGTAAACTGCATTCCAAGAATTTTATTAAAGAGGCCAGAATTTAACGTACATGCAATTTCACACGCGCATTTGGCATTTTAAAATAATATACGTAGGCATTTACAAACATACATATCCACTTATATTACTTATGTTACGCAATGCAAAAAAACGAGTGTGCTTTAGACCACACGACTGATGTAAAACTTCTAGAGAGAAAGAGAATGTGCGCGCGCACTGCTCTTGCTCCCACAGTATTTATAAAATTGTTCAAGAACGAAATGAAATTACGAATAATCTTCATGCACTGGCTATGAGAGGAAGAGAGAAAGAAAGTGTGCGCGCACTGCTCTCTATTGCTCCTCCAGTGTGATACACCCCGTCCGCCTCGCCCGACTACATTTTTCGTAACGCTCTCGTCACGCATTCGCCAGCTTACTCCCCAATTCAAGCGTTCGTAAAGAAGTTTTACTTCAAAAACATTTAAAGACTTTTATGGGTACATTCCGGGCCGGACTTGGAAAACGTAATAATTTCACAAAATAAATTAATTAAGTAAAAATTAATGTTTTATTAAATATATTAGCAATAAAACAATAATCTTAAGCGTTGACCACACAAAATCAGCAAGCAAAGTTGAAATCCTTGGAGTTCGCCGAAAGACCATTTTGTTTTTATTACCTAATTCATTAATTAATCCAAACGCCGACATTACTTAGACTTACCATCTGCAAGTTATCAAAAACAAATGCTGGATTTAAATAAAACCTACTCGGTGTATTAGTTGAAATAGGAATTAATAATTGAAGGGTTGAAAAGATTGATAGAGAAGCCTAAATTAACCGCACTGTCTTCCTTGTAGAATATTTATGATAAATATCCTAAGTAAACATATTCGTTGAATGTATTCCGAATGTATCTGTAGTACTTTACCCAGAAAGAAGAAATTGACAAATTGGCGCAATAGGGTATTTCTACGTTTTTTTTGCTCAAAAAAATTACGATTATTATGGCATTTTTATTTTATTTTTATGTTAAAGAATAAATTTTCTACAGCGAGTCGAACGTTTCCCATTTTTGTAATACCACCAAAACGATATTTTTAACGTGTGACGTCATAAGCGTTGACCGGCTTTGAAAGAATTCTGATAGTATACTTTGTTGTTTGTTGACGTGCGTATTTGGGTCGTTACCAACCACCGGCCGTATTGGTTTTGTCGGTTTTTGATCGTTTTTAAAATGAATAAATTTGAATGAAAATATAAAAAACAAACATTTGTAGTAGGATGATTAAAATCAGAAAAATGATCTTTAAATATTCCATACATTTTCAACAGAACATCGTTTGTGAAAATACCCTATTGAAAACAATAATTGACTTTATTACAAAAATTTATCGCCACACATAGGTGTCTGCTGCATACAACCGAATTATGACTTATACATTTTAAGTGAAATCTGGTAAAATCAAAAAAGTGAGATCTGGAATAAAAATAAAAAAAATATTACGATTCCAAAAATATACCTACTGAAAAACAAATTTATAAAAATCCGTCTGACAAGATGGCAGTCCATGAAATTTAATATGGCATTTGATTTATTATTTATGAGGGCGTTTCCTTTACAGTATCTCTATTTTCTGAAACTAGGCGCCATCTGGGAACGATGGTGGTGTGATGAATGGCTTCTTGCACAAACGCGACACCTGGTTACGAAAAAGAAAACATGAAAACCATAGCCAAAGAAGAGGTAGAATATGCTCTGCCTTTCATAAATGATCTTACCGAAAGAATACCAGAATGGGAAAGATGTCTTGGAAATTATCTAATATTGTGAATTTCCCTTTGGAATAGGTATATTATGGAGTTATCGCGTGTTCCTGATTTTACATTCCGTAAAATTTGAAAAACATCAAACAGGTTTTTAATATGGAAACCTTATATTTAAAACTGTAATATTTGCCTTATTCACATTCAAATATAATGTGCTGGTCATTCTCAATAAGATCAGATTATTGATACAAAACTGTTTATTTACGTGATTACAATAATATTGGTACTGCGCAAAAGCGTCCTCCTTCAACCGACTGGTGGGTAAATCTCATCCGCAGAGCGCTACGCCATCGACTATATCAATTCCTTGGACCAACTCTAACCACCCGCCATCTGACGGAAACTAGTGTAGACTTAATGCTGCCATCTGTCGATAAACTACTGAACCTATTTACCAGAATACTACAAAAACGAAATACGACTATGTTAATATAATATCTAGTCTAGTTACTAAAACTATTGAAAATCTTTTTTTATTGGATGATTTGTAATAGCGTCGTTATTGTGAAAAATCACCTCAAGGGCGCTAGGCTATCTTTAATATATACATAAACATGCTTACCCATAATTATTTACATATTTTGTGATTTAGAATGTCGCGAGATTACGAGATACTAATCGGAAAGTTTAACTATTAGGTTTTCAACTGTACTTACCATAACATGGACATGATTTTCTGAAGACATGAGACTTAACGTAAGTACATACAGGGTCTACTCTCGACAGTACGCATCGCTACGCCTAACAATATCTGGCCTCCTAGCACACTCAATCGATAAGGATTGATATAATAACTTTCGGTAACTTCTCATCGTTCCCTAGCATCGAAAATTTATTTTTTGTATGAAGATTTTCAGGAAATTTCAGTTTTGCCGTGCGCCGCACAGATTTCCTGAAAATCTTCATACAAAAAATGGTGTCTTCAAAATAGACGCGGGAAAAAAAAAGAAAAGCCCAGAAATAAATCAAACTATATAAATCTTTGTAGTTAAATCGCAAAGGATTTGAAAAAAGGAAAATTGCCATTTTTTTCAAGAAAATGCGATTATTTCGAAAGTTACAATATTTGAACTAATTAATAAATATTTTATATTGCGTACAAATGTTTAGCTTGTTAGATTTGTTGTGTGTTCAATACTTATATGTAACGAAGATATGGAAAAGAAATGTCAGATCAATAATGACTTTAAATTTTTATTTCATTAAAACATAACATTGTTTATTCACATAAAACACATTGCCCTCTCCTACTGAGTTCACTTATATCGAGGAGGACATTTTATTCGGTTCCACGACAACTCAACAAAGTGGCATTTCAACAACCTTTTGAAGTCATTAAAAGTTATGTAATAAAAAATGAAAAATAGGGCATAACCTAACATTTTTTATTACTTTTTTTAAATTTTCATCACTCTTACTGAACTTTCAGAGGAGGTGTTGAAGTTGCATGTTTCTGAGTTGTTCAGTCACTATTTGTTTTAGTATAGTAGAAGACTTAAAAATAATAATTTATAATATGCAGTATGTTCAATAAAATTTTGATATTATATATATTTACACTTGTAAAGTTTTACGTAAGTGTACGACTTCTCCAATGGGCACATTGGATTTTCAAAATGCAATATGGCCATTAGACAAAAGTGTAAAGCTAGTCAAAGACCTAACTACGACCATCCAAGTGTACATTAGCTACTGCGGAGTATAAGGATTAGTGATGTGCATAATTATAACATGTAGTAGCTTCCAAAACCATTTTAATAATCGACTTGTATTAAATCTAAGGCTTCGATACAATCGAACTAACACTCTCCTCTCATAAGTTGCCGACATTTTGTTGACATTCAAAATTAATTATTTAGAAACATTTTATTGATTTCACCCAATTGCGTTTCAATCAAATGATTTAAAAGACATTAGAAAATAAATAATTCAGTAAAAACAAAAACAAAATTTTTTTCGGGATGATGTGAATCCATACAAATCTCAATTGTACCATCACTAGAACAAGTAGGTACTAGGAATACGACTAACATTATTGGCATTTCCTCGAAAAATTCCGCAGCAATACGTCTTACCTTGGAAAGACCGATATTTTATTTTTAATCTAACAGCTCAGGTATTATAATTTATAACTCTATTACAATACTAATGAGAGATTATTTCTTGAGTTAATACGGTTGGCGGCGACAAAGGTCAAATAAAAATAATAACTAGCATTAAAATAAAGTTTCTTGGTTATTCATTATAAGGTACCAGATCTAGGGTCTCATTTATCGGTCGAGGAGCGGATTATTGAATTTATCCATTAGAAGCCATTAACACTGACTTCTAAAATAATTAAGATTAATAAAATGATAATTAATAATAAACCTCCCGTACTCTGCCGATACCAAGGTTTGCATTCTGCGCGCTTGGAATCAAGTGTATGTTTTAGGAATGTACCTATTTTATAAATTGAACGAATAAGACAAATATATATTTAAAAAAAAAAGTTAACTTTTTTTTAATTTGGTAGGCGGGTATGGGTGTCGCCGCCCCGGGAACCATTTATTGGATAACCAACACCTCTGCCATAGGTCACCCCGAGTGGTTCGCTACGTTTGATGACTTAGCAGGGGTGCCCGGGATTATGGGGTGAGGTTTGTCCGGGTCTTGGCGGCGGATGCGTCTGCCCACCAATTGCATGGCAGGCCAGATCGGGAGAGACTGGTTGAGGGAGACCTATCCTAGACCTCTCCAGCCGGACTCACGACCGATTGATTCGTTCGTCCGTCACTCCTAGACACACTAACCCCCGGATTCCTACCTACCCCTCATACTTTTTTCCTTCCCAACACGTCCTCTCCTTCCTTTCCTAAAAAGAACCGTCAACACAGCATCCCCAAAGATGACATAGGCCCTGAGGGGAATTATTTTTCTTCAGGGCCCTATAGTGATCGAGGGTTACAAATTATTCAGTCGTAACCCTAACTGGTCTATCTCTAGAAAATTTCGATTTAAAATGTCTAGTGAACTCTCTTGGTCCGAATGGTTCCTCTGTTAAATTCAAAAGGGTTTTAAGTAAACGGACGGGAATAAAATGAAATTACAAGTTTACTATCCGTTTAAAAGTCTGCAGTAAACATGATTTTAACCTGCTAACTCAAGCAATAGTAACAAATTATTTATCCAATTCTAAATGGATAGCTAGTAAAATGTCTAAGGTTTCCAGCGACAAAAATCCTTAAATAATAAACTGAAATTCTACAAAATACACACCAAAATGTGTAAAAAAATCAAATTGTAAAGTTAATTTTCAAGTTCTATGATAATTCTATTCAAATACTGTTATTATTTAAGTTCCGTGAAACAACTGGCCCACAAAGCAATAATAACAGAACTTGAAAATTAACTTCGAAATTTGATGAAAAGTTCAAATTCTGTGAACACCCCTTGATTTTAAAAGAACTTTTTTCACTGAAAAATTTATTCATTTTCCTGACTATCCGTAAAGAATTTACAGATAAATCATTCGCAGTATTTCTTGCCTTAGCAGACTAAAATGTGTGTGTTTTTTGCAAGGAAAAGAGAAATAAATCATAATATTCGAAAGCAGATACTAGACTGTCTGTGATGAAGAAAACCATTGTAAAGATTTAAAATTAATAGTCGTCGTAAAGCAGGCTGTATTGCGCTATAAATAACAACAATATGCAAGCTATAATACTTGTGGTAGACTGAGGAAATAATAATAATGGAGGGCAGAGACCGATAACAGCATATTGCGGTGCAACAAACGACCTCTGGAACTAGTATGGGTAAAGTAAGCAATGCGGCCACTTTCAGTAGATTGTCTTCAATGTACAATGACGACGCAGTAAACTTTTTATACTATAACTCAGTCCAACAATGCACGGTTAACTGAATTTTTGCAATAATGGACGCGATCGATAAGACTACTTGAATGCATCCATCTATTTATATAAAAAAATAAAAGTGTCTTTGGCGGAAACCTGGCTGATGGCGTGGATTTGATTTTAATACAAATCTATAGTTTTATTACAAGACTGATGAAATGATGCACACTTGACCTTCTAAACAAGATGAAGTTCACGGTCTACATTACATTTAGAAAAACCTGTGTTAAAGCCCGGGCAACGCCGGGGACTTTAGCTAGTCATAAAATAAATTTCATTGGATTCAACATTCGCCAATAGGAGGGGCCACACTCGTGATATGATAAGCAAATATCCCTTAAAAACAATGTCTCTGTAACATTACCTAATTGTGCATATGTAATATAAAGTCGATTGAAACATGAAAAAATTCTAAAAAAATGATTAGGTAACAGAAAAAATCGAAAGCACCTATGTGTTAAGGGGAATATATAATATAATAAATATTTACGTGTTATGTATTAACGACCACATTAAATAAAATTAAAACAAAATCAAGACATTTATTTAATTTAAATAAACACGATTTTTTGTAAAGTAGCCCGTAATATTCTCCATTAGGAAGTCACCTAAGTTGCGGTGAACATTTTTCAAGAAATCAACAGTCGGGAATCGAGCACGCAACCTCTGGGTTAAATTAATATTCGTATAGTTAAATTAAATTAAAAGTTAATGCGGCATGCTTACCAGGACATCAAGGTGTTAAGCCAATTTATAATATGATTCAAGTTTTGTGAAATAAGATAATAATGATAAGAACCTGCAAAAAAAAAACCGGAACCAATTGTGGGTCAAGCCAAAGGAATGGCTACGTGTTATTTTAGACTCGAGTAGGTCCAAAACGATCAAGGAGCTCGAGTGAATTTAACAACTCGGTGTTTATTGAAAGTTACCTAAAATGACCGTCGGCACAGGGAAAAGGTAAAGAAAGACCTACTAATCAAATCGTCTGATTTGTGTGTCAATATTTTTTGTTAATTATAGGTAGGGTTAGGCGAGGCTAGTTGAAAATTTGTAATAAAACATGGATGGGGCTAATTGAACCATTTGGTTCAACTAGCCCTTTTCCGATTTTCTTACTGTAATTAATTGTACATGAAAAACTCTGATATGTATTTATATGTAGGTATTTATTTCGCTATTCACCACATAAACAGACGCGTACCATCAAAATACAATTCGTGGCTCAACAAATACTTGCTTCAATTTTTTTCGGTGTCACTTATATCAGGGATATCCGTCGTCTAGCATATCATTGTGCCGTCGAAAACCAATTTTATGTATTCTTTCTTTATTTCTTTAAATTTAGTTTAATAACTTAATTTGTTTAATTAAACTATGAGTGTGAATGATAATAAATATTTTACACTATATTGTTTAACAAGCCCCGTGGGGTGGTGCAACTAGCCCCACCTATGAGGCAAGTTAAACCATTTCTCCTTCTCCATGAAAATTAAAACATCTTGCATAAGATCAACATATTACATCAATTCATGAATATCATTTTAAAGCCAGATAATGAAACCATCTTAAAAAGTTGAAAAAACAAAAACATTATAAGAGTTTTGAGTCTAGGGTCAAATTAGCAAAATCATGTTCAACTAGTTCTGCCCTACCCTACTCAATAATTAGACATATGTACATAATACAAGGCATGTAAGAATCCGTAGAATACTTTTGCCAAGGTTTCGTTGATTACTTTTAAAGCGGGATTTATAAAATTTTACAAAGTAAAATCACTGTAAAATTAACATTAAGTAAAAAACCAGGCCGAACATATTAACAATAAACATGTTTTAAATTTTACACAACTGATGAAAAACCAAGTATCAATTATTAATGTTTATTTATCAGTTGTGTAAAATTTAAAACAAGTTTATTAATAAGGCTCTTAAAGTTTAGAGAAGGTAACAAAAAGGGCCAATTAGGACGACATTTGACACGTTAAATCGCATTCCATAACCTACAAAACTAAGTAACCATCACGCCGCCTCGTAGGCGGAGAGGATGGACCGGCAACCACCTCGATCTTGGCATACACTCGGTATATTTATTTGCATATATATTATATTTACATATTTAATTTACACTGTAATGCTATCGGAAACGTTGGCTAAAGAAGGAGGTAGCGCAACACGGCTTAACACATAAAAAACGAAAATATCCTTCTGTTTTTCAAACACAATATATATTTATAATATCATATTATTTATATGCACACTATTCGTTAAAAAAATATTATGATAGGCCTATTTATTTCATCCTAAAACTATTATTTTATTTATAAGTGAAAGCATTTATTATTTTATTTATAAGGCGAAATACATCTGAGACAGCGAATACCTTGAATTCGTTTGTTTATATAACCTTGAAATCAATCCTGAAAAATATGCAAATAAACAGTTTAAATAAAAACGATAATCGGTTGAGTAGGTCATCTCTTGCAAAATATTATTACCTTACATTTTATAGGTCATGTTGGACATTGACTTTGCGTTTGGTATGTGTTTGACGTTCGTTTGGTGTTCGAAGAAAGGAAGGGAGGGGAATGGGTACGAATGGGAAAGGACACGAAGGGAAAAACAATTTATTTTTTTAAGTGGTATTTCAACGCATTCCGGGTATCAGCGACTTGATAATAAATTGCAAGTTGCTGCCAAACTAGATATTATATATATATATATATATATTATTTTGCGGAAAATTTATAGTTATTTTAACGTGACATACAACATAAAACATAACTGTAAAATCTACGATGGTCCGATACTCTGTAGTGACGTTTGCACAGCGCGGGTGTAAACTGAGCGCCCACATGTTGAAGGATGGATTTTTTACAGAATTTGAATAATTTATCAAATTTCAAAATTAAAATATTAATACCGTAAAAGTTCTATTCGAGTTCTAATATACCTGCTTCATCATGGGTCGGTTGTTTGGCAGTTCATTGATAATAACTTCAAATTCTGTGAAACAAACCAACCTAAGTTTAGATTTACGGAATTCCATACTTCGTTTTTGTGACAGCATTATGAAACAATTTATGATGTTACTTTAACTGCTTCAGCCTGAGATGAAACTATAACTTGATTTTCGTCATTTCGAGAAAACAGTACGACACGTTTATTATTCGTTTTTCATGAAATCCAACAATAGATACGTTTAACATAATTTTACATGATGCTTTCGGTAATTACAATTGATATGTCTAATCCTTTAAAATTTGCACACATTAAAATTAAACAAATTCCAAATAAGCAAAACGATAAAACCAGTTTAATAAAGATGTACAGTTTTATCAGAGAAATGGCGACATTGATTGACGCATTCAAAATTAATTCTTTAAAAAACAAGAAATGTCCTAGATATTCAAGAACAAACATATAGAGTCGTTTTTAAATCAATGTCAACAAGCATATGGCATTAGGACAATCCCGGATATTTAAATCAATGTAGGTCACAATAGGTAATAAAATATCACAATAAGCCGAAAGAAGGTTGTGACTGCGACTTGGGGTCCAGCATACGAGACAAGGAGCAGCTGAAAGGTTAGAGATTATCTGCACAGGGGGCGAGGAGTTGTCAGACGGTGGTGTGAGGCCAGGCGAGAATGAAACCGGGAGCTGGTAAAAGTGGGTGAACGGGTGCCTCCACAGCAGCGATCCTCAACCTTTATTTTTGTGCCATGCCCCACATTAAGCGCTGTTCAGAATAAACTATAAAAGATCATAGCACGCCAAATATAGCTCTCCATACAATCCCTTCAGACCGTTCACACCTAAGCGCTTATGCGCAGACATAGACAATGCACATCTTACGCCGTAACCGCTCCTGAGGCGATATACGAACAGATAAGCGCCACCCTTTGCCGCCGAAAATAGGAGAGGGGGTCATTTTAATATATCCTCATCTGAGTAATAATGAATGCGTCGTCATCTGAGGATGAGCTACCCATCAGACCTAGTAGCGTGTGGGAAGTTTCATCCATTATCGACAAGTATAGAAAACGCGCTAATGTCAGCTGTCAAATTCTCAGATCTAGTACAAAATCTTCAAAGAAATGGTGTATCACGGCAGTTATCGAGCTATCTAAATTCATCTGACCATCTCCTACCATAGGAAGAAATATTTGATAGCGTCGTGTGAACGGTACAAAATATAAGGGCTCGAGGTTCAACAGATATCTATCTGCTCGCGGTTTATAGCTGTGACTGAACAGGGCTTTAACGCTTCAAAAATCTCCATGCCATATCTTATCATAATTTTATATTTTTAAAGAAAAAAAAATAAACGCACTCACCAACTGAAAATTAAATATTCTAAACCAGCAGTTCCCAAACTTTGTCGGCCGCGGAACCCTAAAAAGCTGCTGTTCGGGTGTTGGCGGAACCCGAGTTCCATTTGCGATTCCAATTTTAATGACGATTTTCCACATATTTTTTTTCGTTCCCTTCCTGAATTAATGTGAAGTAAAGAAAATCCATTAATACTGTGGAAGAACCGTAATTTAAAAAAAAAATTCCTTTTCAAGTTAATGGGACTATGACAATCCCAAACTGGGTATGTTTTGAGGCTTAAGGAATCAAGAAAATTATGTTATTCACGTTAACACGGAAGAAAGCGAACTAGGGGAAAATTTTGCTCGGTTCAAGGTGAAACCAATAAAAATATTCCCGATTTTTATTATTAGGAAAGTTTTGTCCAAAAAACATTATGTTGGCATTTTTTTAGTAATTAAAAAAATGTAATCCCTTAAAATAGATCGAACCGCATTTAAAATTAATATTTTCAGAAAAACTACATTCACTATATATGTACATACCACAACACTATTACTTCACATTTTAACTACTGCTCAACGAGTTTTTTCTTGTGCAACGACTGAGAACAAAATAAATTGCAACTCCTCCAAAATAGACCCATGAGAATATTACGAAATAGATTTTCAAAAGTAACTAAATTGGCTAACAGTGAAACAGGTGGTGATGTTGCGATGCTATAATATTTTATAAAAAAATATTTTTCAAACAAAATTATACGCACCGAGGACATTCACAAACATAAAACATTGCTTCTTAAAACATTAAAACATTCAAATTGCCCCCCAGTGGGTGGGACGGGGGGGGTGAGCCCTACGTTGAGAAACACTGCACTACCGGTTCTGCCTTTTCTTGCACACGCTGCAGCTGTACCGGCGCCATCCCACCTCCTGCCGCCCAACGCCCACAGCCAATAAGGCCGCTCCAGAATATGTGTCGATACGTATCAGAGATGAACGAACGTACCGGACTAGAAATACGTTCACAATTATTTACGCTGGAATATTTCCACTTCGCCGGTTTAGGCCCAGCCGTAAGTACCGACTAAACATTTTTAATCCTGGTAGTCCGGTCAAAATAGACATTCAAGGTTACAATAATTCGCATAAAGCTGAAAATTGGTACGAATGTTAGGGTGAAAAATCCCGATCGATCGCACATCTGCATAAAAAATTATTCAAGATCCAAAGTTCGCAAATATGGATTTTTTGCATTTTTCAGCCAAACTGTAAGTTTTATCATAAAAATAAATAGATCAAAATTGTAGATCACACAATTATCTATAAAAATTATTTTTATACTTTTTTTCCTAGGAATCACCATTTCTGAGATATAGCGATTCAAAAAGTTGAAAACTTTGTATTCTCCATAATATGCACGAGTACGCCGCCTATACATATACTATATATATATATGGACCCGTAATAGAAGTAAAAATATAAAAATTGTACAAACTCAAAAATACTAACTCTCTCATTTTAGTGTAGATATTAGTAATCGCTCATTTCAGAATATAGACTTAATACAAGTTTGATTCTCGGCATCGATAGAGATTTTGGCGTCTCGTTTCCTTGATTGTTAAATTGACTGAATTATTTCGAAGCTCCAGCTACAGCGTATGATGAAAATGACGTTCTGAGATAAAAATATTTGCATCGAAATAAATCCCACACGAAAAATTCATCGCATATCTTAATAACGACAGAACACACCGTTCGAGAGTTTTTAGTGCATCACCATACAGATTAGTGGCTTTATGGTTTCTATTTACAGTATGCTGTTGCTGGTTTGCTCAATAACTTGGTCTGTCAAAGCGAGAATGCGGTTGATGGTTAACATGTGACCGTTGACGCAATAAGGAAGGAATATAAAGATGACCCAAGCGGGAAGTTTAAAGATAAATATTTAGGCTACGCGGGGTTATCGTTGAAGACGCCGTCACGGGATTACCGTTATCGTGTGTTCTTATTTATTCCATGGTTATAGCGTCAGGAAGTCGAAGCTCGAGAACCCGGTGATATATTTTTTTGCAAATAATACTTGTTCAAAAAATACATACACATAATTGTTACACAGTAATATTTCATGTGAAGATAATGAAACAATACATTCTTATAATATTATGTACTTTTGCAATTATATTTTAAAAATACATTCCCCATCAAAAACTGTGTTTGTGTGTGGGTTTGTTTAGTTATTAAAAAAAAATCCGTGCCGAATTTTATTTACTTAGGTGATGCACTATTAAGCAATGCAAAATCATAGGGTTTGGGATTGAAAATTAGATAGCTTAGAAATAATTAATGAGTATTTTTTTGGATTACCTGGTCTTTTTATTAACCCAGAGGGGGTTTTAAATTAAATCAAGTATCTGTAAAAACTTCTTTAAAGTTCAAAATCTCCTACTTTTCGGTTATCGTTTTATTGAATAATAATTCTTTAAAAAATGATCGTATAATCGATCGCAAAATAAAACAAAACATGCTTTTTGGCATTTTTTTCATGAATAAATCTAAACAGATTGTTGGTGTTAAAAGGGAATTTACACCCTTTCTCTATCTACATAAGGAGTGCTATTGTTAGCGGCCTGATACATACAATCTTACACACGAGAGACATTGTCCAGAGAGGTGGGTAACGTTAGTTTGTGTATAAGGAAAAATAAAACAATTATCTTCCAGGTTGCCGGCTATGAAATCAAATCATCAGTTTAACGAACACCGAAGGATTTTTGTTAAAATTAGATTGAATTATTCAATCTCGTCTGTTCTACGCATTTATTAGATAAGCGAACTGTTATAAAATCTCGTTGAAACATACAACTGACATGCTTTTTGTATCGCAAAACAAACAGTACAAGAGTCGTGATATTCATTCAAGTATTTGCCCAACGCTTTACGCTTGCATGATAATTTTCCGAGCATTATAACTCTGTCTATATGAAAAACGCTTACGGTTAACAAACTCTTCCTTTGCAAACACAAAATAACACGCATTCCTACAGGCTGATTACGCAAACCCAGACTGAAGGACAAGACTATGGGATTAATGAAAAAGGTCACAGAGAATTAGATGATATTAAAATACGGCAAATAACCATGTAAATGAAAGATCTAGAATGCTTGCAGCCAGCCTTCATAATAATAACGTGGGTGTTTTGAACTAAGCTATATTAATATATATTTGCCAATCAAAATTTATTATTAATTTATTCGTAGAAATAATTATAATTTTTTAGTAATGCCTTCCAAGGGCGAAACGGTACAGAAAAAAAACCAATTATGGTCGAATTATTTTATATTAATCCATATTTACAGATAACCACTGAAAAACGTTGTCGAGGTTAGCAGTCTGTAGATTTTTGACACCAATCAGGGTTGGTGACGGAAATCTGTTGCGTAGGCATGGAATTGGGCAGAGGAAGGTCGAAACAAGACGGAATGCAGTAGAAAAAATTGAGCTGTTGAGCTGTGTGTGAGTTACGAAACACCATATATGGTCGAATTATAAATGAGGAAATTCGATAAAAAGTCCGAATTAGTGTAAGAAAAGATAATTATAGTGGTTTTGATATTTAGAGCGAATGAAAGGAGAAATGGATGGATTGAAGAAGCGGATTTTATTCTTGAGTATATATAATATAATCTTATCAAAGGTCAAAGTTTACAACTTGAAACCAAAAAGGTATTTATATAAAATATTCAGGAATTTCAGCAAAAATTAAAAAAATACCTAAAACAACTATAAGAGTCTATATCTCACTATTATTATTATTTCTTTCATATCCTTTATTGATAAATCTTGCAATTTCTTAATTATGCCTTGTTTTTTGCCATATTGTATAATGTATTTACTTTCACACATGATATTGTATAATTGAAATATATTTGAACTAAAATTCCCTCACCAAACACAAGAGCCTTGTCTCTTTATGGTGAGGAAAAGCTATTCAATAAGAAAAAAAAAAAAATATATATATCTATATTATATAGTTTAAAATAAGTTTGTTCGCCAGAGGTGAAAATAGCGTTAATTTATTTATTTATTTATTTATTTATTCACGCCCATAGAGCTTTTACAACAACCATAATACAAAAATAACAGTAAAATAAACAATAATATACAAATAATGTTACATCATTGTTTAGTAAGTGGGAAACAGAATTTTTGAAATTTCAGAAATAAATTTTGATAAGGAATAAACGAAAATATCAACTGAACTAAATTTATTTCCAAGCCTATGTAGTCTTTGGATTGGGGAGTTATTGAAATAATTAGTTTTCGAAGGATAAACAAAGAACAGCTCTTGAAGCCTCGTGTTACAATTTGGTACTCTGAATGTTATTAGTTTAGTTAAATCAGGTGCGTCAATTGTGCCATTTACTAATTTAAATAAAAGTACCATATCGCTCTTGGTTCTTCTAGAAGATAAGTCAGTTAAATTAAGTCGTTTCAATAATATATCATAATTAATTTGTTCAATGGGTATGGAGAGTTTGAAATTAATGAATCTTAAAAATTTATGTTGAACTCTCTCAATTTTTACTTGATGTGCTTTATAGTATGGGGACCAAATAGTAGAATTATATTCTAAATTACTTCTAACTAAGGCAGTGAAGAGTATTTTAAATGAATAAAGTGACGTAAAATCTTTGACTGTTCTTAAAATAAATCCCAAACATTTCATAGCCTTATTAGTAACTTCATTAATGTGTGGAACAAACGTTAATTTTTCATCAAATACGATACCCAGATCCTTGATATGAGACATCTTTTTAAGAGAAATATTATTGATACTATAATGAAACATAATAGGATTATTGTTTCTACAGAAAGATATGAATTGACACTTATCAATATTTAAAAACAGTTCATTATGATTACACCAATTTTGTAAACGATCGAGATTGGATTGAAGGATATTACAATCATTAATACAGGTAATCGTTTTGTAAATTTTTAAATCATCGGCAAACAGGAGTATGTTTACTCCATTAAAAACTTTTACAATATCATTGATAAATATTAAAAATAACACAGGACCCAAATGAGAACCTTGTGGAACTCCGCTGGAAGCCACAAATTGCTTAGAAGTGCAATCTAAAATTTTTACACAAATTTTTCTAGATGACAAGTAACTTTTGAACCAGTTTAACATGCTACCAGAAACACCAAGAACTTTTAGTTTATGAATTAAAATTTTGTGAGATACCTTATCGAATGCCTTGCTAAAGTCTGTGTACACTGAATCAGTTTGAGATCGTTTATTCAATGTTGCAATTATATGATGTTGATAAATCATAAGGTTTGTTAGAGTTGATCTTCCCGAAATGAATCCATGTTGAAATGGTGTAATAACTTTAATTAATTCCTTATTAAGTTTCGTTAATAAAATAGATTCAAATAATTTAGGAATTGCAGATTGTATACATATAGGTCTATAATTTGAGACGTCAGTTTTATCACCTTTTTTAAATATAGGCGTTAAAAAGCTATTCTTCCATTGATCAGGAAAAATTCCAGATTTTAGAGAGAGGTTAAAAATTTTCATTAGTGGAATTGTTAATATAGATATACATTTTAATAAAAATATTGGAGGAACATTATCAGGGCCTGCGGATTTATTTTGTTTTAAAGAGACAATTTTCTTTTTAATATCAGTTTCATTAAATATACAATTGTTTAAATCAATCGAATCGTCAAAATTGATATCATGTAATGGAGAATCAGTTTTAGTGTCGTAGACTTCACCAAAGCAATCAGCAAATAAGTTTACTATATCTTGAGAGTTATCTGCTATTCTGTGTTTATAATACATTGTCGAAGGAAAACCAGATTCTTTACAATTAAGAGTATCAGAGAATTTGAAAACAGTTTGCGGATTCACAATGGCCAACTGTTCTAATTTATCAATATAGTTCAAATAGCACATTTTTGACATTTTTTTAGATTTTGACCGCAGGAGACGGAATTTAATGAAATCATCTCTATTCCTAGTTGTTTTATAAATTTTGTGACAAATTTTCTTTTGAGAAATAACTTCAATAAGATCTTTACTAAACCATTTGGGATAGCTATTAACATAATTTTTTGTCATGGGTACATGTAAATCAATTGCATTATATAAAATATCATAAAATTTTTCAACTACCAAATTAACGTTATCATTTAAGCTCAAAAATGACCAATCTGTCGAGGAAAGCAACTCATTAATTTTTGTAAAATCAGCTTTAAAAAAGTTTAATTTGTAACAAGTTTTACTAGTATTTTTTTGAATAGTACTTTTACAGTAAATTTCCAGAGGTGGATGATGCACATCGATTGGTAGGACACATTATTTTGCACGTAAAACATTGACATTATCAGAGTTAGTGAATACTAGATCTAGAAGACGAGAATTAACATTATGTACAAAATTAATCTGACGAAGGTTTAAAAAATTTGACATTTCAATTATTTCATGGGAACCGTGATTAATATTGTCAGGGCAAAAAGTTTTAAAATATTCAGAATCCCATACTACATTAGGGATATTATAATCTCCTAACAAAATTATATTAGCTCTAGGAAATTTTTTTCGCATTGATTCTACTTCGGTGTAATGGTCTTTATAAACTTGGGCATCAGACGATGGGGGAATGTAAATGCATCCAATTATAATTTTTTCTTTTTTAGTAGATACCATAATAAATAGTTGTTCAAGATTTTTGAAGAGGCAATTAAGTTTTTTTGAATTTAGTTTTGAGTTTACCGATAATAATACACCGCCTCCTCTTGTTTTATTTGAAGTAATTACATTTCTATCTTTTCTGAACACGGTGTGGTCAAAGAGACCCAACTCAGAATTAATAATGTCATCATTCAACCAAGTTTCAGAAAATGCGTAAATGTCGTAATCCATAGTCGGTATTGTCGATTTAAGTTCTTGTAATTTAGTACGTAATCCTCGAACATTTTGATAGTATATTTTTATATTGGTTTTTAGTTTATTGGATCGTTTTTCAGGCTTGTTTATGCGATAATTCTTTTCATGTCAACTTGAAGATTCATCAACTTTCTGCGACGATCCAATTTGGCTTACGTTAGTTGAGTTAACATGAGGTTTAAAGTATCTGTAATGTCTCACAGGAACTCCTCTCGGCCACAAAGCTTCTTGAAGGACTTTGTCGTAATCATCTTCAGTTACCTCTATGCGGAATGCAGCATAATCTTGAGATCGCGCAATAAACTTTTGAATTTGGCAGTTAGTTATTTTATTCTTATCAAGATGTGCACGTATTTCATCAACTGTTGTATCCTTCAACATCCTAGATACAAGGATGTTCCTCATCCTAGGGAATATTTTTAGATTCAATATTTTGTCGGAGCTACCGACAATGAGGTTTTTTGTGGTGCGCTGCCTATTTTTACGTATAACATTAGTCCAGTCATTGATCTTATTTGGCGGAGCTGATTCAGTTAATGATTACCTGTAGCAAATAACAGAAACTTTGTTTATCAATTTAATAAATAAATATTGTTTAATGAAGGTAGAATGCGGAGTAGGTTTTACGTTACTTTTTGCGCTTTAAATCAAATCTGCGCGAGATAAACACAGTGCGATTGAACTAGAAGAATGTGTAAATATCATTTCACTCGTGTAAAGGGATATTGCCACCACGTTCTGAAAAGATGCTTATTCAGTAATACGATGTTTAATATACATAGTCATAACATATATCGTGACTACTAAAACTAGTAAGTCTGTAACAATTGAAAGCGTAATGTAATAATAATAAGCGTAATGTAATGTAATAATCCGTTGCTATTTGCCCACTCTACAGTGCTAATTTTGCTTTTATATATAATTAATATTTCATCCTCTTTATAGTTTTACATCTACTATACTTTTTATACTCTTTCATCTCTGCTGTATTCTTCCAAACACTCTTTTATTATTATTTATTTTTTTTCATTTACATTCCTTCATATGCTTTGATTATGTTTCATTTTGTATTATAATATAGTTCTTCTTACTTTCCTTTACATTATTTTATGTTCTTTTATATTCTATATCCACTGTTTAAAAAATCGGCCACCATAACACGGGCATGTGCCTAGTATGGCGGCCATAAATTCCACAATTGTTATATATTTACTATTCAAAGAATAAGAAAACATTAAAAAAAAAAAAAAAAAGTTGATTATTCCGAGTTGACAGCTCGCAATAGTCGCACCACTCGTGCGCTCTGGCGGAATAAAAAGGTACTATCAAACACGGCTACCACCTTGACAGGATTGACCGGACATGAAATACACAAATTAATTTCAAGACAGACGAAATGCAAAGTGGTTACGCTTAGTCAACAAGGTATATGAGAGTTTGCTGACGTCAATGACTGGGAAAATATGCGAAAGTACCCATCTGCATAATTATTATATCTCATGAATTGTAAATTAATACGATAGGTTTTTAAAATACGAGGAAGAACTTAAATTGTAAAAACAAATCAAATTGATGGTTGTCCCTCTCTAAAAACCTTATCTAAAATTTTAACATATCATCCCTTCTAAGTCTGATCTCGACTCCAATCTTACATATAATTTAGAAATCAGCCCATTAAAATAAAAATGAATATATAAACTCACCTTGCCTCACTCTATAATTTTAAATAATGGCCTAGAACAAGTGGTTTCAACAATTAAAGACTGAAACAACAGAAAAAAAATTAAAAAACAAATCAAAATGTAACTTTCATATGCAAAAAATATTCATAAGGGAAAATACTTATGACTCGTGTCTAATCCTCCATGTCAAAGGTTTCAAACGACCGATTTAAATATGTTTTACCTTAGGATTTAGTCTCACGAATTGATAAGTTAGAAATGGAACAGGTAGGTACGTCTATAGAAACCGTGGCCAAACATTCAACCCTTTCACTTTTCTGGGCTTATATCGGTTAAGTAGCAAACAGAGAAGATGTGGAAGGGATAAAAAAGATACTTTGGGGGATAAAGTTACTATATGACTTGTGAAGCTTTCAATGACGGCTGTAAAACCGAGATGAAAACTGAGCCAAGAATCGGAAGACAAAAACAATAAAAAAGTATCCTCTTTTATAATAGAAATGATTTGAGATTTTCATGACAAAAATTATTAATATGATTAATTGTTTGGTTGTATGCTCTGTTGCACGTCCATCATGAAGGCAAATGCGTAGATTGTGGTGACGATTTTTAATTTATGTATATAGAGGTTATATCGTGTGACCCAGGGTAATCACCTTAGGACCGGTATTTCCGTATGATAATTAGTTAAATTAATGTGCCATTCGGCTTTTAGTTTTGGTGTAGCTGTCAAGTACCAGATGCCAAAAACTATTAAGCTTAACTCCGTGGTCTCTGTTAGTGTTAATGTGTCTTTTGAGGATTTCAATGGCCTCCGTAATTAGGCGTGCTCTATGCGTTTTGGGTCTTTGCAGGTCTTCAGGAACAAGTCCCAAGTAATGACCGGTTTCAGTTGAGTGCTCGACAATTGCCGATTAGTCCTGATGGCCGAGTTTGCACGCTCTACAAATAAAAGTATATTTATATTAGTTCCAACATTTTGACGACCTCCGTGATCGATGGGAAAGATTCTTGGCTCGGAATTTAGAGTTCGAAATCCAACGCGAAGTGCAGAAATGCATTACACCGACGAAATCGGTTTTAAGGGGAACGGCAGAGCAGTCCTTTTCATACAAAACTTAAATTAGGTTTAGAAGCCAAAATACTTAATCAAATTGAAAATTATTTTTTTAGTCAAGTTTATTTATTTGTGTTTTGTATAATAAAATATAAGTAGTCTCACTGGCTCCAGACGGGAGCAGGTGGGACTCTTGTGACTATAAATTTAAAAAAATAATGCTTAGATTGTTTACAAACATCACCAAATCAATTACAATACAGAAAAACTTGTGAATAAACAAAAAAAGAATGTTTTCTGGGTTACTAGTAGAAAATTTCAAAATGTCATGCTAACGTTACGGACCGTTATGTCGCCCGGTAATATTTTGTAGTATATTTAATATGTAAAACGCAGTCATCTGTAAATAATATTTGATTTGTGGCGAGCATTCAAATATTGTTTTCCATCATTATCTCAAAACTTATTATTTGCAGATGTCTGAGTAATCAACTGGACGATAAATATGTAGGTTACGGTCAGCAATATTATGTTTGTTTATGCTCATTTCCTTGGATTGTGCCAGGGGAGGTCTCGGAGTGCATCACCGATGGGCAGTCAGCGAATAAATGCTAATTCTGCAGCCATAACCCATTCTAGGTTGAAGTACGAGGCAAGTGGGTCAGGCACTGGCTCTAGGCACCTAGGCAGGCCTCATTACGATTGCGTATTAGTTGATAGTTTTCTGTAGTAGCGTTTGCAGTGTTTATCGGGTTACGACACGATATGCACATTTACAAACACGAAACGTTTTCCAAGTGAGAATGCACGGTATAATATTATTGAATTATTGTGTGGATATACCAACACATGACTCCAAAGACAAATACCACACGGACAAGACATTACCATAATCTGGCCCCAAAATTTTTCAATTTTATTGAAAAAGAGAGTAAAGGTATTCACGTGACTAAATCTAAAACACAAAATACACACATATACTGCGGACAGATAACTTTTACGATATAACAACACACGTAACACTTGTCCTCACAATTATTTCTTTCTATCATCCTTTTCTTATTTTTCTATTTTGTTTTTATTTCTTTCATTCTAATTATCTATTTAAATTTATATTCAAAATTTAATTGATTTTATCTTATCTTAATGTAAATTCAAATTAGATACAAACTACGGTCAATGACTTCATCGACAAATTTACCGACCGTGAACGTTAAAAAATATAAATTTTAAATGCAAAGAAAGATATAGTGACCTTATTAAGTTTATATGTAAAATTAAAATATACCCTTGTTGGCAGGTGATGATGACAGACGAGGCTCTTATCGGAATAGCGCTAATAAAAACATCCTCCAGAATAAATGCATCAGTACAAATTTAAATTTAAAAACAAACGACATTCATTTATAATTATGTTACTTACATATTAACTACTGGCCGAATTTGACCTTATTATCGACAGAGTTCGTACGATAATATGAATAACTCATAATGATAAAGTAGCGAGTTATCGCTGTATTTATATTATTCTCTGCTATATCGTAAGTGCAACCAGGCTAACGACAGAGTATCAATGCTGTGTAAATGTTACCGATTGCAACACAGTTATCAGACGCACCTTCTGCTGGTGAAATAAATTTAACTAAATTTATAATAAACTACACGAGGACAAACACATTAATAATACAAAACAGAGATTGGATTGACGGAAGAGAAGTTCAACATTTCAGGGTAAACTTGTAAAACATTAAATTGTAATAGAAATTCGTGTATAAATTGGTAATGTGCGAAATGCGTTCAACGAAGATGAGTTTCTACATACCTACAGGGATTAGAACTTAGAACCTTGGGTATGATACGGTGGATTCACGACAAAAAAAAACCACATTGGACAATGAAGAGATAAAGCAAGAACTGTGTTGTGGACGTGCCCATATGCCTGCAAGCTCAATTTTCCGTTCTGGTGAAAATGGTCTAACATATTTAAATATTGATTTTCTTTGATTTCATTGGCAATAACGGTTTTCAAGACGGTATATATCAATGTATCAAAGGTTGTCAAACTTATTTCTACCACCGCCCCACATTGAGATTTAAAAAAAATCTAGGGACCCCCTTTTTTAAACTTAGGTACCTATACATTACTTTATCTGTTGCGTATCAAAAAAAGGTTATTGCAAATGTAATTTTTAAACATTGCATGGATAGGATAGATAGGTTGTGTCCCATATGCTATTTCTGAGATCAAAGAAATTTTAACAAAAAAATGTCAAATTAACATTACCATCCAATGGATCGAAACTATAAAAATTTGGACATATCGCTCGCCGTACATTCCCAATGGGAACGTATGGCGAGCGATATGCTGAAATAAGCCAAGTCAAATAACGCTGGCGCTTTTACAGCTAAGTCTGTCGGCCCCATTAATGTTTATAGACTTGAAAAAGTTAAAGAATAAAAATAATTTGTACCTAAAAGATATTCAGCGATTTAACTCTTGCTTGCAATTTGAGAGCTGTTTAAAGTTGAACAGTCGGATCGATGGAATTGAACTAAAAACAAGGAAAGCAACCGGGCGACACAATCTGAAAGCTTTTCAGGGCGGAGAAATCGGAAGCCATTTCTCAAACTTTCATGGTTCGGGTCTCGAACAGGTCCGAGGGCGGGCGGCCCACTGACCCTGTTCCGCTCGCGACCAGATTTAAACAACGGGTTAATCAGGGCGACCTCAAACGACAGATAAGATTCCCTGATAATTTCACATTTTCCTAATCCGTATAATTTAAAAATTATATTAGGTCTTGGGGCATAGGCCGGAAAGACGTTTTAAAATGTTTTAGGAGAAGGTGTTTTAAATTGGCTTTTAGACTTTTTAAACTTTTACTTCTGATGCCAACACCTCCGAAAGGCAAGGGAATCATCCTAGCAAAAATAAACATATCCTAGTCACTAAACACATTTTGGAGGTAGTGTATCCAACGCCTTCTAGGGTTTATTTTCTTCGCCTACTTCTGAAGTCCACTTCTACACGGAGAAAAATGTTATTCGAAAATACGATCATTTTATTCGTAAAAAAGGTTAAAAACGGGACTGAAGTTCTTACGAACCAATTAACAGTGTTTTAATGTTTATTGACGGGAAAATGTAAGAATAATTTGTTGGTATAGGTACGAAATTACGTACACCAACAAATTATTATTACACCCGTCAAAAATCATTGAAACCCTGTTAATTTGTAAGAACTTCAGTCCCGTTTTTAACCGTTTTTACGAATAGAATGATCGTATTTTAAAATAACATTTTTATCCGTATATTGGAAGATATCAGTCGTCAAGGCAATCTTTCTGTCATAGTAATTACTAGGGAGAATGTGGTTGTTTTCCGGTTTCTTCCATACGCCGATTTAAGAGGTTAAAAAAGGATACTTACATGTGTAATGGGTACGCTTAGACTTCAAAACATTCCTGACATTGCATTTGAAATTCTTTATTAGATCATATTCCTGGTTTTATCGGCTCGTAGCAACCTCGTTCAACTACAAATTGAACTCCGCCGCGTCCATATCTGCAAATTTATTGGGTCACTTCTAAGTGGAGAACGGGAGAACACATGGAATGAGCAAAAAGTTTCTGCAATGAAAATTGACGCAATTTTAACGCAACCTAGTCATTAAACTCGGCGCGTTTTCGTAATCCATTGCCAAGTGTCAAGTGCGAAAAATGTCTAAACTGCCTTATTCAGGGTCAGAAAGGTTATCAAGTTTTAATAATTGATGTGAATCGCTAGAAACATCCAAGGTACATATCAGTGGCAAGCTTTAGATTTCTTTTTACGAGGTCAAGGTTGCATCTTAGTTGTCTTGGAGATTCTCCTTGAATCATTTATGACGTAGCATCTGATCAACATAATTAAGTATACCTACGGTTCGTTAGAAAAAAATATTTAAATACAACATTCAGTCAGGAAGTAAAAATGACCTGCATATGTTTTATATTAGGCATAAGTTCTTTTACGACCAACTGGGCTTTAACATTTATAAAAATGTATACAATATAATATAATAAATATATTATAGAAATCTGTAATTTCATAAGAAAATCGCGAGTTTTGCCATATTCACGAGAACAATTTTCGCATTTTCGGGCATAAACGATATTTTTGTATTTTAAGGCGATTTTCTGGTAATTTTAAATAAAAAAAGTAATTTCTTACATTGTAAATATGTCTTTGTCAATGGTTTTGAAAAGTAGAATAGCAATTAAATAGAACGAACGTGGAAAAAGTCCTGTAGTTTCCATAAATTTTCGATTTTGTAAAAAAAAAATGTCGTACCGCCACATCTTGTAGACAAATACCAAAATAACATATCAAATATTTTTTTTAAGTTGCTCGGCTTTGCTGAAAAATAATATAGTTCATCCCAAAAATTTAAAAAGTTCGCGAATTTGACCATAAAATAACGCGAACTTTTCACGTCCCTACATAATTATACAATATGGTGCCACCTGCCTAATATTGCATGAAACTTTAAGCAAGTTAATAAAATAAGTTAAATCTAAGAAGTCCAACCAACATTGCTGGTTTTGAAGAGACATCAAAAGTTAAATCATACACTAACCGCGCAACTGATATATGTATACGTCGTTTGTGATCAAACCATGTCAAGAGTCAGAATAATATGCTTAATAATAATATTGATAGTCCCGAATTACTATCCGTTATTGGTTTAAATGCTCCAATGAGGCGTACCAGGCACACTTCTCTTCTTCATTTAGAAGCCCACAACACCAATGCAGCAAATAACTCACCAATCACTCGCGCAATCACAACCTATACCCATTATGAAAAATTATTACAATTAGACATTTTTCACGATTCATTGCGAACATACAAAACAAAATTATTAAATTTCTTATCATTTTATTAAACTTTAGTGAGCAAATAATTTTTGATTTTAAAATGTAAAATTTTCTCCACCCATACTCTTTCATTTATGTTTTATTAGTCAACCAATGTTTGATTCTTTTCATTAGTTTCATCATAATATAGTTTTAAAACCCAGGCGAAATTACCTATTGATATTTTACAGATTTACGTAATAGGTACAAAACCATGTAATTTATTTAAAATACCTTACAACTTATATTTAATGTACTGTGTAAATCTTATAAACAAATAAATAAATAAATAGATGAGTATGTATGAGAAGATGTATGAATGTGAATGAGGCAAGGAGTGTGTGCCAAGACCGAGTTGTTTGGCGGTCCGTCGTCTCTGCCTACCCCTGCGGGGAAACGGCGTGATGGTTAGTTAGTTAGTTAGTTTGTGATCAAACTGATAATAATTAGCCGAAGTACCTAGCACTTAGAAAATGAATAATAAATACAAAAAAAAAACAAATCTCAAGAAGGAAAATGGAGTAGCTATATTATTTTTACTATAAAACTTGAGTATACGAATCATAACTACGTATTCCGATCGCGTAGCGTTGAATCATTTGCTACAATATAGTCCACGAGACAATCTATACAGTGAAAAAGGTCGTTTTATTTATAAACATTCCCGTATTTTGTGTACCTATACCTACTCAGGTCGACCATAGAATTTTCTCAAGTCGACCATCATCTGACGGCCGGCGTAGTCCAGCAGCAGAGCGTTGGACTTCCATTCCGAAGGTCGCGGTTCGAACCCGGCGTGCGATACGATACGATACGATTGTCCCACCCCAGCCAGGAGCAATCCTGTCCCGGTGAGACCGGTACACCAGGGGGCACTGATTTGTTAGGACTGGAACACGTGCTCTAAGGATGGGTGGGGAGTTGGAGTTTAATCAGCCGGTATACATGGCAACCTAATGAGCCAATATAGGAAAGAAGGTTGGGCCGGAACGCAAATAAATTTTATTTAATTGATTTGTGTTATTTCACAATTAATTATTTAAAATAATATATAGTATATTTGCATTCCAGAGTGGAAGATACTCTTAGTATCGCCCTGGTGTAAGACCACCATTCAGAATTGAAACGTTGCTTGAAATGGCTTTAGCCGTGTTTAGTGACTAGATCTGAATAGCCAGGTACTTCCACACCTTCCTCTTCCTTGTCTCCTTCCCTTTCCCACTTACCTTCAGCCTCATAACATACCCCAATTGGGGATGCCATAGTCTCACTGGCTCCAGACGGGAGTAGTTGGGACTCTTGTGAGGTATTCACTGTAAAAAAAAAAAATCAACGAACTACAAACACGAGAACTGCGATTGAGCCAGCTGTGGTAGAAGTGAGCATGCAGGTGGTAGTTTATTAGTATTCATATAATTTTGTAACACTGATTATTATAATGAAAAACCAATCTTATTGCTCTGTCCCGATTACTTTGTGAATTATTATTAGTCTGTCTAAATATCCTGTTTGATATCTAAGTGGAATAACAAACCTTTCATGTTCCAATACTATAAACAACGAACTGACCTTAGAATAAATATAGCACCACATCAGCGTTCAATCGTTATCTAGTTTGTTTTTTTATCCGACCTAGGATTGGTAATGTTTTAAATTATAAATTAGATTAAAGGGTTTATTAACATTTAACGCCTTCCGATAAACATATAAATACCTATGATACAACCCACTTTGATTAAAAATCTATGTTAGTGTCAATTAAATGAAAAAGGTTAATGAATAACCATTAAAAAATAAACATTAAAAGGTTTATGATACTACCTAGTTTGGAATAAGGTATACATAAATACCCAAGGCTATAATATTATCATCAAACATACTAATTATGGTTGTCAATGATGTGCATTATTCCTGCGTGATTATCACGTTCAATGAATTCAAATTTGCTTTAAATTAAATTTAAATTTTAAAAATTAAACTGATCATTTGAAGAATAATTCAGACAAGCGATAAAGTAGTATAATCAGAAAATTATTTTATTGTAATTACATGAATAATTGCCTACATTTTTTTAAGAGTTTTATTTCGAATGTGAAATAAAATTCTTGAAAAACAAGATGTCTATAAATTGTTACATAGTAAATGCCCAAGAAACACAAAAAAAAAATTTAAACGCAGAACTAAGGATCTTACCGTGCTTACACGAAGGTAGGTACTCAATAAATTATTAGAAAAATTGATGAGCTTGAGTTCGAAAAAGTGTCCAGTAATTAAAATTTCTATATAAACAAAATAACTGCAGGTGTTCTACATTGCAAAAGCAAATATTATTTGTTTGGCTGTACGCAGACAAACTAATTAGACTAAGAATAATTATTATTCTAATTAAGTAAATAGATTTAATAGAGCAAAATTAAAATAGCAAAAATTAGCACAACTCAAGAGTTTATATAAATTCACTACGGTGCCTTACTGCCTCCAATACTTGTTATGTCTTCAAGAGCTACTTCATATCACGAAATTATTATTAACTGAATAAAAATACTTTTACATAGAAGAAGTACGCCGACACAAGTTCATTGGCTGTTGGGTTATACGATGAAGTGGAACTACAGTGAAGAAATTTAATAAAGGTAAAAATTAAGATAACCAGAAGTGGCTTCTCCGAGGTGAAGCAAGTATTCTGCAATAGGGACTTGCCGAACGAATTGAGAGAGAATTTGTGCGGGGTTACAACCCACCAGTTTTATACTGTGGCATAGAATCACAGGTATTAAAAACTACGACATACCGTATAGTATACCTAAAATAAACCAGAAAGAAAGAGTAAAAAATTAAGAAAAAACTTTAAAAAAAAACAATACCGTAACCTAACGAAAACAAGTAACGCCATACAGAAATGAAAAATATAGGATCCAACACGGTAAAATTGGAAGAAAGCTAAGAAAATAAAAATAGGCAAATGGGCGTTATTCAGTATGGAATCCTGCAAATAAAAGCAGTGTAATCTAAGAGTATGGATATTGGAGAGACGGCATGTGAAGTGTGCCCGCGCGCTCCAAGTGTGCCTTTTCGAGAATTTTACCCAAACGGCTTACATTGGCTGTTGGTTTTTGGCCGTTTAATACGTTCCGACAGCAGCCATTTTACATGGTGACAGCCAATGTCAGCCGTGTGGGTAGAATTCTCGAAAAGGCACACTTGGAGCGCGCGGGCACACTTCACATGCCGTCTCTCTAATATCCATACTCTTAGAGTGTAATGCTGCATATACATTTGCGAATATGAGCGCGAGCTGAGTCAAGAATTATGGAAAATAAGCAAAGTAAAGGCAAGCGCCGTTGTGTTGCATAAATTCAAGGTTAATCAGCTGAAAGTCAGAGACAGACAAGGAGTTGTTGTTTCAAAAATAATTATAATGCACAAACTAGCTTGAGGTTTTTTTTTCAACGCGCTGCCAAGAATCGTTCGTTGCAAAGCGCAACGGTGCGAAAATTTGTGTCACATCCATCGGCTACGAGATAAAAAGTGAAAGTAAAAGTGAAATGTAGCAGCCATCATCAATATGCCGTTTGAATATCGAACTTTTACTACAAAACATATTCTGTCAAAGGGAAAACATGTGGAAAACCGATCAAATATTATTTTTACTAATTAAGCTTACAATCATTTTATCGATTTCGTAATAAAATAATTGTTTCACGTTGAATACCACTTATTTATTATTCGCGTGTCTATCAGTATTTGTCTATGAAAGTATATTAAACAAATAAATAGAGTCGATTTTCGACTGAAAGGCAGAATGGAATATTATTAACACACATTGTTTTATTTATTTATTTCGTTGAACTCTCTATGGAAAAGTCTGCAGCCTGGTAAAAGTAAAGGGGCCTCAAAGCAGTGGGATGAGTGATAAACAATATCAAATAAAATCAGCTTAATTTAAAACCAAAATTCTAGGTCCGAGTTTAATAAGACTTTTTAAGCTATGTTTAAGGTGCTGTTTCGTAGCAAAGCTTTAACAGTCAGATCACAAACATCTTTGGTTTCTGCATTTTAGACCACCATAAGGTAATAAAATAAAGAAAAAGCCTGACAAATGATTAGTTTGGAGAATTGAAACATCCCATCCATCCATTATAAAAGTATTTGTATTTTATTTAAAACATAAGGAAAACTTTAATAAAATAGTGAATCTATTTTTTTATAACAAAACTCGTTTTATATTTCTTACAAACGTATAATCTTACGTTTATGTATTACAAAGAAGCTTTATCACCCATTCTTAAGATTAAGAACACGTGTTTTAATATTCGATAAAATAAAGATTTAAATGAAAGGCAAAAGTTGAATATAAAACACTAAATAGAAGTAAAATGTTTATTGCACGACCATACAATTCTAAAAATAGACGATTATTGTTATTAACCTGGTTAAAACTAATCACAACACGTTATCAGTGTTCGAAGTAAAATAAAATTAAAGGCCTCCGAGTAGCAGAATGCATAAAAAATAGATTTAACCCCTCAGGCCTCGGGCATATCTTCTCAGGTCAAAATATTTCCGCTTTGAAATAAAATCCAAATAAATGGATTATTTCGGAACGTATCCGAAAACTAAAAACTGTTTTTGAAAGCTGATAAAATATGATTTCAATTTTTATATTTCGAAATAAATACATAATTTTTGAAATATAATTTTTTTTATGCAAACATAAAAAAGTTTTAAAAATGGCCCACCTCACGTTTTTTATTACTAAAATTACTGCGAAAAAAAAAGCACATACATATTTTATTAGACAAATATATATGTTATCGTCACCACACTTTTTTGTCGATTCATGTAAAAATAATTGAAAAAAAATCCCTTTTTTTTTTACCAAATTGCAGTTTTTAAACTTTGGTTTAAAAACTGCAATTATTTTTTATAGCGTAGTATTTTCTATTTCTATCATCGTTTAGATAGTATTTAACACCATGATAGTAAGGGAGACAGCGATTTCTATGAGATCTATATGAATTGTTCTAAAAAGCGAACAAATTAGCCCGAGGAGTTAATTTAGTTTTTTACTGCTGCGATGTAATCAACTCAAATACCTGTTGTTGCTAAGGAGCGCCATGGGTAGACAAGGAACCAAATTGCATCCAAGCAATATCAAATGACAAGACAATAAAGCGAAGGTCACAGTATCGTGTTGTGTTTTGTATAGACACTTCGAAACAACGACAGCAGAAGCCAATTGCATGTTCCGGGACTATCATCACGCTTGGAAATAGAGCGACACTGATGTACAATTCGCTCCAAGGAACGAAGGAGATTGCTTATAGTATAGATCTTGTTTTAGCATAAGAGTTACTAGCCCTCGGCAAAATTAAACGAAAAGGATGGTTGGTATTGAATACGCTAGATCAGTAACCTTTATAGCCGGAGGGCCAATTCATCAAATTTCAGTAAGTACTATTACAAACCAAAAATGTAACTAATCTTTAAAAAAAGCATTTCATACCATCTTATTACTAAATCATTAAAGGCTAAAAAAAATAATATTTTCTTCGTAAATTAAATCTTGTAAACAAGTTGAACGTAATATCGTTTTATTTTTCTTTCCGAACCTGTGACAAAAAGCAGAATATCGAAAAAACTAAGTTAAACTTCAACCTTTATATTAAGTTTGACTTAGAGGTGAGCACATTTTTTTTAAAATTCAAACATTTTAACAAAAACAGGACTATAAACAAAATAACGATATAAACTTATTGCGCTAATAAAACTGTGGCATCTGATCCATTTTTTTGTAATCTTTTATAAAATTATTTTTATTTTTAATATTTTGTTTTATTTTATCTCTTCTCTACGAAATCTACGAAGCAGCCATTTTGAGAATGGTAATAATAGATACTGCCATTATATTTTTGCGATTATTTTTTTACCTCGTATTGGAACCAGTTTTATTTGACAAAGTTTTGCATAATGGGAAACATAATTTGGTAAGTTTGAGAGATTCCATTCCATTTGTACTAAATACCCCATTTCTCGTTTATTGTGATAATAATTTATCAGCATCTTTATCACAGTATGTAGCAGTGGTTGATGCAAATCGAGTGATTATTAACACTTTTCAGGTCATGCACGGACCCTGTTCGGTGTGCATTTCTCTTCTAATTGATCGGCCCTTTGCGCACCTTCTGTTCTCATCCGGCCTAGGACGAACTCAGTTTGTGATATTTTCAGCTAATCGGCCGAGTCCGAACTGTTTTTGTGTTCGGTTTGCATATTTTTCCCATCTTAACCACGCGTCCGGTTTGTAAGGTAAGTCAAGAGAGACCTAGATATAAAATTATCTCCCAAGAAGAAAAGTTTTTTTTAAAGTGCTGATAAAACGAATTACAAAACTCAGCATGATATAAAGTTTCGTGAATATATTACGGTGAACATTTAAATCTATATATTTATTTTGCAGCCTGTGATGTACCACTCGAATTTAAAGCTTATACTCGGGAAATCGTTTTAATTAAAGCTACACCTAGAACATGAAAATGGTATTCTACTGATTCTGGCAGCTCGTACGGTACTTATTATTTATAAATAATAAAGGCTTGATGTGAAGCCGAAGTTCAGAGATGAAGTGCAGAGTTGAATTGAATTGAAGTCGAAGTCCAGAGCACGAATCCGGAGCACGAAGTTGAAGAACACAGCTGGAGCAATGGGTATAAAATATTCCCAAGCAGAGGTCGTACTACGTCATCATGGAGCGTTCGGAAGAAACGTACGTCGTAACTTGCTTTTTATAACGTCAACGTAACCTACTTAACAAAGTTTTTATTTCATTACTTTTAATGGCTTTTCGAAGGAGATGTAAAGATGCAAATTGTTGAGTTGTCCGGTTAACATTTTATTTATATGCATACATTAATAAACACGTGGAATCAATTCAGTTAAAAATATATATAAGAAATAATTACAAATACATTAGAAACATAAAGTTGTGTCGAAATAAAATGTAATTAGTTACATTAAATTTTATACATTAAAATGAATATTAATCGTTAAATAATATTTTCGAGATATATTAATTCAATTCATTTTTCAAGTTTTATAAAAATTTCAATATTCATAATTGCATCGTCACCATTTCAGTACGATGACATTTAAATTAGAAGTGTCTAGAAATAAGTAGTCCCGGATAGGAACTTATATACCTAAACTTTATAAGATCATAATTTTTTCACAGTAAAATTATTAACGAGTTAGGTATGTAGTTAATGTTAAGTGTCTAAGTCTTCCTGTGCGAATTTCATTACCATTTTTGGCGTTTTATGTAATAAAAAGTAATAAGGAATAAAGCATTTAATTTTTATAGATTATGGTATTGCTTGTTATAAAATAACTAAAATAACAAGCAATACCATAATGGTAATTAAATTCAAAAGAAGCATATGTTCGCAAAAAATGTGTAGGAATATGATTAAAGATATTCAACATTCTAGAAATTTTTGTCCTTTTTTCATACAAGAAGTGTGAAAAGGAAGATTCTTTAGGACGATCTTCGATGACGTAGATACGATCTCTCTGTGGGACTATTATAGAACGGAGGTAAGCCGAAGTAGAGATATTTTAACTGTTCCACTGCTCCAGACTAACATAAATTAAATAGTTAAACTTGTGACCTGGTCTCGATAATCAATCTATATTCGCTGGCTATTAGATCATATCACAGAATAAACCGGAGTTATGTTCAGTTTGCTGTTTCCTAGGTATTTACTCTTTCAGAAAAAAACGTGTGGTCACGATTACGTTGCGAGGAAAAAAAATACGAGTGTGCTTTAGACCACACGACTGAAGTAAATACTTCTTTGGTAATCTAATCTAATTTTCTTTCTGGCATCGAATAAAACCATTCCAATCAACAGTGTATAAGAATCTATATTGAAGATTCGTTTGGATTATTACCAATCATCGTGACAAATCAGTCGTTTCAATGCAATAAGTTCGCACACTCTAAACGAAAATTTGATTAATTTTATTATGGGAATTACGATGTAACATTGTAACGATGTAACATTAAGGCCCGCTAACCAGTGGCCAATAATTCAAATAACAACTTGCGATCGTGCCCTTGCAACTGTACAGGGCGGTTCCGATGAGAAAGATTGATTATTCTCCGTACACAAAAGTTTAACTAATAACTCAATATCAACATTATTTCATTCAAAATTTGCTTTAATATATACCTACCTTCAACTAAGCAATAAAAATGCTCAAACGCGTGATGATACATTTTTAATATCGTGTACTTCTTGTATTTTTTCATCATAGGTATCTATGATTCTTCAATAATGTCTAAGTAAAATAAGTGTGTAAAAAATTTTTGAATTATTTTAGTTTGTAAGACCTTAAATAAATAGACAAACTGAGGTATTTTCGTCACAAATCACTTTCTCGGATTTGTTTTTTAATGATTTTAATTGAACTAAAATTAAAATTCGGAAAAGTGTATTTTCTAGATAAGGTATTGATTTATTTTACTGTATGATTGTTTCATTTGAAATGTGTGTTGAATACAGTATAATACATTATTTCCTTTGAAAATTTAACAAATCTGCCAACGACCAATGGTATATACAACCTTACTATATTAAAAATACACTTAGTTTAAAAAAAAATTTAAGTGGTTCTTTGTAAAATAAATAAATCTAAATCTTTGTAAAAAATAAACAATACGTCAAGAATTTGATTTAAAAATGAAAAATTTCCAGTATTCACTTTATATTTCCTTTTAAACAACTCTATCTTAATAACTTATTCATTACATTTTATTTTTATTCCGGATCTTGTGATGACCCGCTAAGCATTTTTGATTCACTGGACTATATTATTGTACATTAAGATCAATCACTGATGACACGGCACGAGTTGTGCTAGAGAATGTAAGAAGTTGTAAGCAAACAAACAAATAATTTGTCAAAAACGAAAATGGTAAAAATACACTTCGACTTTTCAAGGGCAATGTCAATCCCTGTCCGTTTCGTAAACAGTGTAAATTCAATGTGAAGATTACTTTTCTAATCCAAGATCGAATTAAAATACAAAATGAAGCAACACCATCTCGATTATATTTCCAAGAACGAAACCGAAAGATAACAAAAAAAAATTATAATAATTAATTATTTAATAACGAAATAATCTGCGAGTCGAATAAATTTTAATAACAAAATATTCCGCGCTCGTCGTTCATTAAGATTCAGAATATATTATGTAGGTATCTATTAATAATCAAAGGTGTCAAGATCACTTTCAATGATGTTCGAGTGAGAGAGAGAGAGAGAGAGAGAGAGTATGCACAATAAGAAAGTTGTTTTAACGACATGGTCAAAGGTTTAGCATTAACACATTTTGAAAAGTGCAAACATCCGAATACTGGCCACTGTCGAAAATTTTTTTTAAACCGACCTAAGTGAAAAGAGTCAAGTCCGTTTAGTTGATTCCTGCAGTGTTTGCACTGACTAAGCTCTTGGAGCGGTAGTGGTACGAATATTACAATGTTTGACATTTCATGGCGTTTTCCCAAAATCGATAAAAGCTTGTGATAGTGAAGAAAAGTGGCTTTTTTATTATTTACACGTATTTGATAGGTGGTTCCTTCCAATAAATCATAATCACCACAATCTATCAACCTATCCAGTCTAGTTCAAGTATATAAATACACTATTGTTATGTAAAAGCCGCATAAACGTACACAAATAAATAAATAAAATTCGCAAATTTTTCACTCCAAACATCTACGACATGTTGGGTAAAGTGTTGAACCTATTATGGACGCTTTTACCTTAGGACACTTTGATTTCCAAGGCAAGACATCATCGTAAATTAACTTTAAATATAGTGTGATATTAATAATAATAATTGGATCATTTCTAGAGCGCCGTTTTTTGTGAGAAATCACCTCAAGGGCGCATCAATATCAATCAATAATATATAATAAATAATAATCATATAACAAATCAATAAAAATTGTATTCAGTGTAATATTTGTGTCGATTGGAATATTTATCGCAGTAATAAACATAAATCACATAAAATCATAAATCACGTTATTGCAGTGTTTTTGCATGCATAATTTCGAATTATATCCATTTTAAGTGTTGGGTTGTTGTATCTGTAGACAGAGGTTTACGTGTACCTTTGGACACATCCAAAGGTACAAGCAAAAAACGAACTCTGAAATTCTCGAGCCAAGAGGGAAGATCACGCCCCAAAAGACTGGAAAGCCAACATCAGAAGCTGTGCATTTACATTCCAGATACATTGACATCAGCACTGTTGAAAATTACTTTCAAATCCACAAAGCCAAACTCCATCATTATAATAAGTGCGCAAAAATTGCAATATCAATAGCGTATTGGTCCTCCCCTTCCCTAAAGCACCTGAAATGAAAACGATTAACCATCGAAGGAGAAAGGGAAAATAGAGGATTTTTTGTAGATAAGCTCGAAAAAAATATAAAATTGCTGAAAAATTTTAAATCAAAAATGAAATTACGCCGAGTGCTTTTGAAGAGATAAAAATTATCTCAAACAAAGCGGTAGCTTCATTTGCAGTAGTAGAATGCATTTGAAATAAAAACCATAACAGTCATTTACACAATAAACAGTTATAAATAAAATAAATTTGTATTTAAAAAGCATGCGTTTGTATTTTCTTGGCAAAAATCTGGTTTGTCCAGTACAATTTACTATCTGCCTAAAGATATAAACACATACTCTTGTACATAAATGCACTTTTTTTTACAAATCCAATAAATCAAAAATCAATAAAGAAATATAATTGCAAAAAATTGTAAAAGTTTCATAATTGACCAATTCATAAGATTTAAAAAAAGCTTTTGTCATGGTCCAATTTAAAGAAAAAAATATTATATAAATTTAAAAAAGTCAAAATTGTCCAGAGGTTCACCACTTGACCATAACCGTTCAATGCAACTTTATCAGAAGATTTGAGCACAAAAATCGTACATGATAAACGACGAATAAAATCTATTAATATAAAAAAGTGTGTCTGTAATCGGTGGGCTGAGTGGATTTAATTTTTCATAAAAATCCAGAGTTTCAATCCGAGATTGATGAAATTTTGCACAATTGACCGTCAAAACAAGAAGAAGACCACTGACTACATCTGATTTGCAATTTTTTGTGAATAATGGTGACAGCCGAAAAATAAAATGAATAAAATATTTTTTACTATTGCGACGAAGTCATAAGTAAGATGTAAATTATGTATATGTTACTAAATTATAAGCACCTGCTGACAAGCCAATTCAATCGGCTTTGCAGGACTTGTTTGTTGATTTATTTATTATAACTATGCTTTCACTTAAAAAAAAAAAAAAAGTGCACATTGTTTCGTCAGCAGTCTGCTCGGTTGCACCTAACAAAAATGCAGTCAAAACGTCAATATCCACTGTAGGAGGCGTAACGCCAGAGCTGTCATCCGTTAAAAAAATAATTGAACGTATATTAAAAAAGGATCCGCCAGAAGCGCTTGAAAAACGGTTTGGAAATGGCAAAAACACATTATTCTTTACTGACATTTTCCAGTTCAACCGAGTACTCACATAAAAAAATAAGTATATTTAGGGCGCATTCAGATCTGAGTGAAAAGTGAGTTTTTGTGGCTCCCGTCTGAATGCGACTTTATACTTTCAAAGTGTACACACACCGGGCAACGATGGAGTATGGAGGCCAACGGTACAACGGCGAACAGTGGCCGGGCTTATTAGCAATTGAGATAGATGTGTAACGATCTAGAATAAATGTGTTACGTTGTAATAGCGTACCAAGCAAGTGCCCACTGATAAATTAACGCTGTGCGCCGCTGACGACAAACGTTCGCGTGCGGAGATTGTTTTAAAGTTATCTGGGCGCAAACAAACTCACGTAGTCAAACGTGAAAAAACCAAAACAAACCGGCGGCATTTTATGACTTTTATTCTCAGATAGAGGAAGTCAAATCGGAAGGACATTTCAAATTGAATGCCTGTGCAATCATAAAGTGGCACATTTATGCAAATAAATACATACACCTACACCGAGACTGCAGGCAAATTAAACGATCATTCGTGATTATATAATTCACTATTTCAGATTTTCTCTACATTTCCACATCTTGTCTCCACACACTTTCGTCCTTATTATATTTACTTTAGGGGTTACACCACTTTGACCAACCAAAAAATACGCTTTTTCTAGATTTTTTTTGAAGAATGGAAACAATATTAATAAAAATAAAACACTTTTTTTGTTTTAAAAGCACGATATTTATTAATTTACTTTACCGACCGGTTTCGCTTTACTCAAGAATCCTCAGGATAAAAATTAATACTAAACTACAACATGTGACTTATACATACATTTAGAGAGAGACAACAATATAATAGTAATAATTTTATATTGTTGTTTCTCTCTATATGTATATATTGTTGTCTCTCTCTCTATATGTATATATAAGCAGACATTTTGTAGTTAATAGTTTATTATTAATTTTTAGTATTAATTTGTATTGAAGATGCTTGAGTTAAACGAAACCGGTCGGTAAAGTAAAATAATAAATATCGTGGTTTTAAAACAAAAAAAGTTTTATTTTTAACTTATTAACTTAAAGAGTTAAACCTCAAATTATAATATTTTAATTAATGAAGATAATATTAGCGAAAGTCAATCGAAAATCCGAAACAGAAAAATCAGAAAAAGATACGGATACATCTGGGACGTTGACTGACTTTCGCTAACACTATCTTCATTCATTAAAATATTATAAAAAGTTATATTTTCATTAAATATGTCAAACCACAAAGTGATTGCTTTCTACAATAAGAGGAAACATTATTATTCAAATTAAACTACAGTAAGGTAATAGGTACCACAATTAAAGTACAAAATATTATTTTTGCAAATATTGCGGCTTGATTTAGCGGAGCGCTGCGAAAATCGATGGTAGTGCAGTGGACAAGATAACTCAGTCTCTCTGTTTGAGCTACGCCAAAAAACCAAAAATAATTAGTTTCTGTAGCTCAAAAGCTGGCAAAATACATAGCCGTTTTGAAAAATAGTCCACCGATTCTTAAAATGCATTTTTGAGACAAACGTTTAAGATTTTCGTAAAAAAAAAACACACAAAAAAAAGATTTTGTAGTTTTATTAGTAAACCTAACTGTACTTTAATTTAAATTAAAAAAAGTTTTTACTCTTCAAAAAAACCTTGAAATTGCATAATTTTTTGGAGGGTCAATGTTGTGTAACCCTTAAGGGGTCATAAATATTAACATTAGTGAAGCTTTCTAAGATAATGCGAAATGCGAATGCTTAGATGGTCGGCAGGAGTGTCACTAAAAGATAAAATTAAAAGTTCACGCATTCGTGGTAGCCTGGATGTCACAGACATAAACAATAAGCTAGAGGAACGACAGTTGAGATGGTATGGTCACATAAAACGGAGACCACCAGACCACACAGTGAAGCAGGCAATGTCTATGGAGCTTCATCGACAGTCATCCAGAGGAAGACCAAAGAACTCCTGGATGACTCAATGCTCTAAAATTCTAAGTAGAAACGGCCTGGAAGAGAGCGATACCCAGAACCGAAGAAGCTACAACCTGAGAACGAGGAGAGCCGACCCCAACAGCCTACCTAGGCAATGAGTTGGGACAGTGCAAGGAAGAAGAAGAAGAAGTGAAGCTTTCTAATTACTTAACGTTAGAGCAGCCTTCTTATTTATTCTGGACAAAATCAGATAATCATTAATTTTTTAGCGACCACCAAATAAAATTTTGAAATAGAAAATTCAGAAAAAAAATACGGTCGCATCTAGGAATTGCCTAAGGTCAAAGTCGTGGGTTCAATTCGTAAATGGGAACGTATCTTTTTCGAATTTTTCTGTTTTAAAATTTCGTTTGAGAGTCGCTAAATTTATTTTAATGATTAAATATTACAATTTGAGATTTTACAAATTAACGGTATTAAAAAAAAGAATTAATTCACGGACACACCTATTAGGTACTATAACCATGTAAATTGAATATAATATCTACCTACCTTATAATTTATACTTATACCATTGGACTGTGTGTGTCTAAATAAATAAATATACTTTTGAAATTAGCTATCACTTTGTGGTTATCCATTTTATAATTAAATGAAACATATATGTTTGCCCTGAGGAAGGAACGGTTGTTCCGAAACCGGTCGGCGTTTAACTAAATAAATCGGTGGTTGTAACTAAGTTATATTGTTACATTTAATTATAAAATAAATAAATTACCAAAAAAAGATTTTTTTTTTAAATCAACACATTGGCGTAGAATGCATAGATACTAGATACACCAACTTCTACAGCAGAGCACTCTCACACGCTTTCAAAACGAATAAAACTATAAAATCGTAGTATGCATAATGTGACCAGACGTCCCGTTTTCACCGGGACAGTCCCGTTTTCAGGCAGCGTGCCACGGTGTCCCCGAACACAGCTTCGGGACGCCAAAATGTCCCTTTTTAGAAAAGAAAGAAACTCATAGTAGAATTTTTTAAATGTAAGAAAAAATAAATATAATAGAATTTTGTGTGCAACCGAAATTAAAGGAAGACGGATTTCCTGGCAGAATCGATTTTGGTTAGGTTAAAAGTACGTGGTTAAGAAGATTACTAGAAACAATAACCAGTTTTTTTAATAAAGTTGTTTCGAGTATTTTTTCACTCTCCGTATCAATTTTTACAAGCTGTTAATAAAGTAGAATGGCCCTGACTATAATATTAAGAGAACAGGTTATTCGTGGTGAACTGTAAATATGTATTCTGAAATGTTAAACCAGTCATAGGAACAAAACAGCGCGGTGTCTTGTTGGAAACACGAAACATTATACGTCCTATTTAAATGCAACCTACAACGGCCGTAATCAAAGGAATCTATAAATTTTAAATGCAAACTTCACGAATCCACGACTTCTTCAAGTCACGGAGGATGCGCAAGGCTAGGGGTACCAGCTATATCTGGTTTCACGAGAGGATCCTACAAATAATTTTGTTTGCATTAATATTATTTACGGACGAGTCTTCTTGGTCTTGCATTCATACAGTCGTGTATCCCTCTGAGTCCGTCAAAATTACGGGGATAAAGGCAAACGAATTTGAGGCGAGAATCAACGTATCGTAGTAGATATTTTGACCGGTTAGTGGCCGAGTAGGCATCGCGTTTGGGTCCCACACAGGCGTCTCGTGTTCAATTCCTCGACTGGCTAAGTCCTCCATCACGACAAAAGCAACATTTTCCGATTACTGTGGTGGTAGTAGGAGATTTTCAAATAGGTATTAATGTATCATGACAGGTTATTCGTAACCCGAGAATATTTGTCTTTGTTTTGAAAAAATAAAAAGAGATAAATGATATTATTTACAGTTTTACACAAAAGAATAAAGAAGAACACAAAAATGAAAAGTGGACATTTTTTTCTTACAATTCGGTCAGTACAAACTGCAAATTAAATAAAATGGCGATATATGGTGTCAAGCAATGTAAAGGAGACAGAGTAGGTACGCAATGTTGGTTGGATGTTAAGATCTAATAGTCAAAAGTTATTACCTAGCTAGTCAGTGGCGACATCGGATTCCATTCAAATCTATATGGAAGGCATTTCAATTTGACGGGGTGTGTGTAATTGTCTAGCCAGTGCTTTGCACCCTGCGCCCAATATTTAATCCGAAATTAAATTTAATTATACTTATGCCGAAAGATAAATTTAATCAGAACATATTTTATAATTGAGAACAAGTAATACATAATAGAACACATTGCATTGTCACGATTATTACTTATTTAGAATAACTTTCCCTTTTTCGATCAAAGAAAAGCTCTAGCTTCAAGGTGATTTCCATCATGAGCATAAAAAATACCCACTCAACCGTAAAAAATATGCAAAGAAGACTATCTATTGTTACATGTTTTTTACTAAAATGAGCATTGAAACTCAGGATAGTAGTGAATATAAAAGAAAAATCGATTGACCTAAAATTTAAGACACGTAGGTGCAAGAAATAAAAACTAATTAGAACCGGGGAAAGGTAATTATTTGTTCGGAGGTACCTAAGCAATAATCGCAGAAATAACGTTTATTTGACCCCAGGGTTCCGTATTATTACTCTTTGTCCAATCCATAATGCTGAGCTAATTAATTAAAACAATGCAATTATAACGACTTAACAATGCAAAATTAAAAGAAAAATGCATGCGTGCCGGTTCAGAGGAATTGGCGAGTGCGGCACAGGAAATACAATAACTTTATGTAGCTACCTACCTGGAAGGAAGTATAATATTGAAGAACTCACCACTGTCGGTGGAAGGGCCGATAGCAGCCGAGTGTGACGTATAGCTACAAGCCACAAGAAGACATCTTTGTTATTGCAGATGCTTTGGAGGAGCTGGCCAGCCAGCCGAAACCTCACTATTCAACCACAATCCACTGGGCACTACCGGGAACTATAAACACTGGCAGCAGAACGATGTTCCTCTTTCCTTCTGCTCTCCGAGGAAGGATATCTTCCTTATCTCCCGAGGGACGTATCAATTTCCGGAACAAATAGCCAACGTCTACTTTTTGAACCAAATTCAAATGGTTACGTTGAGTTAGTTCGATTAACGTAGGTAGGAATGATTATTTAAAAGTATTTAATCACTTTTGATGAAACTTTGTTGAAATACTGTTGTTTTATTTCGGAAACGCTATAACGCTGTCAATAAAAATGGAATGTCAAAACTCGTCTTGAACACGTCATAATAATAAACATCATCGTAAAAGTCGGTTCACAAGAATAACCCTGAAGTAAACATCATTTCAAATTTGGTTAAAACCTGTTTCAAGATCTCCAGACGACGATCCTTTATGCAATAGATCATTCACTAAATATTATTATACACTGGTATATTTTAAATATAATCCAACGAAAGCGGGTGTAAATATGGTAGACGATAATGTAATATACTCGTGTCGTGTCTGGTGGGACACATGTTTCGAGGAATGTGGACAGCGTTCACAGTTTACACAGATGCATATGTGGAGACTGTAGAGTGGAGATATGGAGTTGGGAGAACGGGCTAAGTCAACAACTCTGATTTAAACATTGTAACGAGTCCGAGTGCGACCCAGATAGTTGTAAATGGATTATTCCAGTTTCTGCTCGAATGTGGCAATCGTGAATCTTGGCACATGCACTTATCACTTCAGAATTGAGAATACACTGATACCGCTATGAAATAGCGCCGGATCGGTGACTTTCCACCAACGCCACGGTAGACTTGCTCGTCGCTCGCAGCGGAGACTGTCTGCAGAAATATATTATTGTGGTTACGAACTCGGGACAGATGATTGACGTGTCGTGTCTCCTATTGTTGTTTACAAGTGATAATGACACGTTTAGCGCGTCTAGCGTTGCGGTGCACAGCACAGCTCGGGTCGGCGACGTTCGATGCCCTTCAATCTCTGGATGTACAAACTGTTTGACAGCGCTCCTGTGCCCGCATGAATTACCAAACAAGCTGGCTGCTGGCTCACTGATATCTTCGCGATAAACAAGTTATCACCGTTACCTATTTACACACGCGGCGACAATCACAGAGTACAACGATGCCACAATTGCATTACATTATTTGCCATTAGAACATCATAATTCATTTGCACGGAAACATTTGATGAAGAAGTATCGATTAATTTTGGGGCAATTCGAAACGAACTGATTTTCAATAGTAAATATTGTTTAGTGTTGGGGCAGAGCGGATTGATTGCAGCGATCTGATCGCGCGGCACTGACTGGGTACCGTGACTATGTTAAGTTGAGAATAACGACTGACCCGGGCCGCTCGCTCGCCGCTACTGCGAGTGCGACTACTGGCTGACTGAGTCTGCTCGGCGCTCGCTGCTCTGTGCTAGCGGCTGGCTGGCGGTCCGACCCACACCAAAGCCGAGTAGTGCAGAGCTACTTACTACTTACTAGCACATTGCGCGATATGATAGTGTGATGATTAGCTTTCGAGGCTCTTTTTCTTCCCTAATTATTTGCTGACTAATGCGGATTAACACATTTTTTTATTTTATTTGGAAAACCAACAGTTACAATACTTTTCAATGCAAAATAATTCCCCTCAGGGCCTTCGTCATCTTAGGGGATGCTATGTGGAAGGCAATTTTGACGAAAGGGATGAAAGGAAGTTATGGGTAGGATTCTGGGGGTTAGTGTGTCCAGGAGTACGTATGGATCCAACCCTCCAACTGCGTTGCAAGGGGGTAGGTCGAGAGACTCCAGCTGGGGAGGTCAAAAGGCTTCCCTCAACCAGTCTCCACGCAGAAGGTGAGCAGACGCAACCGACGCCAAGACCTAGACAAACCCCCTAAGTCACCAAACGTAGCTGAACACTTGGGGTGGCCTATGGCAGAGGTATTGGTTATCCAATAAATGGTTCTCGGGTCGGCGGTACGCCTCACGACTATAACATCATTTAAAAAAGGGTAAAAAAAAGTCATTGATTAGGTTGAAATTTACAGTTTTTTTTTTATTTTTTTTTTATAGAGAATACCTCACAAGAGTCCCAACTGCTCCCGTCTGGAGCCAGTGAGACTATGGCATCCCCAATTGGGGTATGTTGTGAGGCTGAAGGAAAGTGGGGAAGGGAAGGAGATGGGGAAGAGGAAGGTAGGAAAGTACCTGGCTATTCAGATCTAGTCACTAAACACGGCTAAAGCCATTATTAAGCAACGTCTCAATTCTGAATGGTGGTCTTACACCAGGGCGATACTGACAGTATCTTCCACTCTGGAACGTGCCGCAAATGTAGTATATATTATTTTTATGAATTAATTGTGAAATTACACAAATTAATCAAATAAAATTTATTTGCGCACGCCGGGCTCGAACCCGCAACCTTCGCAAGGTGGATTGGATAAAACATCAATCTCATGTATCATAACATTTTCGTTATACAGATAACACATGCGAGAGAGAGGGTTGAAAACGTAACATTTTGGAAAAATAAAATAAACAATCGGCTGATATCTTGGCTTCGTTGTCGCTAGATATCTCTTGAACTGAATAAAAAATTGTAGTATTAAAAACTAAGCCCACTAACGCAAATCAAGAATGATTCAACGTGAATAAATTAAGATGAACGGAATTTTGTACTAATAAACACGTGTCATCAAACAATCAAAATCATAAATTTGATCGTTAGTCAAGAATGTAGAAGTTCGGAGAATGTAAACGTATCGCAAGAATGGGACACAATAGCATAATGCACAACTTCTTATGTACTTTTAGTAATATAATTGTTTTTAAATATTATTAATTTTCTTAACCGACCAAATTCGGCATCAAAAATATATATGTATATATATACACACAAAACATTATCACGCTGACATTTGATACATGAGTCTACCTAATTGTTTTTAATCATTGTGGTTTGCATAGTGATATGACTATTGCGAAACATTTTACTATTTGAATGACGTTTCCAAAACAGATTCCAAAATAAAATCGTTTACAAGAATAACCGAAAAAACTAAACACGCAACTTTGTAGAGAACTCTAAAACTACCTAATTTATATTTTGTATTCACACAATTTATCGTCCACCACAATTTCCCTAATATAGTGGGAATTTGATAGGCCACCGTCGAAAATGTATTTTAAGAGGAAACCGGTCGTCGAAAAAATTGAATAATAGGTATTTTACCAAACTATTGCTGTCACTGTCGCTTTTATCACCTTGAATACTGAGCGAAAGGGACAACTGCACCTCAGGCTGACAATATCGAAATAAAATCGTCAATATCTCCAAAACAGGACCGATGTTTGAGGTTTTTTTACTAACTCTAAAGAAAATATTCTATGGCTGCATGTTTTGTTTTTTTAAACACGTTGTCTATATTTTTTAAACTTGTCGAAATTCCGAATCATTTCGAAATGAATATCTCGATTATGTCCATCACTAGTTTGTACACAACCCAAAACAATAAAAAAAAAAACCAACAACACAATCAATCACAACGCACTTTCCATGAAAATTTGTTATATCTGTACACAATTTGTTATCCAATCTTTTTTTTTAAAAGTCATTCTTAAATTAATATTTATGAACTTAGGGGGAAAATGATATGAAAAAAAAACAAAAAACAAGCAGATAGTCAGCAGAAATGTTTTTTTAACTTTTATTCTTCATTTTTTTAACGATTATTTTTCCCTTTAGCCGATTTATTTATTTGTTCATATCAAATACCCTTTTAGGTAATGGTTTATGAATCACCTTACTCTACAAACACGAGTTGTTGTTTCAAAGTAATTTAATGTTATCAATTTAGTCATAATAATTCCTACTTCGTGTGTATTGTTTACCAGCAGCGACAAACACGACATTTCCTAGTGTTTTAAAAAAAAAAAAAGCAAATAAAATATTCGGTCGTCGATCGAAATCTTTAAAATAAATTACTCCAAAACTATACACTTCAAAATACGATGGATTCACAGACGAATGGAAGAAAAGGCCTAGTGGTAAAAAAACAACGTTGTTATTATTTATGGCAATAAGGAACTCCAGTGAAAAATATCATTGCTTTAAAAAAAATATGCATACAGGTCTAAATCATGTAAATCAATCAGCAAAAAGCATCAACAAATGCCGATTCTGAAAAAACAAGCTTTGTAACATAATATACTCGTAATTGTAGGAAAAAGGAATAAAACACCATCACATCTGGACGCCCTATTTGGTTGGCGATTTTGTCTTTGCTTTTCACGATATACTAAATGACAAGATTCTCTGGTTTTGAATAGATATTTTTATGTAGATTTTTTTTCATATAAAATAATATGTACCTTTTTAATTTTGGGGAAATAATATTAATGTTAATAACAGAAACGGGATATATCCATACAATAACCGACATATCCCAAACCGACAACCAACCAACTGTCGATAACGAAATTATGATAATGTATTTTAACCACTCGGGTCACGTAATGACATAATATTTGTAACGAAACATCAATAGCTGTTGGGTCACATTGTGCTATATCTGCCACTAAGTAACACTTCCTAAAAAAACTCGTTCCATCTTTTAGATACTTTTAGTTAGACAACAGAGAAAGAGAGAACACCAAACTTTCTCTTTGCATTTAAATGTTTAATATATTTATATACCTAAATTCAAAAAATTTAAATTGAATGTCAAGCGGGAATATCTTTCTAAATAAATGTTTAGAAATTAAACATTTATTTAGGAAGATATTGCCGCCTGACATTCATTATATTATTATTGTCTGTAAAGGAAAGGTTAAATATTTTATTATTATAGTTGGAGGCATAATAAAAACAAATATATTGCATTAGCACAACCAACCTAGACGAGCAGTGGTAGAAAAATAATGTTGCCTTTTATCAGCTAGGGTAAATAAAAAACAAAAAAGTCCTCGAGTAAGAAGGAAAGGGGAAAGTGTGAGGGTGGGGTAGTAGGAACATTAAGTTGGTGAAAACAGAAAGTGCCTTTCTTTGTGAAGGTGGCGTTTGTGAAGGCAACCTTTATGTCAGAGGGCAGCTTGTTCTTAATGCTGCACTGTGAGGATGATGTAAAGTGGTGGGTGGGGATTTCTAAGGCATTCCTAATGATTTGCGTTTCGGTAGTAATCTCAAACACACAAATTCGTCACATGAACACTATCGACTGAAGAGACTCATAAAATATGCAGAGATTCTGAATTTTTTGACACGAAGCAGATTTCTTTGTGAAATTTATTTATTCATCGGTGTAACTTACAATAACTGGGGAGCCATTATTGTAAGTTCAATTAAACTTCACAACATCCAGATGGCCTTTACAAAAAGGCTATAACTGCCATACGGAATATTGATAAATAAATATAACAAAAATAGCGATGTCTGTCATCCTTTTATTCTCCCAAGAAGAAACTTTGATAGCAAAATGATATGAAGGAATATTGAACAGCACTCGCCATTCGAGTTATTTGGACAAATTGAACATTGTGACCATTTGGTTATTTAAATTTTCCAAGCAATGGAGTTGAATATGGATTTTTTTCTCATTATTTTATGTGTACCCATGCAACTACTTACTATTATTAAAATATGGGAAGAGTTACAATCTGTGATTCCACTATGCACGTTTCCAACAGATAAGCTTTGCACCTTCAAGTTTTAAATTAAAGAGTTTATTGACACATAACTTCAGAATAAGAAATGTCGGCAGAAGCTCGCTGTTTCGCGTACGTATTTTGTTTGCGAGCATATTATGGAAACGAGTATCGTTGGCCCATTACTGTACACAGGTTCTGTCGCTGAGCCGCATACAAAACGCGTCATTATACCCACAATACGTATTTTCAAGGCAACGGTATTTCGATTTCGTTTTCTCGACATCGATTCCGGGTTAAGAGATCTATACAAACACGTAGTACAAACTCAAATACCTTCAACGTAGTTAAACGCTATTATATACGCGAAATAATAAAATGAAACATAAGTATTGACTAGAATCAATAATGACAGTAATAATTAGGGTTGCCAACTTTTTTGGAGGGAAATAGGGGGGTAAATATGGAATTAACAAAAAAGAAATATTTATTTTAAAAAATGGGTTTAAAAGAATAAATAAATATACAGCCTTCAAATCCAAGATAAATAAATTGTGGAAATTTATTTATTAATTTATTTACACATTTACACGGCATAACATGTGCCAAACATAATTGACATAACACATAAATGTACAAAAATCATATTTCGGGAGTGTTTAGAATAGGGGTCGGGGTAAATTGGGATAAAAATGTGTAAAAAATCAAATCTCGGAGTAAAGTTCGACATACAAAAAAAGAGCACAAAAATTACTTGTTTGACGATACCGATGCGCTTATTACATAACCATTGAATATTTATTTTGTACATTTTAAATATACACGGATTAAAAAAAAATTCAATAATTAACTTCAACTATGGTGCAACTGAGGTGGCTTGGACATGTACTAAGAATGTCTGATGACCGAATTCCGAAGAAAATACTGAGTGCCATTCCAGAGGGTAGACGTCCAGTAGGCCGCCCCAGACACAGTTGGGCGAGGCAAATCCAAAAACTGTGCGAGGAGAGGATGGATCTGCCATGGACGGAGGCCGATCAATCGGCGCAAGACAGGGACGTATGGAGGAGCCTTGTCAATGCAGTGGGTCCCCGACCCGAATAGGACAAGGGGAAGAAGAAGAAGAAGAAGAACTTCAACTATTTTTAAAGTTGAAAGTTAATCTCTGATTTCTGGGATCTATTGTATCGTGAGGTTATGTTCTCTAAAGTAGTGTTAATTTTTTTTTCAATAGAAAGCCGGCTATAGGTAACCCTAAGTTTAGCAAATAGAGTATTTAAAATAAAATGTTGAAACATTGTGTGCAATTTTAACAGAATTCAGTAATTTTCCCGCACTTTCGACTCCAATCAAAAGTAAAAGTTCCCCGACCTCTGCTTTAGAATGATTTCGGGAGACACTGGAAATTAAGATACTTCCGGAATATCCGGTGGTTTGGCAACCCTACTGTAGCCACAGGGAAGTAGAAACGATCAATCAATCTTCATTATAATGGGCATATTACAAAGACAAAATTAACGAGTTGAATAAGTACAACCAGTAAATCATTATTCCACGATGACATGTTTGTAAAATTCTCGATTATTGTTATCAGGGGTCCTATCACGGAAGCAGCTTAGAGAGTTGAATAGTTTTATGTTGCCACCTGCTTATTATGTAGGTGGCTGGACAAGTGGAGCATGTACCTATGTAGTTATAATACAACAAAAACATATCAATAAACATATATATTTACATACAATATGATTTTGTAGTTTGTACAACAGGTGCTCAGATTCAAAACCAGAACGTTGTTTCAGCTCCCGTATGAGTTTTTTAAGAATCATTATTATTTTTTTAAATTTTTATTATGTTGTATAATATACTGCGTCCAATTACTATAAAAATAAACGGTAACACAAACACAGTAATGTATTATTTCAATATAAAATTAAACCAGAATGATGTGAATTAATGTGATGCACCACTAAGCAATGCAAATTCAAGTGATTTTGGTATGAACATTAGATCGCTAAGAAATATTTTAGATACTTTACTGAAAATATTGCGAATAGAACATTTATTTGCCTTTTAAAAAATTGAGTATCTTTGATTCATATTTTTATAAACTAAGAAAAAATTGGAAAAAACTAAAAAAGTATCAGGCCTAAAAAAACTGCTATAAAGTTCAAAATCTCCTATTTACGAAACCCTTTTCGGTTATGGTATTATTATTTAAGTGGAAAATTAAATTCTTTAGAAAATTATCTAATTATCATAGCTTGGCAAAATAAAATTAATTTTTACGATATTTTGTACGATACTTTTCGACGATATTTTTTTAATGAATAAATCAAAACAACCGGCTGTTATTAAACGGGAATTTAAATCTTACCTTCACCTACATTAGAATTATTGGTAAGCGGTCTGATCCCGAATTTTCATCTTACGATACATTTCGCTTGAAACTTTCAAGGATTATGTTAAAGATATCAAGAGAGATGTTATTTAGCAGCATCAATAGCAGAGTAACATTTTTTACATATTTGAAGGCACATATTTGATTTTTACACAAATCTGCAGTTTTATTCCAGGACTGATGATATTTTTAACACTTCACCTTCAAAACAAGAGGAAGGTCATGGATACGAGATTACGAAAATCCCACCCCCCTTTACCAACCTGGCCTTCGAGAGGTTAAATCAGAATTTTGATACTTATTGATGAAATTTCGTACACTCGATGTTCAAAGAGGAAAATACAATTACATCTGATTACGAAAAACTCTGTGCAAAGCCTAGGCAATGCAAGCAACCATGTTATAAAGGAGAGTGCCTGTGGGTGGGTTTTTTTTTTAAAATAAAAATCTACAGTTTTATTCCAAGATCGATGAATTTTTCCATACTTGACCTTCAAAACATGAGGAAAATCACTGTTTACATGAGTTTGAGATTGATTACTACGGTACCGGGTGAAGATAGGCCCCAGATTCATCGTAAAAGCTTAGTCAATACAGGCGACTACAGGTATAATAATAGATATATCTATGCATTATATATGCATAAACTAATCACATATTCGTGCAGAGTTGACTGGCTTCCTTAAACAAAGATTTGGCGAATAAAAGTGAAAACCAGCAAAACAAATATGACGTTTTAAGAGACGTGAAAGTTATGAGTTATGAGAATATAAAATATAATATAATAGAGACGTGAAAGTTATGAGTTATGAGAATATAAAATATAATATGAAAACTATTCAAGTAAGGTTTAATGATTCACCTTCTTTTTAATTTGATGTGTCAGATTTTCAGATGACGATTGTGCAATTTAAACCTCTCACTTTTAAATAATATTTTTAATAAGAACTGAAAGACGAGCTTAAAAAATCAACCCGTAAAAACAAAGTTTTTTTTATCATAATAATAATTATTGGATGGATAATTTGTAGAGAAATTTGTAGCTTTTGTGAAAAATCACTTTAAGGGCGCTGAAATAATACAACTGTTTTCAATTTTCGATCTAGTTACGACATCTTTTGGGCCGGCCAGTAGCCAATTTCAAATATTTTTTGTTGGTTTTGACTGAGGATTAAACCTTACTCAGGGATTGGCTCTTAACTGATGTGAACTTTTAAAATGTCATTTGTAATTAAAAAATTATTACGGATTCAACCTTCTACCTCAAGAGAAAGACTAAAATGAATGAGCACCGCTAAGATCCAGTCAAAATCCCAATTGGATTATACCGACATTCATTTCGTATAGTATGGTGTGGTGTAATATTTTTTACTATAATGTCATCAAATTTGAGAAAAATGTGCGTGTGTGTACGTGAGTTCCAGGAGAGGAGATTTCAAAATGTCATACTAATGACCGGTATATTAACCGGACCGTTATGTCTAGCAGTATTATTTTATAACATATTTAATATGTAAAGCACAGACATAATGTGAATAATATTTAATTTAAGGTGAGCATTCGAATATTGTATTCCTCATTATATCAAAACTTAGTATTTGGAGATGTCTGACTAATCAACTGGATGATTGACAGCATTTATGCGTGATAGAATGCATAGTCAACGACAACGAGTCTATCTGCCGAGTTTCAGTTCGATCGGATGCCGGGATGTGGGTTAATTTCCACTTCCAAGATTGCGTTCATTCATTCATGAAAAAAAAAAAAATTCAAATAGATTCCGATTTATTTAAAAATAAATAAATCGGAAAAATATATTTTAAAGTCAAAATAATTTTTAATTCAAAAATTGCTCGGAAAGCTAATCTAAATAATTTAAGAAATTTCATATCCGTCCACAGTTCGGAAGTGAAGAATAATTGACAGAATTTAAGATTAAAAAAACTTTGCCTCCAAGAAACAATAATAATTACTTCGCCGACTAATAAATAATAAATGCCTCGGGTATCTTCCATACTTCACAGAATAATTTATTTTAACGAAATAAAAGGCCGTCATAAATTTAAACAAGGTACAGTATAATGCTATTAGGAGCACAATGGGAGGATATCTTTTATCTACTGTCTACCAAAAAACGACAGAGTCTGCAGTGAGAGATGTGTCAAGCCATACACCAAAACAAATAAAATTCACATCCTTCATAATTTACATTTCCGTAAATTGATCTGATTGAAGAAAAATTGAGATGTAAAAAAAAAACTCAAAAGTATGACGATTTGTTACTTATGTAATAAATATGGTGGAAATACCCGTTAGTTGCATATTCAGAAACTCTACCTGATATGGGAATTCAGAAAGGAAGTTTCAGGAGCTTTTCGTACGCGGACGGGAGATCTCTCAATCTTTGGTTATTCTTGCAGGCAGATTTGTCTTTATATATGTGACTTAATTTGCACGACTGGCCGTCTATGGTTGTCCAATGAACTACATTATAAATGACAAAGTTTTTTTTGTATTGTGAACACTGCCGTATTTATTATATATATATATACAGGGCGTAATAGGACGTAGGAACCCGAGAGATTTTACCCAGCGATTCCTGACAATACTTGGAGTAGTAATAAATGTATTTGTCATTTTGCTGTCCGATAATATTTTTTTTCTATTAAAGACAAAATTTTTTTTCGATCACACGTCGCTACTGATCCCATCGCTATCGGAAATACCCCGCCGCGATGGGTTTGAGCGATTCACGCGCTGTTTCGTGCATGTGGCATGCTTCTAGAATGAGACACAACGCATATCAAGGAGACGATAGAATATGAACACGCTCTCTAGTAACTAACTCAGTTGCGACGCGTGGTGGAAAAATATTTTAAATGTTTTTATTAGAAAAAAAATGTCATCGGACAGCAAAATGAAAAATAATTTATTACTCCAAATATGCTCAGGAATCGATGGGTAAAATCTCTCGGGTATGGCCTGTTACAACCTGTATATATATATATATTTTTTTTTTTAACTTTTTTTTTCACTTTGTTTTGTATTATTATTATTCTTTTACTATGTATATATTTTATCTCACAATATTTTTTTATATTTATTTGATATATTATATGTATTATATGGAGCTCGTGGGATTGCACCACCCTCCCCGAGATCTGGAATAAACAAGAAAAAAATAAAAAAATATACACCCTTAGAAAAGTCAAAATGTTCTGTTTTATAAAATTTTATTTTTATCTCTGTTTAGATTTCGCTAATGTCTCTTTTCGGCGGGACCGCTTGTGCATCAATCATAATTTGTTTTTGCTCTCCTTTAACATTTACCTTTTTTGACTTTGCATCCATTATGCATCCATTTGACCATTTTAATAAATGCATCAAAACCCTTTACAAACACACGAATACGGATGTAGCCGTAAAGTAGCCGAAGAGAGAGGTCATAATATACGTGATGTCATCATTCTAGTATATTCTGTCTTTTTCGTTTTCATACAAGGTGCGTGAGAAGGAAAAGGACGATCGTCGACGTCGTACGTACGACCACTTTCTGGGACTACTATATGATGGCATGCACTGATTTCAGAGATTGATAGCTGAACGTGACTAATGCAAAATGTATTCTGCCAACTAGTTTCGAAGACGTCAAACAAACGTGAAAGAATATTAATAAAAAACAACATTTTGGGTTCAGCGATAAGAAAATATTAAATAAAACAAATAAGGGTAAACGAAACAAAATAATGCATGCACCCAATTTTGATTTTCATCAATTAAAAATAATTTTATTGTCCGTCCCTTATCTTTCAATACATAAGCAAAGCGCAGCAACCTTGATAGATGAATTCCATGAAAGTGTTACTAACGTGAATGGATATACTAACAAGATACGACATATAAGGTGTACATTTCAGACCTTTGCAAGGAACTGTGTTGTAATTTGTTTTTTTGAAAAAGATTTATTTTCGGTGACAAGTTTCAAATCATCGCTTAAAAATAGTTATACATTATTTCTTAATTTGAATTATAAAGCTAGCTCTTTTTAAATACTCGTATATACATATCTACGTATGTGAATTTTGATTTTGTTTTCTTGAATGAAGGAATGAATGAAATGGAATCTTGGAGGTGGAAATTAACCCACTTCACGACATTCGATCGAGCTGAAGCTCGGGAGATAGACCTGTTATCAATGGCAATGCATTCTACCAACTTTTGGTAGCAATCACGCGGACACATAGGAATTTTCTATAAAATTGGATGAAATTAGAGCGGTTAATACACTAAAAAAATGTAGATCCTATCTAATTCTGATATCTCTCAATTGTTAGCGGTATTGATGCTAGTCCCTAGGAAGGAAGGTTCAATCAATTCTCAGACCAACATTTTTTCTGTCTTTCTTTGAAATTGGTTGCTAGCCGGCCCAAGCGATGGCGCAAATAGGTCGAACGTTGAAATTAGATGTACTATAGATGTGTATAGATGTATATAGATGTGTAAATAGATGTAAAAAAAAGTTAACTCTAGGTTGATTTTTTTCTATACCCAAAGCATATTTTATTTGGTGGCGAGTATCTTTAACTACTAATAGAAGCCAGTAGCTGTAGGGTAGGGAGTATGTACAGCATTCTAAATAAAGTGCGAAATTTACTGCGAAACTTTATAAGGAGGCCAATACTTACAGCGCGTCTCTAATGGGAAACTTCTAGCTTGCTTTACATCGCTTCATTAGAAACACTTGTTCGATGAAACGATAAACGGATAATCGGAAACTTTGATACAAGATTATGAAATGCCAAGTTCACAACCATCGACAGGTAAAATATGCCAAAAATATAATAAAAACAGAAAAATAGATGTAATTATAGATTCCCAGGCAGGGGAATAGCTAAGAAATATAAAATGGGATATTTACGATTGATGAAAATGATCAATCAATAGTCAATTATTTATTTAGCCGCTTCAAGCTGCATCTATCCCCGAATTAATAACTAATGTAAAACTAGGGATATCTAAATAAATATATCGAAAGCGGAGATATAAAGTGATGAAAAGGACAATAATTCCAAAATGAGTTAAATATGTAAATTTTTTTTGCGTTCTTTTCGATCTGCGTCATCTAAATATTTCTAAATAAAACAGAAAATAAGTGCGTATTTTACGACGTGCATTGCAAAAGGATTTTTCTTTCTGAAAAATTAAAGATACATTTAAATAATGTCATTAAAGAAAATTACAAAAAAAATACATTTTGCCCTTTTCAGCATTTCAAATTTGTGTGATCGATATGTATTGATTAAATGAATCAGATATAATTAATATAACTAAAGGTATTTCTTAATCAATTAATTATAGGTTTAGGACTTCTTAAATACGGGTACGCGTGTTCATTCAAACTTTGTATTCGCATGAGAGTAATAAAAAGTGTATTGCTTTGTAATTATTTAAGCCCTATTGAAGTAGTTTGGGTATTCTTTTGAAGTAATGTCAAATGAAAGACCAGCCTAACGTTTTAACTGGTGAGTAAACGCGGGCGGCGCTTTGTTCATACAAACGTATTCGCCGAAAAAAAATCAAAACATACAGAGACACAACAAATACCTGTCGTTAAAAATTGTTGGCGCCCGCGATTCCTCTCAATATTCCGAAATAATATTTTGGTACTGCACATCCAATAGTTATCATAATAATTATTATTCTGTTGCACTTGGATAAATAAAGTCGTGGCCCAGGGCTGTGAATCCGACTACCGCAGAATGGACTATACATGAGCGAAATTAAACTATAAATGTTAAGCATAATACAAAGAAGACGTTGTAAAAGTTAACAAGTTCCGTGTCGCTTTAATCCTTCTGGGCAATGATATGGAAAGCAATAGATTGGCTTTTGCGGAACTAAAAATAAATATGTTTTGTTCTAGTGAGTAGATGATGATTAAAATTTTAGACAGAAAAAAAGAAACATTCTAAAAAAAGATTATATAACTAGTAGGCCTGTGAATAGTAGACCACGCGTTCGAAAAAATGTTTCCAACTTTTTCTTGCTTAAGAAAAAAAAACTAAAAATTCTTCTGAAATCATGAAGGCTAGATCGTTGGGTTAGGTCAGAGCACATCTAAAGTACTCTATAACAATGAATTCGTGCTTCCTAAGACCGGAGTCTGGTTAATGCTCCAGGTAGAGTTAATTCTAAAACCACGAAGGTGCTTCGAGCAGAGAAAGAAGGAAGTATGGCAAAGGGGATTATCTTCAATTCCTAGCAGTCACAGATTACAAATAATAAGGTACGCTTCATGGAATAGGGCCGCTCTACTCCTGTATCTTCTTAGATGTACGAACGAGAAAAACTCACGGAAAAGGGAATTCTAATTTTACTTTGCAAAACACTGTGATACAAACTCGTTTTATGAAACATCGTAAAATCTTTAGGACCCATTTTAATCCACGGAAATTAAACTAATTATTGCCATAAAAAATTAACTCTTCAACTTGTTCAGAATTTTTAATAAGTGAATTCGTGGTATAATTGGTATGTAAAAACATTTTTAGTAAGTTAATACATTACTTCTTCAAAATCTTCTTCTCAAAATAACTTTGTGGCGTCATTTTTAATTCAATGAAATAAACAACCTTGTATACACCACTTTTATAAACACAATTATCGACATGTTTCGAAACCGAAGGTTTCTTCGTCAGGATAATAAATAAATAATTATGATAATAAATAAATAAATAATTGATAAATATATTATAAATAATTTTTCAAGCATGTTTTTATTATCCCGACGAATTTCACAACATGTCGATAATTGTGATTATATAAATGGTGCACACAAAGTTATTTGTTTCATTTAATTTAATTAGGAGGCTATTTTTTTTTAATAGAGAAACCTCACAAGAGTCCCAACTGCTCCCTTCTGGAGCCAGTGAGAGTATGGCATCCCCAATTGGAGTATGTTGTGAGGCTGAAGGTAAGTGGGGAAGGGAAGGAGATGGGGAAGAGGAAGGTATAACCAGAGAATACCGGAAATTTGTCCTTTTTAAATCAAATTCTTGACATATTGACTCTTTTTGACAAAAAACATAAATTGATTTCAAAAGATTATTATTCTATCTGGTTAAGGTATTTAAATTTTGAAAAACCAAGTTTATTTTTAATACAGTAAGGTTATAATACCGTTGGTCCATGGCAGACTTGTAAAATTTTCAAAGGAAATATTGTATTGTACTACCTACACACATTTAAAATCGTAATAAATCAATACATAATGTAGTAAAGACACTTTTGAGAATTTTAATTTTAGAATAATTAAAATCATTAAAAAATAAATCCGAGAACGTGTTTCGTGACGAAAATACCTCAGTTTATCTATATATTTAAGGTCTTACATACTCAAATATGTCAAAAAAATTTACACACTTATTTTGCATAGACATTATTGAAAAATCATAAATACTTATGATCAAAAAATACTTACAAGAAGTACATGATATTAAAAAATGTGTCATAACGCGTTTGTTAAACTTTTGGTTACGGAGAATAATTAATCTTTTTCATCGGAACCTCCCTGTACAGTTGCAAGGGCACGATCGCAAGTTGAAATTTGTATTCTCGACCGCTGGTTAATGGGCCTTAATACATTATTTAGGCAGATATAGATACGTTTTGCTTGCTTATACATTGAGCATATTATAGAAAACGTATATTGCAAGATGGTGAAATCCTATGGACTTACGTTGCGTACCGTACATAGGATTGGACATGTAGTTTTAACATCCTTCAACATGTATCGTAAGTATACACAGTTATATATAGTTTTTAGGTGTCTCAAAAGATGTCAGATCTATCGTCGTTCATGTCTAATGCACGAAAGGTTACGGAAATAGCCGATGGCATGTGATAGACCGCTGGGATCCAACAGTGTTTGGGCGCCCTGCTTCAGAATAATTTAGAGCCGGCACGGACGTCTGGTCCAGTTAAAAATTCATTGTAAACCTTAAGATACTGTAAATAAAGCAACTTGTAATCTCGACGAACCTCAATCTTATTTGGATTTTGCCCAAAACATTTCAAGTAATCTCAATCACTGGGATTAAAGTACATCACAGGTACACACTATTTTTTTAATCTCTTACGTTATTTGCAACATGATATACATATAACATATCGACATGCATATGGTTATTGTGTTGTGCACTAAGGCTGAGTTGAGGAGGTATGCGGTAACCCGTGCTGCCATGAATACTAATCGACCTGGATCGACAATGGCTGCATTGCAAGTAATCTATTCTTCAGAGAGCAGCAGTTGACTAACTGAACGTGTCGAACGATCGAAAGTCGACTAAAAGGTGAAAGTACGGTAGAAATGTAAAGTGCGTTCATAAAAAACACACTCCGAAATGACACTTTCAATTTCAAGGTCGAGTGGATTGAAAAAAAAACTTTCAATCCTTATTCCAACTCTGCAGATTTATGAGTGGAAAATCTTAATCCAACTCTACAGATTTAAGAGTGGACACAGAGTAAAAACGAAAAACAAAGTGGAATGAGTGATCAATTAAAAAAAAAAACACTATTGGACCCATTGGACTGGTGTGGTGTATATACCTAGTTACCAGAATGCCGTTAATTTCGAAAGAGAAAAGAACACCGCTTTCAAGAGTAGATATGTGTTAAATATGATCTTATCTAGATTTGAAGCCTACGTGTAGGTAATGTTGCCATCTTGGAATCTAAATTCTGCTAAATTCTACCGGAAAATCCGTCAGAATTCTATCACATACCCGTTGTTGACCAAATTTTCGTGTGCTGGGAGTGGCTAGGACTAGGCCAGTGGTCCCCAATTTTTTTAAGATAAGGGCCGGAATGATGTTTTTGAAAACCTGGGACCGGATGAAAAATTAAGTCTTATTCCAATTAGAATATTTATTTTATGTGCTTATTTTAAAATACAAAAATATTTATTATAATGTAGGAATATCTACATTATAATAAATATTACACAACTAATTAAAAAAAATAATAAAGTAATAATAAAGGCCTTACAATTAATTTATTTATTTCTTAGTCTAGTTTTACATACCTAGTGTAAGGATGTTATTTTATCTATTGAGTTTAAAATAAAATAATTAAGAGAAATACTCACGTTTAATCTGTATGTACAGTACACACACATATTAAACCATTTAAGTATTAAAAGGGAAGAAAGTAATAATAAAGGTATTACAAGAATTGAATTTATTTCATTCTCCGGAAACACCGAAAACTCCGGTTATCTCAAATACCCAACTTTTTTACTTTGCGTTCACCACCTAATCAAATTCCGATTGATGAAATATAACTGCCGTAAATTTATAACCAAGTAATAAAGTTAATAAATCCTACATGAATTATTTATAAGTAGAATTCGGTAATTTTTGAGGGCCGGATGAAAATCTGTGGCGGGCCGTATGTTGGTGAACAACTAGGCTATTTCCGCCGATAAAATGCACTCTGTTCTTTTTAGATTCCGCCATCAGATCCGGCATCCTTTATATCACGTTATACACTGTTTCAAGGGCATTCCAATCCGCCAGATATGACGGGAAATCCGTCAAGATGTCAACACTGTCTAAACTGCCATGAGTGCATTGGATTGCCTTCGAAGCAGCTGGGCGTAATGCTGCGCCTAAACCGGAGAAAAGTGGTTCGGCTCGCGCATTTTTTCTCATGTTTATACACAACCAGATTGCCATCGAAGCGGCTATGAGTAAACGCGAGAATTCGAATCAGATGATAACGTTTAATGACAATAACAATAAAACGCTAATTATAAATCAATTAAAACATGCCATGAGCCGATTCACGATAACTAATGAGGCAACACATCGTACATTGTTCTGCAGTACAAAGTATTCAAATCAATTAAACAATCAAACAACCAGGATCATATTTCAATCGGATGGAGTCAAATGAAAAACATTATTGAATATATAAATACTAATTTTGTTTATTGTATACGACGGACATCCTTCAAAGAGGTCAGCTGTCAAACAAATCAAGTACCAATTATTATTATTGGAATAACTTCGGTAGGCATTCCAAAGTCAAGCTCGACATTAGTGACGGTTGGAGATTTTTATATTAGAGGGCAAATATTGGCCAATCAAAACTGATTATTCTCAATCATTTATGTACTGGGAGGTGAAAGATATTATGAGGAAAATTCCTGTCCGAAGGTAAATCGAACTCTTTTTGATATGTATGAATACCCAAAACTCCTGTCTAAATGTCAATCGAATTATTTTTGTTATATACGAATACTGAAAACTCTTGTCCGAAGGTAAATCGAACTCTTTTTGATATGTATGAATACCCAAAACTCGTGTCCGAAGGTCAATCGAACTCTTTTTGAAATGTACGAATACCTACTTGCTTCTTTTTTTGTGTATTTATTTATGCACGAATACTGAAAACTCTTGTCCGAAGGTAAATCGAACTCTTTTTGATATGTATGAATACCCAAAACTCCTGTCTAAATGTCAATCGAATTATTTTTGTTATATACGAATACTGAAAACTCTTGTCCGAAGGTAAATCGAACTCTTTTTGATATGTATGAATACCCAAAACTCGTGTCCGAAGGTCAATCGAACTCTTTTTGAAATGTACGAATACCTACTTGCTTCTTTTTTTGTGTATTTATTTATGCACGAATACTGAAAACTCTTGTCCGAAGGTAAATCGAACTCTTTTTGATATGTATGAATACCCAAAACTCGTGTCCGAAGGTCAATCGAACTCTTTTTGAAATGTACGAATACCTACTTGCTTCTTTTTTTTTTAATACTTAAATTTTTTTGTAATAATAAAAGAAATGATGGAAAAAAGTGATTAAAAAAAGTGAAGCTTTTATCTCAGAACAACGAGTACTTAACACAAACAAATATTTCAACCACCCGAGTATTTTTTTATAATTATTTCAAAGTTATTATATATATTATATATAAGTATATATTTATATATATTAAGTTATAAATTGAACCAACAATTTGTATTAAACCACAAAAAATATTTTATTTAACTTAACCAGTTTCGCTTGGACAAGCTTCATGAAGACAATTATCAACTAAAACTTGGTCCAAGCACAATCGGTTCATGTTGATACAACAAATTTCGTGGTTTGATACAAATTATTTGTTCGATTTAATAGCCTAACCACAAAGTGATTTCTTCTCACGAAAATATTATATCATAGTTTATTTACGTGGGGCAAGTCGATAGTTGATAGGATTTATTTATTGTTAGTTTAATTAGTAGATTCCTTATTTTAATTTATTATACATATTTAAAACTATTACTATTTAATTTATAAAAACAATTTATTTATAAAAAAGTTCTGCTTTGCAATAATTATTATGCGTGACAGCTGTCGAGCTGTCTCTCCTTCTGATTGCTTACACAAAAAATATTTGCGTATTTGTACATTAGTGATATTTAATGGATTTCAAAAAATCTTAGTAGAAAACAACGATTTTCGGTAAAAGTAATGAGTAAGATTAAGAAAGGGACCCTCAGATTGTTTGGGTATGTAGAGCGAATGAACGAAAAAAGGAATGTAAGGATAATATATGACGCAAATGTGAATGGTAAAAGTTGAGGACGCCCGAGGAAGACATGGCACGATCAAGTGCATCAAATACTTGAGTCGGGCCATGTCAAGAGTCAGAATACGAGAAGAGTATGTAGACGATGTATGGACGTGAATAAGGCAAAGAGTGTGTGCCAAGACCGAATTGTTTGGCGGTCCGTTCCATCTGCCAACCCCTGCGGAGAAACGGCGTGATGGTTAGTTAGTTAATAAAAATAAACGTTTTTTTTAAAATGAATACCGCACAAGAGTCGTAAGCAGTGGCGGCTCGTGACTTTTGGTGAGCTAGAGTGCTAATATTAACAAAAATGGCATTATTGATGTCGTTGTAGCCGAACAATATATATTTTTTTCGATTTTTTTTGTATGAAGATTTTCAGGAAATTCCGGTTTTGTATGGTAGGAGTATGTTGTGAGGCTGAAGGTAGTGAATTAATCAAATTAAATTTAATTGCGCACGCCGGGTTCGAACCCGTGACCTTCGGATTGATAGTTGAGAGCCTTACCCCTCGACCACGCCGACCGTCAAAATATGTAATTAAATAAAAATAAACTTTATTTCCAAGTCGCCCCTGTTCACAACTTTACATGTAGGTATGCCTTTAAAAATATATGTATACAAAAATAAACATTCACACGATATCTATCCACCTTCCCAGCCAAACAAAAATAATAATTACAAAGTTGCATTTTTAAGTGGCCCATGTTGCAACGTTAAAAGAACAAACACGAAAAATATGCTCATATTATTAAAATTTGCATTTTTTGTTGCTAGCTCCAGGCTCCACAGAACAGTTTCAACCATCGCGATGGCGAACCGTTTCAGCACGGTTGGCGAACCAACATTAGATTTGCTGAGCGGAATATCAATCTTAATCATTTGATAATAAGTAAACGAAAGTATCGGCGGTAGGGTGTCTGATGTAATCATGCTAATTACTGGACATGTGTTTAATGGTAGTGTATGTGAAACTACGTACTCATATAAATAGGCAAACATGTGAACGAATCTAGAGTTTGAATGTTTTAAGGTGATGACGCCACGTCGTTTAAAATTCGTTATCAGGCGGCTTACAATAACACTCCGGGTGTAGAGTGTAGATAGCGATAATGTTAAATTCCCATATAACACTAGCCGACCGTTTTGAATCATTCACAAAAAAAAATCGCTAAAAGGCGTATTTTATTTTATTTTGCGAAGCAAATATTTAAATATTTTACGATAATTTTTTAAAGAATTTAATTTTCCACATTATAGAATAAAACCATAACCAAAAAATGGACGTAAGCAAAAATTTTTGAAAGTTATGGTGGCATGATCCATTATTTTTTTGAGTAAATTTTGATTAAACTTTCAAACCAAAATCACATGATTTTAGTTTGCTTACTGCGGGGCCTCTTTAAAACAAATTTGGATTTGAAGCCAAAATACCCAACCAAAGCGCAAAGAAAAAAAACAATTAAGGAAAAAACAAATGAATTATAATTTTCGAAACACAAATACATTAGTAAATAGCTGTATAAATTTGAATTTGGAATTCCTAACCAAAGAGAAGATATTTGAAATCAAAGTTGCCAGTACGGCAAAACGCCAATTTCATATGTAAGGACCTAATATATAACCTGCAAGGTGCCATGGTAGAGTAATTTTGCTAATAAATGCATTTTTAATACTAAAATATTTTTAGATTATTTAGAGAAAACCGTAGATTAAATTACCTACTAATAACTGATTGAACACTAACGTAATTGCCATATTTTACATTTAAAAAAATGGTTAAGTAATTATCACTACCACAGTAATTTAACTAGTTTTACGAATCCGTAAGTATTTGTTTTTATCGTGCTCCCATAAAAGCTGTGCTCACATGATGCATAGAAAAGGCCTTAAAGAGTCGGCGATGTGTAATTGCGGCGAGGTGCAGACAACAGAATACGTGGTAAACGAATGCCCGCTCCATTCATCCCCCGGTGGGATTGATGAGGTCTACAGCGTGACGCCTGAGCCCTAGACTGGCTGGCAGACATAGAAGTCCCCCTCTGACCCGCCCCCAACCGTATGAAAGAAGAAGAAGAATCGACTTCTGTTAACTTTTTATGATTAAAAACTCCTGCTGATTGTTAACTACATTTAGGAATTTTTGTGGGTTAAGTGATCAATTTGGAGGTGTCACAGACTGACTGTTTTTGAACAGGTGAGACACTTCAGCAATCACATAAAAATATGGCATACGCGAGGAAACCGAACAATACGGCACATAGCGTTATGTTCAGTCGGAACCAACAACAGTGCAAAACTATTGTTGTAAAAAAAAACGTATGATGTATTGTGTTGAATATTAATTTAACTTCAATGTGCATTGTTGTCGATGGTAGTTTCATTGGGTTATTTGGTCGGTATTGTCTTCACTAAGTATTATTACAACGAGTTAAAATTAATTTGAAATACAAAATAACAAAGGTTTGCATAACTTGAGCCAACAAGACTTAGATATTATTGTACTATTTACTTGTTCAGTTAATTCATATTACAAACTCAGATCGTTAATAGTTTTTATTAAAGCATAACACTCATTGTGAGGTACCCTCACTTTTGTTCAAATGAGGGTACACACCATTAAATTAGGGTGCAATGGATAAAACATGACGTACGAATATATTGAATATCGTCACCTTTTAGTAAAATGTTCTAAGTACATTTCTTCACAAAGTGACATTTTAATGCGACCTTTGAACACGTTTTAAGGTAGAAACATAGATATTAGAGTAGTTTCCAATGCCATTTCCATCATGAATTGTAGATCTTACAAATAAACATTTAACCGTCATGAAATAAGAAGATGGTTGGTTCATGATTTGAGATTTTCACGGTAATCGATTATCTGCCCTGATGATGGTCATTGTAATGCTGTTCGAAACGTTGGCAAGAGATGGAGCTAGTGCAAAACGGCATAATGCCCCAAAAATAATAACGATAAGACAGTTTGTTTTATATTTTAAAACCATAAACCCAGGGAAGCTGCATAGAGATAGTTTTTTTTAATTAATTTTTTTATTATTTTGTTTTATAGAGATTACCTCACAAGAATCCCAACTGCTCCCATCTAGAGCCAGTGAGACTATGGCATCCCCAATTGGGGTATGTTGTGAGGCTAAAGGTAAGTGGGGAAGGGAAGGAGATGGCGAAGGGGAAGGAGATGGCGAAGAGGAAGGTGGGGAATTACCAGGCTATTCAGATCTAGTCACTAAACAAAAAAAGTCACTAAACTAAAAGCCATTTCAAGCAACGCTTCAATTCTGAATGGTGGTCTTACACCAGGGCGATACTGAGAGTATATTTAACTCTGGAACGTGCCGCATATATAGTAAATATTATTTTATTAATTAACTGTGAAATAACACAAATAAAATTTATTTGCGCACGTCGGGTTCGAACCCGCGACCTTCGGAACGGGAGTCCAAAGCCCTGCACCTGGACTAAACGCCGGCCGTCAAAATCACATAAAATTACAAAATGAAAATAAGATACATTATTGAAATATACACTAAAAATATAGGATGAGGGAAAAGACTTGGAGAGTAGCTTAGAAAGTTAGTGTACCTATATTTAAAATTATAAAATTAAATACGACATATTATTGACATGTCAAAGATATGGAAAGGCGGGTGTTCAATAAATAAGGTATACGATAAAGATAGGATGAGAGTAGAGAGTAGAGAAGTAGAGAGACTAGAGATTGAGCATCGGGATCAGATCTGGAGCACGAATTAATATGCGGCACGTGAAGCCTTTGACAAAGTATCTGCTTTTGTCTCCGTCAAGATCAGAAAGGCTTTCAGGTACGAGCCATTGTTCACGAGAAGAAGAGGACGTGATCATCGTCCCGCTGTCATTATGGATCTCTCTTTCTTTGTACGAAGACTCCGCCTTCCCACTTTTAGGGAGACAAATTACATCATATTGCCGATTTTATCAGAACCATTAAGTAAGATACCATTCGCATTTAAACAAAAAATTTAGAACGAAAATTCAAATCAATTTTAGTGAAATTTTAATTGCATTTATATTATTTATTTCATTTAATTATTCTTAAGACGTCTTCTTACCTTAAAAATGTGAATTATGGAGTTTTGAAAAGTGTTTTTGGAATTTCAAGATCAATGCTATCTTCAGGTGGCAACGTCATTTCCACAATCAAATAATGAAACATGAACTTGAAAATATCTATAAAAATAAGAAAATACATCACAATAATAACATGTGTTTATTTCAAATGTTTCTATTGTTGACAATAAGAAAAAAGTTTAAATATGCTGAGAATTTATATTTTAAAATAAAATTCTTATAATATCCAAAATATATGTTTGTAATGTTTTTCAGTGAATATGAAACGAATATACAGGAATCAAAAGTACGGTCGAATCCTGATAGTAGAAAAGGTGTTTAATAATCATTAATAATAAAATGAGTTATATTACTAAAAAAAACCCCATCAACATATCGTCGTTGGATATTTAATATAAACAATGTGACGATTTTGACGAAAGTGAGTTAATTTACGGTTATTTTTCTTATTTTTTTCTCCATCTTCTACAATTTGAGTCATGTAAAAACATCAAATATTTAAAACGATAGAAAATAAAGCATCAGAGAACAATCAAAATAGTACGCGATAAAAAAAAATCATATCTTCATTTCATAATTCAATTGCCTTGGTATGTCCATAAATTTTAACATAATTTGTGATGCCTAGCTATCAAATTTGAATAAATTTAAATAATTTTTTTTGACATTATTATGGTATTTAAAATTATTACAAAAAACTGTATACAGAATATGAACCATGTGAGAAAAACTGTGCATAGAATATGAAGCATGTGAGGAAAACGCGTTAAAATTCAATTTTCTGGAATAAAATAATTAATGTTTGCCATAAATATATTCTTATAATGAACGAAATATATTTTTCCTACTTTGTCCATAAATAGAATTGTTATTTTCCGTTTCGTTATTTTTTAAACAGTTTTTATCGATTTTCTCAGAATGTATTCAATATCACATGCTTCATATTCTATCTATATGCAACGACGATATAATTATATGTATAGGAGGAGAGTCCAAGTATACACAAGCTATCTTTATAGCAATATAATCACGGAACAATCAAAGCTGCAATTATGTCGCTATATTAACTTATGTATCTATTTTAAATACTAAGATCTTGCTCTAATTACAATTAATGTTACCCTGAACAGCAATAAACATCACTGTCAAACCTTTGCCTATGCTACAATTGTGCAGAATTGGTATAAAATTAATTAAATATTTATTAATTTGTAAGGAATTTTATGTTTTCAGATGCATTTATATCACAATTGCTGAGGATATTCGGTAATCATAAAAATATTTTTAAAAGTAGACGGTAAAAGTGACACATAAAACACCGTTTAAAAACCGACTTGATGTGTGTGGCTTGCAGGATCCACCATCGGGGCAAATTAATACAACGAAACAGACGCCCAACATCTGAAATAATGATGGATGCTGCAAAAGGCTGTTTGAGACAATGGCACAAGAAAAAAGAAACGAAAAGCGTGTATGTTGATCATCTCGAAAAAATCATTACGTCATATCGTTGATTCAACAGCTTATAATTCAACAAGAAGAAGATATACCCTCTTCTAATTACGATCTGTATAACAGTAGCATGGCTGACAACACCGCATTATAACAACACGGTAAATAGTTAACGGTGTAGTATCCTGGCGCATTATAAGTTGGGTGAAGTTCCGTGTCCCGGAGCACCCATCGCTAATAAACATGCAAAAGCTGCACGCAAGATGCGAAGTTCGCCCCCGGTCTGGCTTCCTGCCTCTCATCCTTCCCTGATCAATTATTTACTTCAACGGAGTCGCCGGGGGCGCCGGGAGGTGAGGGTAGTTAATGGGAAAACTTTCCCAGGCGAATTCCCGCACATCCACCCGGTAGGTACCCGCAACTAAACTAGAGCAATATCTCATGCATGCATTAAACATTAAATTTATTCAATTAGGTATATGATACACACATTTCTTCCAAGATGTATTATTATACCGCGTTTTGTGAAGGCGCGTCACAATATGCCTAGGACTCTTAAACTAGTTACGAAAAAATATCATGAGAAGAACAACGTATTGTTTACTTATATTATTCAAACAGATTTTTTAAATAATGACGTTAATGGACCGGTCTTTCAATCCTGGATTATAATAATCATAAATAAAATTTATTCACACGTGTCGACTAAGCTTTGCATTGATGCTTGATGAATTTCGAAAATAAATCAAGGCTGGGTTATACCCGCTTAAAAAGTAGGAGAGATACGATAATATAAATGTTAAGAGTGAGCGCGCTAATGTTAAAAACGATTATATTCCAGCGAAAATATTTAATAAAATACGATTCGTTTAAAATAGAGCAAAAATCTTGTAGGGGTTGTGTTAAGTAGCATTTAATGAAACACTGTGATTTTTTTCATACATATTACTTGTATAATAACAATAATAGAAACAAACGTGTAAATAATAATTTTCGGAGCATACTTTGCGATTTATTTCTATCGAGGGAATTTCATATAATTATCGTTTCGGCGTAGGGAATGTATAGATAAATTAAGAATTATATATCTTAAAGAATAACACATATTTTTTTAAGAGCTTAAAAACTCAAATGTTTAAGGAAAATAATATTAGATTTCAATATTTTTCTCAGATGTTCCGAATTTCCTAGTGGTCTCTAAAAAATTAGCACTAATATAGGAACAGCATTATAAAGGTAATTAAAAAAATTCTTTAAGGTCGATATTAATTGTTGATATTAATTCATCCTCCTCATTAATTGAGCTATATATAATAATTACACACTTTTACTGGCACTTAGCGTCTGATGTAATATTCTCACATGCCCACTCCGGCTTGTCTATCGCATTGAAACAAAAATCGAAAGCGCTGCAAGCGTTTACGTTGAGTGCTCATAAATATTCCGAATGCAGAACGAATTAATTGAATTATTGGCAGGGCAAGGAGGCGAGAGGAAGGGGAACACTGCTCGACTGTTAAATAATAAAGCAGGACCAATTTATTATTTCTATCGGAAAATGTTAGGTAGGTTATTTTTGAATTTGTAGTATGGAAATTTTTAAAATCGATAGGAAATATGGGAGATACAGAAAGTCTAGATAATTTTTAGAAATTATAGGTTTTAGGCAACTTATATTTATATACTTTCACCTAACCCTGAATAAGCAAAATAGAATACAAAGTGGAATTTAATTAACTGACAATATTAATAAAGGAATGTTAGTTTTTTAATGGAAAGCAGCGGGTAGACGAAGAAAAGGGTGTCGTAGAATAGCATATACACGGAAGTAGATGCAATAATGCAATCGTGGTTGTCAACGGCACGATCTTGACCGAGTGAAGCATTGACAGCCTTCGCGGCAAAGCGTTAAGGCTCCGTAGTAAGGGTTAAAAAAATAAGAAGAGAGTTTGAAAGGGAGATAGCAAAAAGGCAGGAGGCTAATAATAAAATTTAAAAAAAAACATAATCATGCGAAAATTGTGAAAATATTTAATAAAACTTTAATCGTTTGAAATATAACAAAAAAAGTTGTATAAATATAAATAAGTGGCAATCGGCCAACGTGGAAAATGCCTATCTCGTACAAGACCCCACTGAGAGACAGCCTGGATTCTCATTGCCTCGCAAACTCTGGTCCGCCATCAATAGGATAAGGTGCTCCCATAGCCGTTGTGCCCAAATGATGCATAGATGGGGCCTTAAAGAGTCGGCGATGTGCGAATGCGGTGCGGTGCAGACCATCGTACATGTGGTCAACGAATGCCCGCTCCATTCATTCCCCGGCGAGATTGATGAGGTCCACAGGGCGACGCCTGAGGCCCTGGACTGGCTCGCAGACCTAGATGTCCCCCTTTGACCCCCCCACCATACGAAAGAAGTTTAAAGAATAAAATGTGTTTATAATAATTTTAGGAGCATAGCTATTTGTTTTCTATCTTTTCGGCTCTACAAATGCATAGACATTATCTTCAAGTATAATAAATATATTTTTTAGGAACTTAAAAGTTTAAAATGTTATAAATCGGTAGAAATTCGGGATTCGAGGGCTTGCCATAGTCCTGAGTTACGGAGTTTTATTTAATATGTAATAGCAATACCCACTTCCCACAAACTCTGACTGTTCAAATAAATACATATTGAAAATTATTTTTGGTTAATACACATAAGTTGGTTTCGATAACAATTCTGTTTCATTTGACAAAACAGCATTCCAGCAACGTAAGGGAAAAAATAATTATTCTGGGCACGGTCCTATCACAACTTTCTGCGGATAAACAATCAATTGTCATGGCGATCACCACTGCAGACATTTATCTATGGAAACTTCACAATAAATAAACAAGCACGTTACGTTTTCCCATTACAGACAGCAAAGTATTTTTATTTTATTTTGCTTCTATGTTTGCATGCAAAGTCTGCACAACTCGGCATTTTCAAAATGCAAACTACACTCATGATTTATGAACAGTATTTTAGTTCGAAAAATGATCATTCATCATCTATTTGCGCATTACTCAATTAATAATTTATTATAGACCATGAAACAATAGAAACTGACGTAAGAAGAGTAGTTATCTGTTCTAAGGCTAATCCTCACAATGTAACAAAGACAGAAGATGCACATGACTCGGCCACAAAAAGATTCGTTCGACATATTTCCAAGAAAGACGGATAGAGAAAATATAAATAAAGGGGAGATGAGTTAAATATCTTTAGGAGCCCACGTTTTTGCCTCCAGGACTCTAGGTGCTTTACGTACTCTCTCGTAAGACATTATGAAATTACATGGCAAATTTACAATATATTGTGTACAAGTCTCTTGGATTACAAACGATAAGGCGAGCTTTAAAAGCATTGCACGTTTCATTGAAGCATCCTATGTCAAAACAGTTGAGGAAATCAGTAGTCCCAATGCGTTGAACTACTAATTAGGCGAACCAAATACATACTGTTACAGTTCTCCCGACCTAGGAAGTATTATGTCGTATCACAAAAAAATTCAAATGGTGAAATTTGTATAAAAAGACACACCTGGATAAAATTGCATTTTTAATAGATAAGGAAGGAAGCGAGAGATAACTAAATAAATAATTTTTTTAAATAAAAAGTGATGAAAACAAAGTTATTTTGTCTTTTAATTAAAATAGATAATTTTAGTATATTTCCAACAATTTCTCACAACAGGGCGAAGACTATCCCAGGGCGAGCAAATTTTCAAAAAATCACTTTTTTTTTTAAAGCTACCGAGCATCCGGCAATAGCGACATCTTTATCGATTATTTTCTGGAACCCAATCATGCACGCCAGGTCATTCCGTTTTTTTGGATCCCCACTTTACCAGCCGATTACTTTTCGAGTTTCGAATATTTTTTTTTTGTTTAATTTTTTATGTTGGGTTAAATTTTAAATAAACAAATCATAAAAAAGGATACTAAAAATATATACATATTTTTTTCTTTCTTTTTACAGAGCTCGAAAAAACGCCCGAAATTTGCGCTTCTAGACTATAGAATACCCCCTTAAGTCAATTTTAAACAAGGTTAATATGAGATTAATTTCAGCTATTTATTGTCTTTTAATATGTTCTTAGGCCAAAAGCTTTTAACCCTTAAGATACCGAAAAAAAAGTATAAATCGCAAATCAGCGGATCGAAAAGTGTTTTGTGAGTTCTCTTTGTGATGAAGATTTACCACTTTTCTGCTTGTACCAGTGGTTTCCAGACAACGTGTATAATTAATTGTCAAGTAAAGTACTTAATTTTTATATTGTTATGCACATTTAGATGTTCTTTGTCTTAAAAAATTAAACAGGTAAACATCCAGCTGGGCGTGAAAAATCAAATATTCTTCAAAAGGTAACACTCGTAGAAAAAAATTCGAAAATATTCTATTACTTTGCTTGGCTAATTGGCAGGTAGGCACTTTGTCAAAGTGTTAAAGAGGATTTGATCAACAGTACCGCATTTTATGCTCTATTGCGTTCGACTAGAGAGTAGGTACATTAGAGAACGTTCTTTTTTAATACTCGAAGAACCAACCAGCAACAGTGCGGATGAATAATTTTCTGAGGTTCACACTAAAGCTAAAGTTGGTTGAACTATTTTAGTACGACATAATACAAATCTTTATGTATTGCATGCTATTGCATTTTGGTAAATTTTTAAAAATACATTGTTTACCTTGTATACTGAACGTCTGTTGGTGACGCTCAAACTATGTAATTTTAATGCATTTTGAAGGGTCCAAACTTTTATAAGAAGTAACTCATCAAAAAAAGCAAAACGCACTGACACGCTATCGGTCGATATCTACATTATAAAAAAAATTGCACTGGTGTTAACATCCAGTTGAGGAAATTCGGATGAAACGCCGCCCGGTTTCCTCTAGGAGAAATGTCTTATAAAAAAAATTATATAATTCGAAAAAACTAAACTTTCGCGTAATTACATATTTTTGGATTGATCAGACTAAATTGTGAAAAAATAGTAACCGCGCATAAGAAAAACCCATTTAATTAGATGGAAGACAATGTAACTAAAGAGAAAGGAGGGATTGAAATGGTGGCCTGTTATTTATGTTATGAAACCAAGAATAATCATCAACACTTAAACGATACTAAAAGGATACCAAACTCTTCCAAATATAATCAGCGAGTTCTAGATCTGACCACTTTGATAATTATCAAGAATTCATTGAATTTTATGGCGTAGGTAAGATAAGATTCAATAAGAAATATATGGTCTATCCAGCCTCCACGCGCCAGCCGCGAAGGTTGAATAGCTATTTCGTCGCCATATAAACCAGTTTCTGTTTGAAATTAGTATATTGTTGCATATTGTGAAGGTAAAACCGGTAATAAGTTTTAACAACGTACTGGGGCACGTGGAAGCAAGAAGGCGTTTGCAGAAATCTGAATATTTTCATCACCATCTTGAAATATCCAATATTATTATATATTTAATAATTGTACCCAGAGCACTAGACAAATAGATTTTTTATAAAAGATTTACGAATTTATTAAGAAGATAGTAAAATAGTGCTGGAGATTCTTTCAGTACCGCCCTGGGTAAAAAGGTCAGAGTTAAAATGTTGCCTACAGTGGAATTTTGTTACGGTTATTGACAAAACCGAACAGCCACCCAAATCTTTTTCCTATACACAGTATCCACAAAATTCACCAATATTGTGGGTTTCCACCAATTTTAATAGGTACTTATAATAAATACACTACAAACCTAAATGCGATATGTGTAAAACTTGGGTTTTGGAAGAAATTGGATGAAGAGAGATGATACTTTTTCGAATGTTTAATAGGACATACTCAAAACATTGTTCAAGTTATAATAATTATAAAAATAATTCACAATTAATTAGCATAGATTAAAATTAATCAATTTCCAAAAAAAAAAGTTCAATTGCTTGCTTCGTCGGGTTCATATAATATTTTTTATATAAGGTCGTTGCATATTTAATTGACGATTTTGACGAAAATGAGTTAAATATACGGTTATTTTTCTTCTTTTTTTCTCCATCTTCTATAATATGAGCCATGTAAAAATATCAAATATTTAAGGCGATAGAAAATAAACCATGTGCGGACAATCAAAATAATACATAATAAAAATAATAAAAAAGTCATATCCTTTGCATACCACTACACAACTCAATTACCTTGGTATGTGCATAATATTAACATAATTTTGTGATGGCTAACTGTCAAATTTGAATAAATTTAAATTAAATATTTTGACAATATTATGGTACTAAAAATTATGACTTAAACTGAATATAGAATATGAACCATGTGAGAAAAACTGTGCTTAGAATATGAAGCATGTGATAATTTTTTTTTTTTTTTTAAGTTAAAAGAAATATATCTACATATTTCGCTTTGTTAACTTAATACATGGATACAAATAATATTAATAATGATGGTTTACTACCTAACACCAAGTAACACATTTTTTTAAGTGAGAACATTTTGGTTTTGCTCATTAATTTTGAGAGCAAACAGTTTTTTTTTTAAATATACTTATTTTATTTTCAGTTGTCAGGCGATTATATATGTTTATACCCTCATAGCCTATGTTTCTTTTGCCACACTCTGTCTTTGTTGAATTTGTGTATAATTTATTACGTTGTCTTGTGTGGTGTTCATGTACTTGTGATGTTTTCATAAATGTAGTATTTGTGTGTATAAAGCCATTTTGAATTTTGTAGATTAATAAGCATATGTTGTATTCGTACAGTTTTCTGATTTTCGTTAAGTTAGTTTCTTTGTATACTCTTTTGGTGGGGGTATCTGGTCGATAGATAAAAAGTTTTTATATAACTTTATTCTGAATTATTTGAATTTCGTTTAAGAGTGTGATATTTGTGTTTCCCCATATTTCTATGAGGTAATTAAGATGGGAATGAATTAAACAAAAGTATAATCCCCTCTTTACTTGTATTGGTAGAAGTTGGGCTATTCTACCAAATACACCAATTAGTGGGATAATTTTTTCTTTTACTTTTTGTATGTGGTGTTTAAAAGACAAGTGTTTATCGATATAAAGTCCCGGGTATTTTTCACTATCTGAAATTTGTAGGTTTATTCCTTCTATTTGCAAAGGTTTATGAGACGGCGTTTTTCTTTTTTGTGAACTTAAGATCATGTAATTAGTTTTTTTAGTGTTAATAGTTAATACATTTTTAATTAGCCAGTCATTTAATTTATTAAGATCCAGTTGAGCTTTTTCAAGTAAGTTTTCTAAGTTTTTGCCAAAGTAAAATATAGCAGTATCATCTGCGTATAAAAAAATTCCCCATTTAAGTTTAATTGACAGATATCGTTAATATATATTTGAAATAATAATTAATAATTAAATAAAAATAATTTTAAAATTAACAAAGGTTAAAAATTAATTTTCTGGCATAAAATAATCAATGTTTGGCATAAATATATTCCTATAATGAACGAAATATATTTTTCCTACTTTTTTATTCATATTCTATATGCAACGACAATATGCTAACCTCAGCAGTTAATATTTAGTCTCCGACTGCATTATATTTTTGAACCCATGAAATTAAAAAAAAATATATATTTGAACCCTTCCCCCGAATAATGTTGTATCCAACAATATTCTTGTCTTGAGAAAAATGGAAAAAACGAAACCGGTTATGTTTCATAACATTTTATATTAAAAATACAATAAGCATACAATTCTTAAGACTTTTAAAGGAAAAGTCGTGAAAAAGGGCTATTAAATTAGAACTTATTGAAAGATTTTTTGCTGAATTCGTTGTAAAATGTTCTATATGAAAATTTCACATACAACATTATTCCACAAAACGTTTTTTTTTAAACTTTGCTGACCCTCAAGAAAGCACCATGCTCCTCTAACATTAATTTAAATATGCCATTGATGCATTTGAGCTTAAAAAGCAAAAAAAACTATACGAATAAATGAGATTTTGTCTCCAGAAACTCGAGTCGAGATCAACATAGAGCATTATTCCACAAAACGGTTTCAATGGCTAATTTTTCTGGACGAATTCTACTTTTAGGCATTCTTCAGTTGAAGTGTATCTACATAGTTGAAGCCCTAATACGTTTGTTTTCTCCATGTCCCCATGGATTAAACCAATCTCAGCGGCGTGATTTCGAAAAACGGCTTTATACAAAATTCTTCCACAAACCGACATTTAAAATGCTGCCACAGGCCTGAAAAAAAATTTCATTACCATCTTAAAAGGGTGACCAGAATGTTCAGGGGAAACTTTTTAAGTGTATGAATATTGAGGACAAACTTTTCATCGGATGTTAATTCCTCAAATGATAATTCATCATGTCTCGAAGCGTCGAAAATATATTTGAACCCTGATAATTGGGGTTTTTAACATTAGGTTAGGTTAGGTTAATGTGAGTTATGATGTGATGATTTATCATGTGAGGAAGTATCGTGTCTGAATAAATTTACTATGGGAATTCAGACGCTGAGATTTCATAGTCCGATTAGACATGGAACCCTTAAGATGGGTAATAATATTCCCAACATTATTCCATCAATAACTCAATTGATAGTTTTGTTGGATACAACATTATTCCAGGCAAGGGCTCATTTACGGAGGTACCCACCTAACCACGACAGGAAGGCAAACCGTGAAAAATAATTAAATAATTCAGTTGCAAAAAGAATGTCAGTCAAGTGAGGTTACATGTTACATCATGAATATATTTTTAATAAATGATTGAATGATAATAAATTTATTAGTTATTAGTGATTCACTCATGGATTACAACACACACATTATTATAATCTCTAGGTAAATATAAGAAGCTCATATAAATACACATTTAATTATTCATTTTATGCAAAATAAATCAAACGCTCATATTTTAAAATACATTTTTTAAGGATTTGAAATATTAGTAGATTTATTATAAAATTACGTTTACAAGCCAATCATTTTAAAGAATCATGTTTGAGTATATTTGTGCACACCGATAGTTTAAAAAAAATGTTTATATGAATACCGCATAAGAGTCCCAAACTGCTTCCGTCTGGAGCCAATGAGACTACGGCATCCCCAATTGGGGTAGGTTGTGAGGCTTTAGGTAGTGGGGAAGGAAGGAGATGGAATAGAGGAAGGTGGGGAAGTACCTGGCTATTCATATCTAGTCACCAAACCCGTTAACAGCCATTTCAAGTAACGTTTCAATTCCGAATTGTGGTCTTACACCAGGGCGATTATCTTCCACTCTGGGACGTGCCACATTATTATATTACTATACCTATATTATTTTTAATTAATAAATTGTAAAATAACACAAACGAATCAAATAAAATTTATTTGCGCACGCCGGGTTCGAACCCGCGACCTTCGGATTGGGAATCGGTAGCCTTATCCCTCGACCACGCCGGCCGTCATAGTATCGAAGGTAAAATTTTTTATTTAGAACTAATTTGGAACACCTGCCCGCAGTCCCCTTTTACCCCGAAAACGCTTAAAAATACTAGGTGCTTGACGACGTTTACCAAATCAGATTAAATTAAGACTCAAAATTCAACTCGACAATGTTTTTTTTTAATAGGCAACGTGTATACATTTTTTTCGATTCGGCATAAACTCTAGGTCTCTAGGGCAATCTGTACTATTTTTTGTCGTTTTAATCGTATCTTTAAAACCATTGCGATTTTATTAATATTTTAATCCGCGAAATAGAGATTATTTTTTTATAAACCGGAAGGACTAGAGATTTCATTTCATGGATGCGAATTTTATTTACAATAATCAGTTTAAAAATATATATAATAAGACTTTCGTAGGTCAGAAGCCAAAGAAACGTACGAACTTCATGGCATAATAATATTATCTTTCAAAATTCTGACAGGGAGCGGATTACATACTTTAAAAAAAATATGGTTATTAAATTACCGTAGGGTCAGAGATAGAAAAAAAGAACTAAAGGTATTATTTTATACAGTTTCGTTGTGCAACAATACTTCTGCTACAATAACAAAAAAAAAATTCGTTGTGCGGAAAAATTTAGCTGTCAGAAATGCCAAAACGTCAAAGTCAACGGATAACTTTAGCGTTGTTGTATTTAAATAAAAATCAGTGTAAAATTTTATAAAAAATAAATAAAGGAAATTGTAGACCGGACATTTTTACGTAGTGACGTCACCAGCTAAATAAACGCAGTTCTTTATTTTATTAAAAAATAAAACTATTCGACTATATTTATTTTGATAACGTTTTCGAAATCTTAGTGGAAAGATTGATCCAAACGATTTTTCCAAGCCGTTATAAAATGCAAGCAAGTGGCCTATTCATTTTTTAGCTTCCTAACAAAGAATAAAATATTAAGTTTTATAATGTTTTGATCCCTCCAATCACTACATAAGTAAGGATCTCTTTTAAATAATTTACCTGTACTATTGCAATGATTGGTATAATATGATAAAATAACACCTATGATTCTTATCACAGCATCTGGGAATACGAATAAAATTAATAATAATAACTAAGAATCAACAATCACGAGAAGATTATAAGTACCCAGGCACCAATGTAAAAACGATATTTACGCAATATTCCCACAAGGTTCTTAGAGCTTGCAAAATCGACGTATTTTGAAATGTTTAATCAATGTTTCCAATGACCATATTTGGCCTATAGCTCAATATGTATATTTTGAAGCTGCGGGTACAGAACAGATCAAAATGGTGGAGCTACCCCGACCTACCCCTAAAGGCATGATATTCACAAGAACTTTGACGTTTCTTTAAATTATAAATGAAAACATACAGAATTCACTGGGATTTGAGTTTATTTAAGGTAATTGAAAGGATACAACGACCTTCTATAAGGTTTTACATTCACCGCGTAATACTTTTATACAGAATTGCGAAAAATGACACAAACTTACCTCCGTTTTCTTGACTCCACGGTGGTGTGTTTGGATCACGACGTATACTTCTGCGAAGACGAAAACATATTTCACTGAACCACAATTAAATATTCACAACCAATTAGACACTTAAACGCTTTAAATTATTGCTTTGGTTAGACAGACAGGGTATAATATTATATCAGCGCAAGTCAACATAAACAAAACGAGCTTCACGCACGCGCACAATGTCAAAACCAAGATGGCTGTTGTTTGTTTTCTCGAAAGTGTCACCCTCTCGCGGTGAACTGCTTATCTAAAAATGTCTGTTGCAGAAATCTACCGCTTGTGATAAAACAGATTTCTTTCACATAAAACACTGTAGGATGGTAGAACTGGAAAATGGTTTATATAAATGTCGATAGAGCGAGAGGATTATAAGCATTTTAGTGCATCATAATATCGCTAGATGGCAGTAAAAGCAATGTAAGAACGATATTTTTTATTTATAATATATTTACAACTTTTATGTATTTATTGTAACATTTTTCCATTATGCTAAAAAAATTTCGAATTCTTTCTTATTTTATGCGTTATGATAACTAACTACCTAAGCATCACGCCGTTTAATCCTCTCTGCCTAACCCTTCCCGCAGGGGTAGGCACACAGGATGGACCGCCAAACAACTCGGTCTTGGCATAGTCAACTTTGGCAACTCGGTCTTGCCTCATTAACATTCATACATCTACTCATACATACCCACTCTTCTATTAATTTCTGACTCTTGACATTGCCCGACTCAAGTATCTGATTCACTTGATCACGTGTCACGTCTTCCTTGGGCGTCTTCGATTTCTTCTACCATTCACATTCGCGTCATAAATTCTCTTTACACTCCTTTCTTGATTCATTCGGTCAACATGCCCAAACCATCTAATCGCAAATTTTTTAACCTAACTTATCAACTTATTACTTATTCTTATTACGCTCACATTGCACCAGCCTTGCATTCTTTTCGGATCTCCACATTCATACACGGTTTTAATACACATACTCCTCAGGGATCCCATTTCTAAAGCATTCAGTCTACTTTCATCATTTCTCTGCCAGTTCCATGTTTCACTGGAATACATCAGGGTAGGTACCAGCACTTCATTGTGGACTGCTAGCTATAGATATTATACAGCTTCGCCTAGAAATATTTTTGTATAACGACAAAATAATTTTAAAAAAATATATTTATATTTTGCTGAAAAAATATGTATAAAATATTCTAATATTTTAGAGAGAAAAAACATCATATTATTAGCAAATGTATGTAAACCTATAACATAAATTGAATACTTGTATTAATTAAGGCGCTAAGTGCCCAAAAAATCGAAAACGATATTTTTACAGAAATGTATTCTATGTACCGATGCCAATAACCCTAAATAGGATTCAAGTGCCTCAGGTAGTTCAAAAAAATACAATAAATTGATGAAGTCTGGCATCGCTGTAACTCCGTTGGTATGTTATTTTTTAAAATGGTGTAAGTGCCACAACAGTGTTCATTGAAATTCCATATAAAATGGCTGGCGATGGTGTGTTGACAGTTGCGAGCTTGCTTGTAAAACGCCGTCAAAAAGGTGAAGGAAGTGTGCAAAATGCGAAAAAAAAACTAAAAACCAGTGGCCAAGAGTATTCCACACTAAATAATAAAGTCATTCCTGCCAAAAAACCACCAAATTCTGAGGTATGTGTATAATATTATTTTTCTGTACATTTTGTTAGTTTTGGTACTGACGCGCTAGTGATGTGCATGCCTATCGTAATAATATTATTCATTCATATTGTAAATATTAATTTCGAATCCTATCATTTTGTAAACAGATAATTCTTTTAATTCCACTGTTTTTTTACTCGTAACTTTTAATTTATTATACCTACTTATTTATTTTATATTTGTTATCAGTTTTTTGGTTAATTTATTGATGTAATATTTTCAATTATGTCTTTAATTTTTTTACCTGCTTGTGAGACACTTTATTACATATAAAATGTTTTTAATTATTGTGTAATAGGTTACATGTTACTATGTATATTTTTCTTAACACTTTTTAAATTAATATTTGTATTTTTTTCTTTGGTAAAGATGTACCCGTTTGTGAAACACTTTATTGCTTTTTAAAATAATTTGGTAAGTATTGTATTATTTTCTTACACTGTTTATTATAATTTGCATTTTGTTTGGTAGAGCGGTACCTACTTGTGAAACACTGTATTCCTTTTAAAATATGTCCATAGGTTTTATGAAAAGTTATATTCCTATGTTTAATTTTTACATACCGACACTTTTTATTATGTTTGAATTATTAAAATAAATATGTACTCGTACATCAGAATATTTTTTTATTAAATTAAACAAATAAGTGATTTGTTTTATTTATATGCACATCCCTATTCCCCATGTGAAGGTTGTGCACTTAGATCTGCCAGAGCCCCTGAGTTGGCACTTAGAGCATTAAATAAAATTCTGATTGTGGAGCTTCACCGTAACCGTCGTTGTCCGTTTTAAACTTTTATTTTGTAGAAATGCAAAATTAATTTATGCTTTTAAATTATGGAAGCCGTCGAGATTGTTCTATACTACTAAGTAACATTTTTACAAAGGGTAGGCCACATATAATTTTATGAGACAAATCAGTATTTTGTTACAGCAAGCAGTTCTAGTTTTTGGCACTTAGCGCTTTAATTAATACATGTATTCAATTATACTGTAGTTAGCTTACCAACTACCCATTTCTTTACAGGTACTTTACAGGTATGTGTGGAAGTACTCAATGGTACACATAAAAGAATTCATAATGTGCTCTTTCATAGATGGCGCTAATTTAATTATTTCAGGAAAAACACGTTTTGCAGGTTATGCTTTAAAATATTAAGATGAATTATTTGTTTGCGCTTGTAAATAGGCATTATGAACATGAATAAATAATAATGTTAAAATTTCAAAATTATCTATTAATCTGAGAAGCCTTATAAACTGTATGCAGTATTTTAGTCAAGTTTTTGTCAAAAAGTATGATAATTTTTTAATAAATGGTCTACGAAATGAGATTCAGTATTGCCATTTAAAGCCCTGAGATTCAAAGTTTCTATTTTTTGTTTAGGGGTATATTATATCAATGGTTCTATATAAAAGCAATTACAATCGTTACAATTAAGTTTATAAACGCCCGATTTTTACGTATAAAAACATGGGAATTCTTTCAAGAAAAGCATGCAAACACAATCCTGCATCGGTGATTCATCCAATATTATTGTATTCGAAAATATATATACAATACAAGCTTCTGCCCGCGACTTCGTCTGCGTAGGATTAGTACTTCGAATAATCTATTTTCTTTTCCTAGGTCCCATCTACGTTTATACCAAAATTCTTAACCTATTTATTTAAAATATGTATAATTCTTGATTCGATTCAAAGTATTAGGCGAGTTCTTTAAATAAATTCAGTAATTTAAATATTTTCCAAAATAGAATTCGATTTAACAACTATTGTTTTGCAAAATGTCATTCTCAAATTTTGACGTTTTCTATTAAACTATAATTATTATTTTCAATATATTTAAAATGAATACCTAGCTTCATAAATTATTGCTTATATGTTATTCTGATGTATGAGCTATATTATTGTAAAGTTTCATTAAAATCCATTCATTAAATTTCGATTTATAGAGGAACAAACATTCATACATCCATACAAACTTTCACATTTTTAATATTAGTAAGATAAGATTGTATTCGAATTAAATTAAAGAATTGGTGTACCGTATTTACGGGTGCAAACAAACAATTATTATTCAAATTAAGCAAATAACTTTTTATCAACCACTATTATATAATCACAATTACCTATATGTTTCGAAACCGATGGTTTCTTCGTCAGGGTAGTAATGACATTAAATAACAAAAGAAACAAACAAGTAAAGACTAAAAATAACTATGGATAAAAATATTATAGAGAGAGGTGATTAATTAATTAAAAAATGTCGTAAAAAACAATTATTTAAAAATGAAATATAATAATTATTTTATAATATGAAAAAATTACATTATATAAATTATATAAATCGATAGATACCATTGGTGTGCAAAAATACATTCAAAGGTGTTTCTCTTTAAAATGATTTGCCTGTACTAATTTAAATTTCGCAATTTACCTACCGATGTATAAGGTATGAAGTAGGCGTATCTAGTACATAGATAATGGAAGTATTAAAAAAAGTAAAGGCATAGGGTGTCGGCACCGGTTTCAAGCAGAGCTCCGTGATTAACAGTCGACAGTAAAGCCGGCAGCGCCGAGATAAAATCTAAATTACGATCCCGCCGGCCATATCCACTTTCGCTTTCTTTAGCCCAATATTTGTATGAAAAAGCTAAGCGCTTGATGGTTACGATTAACCGCGCTTTCCTTAACCACGGGGTAAAAACAACGCGGAAAATACCCTTTCAAGAGGGAGCTCACTTTGAAAAGAAATGCAAACATAGTTATTAATCGAGTCAGCGAAAAAAAATCACAATGAATATTATGCAATCCAATTGTGTTCCAGTTGTCAAATGGAAAAGGTAGATCACACACATTATTATGTATTTTTGTGAAGTGAAATATAGAAAAAAATTAAGGGGGGGGATTATATGAAGGAGGAATGAGCCGACTTTCACAAAAACGAGCAGAAGAAACGACCCGATCTTATGAATTTAACATCAACTACAAACGGGTGTTCCGCTCGTGTTGGTCGACTTCAAGCTTGTGCATCGATGCACCGGGGATCAATGCTGCTAGGTTCTTAATCGATATACGCTTTTAAAAATATAATACATTTGTGTATTGGTTATTCACGGGAATTCAGTTTAAAACGAAAATTTCGAAAATACCAGCTAGCAGATATTTGATTGTTTGGGGTGCGGGTAACGTCCAAGATGATGAATTTGAGGTTGGGCTTACTCTTGGTTATATTCACAAGAAAAAGTTACAGTAAAGGGGCGTTAGTTTGTTCAGTAAATTGATATGGTATAACGAGAACGTAAACGGAAAATCCCCGCATGTCCGATGGAAACACGCGTTTCGATCCCATATGATTCTCCGTGGCCAGTGGCCAAGCTACCACCATCGAGATAGCACATTAATAATTGGGTTAGAGCCATTAAAGTACACGTCCATAACGGAGCCGATATTATATTCAGCCCCACTCGCGTCTTATCGTTGTCATAAAATCTTTTCTGGCCGGTGCACAATAACATAACAAGGGAAAATAAAAAAGGAGCTTAGTAATAAATGTTGGTCGTAAAGATGGCGTGACCCATCCCCGGACACGCCAACCTTAGCGGGGTTACTTACTTCAGCGGAGCTTCAAACCGGAAGAAAATTACTCTATAATTCCATAACTACTTCCATAATAAATTAATGTACCCTTTACCTGGCGTTTTTCAATTGTGCGGGTTATTTACATAGTTTAGAATGAAGTAACTACATCGGTAAATAAATAATTAAACTTTGAAAATTTCCTGTCTCGGACAGTACTACCCCTGCTAGTATTAAAAATAATCTCAGTGGTAGGGTACAACACCCTCTGAAATGTCATAGGCCCGGAGAAAAACCTCAAAGCTTCAAATAAATATTAAATAAAGTAACTAAATATGTACTTAAAATGAGGTGTGTAAATCTCCCACTTTTGTGTTTTTGAGAAAGAGGTAAAAAACTTGTAAATATTAAATGGGATTTCGGTGAAAGTTGAAAAAATTACATCAAATAGAATTTTTATATCATATATATCAGGTATTAACTGCATACTCAGATTTTGTTTCATGCACGTCTATAAAAAGATAAATAACTTTTTAGTAGGGAGATTGATGCAATTGCTACCGAGGGTTGGAGAATGCTGATTTTGCTGCCAAGTGTTGGAGATTGCTGCTTTTGCTTCATATAACATTGGAGATTGCTGCGATTGCTACAAAAGTTTTCAAAAAATTGCCAACTTTGTTCTATGTTGATTGGCTTCAAGTCTTCATAACTCAATAAGGGCTTATCGAATAATAAAAAAAAAATTTAATGATATTATTAAAGAAATTAAATGTCATAATTTTTTTAAAACGATTTACATTTAATATGAATAGTTTTGAAAAAGTCTTAAATATTAAGAATATTTTTATCGGCAAGTTAATTAATTTAGTTAGGTAAAGACGTTATGACCTAATAATTATCAAGCTACTTTTTTGGTCGGTAAATGGGTGAATACTAGATTTTAAAATGAATTCCTGCGTAATTCGTCAAATTATACAAGTTAAATAATTTTTTATTTAAAAAATTGGAAATGATAAGTATAAATCATACCAGACAAGCAATAAAGTTGATACCAACAATATTTGAAAGATCTAAATCTGAAGCATTAACGATTTTTAAAGTTTACTAACGATATTCATTCGAAGGGTATTTCTGGTCGTCTCTATAATTATTTTTCAACAAAAAATTTAATTATTTTATAATGAAAATTTACATATTTTGTTTTTAATAGGCAATGATCCCGGTGCAAATTTTTCATAGATACTGTCAGCTTCACAAAACCTTCAATTATAATGTCCTGTGATCATTCATGGGTTTGCGCTAGTAGGTACCTACCGAATTGTAATAAAAGCAATAGAAGTTAATTAACATCTAGAAAAAGGTAGGTTATTAGCAGTCGGTAGATAATTTAGTATATTATTGATAATAAATCATGTTGCGTTTCACCAAGTAAATTCCAAGAAGATATTACAATAAGCAAATGCAACAAATTATACTTCACAAGTTTTTGTGTTAAACGTAAAAATTGACATAATATTTTATACACAACATCAATTGCCTCAAATGATGTCGTGTTTAACTATGCACATGCGCCTTTTGTAGGTAAATCTGGCCACCCGGTGCGTTCGTTAGTGCGTGAGAAAATTCAGTTAATGCGTGAAAAATTGTATAAGATCGCTTTTGCGTACTCAAGCGCCGGATTCCTGCCCACAAATCCACCCAATCTCTCGAATTAAGGCTAAATTCAACAAAGACCATCGTATATCACCACAGCGTAACAAATTTGTCAAGGGACATACCTAGTTACTCAGTGGCCGTAGTAGTTTCTGCGTTCCACCGTACATGAATATGTATTTTGATTTCGTACCTAGTTAAGTACGGAAATATTCTCAGTTTCGTGAAGTGATTCATTTTATCACCCATGTTAGAAATAAAGTAGGAATTATATTATTGTAACGGTCAGTGGCGTGACCATCGAATAGATATTATGGCGTTCGTCGCTGTGACAAACTGTAAAAAAAAAAAATTGCGTGAAAACTACAGTTCCGTTTATTTTTATTTATTTTTTTAATGAGAATACCTCACAAGAGTCCCAACTGCTCCCATCTGGAGCCAGTAAGACAATGGCATCCCTAATTGGGGTATGTTGTGAGGCTGAAGGTAAGGGGAAGGGAAAAGGGAAAGTGGGGAGGAGAAGGAAATGGGGAAGATAAAGGTGGGGAAGTAAATGGCTATTCAAATCTAGTTCTGAATGGTGGTCTTACACCAGGGCGATACTGAAAGTACCTTCCACTCTGGAACTTGCCGAAAATATTCCCTATATTATTTTAATTGATTAATTTGATAAAACACAAATCAATCAAAGATTTGAACCCGCGACCTCCGGATCTATAGTCAGAAGCCTTGCTCCTGGACAATGGCGGCCGTCAAAGACGTCATTTGCTCTGTGGTGTAAATGATTGAGGGGGTTTCTCACCACCCTCTTCATCGCTCCATCGGCTTATCCATAGGAAGTTTATTTTCGATTTACGATTTATTTATAAATAAACGGTTTATTTATTTATTAAGTTGGAGTTTATTATTCGGTATTCGAATCTACGAATAGTGGCTAACATTATTAAGTTGGCCGAGTTTTCTAACTATTGTAAGTTTTTTATTTTTAATAATATTCTTTATAGTATGGATAAGTTTTTAGGAGGATGGTGAGAAACCCCCTGAATATATTTACTAAGCATATGTTTCATGATATAACACAAAGTATAACACCTATTTACCAGTGTTAAATCGCCTTTTACCCGTGAATGGATCAAGGCGAATTTTGAAAAGTTTCATCAACTTACTGATATTCAGTTTCAGAAATCAATCCAGCCTTGGGCTGCCTTTACACACGTAAGCTTTTTCCCGTAAGTCGCTAACGTAGCGACTTTAGGCCAATGGGCACATTGGTATTTGCTTACGTGAGCGACTTATGGGAAAAAACTTTGGATAGGCAGCCTTATAGCAACAAAATATTATACAAGTTATGTGTATGAAAGGATTGTTTATCAAATAATTCTTCTACGTAAATGGAAACATTATATTTAATTATTATATTAAAACATTTTAAAAATTTTTCCACTTAATTTATTTGTAACCGTTATGGTAGATTCAGACTGGGTCGACGTACGTATGCATCGCTACGCCTAACAATATCTGGGCTACTTAACAACCATAGATTTTCAATGAAAATTTATGTTTTAGAATCACATTGGCCACACGCATCGCGACGTGCGATGTCTGTGGCCATTTTCAAAGAAAATGTATGGGTTGCTAAGCATTGTTTGGCGTAGCGATGCGTACGTACGTCGTCCAGTATGAATCTACCTTAACCGGTTTCAGCCAGTAAAGGCCATCTTCAGACCAGTTTGACTGGCTAAAACTGGTTACGGTAAAAAATAAATTAAGTGGAAAAGATTTAAAATGGTTTTAATATATTATTATAACGCCATGGAATTCTACAATAATTGTCAGAATCAAAAATGTTTTTTTTTTTTGAGAAATAACAAGAAATCATCCGACTGAAAATAAAATGTCTTGACCATTACGCTGGAGGGCACAATTTTTCTGGAAAATCATGAAAATCCAAAAATAGGTTATTTCACCCCACTGCCACGGACCATTCATAATGTATTCCAAGTTCCTATATCGTAGCGTTTTATTATTTGTTTTATTAGAACATAAAATAATTCAAAACAATTAAGGTAATTTATGAAAGTATTTGACGCTGAACATACTTTACCGTCAACTTTAAATTTTCAGCAATAACTTCCAATTAAAACACAGATATTCTAAAAATTTATTGATGATGCGTGACCGCGCCGACCAATGAAAGCCACGGGCTGTGAATATCCCGAATACCTTTCATGACAACCGTGTGATTAGAATGTGAAAAGTCCATTTCTGGCACATGACCTTTGGCCATTCGCTGCCCATTCCAATCTCTCCATCTCTCCCCGTGGCTTGGCCTAATCTTGGATCTGATCACCGTATGAACAGAAACAATGTGTAGTGTTTAGTGGCCTGGGAGCTTTTCGTGACCAAATAATAATGCGAATTTTATTCCGGATAATGTCGCCAAATGCCCCACGACCAGGGGCACTAGATAAGACAGATGGGCTAGAGTGATAACGACAATAAATTAATCCTGTTGCACTTTAAAAAGAATAATTATTTTAATTGAATGAAAACAAATAACTTTGTGTATCTTATATTATCTTATAATATTATCTGATTTCCCTGAAGAAGAAATTCTCGGTTTCGAAATATATCGATAATTGTGATTATATAAGTGGTGTACACAAAGTTATTTGTTAAAATGACGCCACAAAGTGATTTTGTGAAGCTTGAAGAAGTCATTTTTATTTTATTTTTTATGTGATACCTCACAAGACACAATAAATTACTATGTACAGCGTAAAGACATGGGAACTTTATAGTCACCCGTTTAAGCTATTGGTCCTCTTTTGCAACACGGAAACATAGTTTTCCAACTTTTCCTCCTGATCCTGTTTAAATCGCAAGTGCCCCCCCCCCACTGTTGAATTTAGCAGCCACCTCTGGCTGCCCCCCTCAAAAAAACTTGAAAAAAAGCTCTTGACTCTGTGCTCTTTGGCAGCGTATTTGATAGATTCAGCTATATTTCTGGATTGCAATCTTTAGAACACAGAAGTCATGTGGAAATGTTGCCCTTGCTCTACCGGAATTTCAATGGCAGACGCTCCGATGAACTATCGTCATTGATCCCTTCGGCACCGGTGCGTTGTCGGGAAACACGCCAAACGAGCGACTAACATTTGTACACGGTTGACAGACATCGGGTGGTTTCTGCGACTTGTTCTTGAGTTGAACAGCTCAGCTGTGGAACGATTTACCGGTCTCTGTGTTTTGCCGCACGGAGAAAAATGTTATTCAATAATACGATCATTTTATTCGTAAAAACGGGACTGAAGTTCTTTCGAACAAATTAACAGGGTTTCAATGTTTATTGGCGGGAACATGTAAGAAAAATTTGTTGGTATACGTAATTTCGTACGTATACCAACAAATTATTCTTACATATTCCCGCCAATAAACATTGAAACCCTGTTAATTTGTTCGTAAGAACTTCAGTCCCGTTTTTAACCGTTTTTACTATTAAAATGATCGTATTTTAAAATAACATTTTTCTCCGTGCGACCTCCTACTACATGGGTCCTTCCTCTTCTCAAAACGACTCTACAAACAGCATCCTTCTCAAAACGACTCTACAAAAGCCCTGAGAGGTATTATTTTCCTGAGGGTCACCTGTCTGGAGAAAATGTAGAAAAATGATTTTTCCCTCCACTAAACCTACTTAATTGATTTTATATGATGACGGAATACATCGACCAGCGATAACAGTATTTTTTTTTAAATATAAAAAAAACTAAATTATGGAGACGTTCTGATCTAAATTAAAATGAGTGGAAAGCCCTTCTAGTTGATTCTAATTGCAATTCACGAGGAAGCCCTACTTTCATTGAATCAGAAGGCATTAGTATTTAGTGTGAGATTGTTATGATTGCGTTACGTGAAGCTTGAGACGATTTAGTTTTTATGTCGCACTTGTGGGGATAATTATAATTGCCTCAAATTCTATGGAACGGAAAATATAACGTGTGTAGGGAAATTAATTGTAATAGAGTCAAGAGTGCTTCAGAAAAAAACTAAGGGCGGGGAAAACATTAATTGTAAGAAATTCCGAAAATATTTTACGGCACACGATCAAATAATAATTACGATTTTACATGGTTAACAAACACCACCATATTTGCTTTACAATTTAGGTTATTGTTATTATACCTACGGTCCCTACTCATCCTATCTCATTTCATTAGCTTTACGGTCCCTGTCCTATCCCATCATTAATTCAAGACAATTCGTATACCCTCTGTTGTATGAAAACTCTTTAAGTTATTTTCTCATTTTCATAATAATAATAATAATAATAATTGGGTAATTTTTAAAGCGCCGTTTTTGTGAGACATCACCTCAAGGGCGCTATATTATGTAGTTTTTTCTTTATTTATCTTGTTTGCATTTGAACATTATTTTATGATATATGCAATATATGATTGACAACGTTGATACATCATCAACTATTTAAGAATTAAAGCTTCAGAAGCACTTAGAAATGGACTATAAATGCGACCAAATTCAAAAGCGAAATAAAAAAAAATGGCCTGCAAGTATAGGACTTCTCACTATAGCAAACGTATGTAAAACAAATTGCAGTTAGACAAGAATACCAATTTACATAGGGCCTAACTCAAATAAAATAAAATAAAATAATAGAATCCCGTCAAATATACTTACATAATTATCATTTTAATATATATTTCTATCCATTTATTCCATTTCAAATTCATTTTAATATTCAGTACTTTTACTATGATTTGGAAGATCCACACTCTTTATAGGACTAATTCACACTTCCAATTACCTTCCTTTTTTATTGTATTGAACTTAAAATGTAATTAATCTTTACATTCAAGTAACCATGTTTGTATACATTTAGAGGTAGGTATATCCTAGTGAGACAGGAATTGAAAATAATCACAAATAATTATACTTTATATAAATAAAAAAAACTAACAATGAAACGAAACGGTGTTTGCTGGAATATGTGTAGGAAAAACGGAAAAACTAGTGATGTAAGGGAGAAGGATAACCAATCACTTACCACTGTACCTCTGCGAAGGAACGCACAACACAATCACAGTCTTCCTAATTTCACCGCTGTAACTCGAGGTAAGTCGCTACAACAACACGAAAAAGTACAAAATGATATTGTTTACTTTCGAATTGACCAAAATATATTCTTTTTAGTTCAAAAACGAGATTATGAACACGATTATGAACACACCAAAAACTTGATTCCAAGGTATTCCCAATTCTTCTTCTTTTTTCAAAAACAAGTGCACTCGAATTTGCTATTCATAAATTCAAAATGCTTTACCAGCAAGGTGATGTGTGAGAGGTAGGTAGCTGATAAAAACATCCCGGTACACGGAGAAAAATGTTATTCTAAAATACGATCATTTTATTCGTAAAAACGGTTAAAAACGGGACTGAAGTTCTTACGAACAAATTAACAGTGTTTCAATGTTTATTCTTACATGTTCCCGCCAATAAATATACATATTGTCATTTCAAAAAGAATTTTTTTTCTTGTTTATTCCAGATCTCGGGGAGAGTGGTGCAATCCCACGTGCTCCACATTATTATACATAGAATAATTATACATAGAATATATGAAGTAAATATAAAAAATGTTGTGTGATAATACGAATAGTATAAAAGAAAACAGAATAAAAATATATTCTGTAATAAACAATGCAAGTAACTATCTATCTGTTATTTTCTATCTTTATTAATTTTAATTGGCTGATTTAATATTTATGAATTTATTATTTTGCAGGAATACATTCCTATGCATTAATGTTATATAGGCAGGTACTTAGTTTAATTTTATATTATCTATCTATCTACATATAGGGTGTTAAGGGACGTACTAATGATTACGTGGATGAAAACTCAGACGAAGCTGGCACGAAAGCCTATTACATTATTTACCTAACTGTAGAGCCCCAAAGCACGTTGGTGTGTGCCCTTTGCGCGATGGGTAGAAAATATAGAGATATCATCAGGCTGGCGCATCGGAGGGCGTTGTTTTGGGTCAAGTATCTCCTAGCCCCGCCCGCGCAGAGTTCATCCAACAAAATGGCCGCGAGAAAAATGACAGGAAAAACCGAAGCTTACATATTACGTTATAATAATAATAATAATGTTTTATTCCAGGATATGGGGAGGATAGTGCAATCCCACACGTCCCATATAGTTATAAATACAGTTAAATTATAAATAAAGTAGAACAATTATAAGTAGGTACAAAGTTATAAATAGGCAATCAATTTCTGCATGGTCTTGAGTGAGCTCGGGCCCAGCGCTCACTCAGGAGTGGCGCTTGGTGCTGGAAGGCTGCGTTCACCACCGTGTTGTCGGAGGCCATTAGCCGCATCCTGGCTCCAGTGACCCGGTGTCTCATCAGGCCGGCGAATCCATTAAGTCCTAGTTCCGTAAACATTGTTGAAGCGCTGCTGTATCTCCTGTATCCAAATATAATTCTGCAGGCGTTATTATATTGGATCCTGAGTCGTTCTATTGAACTGATTCGGTATTGACACCATGTTTCACATGTATATAGGCTGGTACAGAATGCATTGAACAATGTCTTTTTAATATTATTGCTGCACTGGAAAAATCTTCGGGCAATCATATTCGACAGTACGCTGATATTATGTTATTCAAAAATCAAATTTCATTAGAAATATGAAAATATTTTAATGTTATATTCTGATTCATGATAAAATTAACAAGAAACGCAAAAACCAATGAAAAAATGTACTCGCTCCTAACGAGAACGTGAAGTTTTCAGTTTTACGCTGGAATTTAATGGTCGTTTTGAAGAATTATTGGCTCGGCAGAAAACCTCTTTGCTGTATATAAATGAAGTTGTCTTTTAATTTTCCCGAATTTGACGTAGTGGTCCCACTTTCCATGAAGGAAATAGCGTGATAAGGTAAAATTATCTCTGTAATGAACTTAATGACTTCCTGTAATGACGGACCGATAAAACCATTTTTTAGAACATTAAGAACGGTTAAGTCAAATTTATCCTCAACGTTTATTATAAAACCATAATAACTGGTTTGGAAATATAATAAACTGTACATAATGATAATAATATGCTATCGGTAGATTTTTCCAACGATATTTATTATCAACATGGCAAGTAAAGGAGGTTTATGAAATATTTGCGTACGTCTTGTGAACACGTCAACCGTTTTTATGATACATAAAGATTTCTTTCGGATTTCATCGACGACATGCCCTCGCCAATTATACCCGTAGTTCCACGTTACGTTCCTTTCCCTTCAAACATTTCAGAACATTGCAGGGAGCAGTTTTCTTTAAGAAGTTTGTCCCATTAACATAAACATGAGAAAAAATACTAAGTGATGAAAATATCATTTTTGGAATATACTTTCCATTGTAAACAAACAGATAGCCTTTCAGAATAAAACTCCACTTATTTGTTTTAGCTAAGTTTTCCGGTCACCGGACAACTCAGAAACAAGTAACTTCATCACCTCCTTTGAAAAATCATTAAGTTTAAGTTTAAGTTTTTTTTTTATTCCACAAAAAAAGAAAATAACATTTTCACTTACTTAACTAGAATTTGCATAACATTATATTATCATACAACGTATTAACATATTAACATTAAAAGTAGTCAAATTAGAAAAAAATTGTTAAATAGGTTACGTTAGGTAAAGTATTTAGTAGTTACGCGGAGAATTTTTTTATTCTAAAATACGATCATTTTATTCGTAAAAACGGTTAAAAACGGGACTGAAGATCTTACGAACAAATTAACAAGGTTTCAATGTTTATTGGCGGGAACATGTAAGAATAAACATTTAAACACTGTTAATTTGTTTGTAAGAACTTCAGTCCCGTTTTTAACCGTTTTTACGAATAAAATGATCGTATTTTAGAATAACATTTTTCTCCGTGTAGTCTACTGTAGTGTATTTGACTGTTCGCTCATAGGTTAAGACAAAAAACTTACGAAAAGGGATGTAGATAACTTCCGAGTTAAATTCTCTCACATTGAACAACCCTCCTTGTCACTTGTACCGAAAACTTATTATTGCCATTTCCAGTGAGGTTAGGTTAGATTGTGGGCTATTTTTAATTTTTTTCATCACTTTTAATGACTTTTCAAACGGATGTTGAAATGTCACTTTGTTGAGTTGTCGTGGAACCCAGTTATCCATACAACTCGAAATGTAGTGCTTGAGAAAAATGCTAAGGATTCTATGGATAGCCAGATCCACAAATAAGTCCATGATGGAAGAGCTAGGCATCCACGATAGGCTTTCAACTTGGGAGGCGGGAATGGGTACCGCCGCCCCGGGAACCATTTATTGGATAACCAACACCTCTGCAATAGGTCACCCCAAGTGGTTCGCTACGTTTGGTGACTTAGCAGGGGTGCCCAGGTTCATTGTCTAGGTCTTGGTAGCGGATGATCTAGACAGACTGAACCCCAGATTCCTACCCAACCCTTATACCTTTTTCCTTCCCAGAACTTCCTCTCCTTCCTTTCCTTAAAAATACCCTCCACACAGCATCCCCAAAGGTGACATAGGCCCTGAGGGAAATTATTTTCCTCAGGGCCTCCTGTGTGGACCTAATGTAAAAAAAAAAAAATCTGCCTACACAACGTAGCTTAAGATACTTTGGACACGTTGCTCGCCAAACTGAGGACTCCTAAAAGGAAGGCAGAAGATGCCGAGGAAGGTCACCAATGCCCTGGAGTGACCAAGTTTGCTTCGGAGAGCTGGAGAACGGAGTCCACAATAAAAATTGGAGTAGGGGTCACGATCCTCAGCGACGAGGAACCGACTTGAGAAGAAGAATCCATTAAATAAATTTATGATTAAACATTAAAAACAATATAATATATTTTTTAATACAACCATTCCCATAAACATCACATCTCTTGTTGATGTAGCATGCCTTAGATGTTGAAAGAGTATTTGCTTTTAATTTATTATGTTATCAAATTATCAAAAAATCACAACACGGGGTCGCATTCTTTTTAGGAAAGACATTTTTTACGTCTCCAATGCTGCTATACATGTGCGAGCCGAACTGCTGAACCGAACCACGACTGGAAAAGGAACCAAGAAACAGTACAGGACGCGAAACGCCGCTTGCGGTTTCTTCGTTCCTTTCCTTCGCACGCTTCGGTTCGCAAATGTATACGCAGCTTAAGATCTTTATGTCTTCAACTCAAAAAAAATAAAAGTTCGTAAGAAATGTTAATTACGGTAAAGTTAACCCCTAAAAACCCACTTTTCACCACAATTACGAGCCTATGTTGTTTTATTTTGTTTCAATTCAATAAAAGTTTTTATAGTGTGGGATTAACTATTACAGAAATAAGAACGAATTAACTATTAGGGGTTCGGTGAGTTGTTAAAGGTGTTTTTTGTTCACTGGGATTAGCGGTGGTTGTTTGATGTTGTATGAAACTAAATAATCATTTTCAGGGCTTCTAAATCGACATATGGTGGCATACCTTAGTGATTGAAATATCTCTTTGGTTTCACCAATAAACAAAATAATTTTTGTATTTGAATAAGATGGTTATGTTTAAGTTTATTTAAATCGACGAAAATACTAATTTATGTAGTTTTTTTAAATTTTTTATTGTTTTCATTTCTTGCTAAAGCAATTCCGATGAGTTACAAAATTCATTTTAGAACAGGAGGAACTTACAATTCATAGGCAGGAGGTAGTAGTTACAATTTTACAAAGGTATTTTGATATCATAATATAAGTTTTACATTTAGTACAGCATAAAAATAAAGACAGGTTAAGTAGAACAAACAACAAGAGAAAACAAGTAAAGAGAGAAAAAAAACGATACGAGTATATAAGATAGAACAAAAAATGACAATACAATAACATATTTTCATTTTTAAATCTAGTTAAAAAATATTCATTGATGTAATTCATAAATGTAGTTAAACATATGCTTTGCAATTTTTTATTATGCTAGATGTTTTTGTACATATCTGGAAGCGAATTATATAGTGTATTGGTAATTAGGCAATATAGTTCAGAGATTTTATCCCATATTTTGTAGTGTGTGTTTAAGGAACGCGGATTTTATTGTTATTTCGAGTATTGTGGTTGTGGATGTCTTAATTGTAAAGTGGCTTGATGTTAGTGTGAGTTGATTGTTGGGTAATTTGTAGGATGGTGCTTGTGATTTCATGTTTAGGAAGGATTGTGATTGGAAGGATACCATGTATTAGGGTTAAATTTGTCAGCTAAATAGTTCTTTTTAGTACCTATCGCGACATTTATCGATGAAAACCGTAGACAAAAATATGATTTTGTGGCTGAGTTGTTTTCTGTTGCAGTCCGTGGGATCAATATTACCCTGATTATATCCAAACTAAGATATTAGGGAAAAAAATAAGGACAGAAATTATGACACAATTAGCGCAGACCCTCCGAAAAATTACGGGATAGTCTTAGAGAGGCCTTAGTCACTATTATCACGCAAGTAGCAGTGCAAGGAGTCCAGGTTCAAATTGGAGGTAAAAAACGTGGTACCTATGTTTTTGCTTCGTATATTATCTTTGCTTCTAAAAATCGGTCGATGGGGATATAGTGACATTAGACTCAATTCTCGCCGAATTAGTTGCAATTTCTTATAAGAAAATAATTTTCTAAAAGTATCTAATAATATTATATTATTGGTAGGTAGGTTTTTAATCGCTTTTCTGAATTTTCCAAACAAACACAAACATAAATTCAAAGCGAAAAGTTTTAGAGATAATATAACCGGAGATTTTGTTATCGAATTTAGTATTTTGAAAATTAACTATTATTTATTAACGCCTTAAAGGCTTTTACACATTATTAAAAGTATGTTAATATATATAACCAACACCTCTGCCATAGGTCACCCCAAGTGGTTCGCTACGTTTGGTGACTTAGCAGGGGTGCCCGGGTTCACGGGGTTCGTTGTCTAGGTCTTGGCGGCGGATGATCTAGATACACTGAACCCCAGATTCCTACCCAACCCTCATACATGTTTCCTTCCCAGAACTTCCTCTCCTTCCTTTCCTTAAAAATACCCTCCACACAGCATCCCCAACGATGACATAGGCCTTGAGGGAAATTATTTTTCTCAAGGCCTCCTGTGTGGACCTAATGTAAAAAAAAAAAATGTTGATAAAGAGTGTGTCAGTAAGTGAATACCTATTACACACCACAATAAACAGAATTCGAAAGATATAAGTAAGTACAATACAAGTAGGTGTGTATGTAGTTTAATTGGCATGTAAAGTTGTACAAAGGAGCTCAATAAGTGTAGGTATATTATGAGTAAATAATACGTTTGGATATCAGTTTGTTTTGGTTGTTGATATGATTCTTTGACCCAAAATGATATTTATTACCCTTCTTGTTTTTCAGCACAAGAATTGGACATAGCTGTGACACGTTGTCTCCGCGAATGAGTTAACAGAGACCAGAGATCCCAAAGTGCGGCTCCTTTGTCGCTTGGATGGCTCACAGCACCCGAGATGACTGCGTCCTGTGTCCCGCGTCCCGCGTCACGGCAAATTTCCCAACGCCACATCGATGGCGGTATCAATAAACAAAATGCCGACGAGGATGTTAATTTTACACCAAATTAACGTTTATCCTCCCCAACACTTCGACTCGGGGACATCTGTTTCCGATATCTCATCCAGTTAAACATAAAAATGGCCCGGTTAATTGTGAAGGGCTATTAAAAAAAGGTTCGTAAACTTTTAGGATTTGGTATGTACCTACTACATTTTAGCATATTTTATAGTAAATGCCGGTGCCATGACACTCCAACAGTTGGCCCCCAGCATACTTACATACAATATGTAAAACTGTAAAAAGAAGCGAAGATAGCTGTCCAGAATGAATCTGGTATCTACCCTGATGTATGGCAGTGAGGCGTGGAACTGGCAGAGGATGGATGAAAGTTGACTAAATGTTATAGAAATAAGATCCCTGAGTAAAATGATCGTGTGAGAAATGTTGAGATCCGCAAATAATGCAAGGCTCTATCTGAGGTTCCCTTTCTTAATCTTACTCATTACAAGGCTGATGTAATGAGTAAGATTAAGAAAGGGAACCTCAGGTAGATTGGGCGTGTAGAGCAAATGAACGAAGAAAGAAGTGTAATAAGAATTTATTTATTATTAGGTATTAATTTAGTAATTGACATAACATATAAATAGTACAACAACATGAAGAATAACAATATAAATGTAAGTTAAATATAAGAAAAAATGGTAAAAAGTAAGTGGTAAGTAAGGTAATAAGTAGTAGGTAAAAGGTAAAACATAAATATAATGTGAAAAATATTATATAAAGTATAAAACACAAACTATAAATTATTAAGCAAAAATAAAAAAGTTAAAAAAGAGAATAAAATAATTAAAAAAATATAATGTAGAACTATAAGATATCTTTAAAAGATACAAAGATTTAAATATAAAAAGTAAGAAATTCTCATAGGGGCAAAAAATATACAAATGAATACTTAGGTATTATGGATTATAAATATCAGCCGATACGATAAATTTTACAAGTAGGTTACCTATGATTTCTAATGAATTAATAATTTTACTTTTAGTACTGGTAAGCATTATATGTTTACATGATGTATATGACGCAAATGTGAATGGTAGGAGAAGTCGGGAACGCCCGAGGAAGACAAGCCACGACCAAGTGAATCAGATAGGTACTCGAATCGTGCCATGTTAAGTGTCAGCATAATAGAAGAGTATGTATGAGACGATGTATGACCGTGAATGAGGCAGAGAGTAGGTGTCAAGACCGAGTTGTTTCGCGGTCCATCCTCTCTTGGTACTCCTGCGAGGAAACGGCGAGACGGTTAATTAGTTAATTTAGTCGGTTTAGGGAAAATACGGTATACCTACTTACACACAGTATAAAACATATTTTCATTCAAATGCACAAAACTACTTGTCCTATATACACGGAGAAAGATGTTATTCTAAAATACGATAATTTTATACGTAAAAACGGGACTGAAGTTCTTACGAACAAATTAACAGGGATTCAAGGTTTATTGACGGGAACATTTAAGAATAATTTGTTGGTATACGTAATTTCGTACGTATACCAACAAAAGTTCTTACATTTCGCCAATAAACATTGAAACATTGTTAACCGCCAATAAACTTTGAAACATTGTTAACTGGTTCGTAAGAACTTCAATAAAATGATCGTATTATAGAATAACATTTTTCTCCGTGTACTGTATATGTATATACTAGCGAATAAGTACAAAAAATCGGCACTAAGTAAATAAATGCATTTTTGAAGTCGATTTTAGGTTTGAAAATGGTAAATAATACATTTTTTTTTATGATTCCTTATTATAATTTTGGTAGCCAACTGTCGGGTCAATTAATAGCCAGAAGTAATTATAATCTCTGTGGACAAGAGCTATTAACTCTTTCATGTTTAATGTCGCCAGCACTAGGATGAGGGATTTTCCAGAACATAAATAAACTTATTTTTTTCCTCTTTCAATGGAAAATCTGATTTGAGATTACGCTTTCATTTGAAGTTCTGTTTTTCCTATAAAAGTTGAATATTGCTTATATATCCGAATACGCTTTACAACCAGAATACGCTTTACAACCAGAATACGCTTTACAACCAAAATTTACAACCAGAACTTTTTCGTTCACGATATCGATGATTTAAAAAATTAATTATACGATTAATATATCTCTACCTATCCTTCACGTTTTATAATATTGCTATATATTATTCATTGAAACACACTTTTTCGGATTTTTAAATATCCGTTATTTCCATAGACATACACGGAGAAAAATGTTATTCGTAAATACGATCATTATATTCGTATAAACGGTTAAAATGGGACTGAAGTTCTTACGAACAAAGTAACAGTGTTTCAATGTTTATTGGCGGGAAAATATAAGAATAATTTGTTGGTGTACGTACGAAATTACGTATACCAACAAATTATTCTTACGTATTCCCGCCAATAAACATTAAAACCCTGTTAATTTGTTCGTAAGAACTTCAGTCCCGTTTTTAATCGATTTAATTATCGTATTTTAGAATAAAATTTTTCTCCATGTAATATAAATTTCAAGACAAATATTCCCATGTTACGAATAATCAGACAATATTTGAAGATCTCTTAAACCTAAAGCCAGCCGAGGAATTGAACATACGACACCTGGATGGGACACATCTCAGCCACCCACCAGTTTTCTTGCATGAGAAATATCACTTCGAAATGAATAAATGTGCAATTAATAAATTTTTTTAAAAATTGTTTCAGGAACACTGCATTAATTTTTTGACTCAGGAAGTTTATAATCTGAGGTAATTGCTGCAAAAGCGTGTAACCGATGCTGACTTCATCCAGAACTTTTACAAATTTGTAAAGTGTCAAGTCAATCAGCTTCGCCGCATGCTTCATCCCATTAGAAACATATATACCTCCAAAATAGCAAGACGCCCCATCACACATCAGATTTTAACAACTTATTTTGGTATTTTAAAAGTAAAACGATAGTCCACAGAAATAAGAAGATAAAATATAGGTACATTTTGTCTACTTAGGTCAAAAACCTTTCACCTTCATCTTTACAGCTCGCGAAATTGTAAATAATCAGTTTCTTTCATATCACTAAATACAAATGTGACCATAAATATGTACTCTTCTAGATGAATACCTATATGATTAACCTGCTTAAAAACCATTATCCTATTAAAATAATTGACATAATTTTAAATGTATTCTAATCTTAGTTTTTAATATTTTTAATTTTTATTGCTACCTTCCTTAAAATATATAACTTTTTATATTATTTGTATTTAGTTATCAAAAATAGTATTTTTTAGTTTTTACATGAATTTAACTTACCACAACTACTACTACAACACGGGCATTAGGATGTACTTAAAAAAATGAAAAATAACTATAAATTATAAATATTTATTACATTAAAAAAAATAACAAAAAATGAGTTAAAAATGTAAGCTATTAAGATCTTGTTAGCTTTTTAAGGTCATTTCATAAAAAAATCTCCAGAGTCTTAAATTCTCCAGTCTTTCAATCCAAACATCTATTTTTACAAATCTTCTCATAAATGTAGGGTAAACAGTAATGGGGGGTAGTAAATGTAAAATTATGTAATGTCCAGTGGTTTAAACATAGTGTCCTCCGCGTGCAACATCATATCCTCTCAAAGCATAAAGTTTCTAATAAAAGCTTGTTTATCGGAAGTGTCCTGCCAGGTAAACATGTTTTCTGTATCCGTTTATAAATAATATAATTATAAAGAACCTAAGAAATCATAATAAAGTGTACAGCGGCCCTTGGAGTGATTTTTCACAAAAACGACGCTCTACAACTTATCCAATTATCATTAGGGACGTCCTAATTCGAGACAGTACAGATAGAAGTTATTGCTTTTATTTTTTATTTATAGTGTACACAACAGACACAGCGTTAAGTAACAGCAATTTAAAACTTTTTCTCGGATTGCTAAAGGAAATTTTTCCGCCCACATAAAAAAAATCATACCTCCGAATTTGAATATGGAGACATACAAACTGATTATAGTTCTATATGGCCAATGAATTTTGCCTGTCTTTTGTCTATTATCACATATTCGTAGGATTTAAAAAAAAAATTGTTAAATCATTAATTTTAAAACATTTTAAATTATCAACTTTAAAACATTTTAGACATTAAAAAACATTGTGATAAAAAGCGCTCGAGATGGATAAATACCAACCGCCTAATAAAAGTGTGCAACGATATGTAGGAATAACACAATAAGTAAATAATAAAGAATAACCAATATGTAAAACAACAATAAAATACAAGAGAAAATATAGTTTGGGTCAAGAGTACCAAGATATTCGAGAAATATGGTAAAGTTCTGGTGGCTAAAAAAGTCCGAAATCTAGCCACTACGGTAGATCTTATATACCTAGTCGAGATATTCGCATAAGAGGTTGAAAGAAGGTTCAGTGAGGTGTGTAAATTCCAGAGATGTACTTTATTTCAAATAAATCCATTTAAAATAGTTTTTTTTCACCCATTTCCATTTTAATTGCATTTTTGAAGCACATCTTCCTTTTATCTCAACAAATTTTTTTTATACAGGTGTCCGGGGGTAAAGTGCTTTAACGTCGGTGGTGATTTTACATGATGGTAGGAGTGAAAAAGATTAACAACTTTTTTCAAAATTCCAACTTTTTTTTCCCATACAAAAAGCCGTACCTATTAAAAATTCACAGTGTAAGGTACAAACTTGGCCGATAAATTAGCTGTGAGTCAACCGGGGCGTTGTGGAGACGTTGGTTTTGATTTGTGCGTATCGTAACAGCGCAAAATACCTAATAGTGCGGGCCGCACACGCCGGACTAATTTTATCTTTTTACCAAATAAGTACCCCTATACGTTGGAATTTCGAAAAAAGTTGTTTGTCTTTTTTACTTACACTATCATGTAGAATCACCTACCGAATTTAATGCACTTTACCCCCTGTATTTACGTCTATCAAGTTGCTCCCTGGTAGAAGCCATTGCAAAATAAGTTATACCATTAGAAAAAATGGGCCATAGACGCTTTAATATTCAATTTTCGATAGGAGTTTCTATTTCTTTAAGCTGGCGAAAATAGTTTCGCATAATTTGGCGGATTTTGTCAATCTGTTTATGTCTTTTTTGTGCTCTTAATAATAAATAGTATTTTGAGCGTCTTTAGATTGGAACAAAACTTCACAAATATCAAATTCAAACAAACAAAAAAATTGCAGTAAAGGGATCCTTTTGTACCAAGGACCTTGGTTTTATGTGGGAAATTTTGAACTAGCTATTTTCACCATCTATCGAAACATAATTACATAATTGTTTCTTGAAGTAATTAAGTTAAAAAGTAGTGTAATTTTCAAAATCTGTTCAAAGTCTATTAAAAGTGCGGCAATAGTGGAATATTTACCAAACCGAAATATGCTAGAAAAGAATATGTTAGTTTATCCAGTATTTTACTTTTTATTAATCTTTTATTTTTGGAGAAACCATTTTGCATTTTAAAAAGCATTTTGAAAATAACTATTTTGCATTTTGAATTTGAAATGCTTTTGAAAAAACCATTTTTCATTTTGCATTTTTAAATGGAAAAATTACGACCCATTTCCATTTTGCATTTCAAATAGTTTTGGGCACCCATTTTGCAGATCTCTGTTAATTTCAGGTGCAACTATATAATAAATCTACAGATAAATAAATTAATAGTCTTTAAAAATGTACAATCATAAAAAGTCATTGTATTTACGAACGGTATCTATTGACGAATTGATCACAGAATATTAGCAGAATAAAAATATCTTTGGCCATTACTTTGAAACTAATTTTTCTTAATCCATTACAACTGTTAACTGTCATATTCTCGGGCACAAATCATTCGTGACAGTCAAAGGACCTTTGTCAAAGCTTGGACGAAATACTTAAAGCTCGATAATTTTGCTACGGTGGCGAAATGAATGCATTAAAACTATGGTGTATTCCATAAGGCTAGGTAAGTTGCTTTGGAGCTTTTGATATTAAAAGGAGGCTGGCTGCTCGCCTGGTTGCGACGTAGATAAGTCATAATATCGTCCAGTCCCGAGATCAAGTTCCCAGTTTTCCGGACAAACGACAAAACTTTTGGGCGGGTTTGGGCAATTTCCCAGATACTTGGACTAGAGCGGCCCGATGGCTTATTGGAGCGGGAATATTTATGGGCGGACATCGAGTCTTTACGATGAATGCCTCCGGCGATAACCCAAGATGAAACTGTTACACACACTTGTGTCGCGATCTTAATGACTTTCGGATTCTGCGAACATGAAATGAAAAACGAAAATGAAATTAAGTGTTTAATGTTACTTATGAGGAACCTGCCTAGTTTACAAATTCATTCAATGTTCTTTATGTAGGCACCCGCATCTTATACGAACAGTATATGTAATATAATATAGCGTTGCCCTAAAAATTATATTCTACCATCCTATAAATAAGTACCGTTCATACACATGTAATATTATTTAATTAAACAAAAGTTTCTCAACTCCGTAAAATTTATGCAATGAATTTTTCATTTACATGTTACAAGTCATTCTTATCTGAACAATATTTCCCTCATGGAGTGATTCCTTGACTTGCTTAAAGAGCAATAATATTCTAGTATTATAAGGAAAAGTTTAATCAACAGAATTTTTGAGTAAAACGAAAGTTTGAAAAATACATTGACATAATTCGCAATATTCCAAACAAGAATTACTTTGCGTAATAATTTGGGAACTTGTTTACGTAATGTAAACCGGGGAAATGACAGGGTCGAAAGGAAAACAAAAGACATTTGGCAGTTGATTCTGTCGTAAAAACACGGCCGCTAAAGACCCTGTGAGAGAAGTGGTTGGGTTTGTTGGTCAGGAGTAGAGGGTGGGGGAGGGTGTAGTAAGGGGTAAGTAAGAAGAGAGAAGGTGGAGAGAGGTGGTCAGCACGGCAGGTGTTCCCTCCAATAAGGCCTCCAATACACCCGCTGTCCTTTATTGCCCCTCTTTGGAAAACTTCGGGATATCTGGATCTGGACACCGTCTTTTTGAATTGCTTGGTGGAAAAGTGATAAAAATATATTTTCGAAAATTGATTATATCTTGTCTATGAATAAATCTTTAAGTTCTATGGACCTTCCTTAAATCTTGAAATAATTCCATGAAATATATTGAGATTACCTTCATTCACTGAGAAACATTTTTTTTGGTTTGGTTTGGATATAGTAAATAATAACGTATTTTTGCGTTGGTTTTTCCAGACTGATCTTGAACTGTACCGGTTTTACCAACTTTACCATGAAATATGACCATAACCACCGGATTGATATTCTTTCGGTCTCATTGCCGTAAGAAATAATACTTGAAACGCTTATCGCTTTTTACTATTTTTATTGTTATCGTACATTTTTCATAGTAGACAGATAATTGTGGTTAGTAATGCTCAAGAGTTAGGATTATGTCAAATTACCAGGATTACTGGTTTTACCAACAACATTGAACATTAGATATTTGTGGTATATTATTTTAACATTAAAGAAAAACTCGTCCGTTTAGTTAATTTACAGATGCCCATTCAGTTACAAGTTGCAGTTACCAATGAGAAAAATTTAATCAAATACATTTATTAATTTTTCAATGTTCCTAGTGCCATACCACCTACAGTGGCCAAATCTATCTATCTGTATAAATAGAGAAAAGTGTCTATCGGTTTGTTTTTTATAAAAATATACGTGTTTATTCAATTCAATTCTTTATTCATTTTAAGAACATTACAAAATTTGAAAATTTCAATTCGTTAATAAAGATACAATAATAAGATACAGTTAAAGATACAATTTTAAAGGTAAGTGTCCTAATTATAAATTTACTCCTAAACCTAACCCCACACAACTGAGACACATCCAACAATGTGATATTTATTTATTTATTTACTTATTTCTTTATTTCAAGATATAATTGCACTGTCTACATGAGATTTCGAAAAATCATCTCGATCTAATTTTCCCTCTATAAATTCCGGACACTAATAGTATCATATAAATAAAACGTCTTTGTCAATATAATATTTTTGAACTGTCGTTGGAAAATGATCTCGCAACATTTCGAACATAGCAGTCCCAGAGAGAGATCGTACAGACGTCATCGAAGATAGTATTCTTCGTTCTCATACGTCTTGTATGAAAACGAAAAAGATACTAAAATGACGAAGTCACTTACGATTACGACCTGTTTCTGGGTCTACCGTATTTCAAGTGTGTAAATAATAGACATCGGTACAGATTCAACTTCACATGTCCAACCGTTATATGAGATATTATATTAAGAGATATTATAATATATATTTTTAAATAAAATAAAATGTTGGTCCCGATACAGTATTTGTCGCCGAGGTCAAAGAATTTCTATATTTTATTCCTGTCACAGAGACCACTGTGGGTGAGAATAGGGGGCGGGGAGGGGTGAGCAGGTGGGTCATATCGAAGGCAATAAAATATATCACGCCGGGATTCGAACCGGGGAACTTTAGTGCGGAACATCGGCAATATTTCCACCGCCACACGTGTTCGGGAGTGGTGACCATTGCTTGTTATGCCAGAAGGAATGGTGATATAAGTTTATTATTAAGCATAAGGGAGACTGCAGTCACGTGCAAGATCTTCACATTTTTATAATATACCCATGTATGACGAATATTTCGAAAAAAAAATTGTAGACAAACACTATTTTCTTTTAAAACTTTTTAATATAACCCAATGATACGCTATTACCACACAATAGTTCGGAGACAGTCGTACTATGGCGGACTCAATTTGAATGTGCTGTGAGACAGAAAAAATGGGAAACGGAGAGAAAAAGTGATGGTCCGCATAGCTTAATGGTCTACGTCTACGCCAAGGCTGCCTAACCTTTTTAACAGTCACAGGTCGGCCACTGATAGGTTTATCTGATTAACGGATTATCGGTCAGAATTTCATTCATCCTTATATTTAATTTTCTATTTTGTATCTCTTTCTAGCACCAATCAGGTGTCTTCTCTTTTATTTTTATCTCTCTCACTTATTATTTTATTTTCTTTTATATATGTGTCTGTATGTAATTATTTTTTGTTGATATAATAAGCCCTGACGAAGCTTGAGCTAAGCGAAAGCTGGTTGGCTGTTAAATATTATTTCAAAATTAAAGTGGGGTTTTACAAAGTGTATTTTTTCATTTAATATAAACTTTTTTAATGTCAAATTCTTCCAAAATTATGGACGTTTCGAGTCAATATGTTTTTTTCACGTTTAATATGAAAATTTTATTCTTAAGCATTATCAATATTAGTTTCAAAAACCAAAATCTGAAGGATCATTTTGTGTTCGTTTTTGTTTTTACGACAACTTAAAACCATGAAATATCGCCAGTGATTTTTCGCCGTCTTGTAGATAAAAATATTCAATTACAAAGATTGAAGGGTTAATATCATGTATTTTGAGCGTTGTCAATCAACTTGTAGCCATTGGCCTCTAAACCCAGAGCCAATTAACTCTTCCAAGATAATCTACCCTCAAAATAATTCAACTTTAAGAATTTATTATTTTCCTGTGTGCTGCTTATTCAGTGATTATAATTTTAATACAAAACTAATAATATTTCTCTAAAATGAATAATATTTTTTACTTAATACCACGCAAGCGTATGTACTTGTGCTCTCTGCGGTGAATGGCACGATCCCTCGTAGAACTGAATCATTACCGAATGAATACCCGGAATACATGGCAGAGGGTAGGACTACAGTTAAACGATATGATTTCAAGCGAGATAATTGCTAGTGAGCTCGGAGCTTTCCCCGTACAAATCTCTTTGAATCCGGGAAACCAATAAGCTTCCCTGTAATAAAAATGTTTGACACTAGACGCCAGATTCCCTTCACATTCCTGTGCTCCTGATAGCGACTTGGCGTACAACCCCGTATATGGTCTTTTCTACCCCCTCACGCCGCCTATTCAATTCCTCCCACTCCAACCCCCCTCCTGGCAAAAAGCTAACTTCCAGGATTCCATTTAAAAAAGGAACATTACGCTCCGAAGCGCTTTGAGATTCCACATCACGTCTGTGCTTTACTGTACTAAAGGCAATATTCTACGGTCCCTGGAGAATATTATTTATAAAATACTTTTCTTTAATCTTACTGCCATCACATAAGACTGTGCTTGAAAAAAGGGATAACCCATAAATCATGTAAACATCACACTTATACACATTTTCTTATAAATGCAAGAGATTAAGAAAGATATCAACAAATTCTGTGCATTATTGAAAAAGCATAATATTGGCCATCCGGATTAAAAAAGAAAGAAAAAGGAGTCATCTATTCTACCACCGGGTTTTTCTGCCAAAACTAACATAAATTCTATTTTTACAATGTTAATCGTTGATTTAGGACAACATCGAGGGCCTTACAAATACATGGGTTTTAATTTTACACAACTGATAAACATCCGTTGTTCTAGGGTAAATGGTTGTTTATCAGTGGTGGAAAATTAAAAATGGGTTTATTAGTAAAGAGGTTTGTGTACAAAAATGTGAACGGTAAAATAAATTATGGTATTTTCGATAAGAATACGCAAAGCAAGCTAGTATGTACTTAGAAGAAGAAAGACCTTCGGTAAACACTTAACAATCCCTCTTCACGGGAGTACACGAAATTAACCCAAAAAGTATCCCAAATATATATTTTTATTTAATTTAGAAAAAGGTATTTTTTCGCAGAATTATTCTCAAAATTCTCGTGGAATACTTGCTCAAGACGAAATGTGGACAGAATAACAGATATATAAGAGCCGAGCAGAGTTTACCCTCATCCACTCGAAGAAAAAGGATCTCAAATAAATGTGCGAGCCAGAGAACAGATGTAGATCGTGAGCCAGCTTTGGGAAGGTTTTCCTTGTGCTAAGGGCGGATTTCACCAAGCAAGGACACGGCAGTTGGGACTTTCTGGAAATGAACGGGGAGCAGACATATTCTTTGCGGTGGAAAAATATATAATGATACTAGTATGTTGGCTTATATCTTGTATGCCTTTGTACGTAAAAACTGAACAAGCTACGAGTGAGTACGTTCAGCTGCGTTAAAACCCAATTAAATTACGTAAAAAGGTTCAGTTGAAATGTTGTTCTACTACTTGTGCCTACTTAGTAATATACCAGGAACTTAGCACGAATAAAATGTTTTTCAAATATATTTTTTACTAGTCTTGCCCCGACTTTACGCAAAGTTTTTCAAATATATTTTTTACAAGTCTTACCACGGCTTTACGCAGAGTTTTTCAAAATCACATATAGACATTAAATATTTTCCTCTTATTTTGAACGTCAAGAATTCGCCTTGTGGTTTAAAGGGATTAATTAGGACCATGCTAAAAAAACCTTATCTGCATCCAACGGAAAACCTCCTTATTACACATAAAATATTAGATATTAGGAAACTATACATTAAAAAGATAATTCATAACAATTGCATAAAATCCTCACCATACTTCATAACTCACCCACAAAATACAAGAGCAAAATCACACAATCAATTCCAAGTGCCTACAATTGAATCAACTTTTGCCTAAAAGCATGAATCCTACCTCTCACCTCTAATATTCAACACCTTCTTTAAAAAAAACCACTTACTCCATCACTGCTAAAAATCTAAAATGGCTATATAAACAATGCAACATTTGGCTACTACACAAAAAAAGAGAATGTATCATCTTTGTTATCGTTAATGCTAATGTCTTCCTAATCGATAATTTCTCATCCTTTATTTACACATGTTTTAATTCCAATCATAGAGATTTATTCTTTCTTCTTATTGATTTATTAGTCTTGCAACTTGTATTTTCATGTTTATTTTCTGACTATTTTCCTGTACACCTTTATCTTTTTTAATGTTCTAATTATTACCCGTCTCAGAACAGACAACGTCTAGTGAGGCGGGTAACCTACTTGTTATAAAATACTATATTACCGTAATAAACGCCACGGGTTGCCGGCAATGAAATTGAAAAGGGTTTAAAAAAGGGGATAGTAAACTACTTAACCGATTTTGTTAAAATTGGGCTTAATGTGTGTAATTTTGTTAAATTTAAAAGATAATATATATATGTTTTTTCTCGATTCAATTGATCGAAAAGTATTTATTATTTGCGAATTAAATATTTGTTATGGGACAATAATTTGTACGTTCCATAAATTTCTAACAGATGGCGGTGTGAGTTAATTTATTGACACAACACTTGGTTATCTAGGTTAGGTAATCAACCAGTAGATGGTGTTGTTTTTTGTTAGCCAAGCCACAGGTGAACGGGTCATCTTTATATATAAAAATTTCGAGTAACGATGTTTGTCCAAGATAAACTCCGAAATTACTTAACCGATTTGGATGAAATTTGGCTTACTGGTTGTAATTTGGTCCAACTTCAAACGTATGATAGTTTTTATCTTTATCATTGACCTCAAAATTTATTATTGCGAATTAAATGTTCATTAAATGTTTGTTATGGAAAAAGATTTGAATTTATTTGTAAGTTCCATAAGTTTCTAACAAATGGAGGTGTGAGTTAATTTATTGACACAAAACTTGGTTATTTAGGTTAGGTAACCACCCAGTAGATGGTGTTGTGTTTCGTTAGCCACTTAGTATTTGTACAAAAAACATAGTCGTGCCACCCTCCATAAACAAATCACGGTATAGTATGATTTTTTCAAATCAGTTAAAAATTAAATAGATTTTTGTTAAAAATAATATATTACAAGTAGGTACGTAGTTTATCGCCCGAATGGATTATCTTCACACAGGCGGTTACAATTTTGCGAATAACACTTAATAATTACAGTCAGGAATAACGCACATCACGTACAACCAAGTCTATTTATATTTGATATATTTGCTACATTCATTGGAATAAATTTGTATGTATTTTTTTAATGATAAAAAATATTACTGAAGTCGTAGAAAATGAAAAGTCTGAAAGGGGGAAACCCCGCAGAACGAGCACAAGTATCCCAATATATTATAAAGACCACCAATGAAGCTTCCATTGGCATACATAAAATTCCCTTATTGTAAGGAAATGAGTAAATACCCCGAAGAAACGGTTCACAATACAACCTGTAGACGCTCAGCTAGTTGGGTACCAGGAGTATAGCAGAGAGCAGGAGAAGGTAGCTACTCGAACACAAAGCTCGGGAAATATTATTTTATTGAATTTCCACTGGGAAATGTGTTATTGGGATTCCGTGATCGAAGTAAACCGAGCTCTGTTCTGTAAAATTCTCTCACAATAATAATACTCATCTCTGTGTTACACGGAGAAATTTTTTATTCTAAAATACGATCATTTTATTCGTAAAAACGGAACTGAAGTTCTTACGAACAAATTAACAGGGTTTCAATGTTTATTGGCGGGAACATCTAAGAAAAATTTGTTGGTATACGTAATTTCGTACGTATACCAACAAATTATTCTTATATTTTCCCCCTAATACACATTGAAACACTTTTAATTTGTTCGTAAGAACTTCAGTCCCATTTTTAACCGTTTTTACGAATAAAATTATCGTATTTTAGAATACCTAACCTTTTTCTCCGTGTAGAATGTTCGTATGTAAATAGGTACCTAATGATTATTATTACGATGTAGAAATTGATGTGTCATTTTCATTTTGAGTCCCACCCACGCGAAGTGTCTTCAAATCCTTTATTGGCTAAGTCTTCCATCACGACAAAAGTAATATTTTCCGCTTAATGTGGAGGTAGTAGGAAATTTTTTAATATTTTCAGGCTATTCGTAACCCGAGAAAGTTTGTCTCTCTTTTTAGATAAAAAATATTTTGTATAAACGATAAAGTAGGCAACGAGATTATTTTGTTTAAACGATAAAGTAGGTAACGAGATTATTTTGTTTGAATTAATTCATTAATAATTCTTTATTAAAAAGGAATGGAAAAAATTGCTAAAAATACGTCTTTCCTCTGAAGAATTATGAATAATTTTGATAAAAGTTCAAGATAATTAATTTATGAAATAATACATTTTTGCCCTACATACTACATACTCTTCTATTATTCACTATCTATCTGTTTTAAGTGAGCTTAACTCCAAAATAATCCAAAATAGAGCAATGTGACAAATTTTGAAGTGTAAAAAATATAAATCGATACAGAAAATGCTTTAGAAATTAGATGTAATAAGTAATGTAACTAGGAATTTTCTTTAGTATTTAAATTTTATCTACTAAATTTTTAACAATTTATTTCCAACTTAAGAGAAAAACTACAAGACAATAAAGACTTCCACACACACCACACGAGACAGAAAGAAAATATAAGGGTAAAAAATGAACATCACAAAATCACAGAATTGTTTACTATCTAAAGGAAGTAGTACATATGTAATACGTGTGATGTGTGATATATATATATATATATATTTAAAAATTTTCATACTCTTTAGCAAGGTAAGCAATCCTTAGGTAAGGCATCATTTAGTAAGAATTACGCATCATCATCACAATATGTATAAGCAAAAAACCAGCCTCCACAATTAGAGTACTAGGGAAGAAGAGCCTGGCCTAGAAGCCTCCTCGCAGGAGGAAGGGTGGTGGGGGGAGGTGGGTGGAGGCAGAAGGAAGGGGGAAGGAGATTGCAGGGTGAGTCGGGAAGGCAGAGGGGGCGGAAGACGAATCGATGATGCTGCGAGATGAGAGCGAGACAGACGAAACCTCTGACGTCTGGTTGCCATGGCAACTGCTGGAGTCTGTTTCCCTCACATACATAGATTCCATATCACATCAGACTAGAGGGGAGGAGGTTTAACACCATTTTTTTTTTTTTTTAAGTAACTCTTATTTTTCTTTCAACTAATTTCTTTAGAAATGGCATAGAACGCAGATCTCACATATTACTAGTTTAAAAACATAAATACAAGTTTTCTTTTTATCATCGAAGAAGAAAATAATGCTTACTAATAAATCTAAACGAAAATATTAAAAATAACAAGACACAGAAAAATAAAAAGGTTTACGGTCTCAACTTGTCCCGGTAAGGAGGGAGATCCTAGGTTCTTGCTAGTTGCGACCGTTGCGTTTTTTATATTTTCGTTTAGATTTTTTAGGATGGGAATAATCTTCAAAATTTATTATAAAAAAACTTATTCTGATAAAAACTGAAAATTCTTTTTTACACCAAAAATTTTGATTTTCTTTTTTTAGAAAGAAAGACGAACATTTCCATGCACACATAAATTAATTAGGCTATTTTATTAATGCATTTAAAGAATTTAAAGCTTTACAATAAAGGTATAAAACAATAAGGGCCTTATAATAAACATTTAAAGATAAGATCAAAAGTTCACGCATTCGTGTTAGCCTTGGTGTCACGGACATAACTAGTAAGCTGGAGGAACGACAGTTGAGATGGTATGGGCACATAAGACGGAGATCAAGAGACTACACAGTGAAGCAGGCAAGTCTATGGAGCGTCTTCGACAGTCATCCAGAGGTAGACCAAAGAACTCCTGGATGACTCAATGCTCTAAAATTCTACAGAGAAATGGCCTGGATGAAAGCGATACCCAGAACCGAAGAAGCTACAACCCGAGAACGAGAAGGGCGGACCCCAAAAGCCTATCTAGGCAATGAGTTGGGACAGTGCAAGGAAGAAGAGGGGCCTTTATAATAAACGCATTTAAAATTTAACAAAACTAATACATTAATGTAGGGCAACTTGTTGTCAATCAGTTGTGTCAAATTTTACATACGTTTGTTAGTAAGTTAATGCCAACCATGCAAGATTCTTCACTGATCAGTGAAATTAAAACTGACCTCACTAATTTTTCAAGATTTTTGTGAGGAGTAAAAATGGAAAGTGAATTTTTGAGGTGAAAGTAAGAGAAAAATTGGGAAATATCTGAAAGATGTCTGAAACTAGTTGTATAAGAGGGTGACTGGTGATTCTACATCAGATAGAGAATTTATAAAAATCGATCTGATTGTTTTGATTTTCAAAATTTATTTTTTGAACTTTTTATTATGTTTACACGAGGGTCATCCGCAAAGTAGTAGACGTATTTACGCCGTGCGGAGTGCTGGAGTTTAGCCGTCGGACAAGTACTGTATTTTCTTGAACATTATAAACACTCACAGAAACAAAATAAGACAGCTGAAATACAACTGAACGTGTTAGTACTTGCCCGGCGGCTACTCTATTCGCCAGCGCTCCGCACGTCGTAAAAGGGTACCACTTTACGGATGACCCTCGTATATATTTTTTTTATTACAGAGTAGAACCTTAAGTTACTGATTGAAGACAATATTAGCGACTCTCAAATGAAAAATTGAAACAGAAAAATCAGAAGAAGATTCGGTCGTATCTAGGAATTGAACCCAAAACCTTTGCCTTGCCGGGGACTCTGCTCTGTACACTGACCTAATTCATTTACTATTTCGAGTTAATAATCTAAAAAACACAATATTTTTTTGAAAAAGCCTAATTTACAGGCCAATTATATAAGCCTATATTAAAGGTAATTTATTTTGTTTACAGTTGTTTGAATATTTCATAAATGTCCGTTAACTGCAGAGATGAAAATTATAAGATTTCCGAAGTGGCTGCCGCCTCGGCCCACTGTTGTAGTTCCCAGAATATGTATCCGCACAGATGATACCTATAACGCTATAACCCATATCATACGTGTACGTGTACACCACACACCGTACACTGTACCCACACTGAGGTAAGAGGTCTGCCCGGGAATTCGCCACTTTTATAACACGACGAATATTAGACGTGTTTTTTTCATAAAAATACCCACATAATGATTTATCGAATTCAAATTAAAACAAGTCTTCTCTTCAAACAATCTGTAATTCCACACAATCGGATAAAGATTGTACAGGTTTAAAATTTTCATGTCATCCGCGTATAACACAAAATGACTATTTTTAAAGCATGTATACATATCATTTATGTAAATATTAAATAGGAGTGGTCCGAGATGCGACCGATGGGGCACACCTGAGACGATTTCCATTAAGCAGGATGTGAAACTATTGACAACCGTGATTTGGTGCCGATTACTGATATATGACGTGATCCATCTATAGAGATCACCGTCAATTCCTAGACCTAATAACTTTTGTAAAAGAATATAATGGTTAACACGGTCGAATGGTTTGGAATAGTCTGTATAGATGGCATCTACTTGGCATCGCATATCCATTTGAGCATGAATAAAATTTATAAAAAACGCAAGATTTGAGGTTGTGGAGCGATTTTACATGAAGACGTGTTGATTACTTAAGAGTGAAGGTGCGATAGTAGAATATAATTGATAGTAAACATTTTTTTCCAGTACTTTACTTAAAATCAGTAGTTTGGATATAGGACGATAGTTGGATCTATCATTTTTACTGCCATTTTTAAAGATTGGGGTAATTAAGGCTGTTTTCCACTTTTCGGGAATGTTCCTTCAGATAGCAATAGTTTGAAAATAGCAAAAATGGGGGGAGTCAATTGTTTACACCAATAATTTATAAATATCCCTGGAAGTTGATCATTCCCTGGTCCCTTTTTGATATCGATGGACTTAAGGTTTTGAGGGTGATGTCTTCATTGATCCCGATTGAGTTAATTACTCCAATTGAATTAAAACCATTACTGGTATTGCTTTTATGAGCAGGTTGAACGTTCGAAAATACAGATCCAAAATATTCGGAAAATAAATCAGCTACTCCTTTACTCCTCAGCTTGCCCTTCAGTTTTTTCACCGTAAATTATATGATCGGGGATGGTAGGAGATTTTCTTTGAGAGTTGAAATAGGACCATATTTTTTTAACATTATGCTGTATATCGGATTCTATCGAAGAAATATAGATTTTGTAAATAACTAATAATTAAGAAACATCAGCAAAGAGAAAGAGTATAGATATATTCATAGTTCCATGGCGAAGACCTATTATCTATACAAATATTAAAACACATTTTACCATTCCTTATAAAATATTGTGTAACGTTGGTTTTAATAACTCAGGTGCGGGGCATACGTCATTCCTATGTCTACCTACGTTAAATTGTCGTGAAAACATGCTTATGTGCCCAAGCGGTTAAAAACCTACCAGTAATTCCACGATCAGAGGAAATCGTGAACAATAATTTTATACCACCAACTTCTTGGATTGTATCAAATACTCAAATTGTATTTTGATTTTTTTTGGTTTACTATAATGTTTTCGTTGGATTTGTACTTTGTTGCGTGTGCACATCATACTTAACAAATTTGAGTAACATCTTTAAAGGAAAACGTACGTTGGTTGCTCGATTTAGTGGTAATATTTCATTGCTTCGGTCACGAAACCCGTGAAAAAGATTAACTGTACATCATCGTTGCAAAATTGGCTTTTAATTTAGCAATCTTTATGCTTGATTCGGCCATAGGTACATTGTTACGTCAATAACAAGAATTGTGGCCATATTTTTCATTGTGATTAGTTTTTTTGTCCTCTGCTAGATTCAGGCCTCATTGTCGAATGGGTTCATCATTCCAAATTAACCGATCGAAATCGTCCCCCCGATTCCAGAATCGGGGGGACGACTTCAAATCTGAGCACTGGCAAGTTATGGAATTCTTACTGAGTGCGGTTTGTCAACCAAATATCTACACTGAGAGTAGAAAGTACATGACTTACGACAATGAATTATTTCACAAGAAATATAGTTTTAATTAAATTAAAACATTTTATACTGCCTTAGTACAGCAGTTTTGTACCGGGGGCGTAGCTCAGATGGTAGAGCGCTCGCTTAGCATGTGAGAGGTACCGGGATCGATACCCGGCGCCTCCAAAATATTTTTTTTTCTTAAAATAACAAAAATGATAGACATTTCAATAAAACATATTATTAGGAACATATGATTTTAAAAATTAATATCGTGATTTATTTTTGCAGTATTGACAGCGTTACAGTGTCCACCATTAGGGAATAGATGTGTAATTAGATATATACGTAACATTACATATCTGCAATGATGATGGACACTGTAACGATGTCCGAATCGCTGGCCATATAAGTAGATAGCGCAACATGGCATAATATCCTAAAAATAAATCACGATAATATTATTTGGTATATTGAAGGAAATGTTAGGGAAAATACACTTTTTTGTGCGAGAGATTTTATTGGATAGGATTGGCTTACAAGATTCTGCCTACTAGTAGCTCTTAGCCCTTAGAACAAAAATTTCCTTCTTATAACAAAATAATGATAAGAGGAGGCAAGAGGAGGAATCAAGCTCAAAGATAATAAAAAACATTTCTTATACGAAAAGCTTCAAATTAATTACCAGCAATCTCAAACACCATTATCAAATATAGTTTATACAACACACACTTCCTAAGTCCTCAACTTTCTGCTTTCAGCCAGCAGAGCGAAAGGACCACGATAAATATGAAAGCCGTAACGCTCGCCATTAGTTTCGTGGCCATTCCACGACGTTCATGGCATTTATCATAAGGAGAATTATTATAATTGCCCCGGTCGAACGACAGTGACAAATTCGCCCTCAAATTATAGCAGAACTAAATAAATACACGGCCCTTTATCGCGCACTCTTATCAGCCGGGTATCACGACGCGACGTGCGACGTAAGACGTGACGGCCAAATGTAGCCCAAAGCCAAAATAGTCACTTTTGATGGAAAACACGTGAGCCTTTTTCAAGCTCAGAGCTTTCACTTGATTTTCCTATGAAACGAAGTAAGTAAATGCTCTTTTTGGTGCTTACATTCTTACGAAAGTCTGAAATGATTTTTTGTTTAGGGACTTTTCGATACGGATAGTAAAAATTATACAGTATTTATTGTATATATATATATATTTTTTTTTTTTTATTAAAAAACGAAAGACAAACATTCCCAGGTTACGAATAACCCAACAACATTTGAAAATCTCCTACTACCACCACACTAAGCGGAAGATGTTGCTTGTGTTGTGATGGAGGACTTAGCCAGCCGAGGAATCGAATACGGAACGCCTGGGTGGGACCCAAACGCAATGCCCACTCAACCACTGACCGGTCAACTCTGAACTGCTTCAGTTACAACATTTTGTATTTGTTAAGTGACAAATTGAAAATGTTCACTGAATTGGTATAATTATTTCCCATCTAATTCTGGGCAAAACATGTGGTAGTTAGTCCCAGAATTTTTGCACTGAAATAAAACCGAAATAGTATCGGAAAGCATTTCAAGCAAGCAATTCTGGACTATCAACTACATCATTTAATATTTTACATAGAAATACCAAATCAGTAAAAATCCTTCTGTCTGATATCTTAAGAATAATTATATTATTTGAGAGGGTGTTGAGTTCAACACAATAATCGCTTTTAGTATTTTAACGTTTACGGAATGGTGACGATACAAAAAAGGAATTAACGTACATTCCTTATGACAATAATTTATTTTATTTATTTATTATTTTTCTCACATGTTATGAATATTATTTTTTTACATATAAATTAACCTCACTAGGACTTTAATAGCCTGTATTGAGGTTAACTTTAATACATTATAATAATACAATACAAACAACAACAAAAAACAAAATTTACACACATAAGTTGAATTAAAAAAAACACAAAAACTGCAAAAAAAAAAAACACAACACTAAAATATTACATGGAGAAAGAAAGAAATATTACATTGTGGCCAGATGGGTAGAACTTGAGGATGAAATTGTAACAATGTTTAAACCATAAATATATTATTAAACACTATACCCATTGAGAAGCAAAGTGACAGTTCAACACAACTAGGGTGACACTCTGATTTTGGCAGATGGAATTTTATTAAAATCTTACTACTTAAAAAAAAATCTTATTATTTAAAAAAGGACAATGATGAAAAAATGGTATGCCAATATAATATAATGCTGCAGCTCTATTTTACATATTAACATGGTGAGACAAAAGATGATATACCCAATGTACGTATGTCTGTTTCTTCCAAAGGAAAATAAGTAGTACTTAAGAGGAAACAGAAATACGTAGGTAAATTATGTGTCTCATCTTTTTATTCACATACAGCCTTACTAAAAAAAAAAACACTCCGCGACCGTTAAACGGTGTTTCTGTAGCACGTCGTGTAAAGTCTGTACATTTCGTTTTTCAAATTCTTACTAAACAAAATATATGGTTTTGATCTGACAACGTCGCCATTTTACCAGCCTTACTAATAAACTTTCTGAAAAATTTGTACAGTGGTCAAACAACCATGTATGAAGAATCCTTACTAATTAAGAACTGACAAAAAATTGTTCATGGAAAGATATGTACATTGCTTACACGGCCAAGGAGGGTAGTTTATCTGTTGTATATATTTGTTCCATTTGTAATTTTCAACGAATTTCGAATTTCTTTTTTTAATGTCCTATATATTTATTATTTTTTGAGATGTCGTAAAAACAAATACCATTTTAGAACCAAAATGTAATTACCTTTAAGATTTTCATATCTAAAATATACTTAAATGTTTAAAAACTGTAGTATTTTAAGCTTCAAACATCAAATTGAAGAAAAAAAACTCACTTACCCCAAACATTTTCTATTAAAACATTGAAATATTTGGAAAAATTCAAAATTCAAAAAACACAGTCCTTTTATTTAATGATTTTGAAATAAAACTGTCACCTCACTATTTACTCCTTCACACAATAAAAAAATCTTGAAATTAGCTTTTTATTCCCAAAAATTTACAATAAAAAAACTCATTTTTCAATACATTGCTTGCACATCTTAACACATTAATTTCTTTGATACGTTTACTAAAATATGTATTAGACATTTTAGTCACCAAAAAACATCACTTTCAAGAATTTATAATAAAATAAAGATCTTAAAATGCAAATTATTTCTGAATATAACCTAAAGAACCATTTTCTGACAGATCAATTTAGAACACATGATTTTAGTGTCACAATTTGACTTAAACTAACGAAAAACAACACAAATTAATAGTAAATATATTGCGTAAATGAATATAAGTGCGAATTAGTCAAGGATTGAAATCATTTACGAAAATATCATCTAAATCACACACACACCGCGACCGACTTTATTCTGCATTTCCGCGGCTTTTTTTTATTCAGCGGGAAAGCAATGCGCAGGCGCATCAATCACACCACCTAGCGGATTATTATGAAAACTCCAATTTGAACAAGAAAATACGGCGTTGTCAAATCTAAAGATTCACAAAAACACCGTTTAACGGCCGCGGAGTGTTTTTTTTTTAGTAAGGCCGATAATGTTTAAGAAAGTCCTTCAGCATTATTGTACGACGTTTATTGCCTTTTTAAAAACATAAACGTGAGAATACTAAATACGCCTATTTGTTGGAATACCCATTTTAAGATTTAGAAAACGTAAGAAATTATTTTGAATTCTTTAAATAGCTTGTACATGAATATAATAATATTATAATATTATAGTGGGTTCCAGACGGAAGAATTGTATTCAAATTGACTTCTAACAAAGGCAAAATAATTTTTTTTAGCCTAGTTGTAAATCCCAACATTTGTAAGCCCTTATTAGAGATTTCAATTATGTAGTTAACAAATCAAAGCTTTGCTGAAAAAGGGTTGCTTGAGCATTGTTATCAATATTGTAATTATAAATAACCAGACTTTTAATTCCAGAGAATCTGACTATTTGACATTTTCAAATATTCAAAAGCCTATTTAGAAAAGTCTATTTTCATTGCACCAAATTAATAATTTGTTGATATTATCTTGATGAATTATATATACCATAGTAACGTATCGAATAATTCGTAAAATGTTAAGGTCATCTACTGAAATTAAGATAGATACGTGATGAAATTTTTAAATTTCATTTATAAACAAGATAAACAAAATTGGACCAAGGTGCGACCCTGTGGGACTCCACTTGTTGCACAATTTTTTTCAAACAATGTGTTGTTAAAATAATATATTTTAAAAAATTTCTTACTGGTGGAGTAAGAAAGATTTTATGTAACTACAGTAGCAATATTGGTTTGCGTTATGTTTCTAATGAATTAACCGCTTCGTCACGTTTTTGAAACTGTAGCTATGACATTGGTAAATAAATCAACTACTTTAAGATTTATTTCAGTTACTTTCATTATGCAGGTTACATTATTATTGTTATTTATTCGCCGAAGTAATGTGGTGTTAAAGCTTGACCCGCTTCCGTGTGTGTAAATATTGAAACCCGTTGTTTGTCAGGCTAATCAAAAATCCTCCATGACATCACGCAAGTCTTACAGAAATATCATTCCATGCCTCGCGTCCGTATAAAATCAAGGCTATTCGAGCGAGAACTACACGTAGGACGTAGGATATAGGACGGTAGCCGTCCGGACGCCTACAGAAATTTACATAAAAAAGCAATGTAAGAGGGACTCCGTGTGTCGTGTGTCATAAAGAACCCCGTGCGACCAATTGCGTCACCTGCCTTGGGAACATTAATCATATACAATAATGATAGCTTTTTCCAGCGGGGAATGTGTGAGCCGCGGCGTGTCTCCCGCAACGCCCTGTGGCGTGACTCTAGCTGACTCTACCGGACTCTAGTAGACTCTGACTGTAAGTGGACTCTTCTGGCTTGACCGCATTGTAGGACACCGCTGAAGAAGTAAGTGCTTTCCTATTCAAGTCGTCGATTCTGATTTACATCAAATCTGAATAGAAAATACTCGCTCCAGGGTTCTAGGTGAACGTTTGGATGGCAAAACCACGTTGGCACTTATATTTTTACGAAAACGTGATCATATTTATAATACAGCAATCATTCTTTCGATTTTTTGCTAACTGCTTATTAGTTATTAGCATGTTTTGAAATAATAATTTTTACGACTTTTAGAGAGATTTCGTAGTTAATAGATCACAAAGAGCATCACCAATAAATTTTATAATTATTTCTATCTAACTATAAATGAAACTTGAAGATTAAGCTATTCATAGAAAATTTTGTTGACATTATGATATAAAAAACTGCGTAGAAGTTCCCACGTCAGAAATATAGACACCGCACCGGTTAGATTTTGTACCGCGGAAACATAGGTGTACCTACAGTTTTATTTCAAGTATTTTTACAAAAATACAAAATCATGTTTATTAAAAGGAACATTTTCGGCAAACAACTTAGACCATGAAGATATTTATTTTAGATTGCTCAAAAAGCGTGATTTAATTTCAATTAATAACCCTTCGTTTACTGAGCATTGGTGATACGTCAAAATTAGGGAAGTGGTCAGATATCTTACTCGTTGAATATTTCCATCCACCACCCTGTTCAGGTTTCATCAGAGGTGATTTTTTTCAGATTTTTTTTATGCAGGAATGTTTTTTTTTATATTACTGACGGGGTGGGTGCCAATTACAATATATTTGTAACACAATCTACATTTATTTTGGATCATAATTTTTAAAAAATAAAACGGAAAAAAAAGATACATGCCTCTTTGAATTTTTCAAGGATACTGTTAAAAATGTCCACTGTTTTGGCTGCGACGCGACGACGTACAGGCTATGAAGCTATCTTAACTATTTTGTACCCACATTCACAATATTTAGTAGAAATGCAAAACTTTCAAATGACTTTATTTTATTGAAATATTCTAATATTTCTGTAGACTATGACATTTTTTGTGTTTCACAAGGTAGAGAACGTATCTCAGCCATTTCGTGCCCAGGCCAGCTTAGTGGTCACGACATCTCCGAATCCAAGGTGGAAAGGGGTTGGGAGGGGTGGGTAATTCTTCAAGGGAAGCACGGGGCGATTTCATAAGCTTTCCTATAATTATATTCCATGGGTGAAGGGAGGGATTAAATCTCGACAAACTTCACATGAACCAATGAATATTGAAATGGTCTTAAGTAGCTTTTTTATAGAGAAGGACACACTGCTCGCAGAATTAAAACTAACAAAATTTATCTCTTTCTTCAAAAATTACAAACGAAACAACTTTTCAATTAAGAACCTAAAGAGAGTATATTATGCTTTATGCATATCTCACTTGGAATATGGAATAATAGGATGGGGTTCAGCAGCATCAAATCATGTAAAACAACTGAAGATACCTCAGAATTACGTCAGAAAGACAGGACAGGACACAGGACGTACACTAAAGGATTCCATAAGGACGTCAAAACAGAAAATTTTATTCAGTTTAAAAAGTATATAAGGCTTTGAACTCCCATTCCGAAGGTTACCAATTCAAACGCGACGTGCGCAAATAAATTTTATTTGATTAATTTATTATTTCACAATTAATTAATACAAATAATATATATTATAATTGCGGCACGTTCCAGAGTGGAAGATACTCTCAGTATCGCCCTGGTGTAAGACTACTATTCAGAATTAAAACGTTGTTTGAAATGGCTTTTAGCCGTGTTTAGTGACTAGATCTGAATAGCCAGGTACTTTCCCACCTTCCTCTCCCCATCTCCTTCCCTTCTCCACCTACGTTCAGCCTCACAACATACCCCAATCGGGTATGCCATAATCTCACTGGCTCCAGACGGGATCAGTTGGGACTCTTGTAAGGTCTCTATAAAAAAAATACAAAAAAACTATTTCAAAAATATTTTGGTTCTATGACAAAAATATTTTGGTTCATCACCTCAAAAAAGACACAGCGGCAAAAACCTCGCACAATATAAAACCAGAGCCAAGCAAATAAACATTCTAAACATACTTAAATGTAATTCTGCTTTGGACAAAGAAGCTCTGAATTTTTAGCAGTAAAATTATATAACAAACTCCCACGCAGTATGAAACAAACTAAAACAAAACATACATTAATGACATCAAACACTCCGTCATTGAAGTTTTTGAAAAAACCTTACCCAGGACTTACCCAAAATTTGTGGGCAATGACTGATAATTATGATTCTGGTAAGAAAATATTTAAAGAGGAATTGTAATTTCTTAAGAGCCATTGACCAGCGGCTGAGAATAAAAGTTTAAAAATGCTTCGAATGTTCCGAAATGTTCCGACGAGAAATATCGATCATTAAAATTTTTTAAATAAAAAATTTAATATCAATTTATTTCATTCAAAACTTGCTTTAATATACCTACATTCAAAAAAGCAATACAAATAAGCAATCAAAACGCACGATGATAAATTATTAAATATCGTGTACTTCATGTAAGTATTTTTTGACCATTATTTATGATTTTTCAATAATGTTTAACAAAATGAGAGATTATTGAGTATTTTCGTCAGAAAACACGTTTTCAGATTTATTTTTTAATAATTTTAATTTAACTAAAATTAAAATTCTGAAAAATGTGTTTACTAGATTATGTATTGATTTATTTTCTGTACTTATGATTATATGATTTGAAATTTATGTTGTATAATACAATATTTCGTTTGAAAATTGAACAAATCTGCCAACGATCAACGGTATAACCTTAAACTTAGTTTTTCAAAATTTAAATATTGCGTTTACCAAATAAAATAACAATCCTTCAAAATCAATTTATGTTTTTTTGTAAAAAAGAGTCAATACGTCTAGAATTTGATTTAAAAATGACTAATTTCCGGTATTCTCTGGTATACCCTCTTAATATTTCCATTTAAATTAAACCATTTTCTCATTAATTTGTAGCATGTGTAAGCAATAATACGAGGAACCTTGCAGAGAAAACGTTCTTCGTGGAACATGAAAAATATTTCAGAAAATGTTAGTATTTCAGTTGGCGTCTAAGAAAAATAGACCTAGCATCAGCATGCCTTTAATAAAACGAATACAAACCCCCATTCAAGTGAGATAAGCCGTAAATAATTATAAGAATTTAAGTGACCGACTTTTGGCGATCATTCCTGTGATTCTATTCGGAGGTCGCCTTGCCCGAAATAATATCTCCCGAAGAAATCTGGCATGTCTCATATAATGGGCGCAAAGCCCCGTGGAATGTATCGATTGTTTCTGTATTTTGAAGCCAAGTCATAAAATCCGAAATATCATACACGACAGCGCGGGAGAAGGGGAAGGGAAGGTGGGGGTGGTGGGGGAGGGGGAGGGGCTGCACGCGACAGGGGGATATGAATTATGTCGTGGTCAGAGCTATCGTCTTGGACAGGGCTTTGTGCCTTCGAAGCTTAAAGCACACATTGGTTCGTTTAATATACACGGAGCGCAGAAAGAATAATCGCATTTTGTGATGATATTTTTTTCACAATATTGGTATGGTTTATGTAATGTATTCTTAGTTTATGTAAAGTTTTTTTGTCCATTTTGTTTTTATATAATATCGTTGTTAATAACTTAATAGGAAATGAATGTCTACTGCCATAATTATCTGTCTCTTGTCGTAAATAAGTTGCCTTTCACGAGTATAAACCAGCATTCATAATAGAGATACCTTTTTAGTAAGTTTTAAAGGACCTTAGTCAGGGGATCATGGTCAAATGAATATCATGCCAAGTAATCACATTAAAAATAATTTTTCAACATAAGCATGTCTGTTGATGCACCTAATAAAAAATAATTCTTGCCTTATTTTTAAGATTATTTAACCTGATGTATAAGATCACACATTGGCACCATGAAGACTTTGTTCTGTGGAAATCTATATGTATAAACGTCCTGGTATGAGTTTGTCTTTTAAACACATTTATTCAAAAATTGATAATATTTGCAGACCTGACTTTAAAAACAGTAGAAAGGTCACTTACTACATGAGATTTATCCTGTATTGGAAAACCACCCCAACCCCTTTTTGCTACCCTTTAACGAGAATTTTGATATTTCTTGATGAAATTCTGCACACTTGAAACACCAAAATAAAAGGAAAATTACTTTCTAAATCTAATTTCTAAAAACTCTGAATACAGTCAGGGAAACGCTGGGGACTTTTACTTTTGTAATATATTTATTTATTTCATAAAAAACCAAATATCAAAAAGAATTAAAAAAATATTAATTTTGGTTCAATGCAGTGAGCATAGCTCATAGCCTATATCTTAAAAGGAAGACTCCCCGGGCCTCTTACAATTATCGTTTATAAGAAATGTTGACCAATAAAACATAATAATACTCGTAAAAGGTAATTTATTTGTACGTCGCGCAGGTTTGAACCCGCGACCAATTTTAGATGTCTTCTATATAGTTCGTCAAAGCAGAACACGGTCTAAGGCAGTTTAGTGCCTAATGTCTGTCGTGTATCAGAAGCAGGGTGATGGGCGGAGGGTGGTGGGTGTTGGGTGGAGAAGTGAGTGGGATGTGGAGAGGGTGGAGTGGATTATTACGGCGGGTGAAGGGGGTGGTTGAAGGGGTGATCCTCGGACACCCAAAGATTGTCGTGCGAGCGACGTACAACCCACCACTATCCATGGTACAGTCAACCTTGTATCACTAAATCACTGTTATTGGAAAATGATAAAAACGACAATTTTTAAAGATAGTGACAGGAAATCGGGTTGAAGAAGTACAAATAATATAATTTTCTTTTTATCCAAGCTGTCCGGAGCCAGTGGAATAATGGCATACCATCTTTGTGAATTGTGGGGAGACTGGTTGTTGCAAATGTAGATTATAGTTAATTACATTATATTTACACAACACATCAGGTTTTATTACATCTCAACCTTGTCAGCATATTATTTAAGCTAAAAAAAGATATGTGTTCTTGTTTCTTTAGTATGAAACATAATTATTTTGAGACTGAAGAGATTAGTGCTTTTCCACAAAACTTTATTATTTAGTGGAATGTCTTGCCAATGATCCCTTCGTGATTCAGCTCCCCTGATGGCTGCCGAGCTGATTGTACTCTCTACACCACTGACAAGAAGTCAACATTAATAAGTATCTAATATTTTAGCTGTACAACTATGTTGTTTATGTATGAAAGTTTTTTTTTCTCAGGACAACATGTCACATCTATGGCCATGAATATTGAATATGCCTGTAGTTGGTTATAGTGAAGGAAGAGAGGAAGAGAGGAGAGGGGGTTAATTACCTTTGCCTATTTCCTTATGGTCACTTAATAAGCCCTCCACAATAAACCCTCTTCCTCTTCCGGACTACTACCACCCCTTCTACCCCACCCCACCTCTTTACATCCCTCCCAAACTCTCCCATCCATACTGACACACTAACTAATAAAATACTGCTTTATACGTAATGAACCTGATTTTTTTAAAAATTTTAACCCATTTGTTTACAAATTTAGTTAGTTAGTTAACAATTATTTATCTTTTCTTTAAACAGATTGGTTAAAATTGGTTAAAAGTTAATTAATTTATGTTAAAATCATACGTATCCTTCTAAGTACAATATATTCGTAATCCATGACATATTTAACATTAAATTTATTTCTTAAGATTAAACAGGTTTTTAAGATAGATATACATATATGTAGGTACATTTTAAATTAATTTTAATAACGACCACTCATTTTCTAAGCACGAGCAACAGGGAGTAGTCGGTACTCTTGGTGCGGTGTAACATAAAATAATCTTACATTAGGAAAGAAGTAATAAAAATGTTGCATACATTTTTTTAACTCTTTAACACTTGTAACACTGCTGTTCATATAGAAATAAATAACAAAAATACTACCTAATAAAGAAAAATAAAATCATTAACTAAAAAAACATATTTTATTCAACTAGTTATTCACAAGTTTAACATCACTCCTTTGTCAATCTCAAAGGAAAAAAAAAATTGCCGTGCCAGAATCGATCCCGCAATCTCCCGACTCAAAAGTCAAAAGTATAGTCCGCTGCCAAAATGAGGTCGCGAACAAAACAACTCAGTGAATAAATAATACCAATTCAGCAAACGTTTCAAAACTAAAATCGACGTAAAATCTTTTTTTTTTGTCACAAAGATTTTAATATTTGTTTGGAAATTAATGGATGGGTCTATTTAAAAAGATTCCACTAAGTTAGCAAGGTCGATCATATCGCTGAAAAAATATTCCTGCAAGAAACCGCGATCATACAACTGCGGCTGGGCGTGTCTTATCTATCATACCTGCTCACACCCACCGAGAAGCACACCTCCTTCATATGTCTTACTCACATTTTTACATCGCCGATTCCCCTCACCTTAAAAAACGTACGTCGTAGCTATGATAAACAGTACCAACGTATAAAACACCTCTTGTTTTCTTCCGTCGCTTTCGTTCTGGTATTGTTTCAAGAATTTTCCTCGATAAGTTTGTCGACGCGTTAAGAAAGGGACAGGGAACAAATTGTCCCTTAGTTCGCTTTTCTCTTTTATCGTTGTTAATCTGCCGGAGAGCGAGCGGAACAGATATACATTTAAAGATTTCAGCTGCGGAATCCACGGGGCGCATTGTCAAAGGTAAAGTATTGAGTTTAAAAAATATTCTGTGCCGCTCTTCTAAGAATCTGTCACGGGGAAAGGGAGACGGGTAGATTTCTCCAAAGGATAAACCGCCTTACATCCTAGAAGATAATGAAAAATTGGTATGTAGCGAATAACTTTCTAGACTTAATTAATACGTTGGATTATAATGAAATTTTATTTACGAATTCAAATATGAAGTCTTAAAAATGTGAGATTCTGTATTTTTGTTCGAATTTTTTAAGGCATTTTTATTATTTGAGGCCGGTCAATGCGCAAAAGGGACAGATACATTTCTCATGGGAAAGATTTTGTCTTACCAACATTATGAAAGTCAGCAAGGTAAGTATGCAAATGTGCGTGTTTACCGAAGAGCCGGCACGCCGTTTCGGGTCCTGTGACCGACGGCGTTAAAGGCGATAATTGCGCGGGGGATTCTTATAAGGAATGATTAATTTTACGGTGTTGCCATATACAAAGGTAAATTTTCAATTGAGAATCGGCGGTAGGAAAACAATCGCGGTGGGTTTGCGGCGGTGGACGGTTTGACGGACTGACAGCGGGAAGACTTCCCATTGGTCGCCGGGCGCTTGTCTCTTGTTTCTTGTCACTATCACTTTTCTCTTGTCATGTCAGTTGTCTTTCAGAAAAGCTCTTCCTCGCTGCGGCAGTTGTTCGTTTCCTAAAAACATAACCAAAAACTTCAAAGCAATTGTTTTCCCGCTTAAATTTAAGTGCACTTATTTTGTTTGATTTTGAGTGCATCGAGTTTTAAGTTGGCACACTGTAGTGAATATTGTGAGTACCTATACCTATCATTGATAATTCATTCTAATATTTCACTACGTTCTGCGGTAATTAGATAATAAAAAAAAATTGGATATATATTTTTTTTTACATGTTTTACATTTTTAAGTGCTTAAAAAGAACAATACAAGAACTCGCAAATCTGAATATTTACATTTATATGACTTGAAATTAGAATAATATGAACAGGGGAAATAAGTGAAGTCCATTCTCCATAAATAAAAGTTTCAGGAGGGAGCGCGTTGAGCGTTAGCCACCTACCTCATTATAATCTATTCACCATTCATTCCTTCGCGGGTAGCCGGAACACACTTACCCATTGTTCTAACTTGAATCTGACAGCTGTCAGTTACGAACCTAACCTGAAAACCCAACTGACTGTTTTGCGTAAGATCTTTTTAAATAAATTATTCATTGAAGTAAATTCGGTGCCAATTATCCTGCTTCGTTATCGACTAATTTTTAAATCATTTTTATGTACTGCAATATTATTACAGCGTGTCAACGTAAATTTTATAAGTAAAACGTTTTCTAGAGATAGAACATTTTCTAGTTAGAGAAATATTGACAATTTTGAAGAAGTAGAAACAGTGGAGAATTTGTGAAGAAGACCAGAAGAACTCCTGACGTGGAAGATGAGATCAAAGCCGGTAGCCCGAAGACTGCCAGCACAAGGTTAGTGAATCTATTTCTTTCTAATTTGATTTCAATTGTCAAAATTTGTACTTTAATGTTTTCCCTCCGTCCATATTAAATCTAGATACGACTAAGCTATTAATAATTGGTAAAAGTTAGATTAATTGTTGTGCGTGATTTACCGATTCATGAAATTAGCACTTTTGCCTGTATTTGCAATCATTTGGGTTTTAATCCAATATCCCTTTATTAAAAAAAAAAACACTGCTTGAGTGTTGAAAACTATTCAATGATAATTTCTCTTAATCAAAGTGATCATACTTACCCATATCCGCTTGTCATCTACGGGTAGGTACGAGAAATAGTTTTCGCTTAATTAATCTAACCTTGGTTTGTTAGAGAAAAGCACCCAAATAATCCAATAGTTACACAAATAAGGATTGTGTACCCACAAAATGTAAAAATTTATTCCATTGGAACTAAAAAAAACTTTCATTACTATGGCTATGTCAAGCTTAATTTATATTTTATTTATAACAATTTTTTTTATTTTTTTTTTATTTTTTTTTTTTTTTACAAATACAGTTGTTATACATTGTATATATATATTTTTAATACATTTTTTAAATATCGTGATTCACCTTTTTTTTTGAGCAATGCTCGTGTAAAAAAGGTGGAGCAGCGAAAAACAATTCAACATATATTTTTAAAATGTGTAGTAAGGATAATGAAAATTATAATATTTATTTTTTTTATATATGTATATCATACATTATACGTGAAACAGAATTGAATAAAGAAAAGATATAAAAGAAGAAGAAGAGAGAAAATAAAAAAAAGAGTATAAAAGAAAAAGGATTTCCAAAGTCACAGTCACAATGATATATTATTATATTGTTTTAATTAACCTTTTGAATTTTTTATAGTTTGTTTCCAATCTTAAGTTAAGGGGTAATTGGTTAAACCATTTGACTCCAAAATATTTATAAAATTGTTGGGCTGTGGTGGTATTACAACTATATATTTATTTGCACACCGTATTGATATTTTTAAATATTTCAACCCAACTTATATATTATATAATCCAACTTATATATTATATAAGTTGGGTTATTGGGTTGTAACCTATTTTCTAATTTTATATTTTGCGTGTAATAATATGTTTAAAACATGCTAATGCTCCAAATGAAATAAAATAAATCAATAAAAAAAGCTAATTTCCATAGAACATTGTATAATTTTGAAGGCAGAATTTTAAAGGAACTTGTGGGAAATTTGCGGGGAATTTGTTGTTTTGCTCTCTCCGATTTGGGGATTTTGAACATTCGATGCGGGTATTTTCGAACATAAGCATTGTCAACCCTGAGTGCGGGCGGCTTTTCGTTCTGCTTCGCCCAGATAACACACAGTTTTTAATCAAACAAGGGAAAACGACAAAGAAATTTTGTTTTATTATCAAATACAAAATAAATCGCCATTCCATAAAATTATCGTCCTTGCAAAGCGTTCAATAATAATAAAAAGTTTCAACACAAAATTTGCTAAAGTATTTAAAATCATATTTAGAACCTGCATACATAAATATGTGTTGTCGAATTGCTCATTGAAAGTCTCATGCATGGAGATCGTAAAAATGTAAAGAAAACACCTCTAGATTGAAATATGTGAAAGCCAAAATCGACGAAAAAGTTTAATTAGTTCCATGGGCAATTTTTGCACAGAAGCAGGGCCGCACTTCCACTAAAGGCCAGGGCCTTTTTAGAAATATTTCAACTCATTTCTTAGGGCCCCAATTCAGAGGAGGCTCGGGCTAGTTGTCAAAATGGTACCTACAATTTGAACACAGAGAACGAGGAAATAAATATTTCATTAATTTTTCTAAGGCCCACTACGGATGGGATCTGGCTAGATGCTAAAGTGGTACCTACTAATACATTGAAGAAACAGGAATAATATATTAAATTTTCCTTAGGGTCCCAACCTCGTTGGGAGGGGGAGGGGGAGGGGGGGGGGGTTGCCAAAACGGTACACATTCAGGACACCAGGATTCGGAAAAAAATATTTCCCGATTTCTTCTTCAGTCGGTTTCTTATTGCTGAGGATCGTGATCCCTACTCCAATTTTTTATATAATCGGAATATATTGCTTGTGCAATGATGGTTGGCATAAGATTGAACTTGCATCGCTTGGGTGAGAATCTGACGCAATTTTCCACTCGGTTACTAGCCGCTTAAGCTGAATCATTTAAAAGTTTCCGTTTTAAACAATACTAAAATATTTCCATAAAATAAAATACTAAATGAATTTCGTCTATGGTACGTTGGTACTGACTTCCCGAAAATTAAATATCGATGGCTTTATTGATGGTTTGCCCTTCGAACTACACGGAGAAAAATGTTATTCTAAAATACGATCATTTTATTCGTAAAAACGGTTAAAAACGGGTCTGAAGTTATTACGAACAAATTAACAGGGTTTCAATATTCCCGTCAATAAAGTAAGAAGAGTCCCGTTTTTTCCCGTTTTTACGAATAAAATGATCGTATTTTAGAATAACATTTTTCTCCGTGTAGAATTAGCGCTTTTTCGTGTCTTTATTAATATAAAATTTACTATTGTAGGTACTTTTTTCACCCACACTACAAAGAAATCTAAACCGATCCATACATACATCACACATCCAGGTCGAATGTCATAATTCCATTCCCCTCCTTAGGGGGGCCCCCGAATCTGTAAATGCCTAGGGCCCCTGTACATCTTAATTTCGGGCCTGCGAACAGAGTCCCATGTAAATACCTACAGATTTTTCGTTATTTAAACATACTAACGAGGTAACCGGATCATTCACGCGGGTGGTCGAAATGTTTGGCACACCCCTACTTACCTCGAATTCGTCTTTACAAGTTCGTTCGCTCTTTCGCTAAGTTGCATAGGTATCGGAAACAGGGTTGACAACACTGAATAGCTAATACACATGTAGAAATGCCTTCCACTCGGATTTGAAAGGAAACAACCCATTCGATCGAAAGTAAAAGTTCCGCATTTAAAATTTAAGCAAAGAATGGTCAGACTTTTGGATGACGAATCATGCCTACATTCATTATTTATTCTATGGTAGAAAAGATCTAATTTTCTGTGTAAGTAGTAAAATTTGGGAGGCAGTTGTGTGTACCGCCGTCCCGGAAACCATTTATTAAATGGCCAAAACCAAAACCAAAAGATTAGTCAACCCAAGTGGTTCGCCACGTTTGATGACTCAGCGGAGATGCCCGGGTTCATATAATATAACTAGAAGATTGCCTAGGTAGCGGTAGATGCGTCTGCAAAACTGTGTTACGTGCCGGATTTCGAGAGACTGGTTGAGGGAGTCATTTTTACCTCTCAAAGAGGACTCTTTCGACCCATCGCATCGCCCTACACCGCAGTGGGAGGATGGATTCATACGTCCGTCATTCCTGGACACACAGACCTTCAGATTCCTACCGACCTCTCATACCCTTTTCCTTCCCAGATCTTCCATCCCTCCTTACCCTCCACACAGCATTCGGAAAGATGACATAGGCCCCGAGGAAAATTATTTTCCTCAGTGCCACCTAATGTAAATAAAACCTCTGTACCTACCTACTTGTGGTGTACAGCCAATATAAAAATGTTTGTTCGCTTATAAAATATAATTTATATCAGGTTGTTTTGTTGCTTGATAAGTATATAATCTAAATTCGACGAAATTTTTTTAAATTTTCAATCATTTTAAAAGATGTAAAATAAAGAATTTTAATGGTCTTTCCTCGAACCTTCCTGTGGGCCAAATCTGCTGTGGGGCAAAATTGAATAGGAGCTATGCAAATAAAATACTCAGTTATAGGTAGGCAGGTACCTAACTTAGTACCTACCTATGTATGTATTTCAAATGTATTTATCAAATAAATTTCCTAGGATCTAAGTATAAACAATATATTTAAAAAAAACTTTTTTTGATACCGAACTTTGCGTATCCCATCTTGCCCCAAACTGCAAAAAAGTTACGTAGGAAACCAAATAAGTGATTTCTTTAGAGAAAAAAATCGTTACCATTCCATGGCCACTTCATCTATTGACAGGTAGACATAATCTTAAACTTTTTCAATTTCCAAGTAATCAACCCTATTCATTTAGTGGTACGGAATAAAAACAGGGGCGATATTTTCTGACAGTGGAGTCGGCGGGAGAAAGGGTAGAAGGGTGGTTTAGGTTGTACAAGTACAAGTAGGTACGAGGGGTGAATATGGTTGACTAAATGACCCCCACTAACAACCCCAAAACTCATTAGATAATAGCTTTACTAATACACGAATTAAAACCACCGTTTTATTTTTCCCACATCTCGTCAAGCAGTTTCAACAGATCCTTTGTCTTTAATGGAAGGGGATGAAATCGAGATATATTCGAAATAAAAATAAAATGATTGAGGCACAGATGATACGTGCCTGGAACGTATAAAATAACGTTGTCTACTTCTGTTAGGTTATTTATTTTTGATTTCGAATAGATTGATGATTTGTCATTCTTTCTGCTGTTTTATTTAATGTACTTTAGTCTCCAATGTACTGCTCCCGTTTGGAGCCGGGGTTTGTTGTGAGGCTGACGGTAGTGGGGAGGGGAAGGAGATGGGGAAGAGAAAGGTGGGCAAGTAACTGGCTATTCAGATCTGATCCCAAACACGGCTAAAGTTATTTCGAACAATTTTTCAACTCTGAATGGTGGTCTTACACCAGGACGTAACTTGAGAGTAACTTCCACTATGGAAAGTGCTGCAAATATGCTATATATAATTTTTTTAATTAATTAATTAAAAAATAACACATACCTAGTGATAAAATAAAATTTATTTGCGATCTTCGGATTGGGAGTCAAGAGCCTTATCCTTCGACCTACCCTACCCCAGTAAGCCTACCCCAGTTAATAATTGCGATAGATTCAAACCTTAGAATTATTTTTGAATAAGCATCTTGTACGGATTTATAGGCGTATCAGAATCGCAATGGATCACCATTAAAATTGAATCCAAATTTAATAAAATGTCTTTAAATTCTTCTTCTTTCTCCGAGAATTTCTCTATTCCTTCGCCATTTTCTCACCGTTTCCAGTTGCCTTACATTCTTCCTCTATAATTGGTGTGCCGTAGACCCACCACCCCCCTAGCAGTTTTCTCAAATGTGGTTTTACTTGAATATATTATTTATTACTTTAAACTTTTAACCTATATATTCTATAGTCCCCAGTAAGCAAATTACGCAAATGTATGTACGTGTGAAATACACTAGGCATTTTCCTACATACCTACCTACATACACATTGAATGTCATTACAAAATTTACAGTTAGATATTTTTCTATGTAGGTAATAAAAAACTACGCAAGAAACTGAATCGAATGTTTCTGTCTGCTTTACTAAACGAATAACACGACGACCTTCCTATGTATAGGCACAAATTATCTATACGTATTTATAGATAGGTATTAAAGGAAAAGCCTCGCATCAAAATATAGGTGGTCTCATCTGCTGTGACGCTATTGGTGGAAACTTAAATACGCCCACGCCAATGACAAGATATCAGGACAGTGAACAGATAGCTTGGCCACCAAACGATTATACCCTCTACTCCGTCTGTAATATGACCGGTTTTCCCCCAAACAGCGCTCGGCGTATAGAAGAAGATACGAGGGATCCCCCGGCACTATTGTTTGCCAGTTGGAAATGAGCATTATTCCAAGCGGCGTAAGGACTATATTTGCTTCACGTTTAGATAAATGGAAGAAGACACTTGAAGATCCCTTCGTAAATAAACACAGAAATTTATATCACAGTTGAAAGGTAGTATCTCACACTATCGTGAGGAGGAAAAAAGTGCTATTTGAATCTTGTTGGAATCACTATGGAATAGAAAAGTTGTAGGTTTTTGGACAATGTTTTAATAGTCTTGCCTGATATTAATTTTGTTTAACAACTATATCAATAACAGGTAGGTACTTAACAACAATGATTCCATTTCAGCCTTCCCACCCAGTGTTTTCCGAGCCATCGATTTAACTGACGCATAATTTATATTTTAGCGAGAGCATTTTTTAATATTAATGGGTTGTGATTTAGACCAGAAATAATGTTGAAAGGGGGAGGCAAATTTAGACAGACTGATTAGTATCAGGATACTTGATTTGAATAGGGCAAACTTAGTTTAAGTTTATGCAGGTATCTGGGGTTGGACCAGTTGTAAATTTAAAAAAAGTTAGAACAGCACTAATTAAACCTATATTTTATATTTATTTCAATTGTTTTAATTACATTGGATAACTATCATAATGGTGGAATTCCACTAGGAATTGCAGTTATAAAAATAGACATTTTAAATGGTTACCACATTGACGAAGATACTTCGTCAATGGGTTACCATAATAATGTCAAATTTTCGAACGAAACAATTCAATTTTTATTGTGGGAATTGTGGCATGGATATAGGTACCAGTTGGGTACCGCCGTCCCGGAAATCATGTATTAAATAACTAACATCATTTTTCGATATTTTTGGTGACTTAGCAGGAGTGCCCAGTTTCATGGGATGAGATTGGTCTAGGTTTTGGCAACGAATGCGTTTGTCTACTACTACGACTACTACTACTACTACTACTAGTAGTAGTAGTACTACTACGTAGCGGACCAAATCAGGAGAGGCTGGTTGAGGGAGACCTTACCTAAACCTCTCCAGCAGAATTTACCGACCCACCGCCTTGCACTGCAGTGGGAGGGATGGATTCATACGTCCGCCACTACATTGACTTCTGGATTCCTATCCACCCCTCATAATTTTTTCCCTCCCAGAACTTCCTCTCCTTTCTTTCGCTAAGAACAGCCTCCACACAGCATCCTCAAAGGTGACACCCTGAGGGATATTGTTTACTTCAGGGCCTCCTGTCTGGAGCTAATGTAAAAAAAAACCTTTAGGTATATCAGAATGAAGGCAATGGTATTACCCCGTGGGATTATGATTATATTATCTGTTAGAAGAACACACTAAACAAACCATCGTGAAAACATTCTAAAATGAAGCCTTGAAAAGCTTACTTGCCAACAAGAAACGAGCTTTAGTAAATGAATCAATCTCAGGCACAGAACAAAGAGTCCGTGATATTTACGGCGCAAATCCTCTGCGACTGCCACTTCAGAGAGTACAGAGTGTGTGTGTCTGCGGGTGCTCTGCTCAGGTGTGTGCGGGAGATAGATCTGTCAGCCGCGTCCCGTCTGCTCGATACAGCCGGCGCAGGCGCGTGGCATCCCTGGCGTACCATCCCTCCTCCCCACACACCCCATCCGCCCCCTACCTTACCACCCCCGCAGCATCCTCATCTCATTTCCCGGGCGTGGTCTCCATAGAAACTAGAACCTTCTACCTGTTTAGACCTAAAATTATACATTCTATATAACGTCGGAAATTTGGAAAATCAACCATTAAATTTTATCACTTTTTAAATTACACCAAAAATAAGTTCAAATATACTTTTATTTATTTCGAAAATAATAGAAGACAGAATAAACAGAACAGAATTATATGAGATTAAAACAAAAACCAAAATCTTTTTATATAAAAATCTCGCTTCACGATGTTCGTCCTAGATAAACTCCAAAACTACCTAACCGATTTTGATGAAATTTGGCTTACTATGTGTAATTTGGTCCAACTAAAAAGATAGGATAGTTTTTATCTCAATTATTGACCTTACTTAAATTTTTGTTGCTGACAATGCTTTGAAATTATCTGTGAGTTCCATAAGTTTCTGACAGATGACGCTTTGAGTTAATTTATTGACACCATTGGTTATCTAGATTAGGTAAACCATCCAGTAGATGGCGTTGTATTTAGTTAGCCTTAGCAATGCGTGAGCGGGTCAATTAGTAATAAATAAAAAGGCTGGATAAACAACAGAAAAGTTAAAATTTTACCAGAACAAATCTTTTTTTATAACTTTTGAAGGTTATTCCCATCAATGTAATATATCATTGAAGAAGAAGATAACACTAATAAGTTAAAATAAAATATGAAAAAGAACAAGACATAGAAAATAAAAGAAAACGGTCGCAACTGGGACTGGAACCCAGAACCTCTCTTCTTACCGGGACAAAATTTGACGTTTAAATAAGTGGTGGCAGTAGCCTAATTGAAATGGCATTTATCCCGGTAAGACGAGAGGATCTGGGTTCGAGTCCCAGTTGCGACAGTTATCTTTTATTTTTCTGTGTCATGTTCTTTTTCATATTTTCGTTTAGATTATTAGTGTTATCTTCTTCTTCAATGATATATTAAACAGAAAAGTTACTCACGACTTACGACCCGCCAGAAAAAAACACTATTTAGACTGTTTATATTTATTCAGCTCTCAATTTTAGATGCCAACATTTAATATCATGTTATTGTAATTATTACATTGTCTGTTCATGCAAGAGTTTTTTTATTTATTTTATTTATTTACTTTTTTTATACATATATTATTTATAAATGTCTTGGCTGCCCAACTAGGAAGAATCCCGTTTTAGGGCAGTCAAATTAGGATGATATATGGAACATATATAACGTGAAAACAAAAATATATGGGAGAAATAAAAAGAAGAGAAAGAATAAAAATAAAACAGATCAAAAATAAGAATTAAAAAAAGTAATAAAAGAAAATAAAAGTTTTAAATTTAATTACTATTGTTTGTTTAGCACGAATATTGAAATAATATAAAAATTATAATAATGGGTATTTTGTATATGGTTTTTTTTTGTATCGATCCACTTTGAACCAATGAACACCGAAAGAACCTGTGGAGCTCGCAGATACTTTAATTTGATCTTATTTAGCGACTCTAATATGAATTTATATTTTAGTTATTCATACTATGCGCTCTAGGTAATGTAACTGATAGGTATCTACCTCTACCTAGCTGTTAACCGATTTTGAATGATATGATAAATGCTTTAGAAAATTTTCACTGTTTGAGTATAAAAATACTAGGCTGATAACTTTTTGATAGATGATGTTATACTATCGTTTAGTGTAGGTAATACAGGATTCAGGTAATGTATATATGCCTGAATTTCTTATAGATTCCTTAAATACTGTTATATAAATATACTTACTACATTTCAAAAGCTTTAATGAATCCTGATATTTTCGAAAAATTGATCTGACTCAGATAAATAGATATACATTTCAAAGTTCTCTTGAGTTGAGAAATGTTCAGAAATATTGTTTAGCTTTATGGCAGCTTGTTTATTCTATGTCGGTTCGTTATTCCCAGTTAATATTACTCCTCCAAGAAAACCGAGGATGCGATAACATCTTCCATTTGAAAATGCAAATAGAATAGAAAATTAAACATCTCGTTCATAATACTGTGCTTTCATATTTAAGACTAAATAATCGACTACTAAGAAATAACGGAAGGAGGGGGAAGGAATGAGGTGAATGACCTTTGACGTTTGGCCAAAGTATTTATTTTTCATTTGCCGTATGTACCTTTTGGATCCTAAATAGAGTTTTTCTTTGTCTTCCGCCTCCAGAGAAGAAATCTTCGAAGAATTTTTTAATATCGAATATATAATATCTACCTATTAGTATGTCTAGTATGTCCTTTTAGTTCTTAGTTTTGTTTTTTTATTTATTTTTATAACGCCTATTTTTTCCGAAAGAATTAGGCATTCCAGAAACGAACTTTTGTTTTGGAAAAAAGTGTCTGAAAGTTTTATTTTACATTAACTCCACACTGGAGGTCCTGAGGAAAATAAATTCCCTCAGGGCCTATGTCATCTTTGCAGATGCTGTGAGGAGGGTCTTTTTGAGGAGAGGAAGGAGTGAACGTGGGTCTTGAAGAGACCCATGTTTTATTTTTTTTATTTAAAGGAACATTTAAAAAATATATATTAAATAAAAAACATAATACAAAAACAGAGAAAAAGTCCCAATAACCTACTTTTAAGTAGTTTGTCAATGGATATGTTGTAGGAAGGAGGAAACACGGAGGCCGGTAAATCGTTCCACAGCCGAGCTGTTGAACACAAGAACGAGTCGAGACAAATGTTAACCGTGTTATGTTATAACAAATGTTACCACCACTTACCCCGCCCCCAATTGTCCAACACCTACTATTTTTTATGTCTTTGTAGAAAAAAAAAACATCAAAAATGTCACCGGAGACCATAATTTTATTTGCATTTTTTACTCCAAATAATGTCAGGATCACTGGTTAAAGTGAGTCAATTACGTACCTTAACACCCTGTATATATATATACAAAAGTATCTGGATGTGGATGTAGGACTGGATGGATTGGGCAATCCCAGTCTGCCATATTAGATGATATAAATATGAAATGTTGTGTAAATTTTTGTAATAAATAAATTACTTAAAAAATACGAGTGTGCTTTAGACCACGCGACTGAAGTAAATACTTCTTTAGTAGTCTAATCTAATTTTCTTCCGGTGTCGAATAAAACCATTCCAATCATCAGTGTATAAGAATCTATATTGAAGATTCGTTTGGAATGTTACCAATCATCGTGACAAATCAGTTGTTTCGATGCACTGAGTTCGCACACTCTAAACGAAAATTTGATTAATTTTATTGTGGGAATTACGCTTAGAACGGGATTGTTGATTTAATTCTTACAAAGTTTAAAATAAAACTTTTTTGATGCGGTTTCTAGTTAGAGAGCGACGTTTATTCACAATTGCAACAGGAAATTCAAAAATTTCCAATCGAAAAAGTGTTATTAGTTAGATTTTAACGTTTAGAATGTGAGAAACAACAATACAACTATTGTCAGCATAAATGCCATGACCCATTCCAAACGTCATTACTATGGATTTGAGCACTGTTGTTACGATTAGATTGTGAGGAATGAACCTCAAAATTAATTTAAATTTATTATCGTTCGCCTCCGTAACGTTCGGAACTCCCGATATTACGTCTCTCGTAACGCTGTAATTTCCGTAACGCATTCGCCAGTTTACCCCTCAAGTCAAGCGTGCGTAAAGAAATATTTACTTCAAAAACATAAGTAATAATCTTTATCCAGGATATGAGGAGGATAGAGCAATACCGCAAGTTTTACATAGTTCTACATTTCGATATTTTAATTGTTCTATTTTCATCCAATTCTATCAAACACCATTTCGTCAATTTATTTTGAAATTCATCCGAAGCTGCATAATTCTTAAGTAGTTTCGGATGCAACAATAGTTATTCCGTGAATCAATTAAAAACGCCTAAATTTCTAGGTAAAGGAATTCATAATGCATCTATGAAAAAAATCTATTCTTGGCACGTTTATGTACACATTTTGACTTAATGTAATTTGATATTTAGTATATTACATTCTTTAGGTAACAATAAAATATAAATAAATCTGTCGCCTGTAACAGTTAACCATCGTCTTCATTGAGGAGCCAAGTAATAAAAAAATGCAAATATCAGAGGGTCACATTACCGCGTTAGAAACTTCATAAAATAAATAAAATTGTGATATAAAGACAAGAATAAGGGGCATTGTTCGGTTGAAAGAGAATAGTGAAGCAAGGGGCACGATTAAGATCTGGCCCGTTAGGCTGCTGAAGTAAGTAATAATATACAAACCATTATTTTGTGGTAGGTCAGTTAACAAGATTTCGTCTCCGAAATTAGTTAGACGGTAGGTGACATTTGATTTTAAGGTCACCTTTGGTACGTTCTTCTTATGGCCGTGTTAGTCATTTGTCCAATATAACAAACGGATTACGATATTTAGAGCACAGGCGCCGGGTGAGAATGCTGTCCTTGTTCTACCGGTAATTCAATGGGAGATGCACCGAGGAACTAGAGTCTTTGATTCCTTCGGCACCGGTGTATAGTCTGGAAACACGCCAAACGCGCGTCCAAAATTTGTATATAGTTGACATTATTAGTCGCATGAGAAGGGGTCGCTTCAACGTAAGTAATTCTCTCTTATAAAAGCTATTTTATGGGAAAAATTTTAAATAATGAAATTTCAAATACTAGTGAACTGGGTATCAGATCTACTTAAGAAAATCTGTCCAATTTTTACAGTGTTTTTATTTGATTTATCAACATCTTAGGACGGGTTAAATTACTTCTACAACTAGATTTTCTTCTGTATTGATATGATATTTTCACAGTCAAAAGTAATGTAGTTTTTTTTATTTTATTTTTGTGGTATTACACCGTGTGGCGCTACCTCCTTCTATAGCCTTCCTTTCGGATATCAATGGACACTGTAACGCTGTCGAAAACGTTAGCTGAAGGAGATAGCGCAACAAGACATAATACCCCAAAAATCAATTACGACAATATCTTCTGTATTGCATAAATAATGAAGAACTTGAAAATAACCTCAATAATTTGGTTATTCCTACAAAACATTTTCTCTAGCCAATGCCAAGTTTTTATAACATTCGATGTATCGCGGTAGTGTAAGCTCAAATAATGACTGCCTTTAATGCTTCCTGTTTGCATTGCATATCAAGTTACTGAGCCACAGATTACCTACCTGCATTCTCCTCGCCATTACATCTAATAGGTTTACCATAATATACACCTATATTCTCTAATACTAAAATAAGCACCCGTGTAGTGTTGGAATCTGGCCATTAGCTCCGTGTGCATTTACCTGCATAAAGTTGTGCAACGATATCAGTGTTTTGAGTTAGACGTGACATGCGTCCCTTGTTGTACGTTTAAGATATAATTTACGATCGATTGTTCTCCGTATAAAAAAAATAGATTGTCAACCATACCTGTGAAAAGTACCTGTAATATAATAAATCACAATTTCTCAAACGGTAACAAACTACTGCAAGATGTAAAATTAAAAACGATAAACTTCGAAGAAATTAAACATTTCCTGACTTCGAAAATATGTTGAAATATGCATATTATGATCGTTGTCTTGTGGTAAATTGTGTAGAAGGGCTCAATCTAGATCAGAGAAAATTCACAGAATTCCCAAATCTATTAGTTAAGGCAAGCAAATCTATCATTTTTTTTTGTCAACGTGAGTCAACAGTTTTTTCCAATGACTCCAGATTAAAATGCCTGTTAAATACGGCTGTGCGGCATTTTTCATATACATATAAAACTGAAATTAGGATTTGAGGACAAAATCCACAATCAACATTAAAATATTTTTTTCAAACAAAAGGTGTAGCAACTACGATGATGGAAATTTGAAATGCTGTAAAGAGCGAAATGTTAATTGTTCAGATAGTTTTTTCTTTTAAAAAAATCATATCACAATTAACTCACAAATATGCCAAAGTTGCCTTTAAAATCATTAAAAATTAATTATTAATTAATGCATATCATAATTTAAAACGCATCCCTATAAATAAAAATAGATATTTGTTATACCTTTCAACGAAATTTTATTTCTTCAGTTTGGTTGTGTTTTTTTGCCTCAAATCCAAATTTAAGTTTTGTACTATTAATATCTATCTAAAAAAGAAGAAATAATTATCACTTGTAATGTAAATAAAAACATCAAAAACAACTAATCTGTTCATTTATTTTAGGATTATTGTGAACGAAAACATGATATCTCAAAATTCCGGCTGTAGGTATATCCGGTGTTCTTTGTTCTTTTCCGTCTTCCTCTGCCCTTCGTCGAACTTCCTCTATTCATCTCCGGGAAGATAATGGGACGTCTGCGGATGAAAAAATATTCGCAGATCTGCCGACAGATAGAACTCACATCCCAACCTTCTTCCTGTAGTCCTGTAGGAGGGACAATCCACAGCATCCCTGAATGGTGTTGTGGTGAATACGAGGCGGATGGAGAGACGTTCAATGAATGGACTCTGAACTCTGAATGAATTCCATTAATTCGTTTGTCTTTGTGGTCGCTGTGTCAGGATGCCTAGTATTACGTTGAGGTTCAGGTACAGGAGCGAATGGAATTGAAATGAATACGTTTGCCCACTAGGTAAATTCCCCCGTAGTTTTATACTTAACTACCGCAGACACTTGATAGTGCGATTTCTTCAAAAATCGGTTCCAATTTTTAAAATGACAATTAAAGTAATTTTCCCGATAAAAATATAATATTAGGTAGGTCCTTAATAGCTTGTCTGAATTCTTCACACAATCAGTTACAATTCGTTATGACACTTTAAGGGCCGGTTTTATAACCGTCCGTTCGTTACGCTTGATACCATTTTTGGTTTACCGCCACAAATATTTGGTCTACCGCCTGATTTTGCCGTTTTATAAACGTTCGTAAAGTTATCGGTAGGTTAAGTTTCGGTTAATGCTTAACTGACTGATTTTGGCCAGTTAAATGGATAACGATCCGTTTGCTGACGTTTTTTGACAGTTATCAGTAGGTAGCTGTTCCCGGCGCTCGCTTATTTGGAACCGTGCACTATTTTTAAGAGATAATATTATATAATTAGCGTTTGTGCAATGGATTCCTCATCGAGCAATGAAAGTGAAGATGGGCGATTGACAATTCTCGATGATTATTTCTGAAAAATTGCAATAGTTACTTTAAAACCTCATCACGATAGTGTAAAAATACGTCAACTTTTAATTAGATAATAGATATACGTAGGTTAGTTTATGCGCCAACAAAACGAAATTAAAATTCGACGGCCGGCGTAGTCCAGCGGTTGAGCGTTAGACTCCCATTCCGAAGGCAGCGGGTTCGAACCCGGCGTGCGCAAATAAATTTTATTTAATTGATTTGTGTTATTTCACAATTAATTATTTAAAATAATATATAGTATGTTTGCGGCACGTTCCAGAGTGGAAGATACTCTTCGTATCGCCCTGGTGTAAGATCACCATTAAGAATTGAAACGTTGCTTGAAATGGCTTTAGCCGTGTTTAGTGACTTTTTTTTAACAAGAGTCCCAACTGCTCCCTTCTGTAGCCAGTGAGACTATGGCGTCCCCAATTGGAGTATGTTGTGTGGCTTAAGGTAAGTGGGGAAGGGAAGGAGATGGGGAAGAGGAAGGTGGGAAAGTACCTGGCTATTCAGATCTAGTCACTAAACACGGCTAAAGCCATTATTAAGCAACGTTTAAATTCTGAATGGAGGTCTTACACCAGGGCGATACTGAGAGTATCTTCCACTCTGGAACGTGCCGCGAATATAACATATATTATTTTTATTAATTAATTGTGAAATAACACAAATTAATCAAATTTATTTGCGCACGCCGGGTTCGAACCCGCGACCTTCCGAATGGGAGTCAAGTGTCTTACCACTCGATCACCGACGGTCGTCTCCTTCCCTTCCCCACTCTCTTCCGGACTATTGTGAGGTATTCACTAAAAAAAATAAACATAATAATCTTGATCAACATTATATGTTCCGTACTCACTGTATTATAAATATAAAGATCTAAAATTAAATCTTTTAAAACAACAATTTTCGAAAGAACCCGCTCTTAACAGCTGACTAAATCCCATAGACAACATACCCAATATGCCGTAGGTGAAAACAGTATCAGAGACAATTCTTTACCTAAAACATTGCAAGTAAAAACACTTTCGGACTAAGCGTAACCGATGACAGCTGGTAATGCAAATTTCTTTATAGTACGCAAAATAAGATTACGAACGGATAGCGGTTCGTTATCGAAAAACGGTTCGTTACGTAACAGAAATTTGGTACGTCGTTTATAAAACCGGCCCTAAGCAAATTTAAGTTAATTGAGCCAGAGTTTAGCAGGACGCGCAGACAACCGAAACTTGTATTTTTGATACTTAATACAATAATAAAAATTATTACGAAATTGATATTAAATTAAATTAATATTACCTTCTTCGAAAAAATAATAATTGATTTTCACGACGAAAAACATTATTTTGACTGATTTAAGGATTTGTTGATTTGCTTTGAACTTCGTCCTCCCACGGCATTAACAATAATTATTACAAATTAAGATTTTAAACAATTAATTAACTATTATAAAGTAAGATTAAAAAGAAATTACTTTTGTTGTTTACTTGCAAGTTTATTTACTCAGATAATTTTTTTATTTTATTTCAGCAGACATTTGAGACGATTACCTAGTGCTCTGCAGTGATTTGAATTGTTTTTGAAGTTTTCAGGAAAAAATAAATTGAGCACATTAAAATTAAAGTTACTAGATACGGTAACGTTGCATTTTCCGGAAATTATACAATTTTGATAAATGGATGAAAACAGTGCTTCAAAGTATCTAATCGAAGCGATGTATACCTAATACCGTTTTTGTTAGAGATATTTTGTACAGAAAGTGATGGGATCGTTAACTCTTTTCGGGAATAAATTTATAAAAATATGGTGTCCCCTCTGTAGTTTGACGTTTAGGCGAAGAACAAAGAAACATTGAAAAGCAGTGGCAAGAAAGTAAAAAGGCAATTTAACGCCATTCATTAAAACTAGCGATTGAAAATATTTTTGTAAACATTCAACCATAATGGGTCGATTTACAGTGGCGTGATTGCCAGCCGTGGGGGCTGGGCAGTATCTAGGGGCGATTAAATGCTATTATAATATTTATTAAAACAACCACGGGAAGATAGGCAGAATTACAATTTTTTTTTAGATTGGTTCCACACAGGAGGTCCCAAGAAAATTAATTTCCCTTAAGGCCTATTTCATCTTAGGGCTCTATGTCAAGGGCCCTAAGATGAAATAAAAAAGGGGTGAGGGATGGATAGGAATTTGTGGTCAGTGTGGTCTGTCTCCCTAAACCGACCTCTTCCGATCCGGCCCGCTATCCAATTGGTGGGAAGGCGCATCCGCCGCTAAGGTTTGGACATACTCGATGAACCCGGGCACCCCTGCCAATTCGCTAAACATAGCCAACCACTTGTGGTGACCTATGTCAGAAGTGTTCTCATCCAATAAATGATTCCCGGAGCGGCGATACTCATACCCCCTTCCCAAATTGAGTATTAATAAATTATCTAATATAAATAACTAATGATATTGGTCAAATCATGGATTCCATCAAAACCTCATTCAGGCAGTGTCTATCTAAAGTTTGTTTTGTGCAATTTGTCATTGTTATATTCAGGAGCTAGTAGTTTGTTTGTACCATTCTCTTCTGTCATTTCTATTGTTTCTCATTACGTGATATATGCTTTATTTTACCGGATAATAAGTTTGTGAACCAATAAATATAATAAATTGATGAACCAATCATTGTACCATTCAAATACCATCATACAAAAGTCAATTTGCTCAGTGCCATTGAAACTATGTGAGGTACTTACTGATAATTGGGAAATATTGGGAAGTCGATTGCAATATGTTATTGTTACAAAATATATCACCAGTTATTTCTAACAAAGTTTAAGTTCTAAAATCTGGTGTCTAAACGGGGCGAAAATTACAATATCATTTTTACAAAGGATTGGTGTGGAAAAATATACCCTTTACCATTCGTTAGGAGCTGCGGTGTTAAAAACATTTTTTAATTGCACCGACACTCTAAAAATATTTATTATTTTATGTTATCTATATTTTGTACTCCTGAGTTTTAGTTAATCGCTACGCCACTGGTTGAATATCCATGTTTTGAAGAAAAATTTATAAAACATTCATAGGCAAATCAATTACGATAATAAATCAACAAAACGAGGTAATAAGCTTTTGTTTTTATTCCCTTTTTTATACAAAAACTCTACCCTTTCCTGATATTACTTTATATCCAAAATTATTTATCACCAGCGCTGGGGAATGTTTTCAAATATGTCGCGTTTTTAATACAAATATCAATCGTAATACATTATCTAGATTAGAATATTTTACATCGTTATTCATTCACGATGTATGAACATATCGTAGAAATTTATTCTAACGATTTTCTGATACGACGGCGGTATTATAACGATTTACTCGCATTTTAAATAAACGGTTAATTCCGATACATGCTCCAGGTAATTAATGTTCCCTGAGCTTGTTTATTTACACAAAAGTGCCAATTTTCTTCAATAAATGTATGATTTTTATTGCTTCGGTTTTATTAAGTGCCCTTTATTCTGTGGTCCGCCTTTTCGATTATGTTGGGCCGTAAAGTGAGACTATACAATAATTAAGATTGATCTTAATAATTCTTAAATACATGCGACTCCTGACTAACGGTTCTAAGGTGGTCTCAAATAGGCTACTTTGTTTTCTTAATGTGACTTTAAACGTAGGTAATTGTTAATACCAATAAGAGGTTCTGAACATGTCAGTTTTTTATGTGGTTTTAGTAATGCGACCTTTGTAATATGTATTTAAAGCCCTGAAATGGATATTTTACAAGCGTTAGGTGTAGGTACTTAAAGTAAGTGACTTATAAAAATCACGTGTATCTTCAAAGGTCTAGGAGGCCTGGCAAAATAAGGTAACCAAATTAAATTATCCAATGTTAGGAAAAAATTGACATTGAATAATATCCGAGTTTTTTGCAGGTAGCTAAAACTAGGATATTTATTTAATTTAATTTTATATTATAGAAACAAACAGTACATTAGATACTAGTGACGAGACATATTACAGATATTAAATAATATTTCGTGGTGGGTAGGTACCTATGATGTGTTTCTTTGTAATGACTTATTTGTGGAATGTATGTACAATTAGTAAATTACGGGATGGTGTGCGGAGTGTGTAAGAGTATGTGTATATGTAATTATGTTTGTAGCAAGTTTGTTTCCAGTCCCCCACTGTCAACTAACCCATAAAAATAATACTAACTATTTTCCCAACTTACTTACACTTTATAATAAAACAATAACTTAGAAGTGCATAAAAACATTAATTTGTTAAGTTCAAAGTTCAAAGCGGACAAATTCTAACAAAACTTTAAATAAATTTTATTTATGAATCAAACCTTTAGATCTCCAGGGATCTCCTACAATTACAGGGAGCTAGGGTAGATAAGTTTTTAAAAGCCTTGGTTATAAATAAATAAGTGGTGTTTTTGCGTAGGTAGCTAATCTAAGACAATACGTCTGACTTGAAATCGCGAGGGGGAAATCTACCGTCGAGAGTTTCTTTCGTACAGTTAGATTTCTGCTTCACTGTTAGAATAATAGAGTTGTCATAATCGAGATATTAATTTCGAAAATATTTATTTGAATTCACCGGAGCTCAATAATTTGCAAGTCATAAAAATGAAATAATTCGGATAGCTTGCTTGGAAAGAACTATTTATTTTAACAAAGAGTTTTAAAAGTTTAGATTTGGTGGTTTTAGATTTGGAAAGCTAAAAAGGAGGTCGCCAATATTAAAAGATATGAAAAGTAATTCATCTTTTATACAATGAAAAGTATATACCTTAAAAAACACAGAAGTCGAAAACTTTTTTTAACGAACTTTATGTTACAATGGAGTTTTTATTTTCTGCAAATTTTTAATATATTTTTATTAAGATACACACTAACATTAATTTGATGTGGTTCTGGGGATAATCAAAATATTGGTAGGTGCGTTGTTTAAATATATTAAATAATGGTTAATAAGTAAAAAATTTTTTATTTAAAAACCATTTTTCGAAAATTAAAAAAAAAAAGATTACGCCCATCACTAAGCGGTATTCGGTCAAATTCATGTAAAATATGAAATGCCGCAACAAGCGAACTTCTGGGACATTTTTATTGAATCTCGGCTTCGTGTGACGGCCCAGTACGTCAAATAGTGGGTTGCGCCCCTGCACGAAAGCGACCAAAGGCATTAACATACGAGAGCATTACTCTCGGAACGTATCCCAACCCAATGGGTTAATTCTATAAAAAAATATGTAATTACAGGCGGTAATTCGCCCGAATAATTAAACTCTATTAGTATGGCGACAAAATAATGAATTCTTTATTTTTCTTTTATCCAAATCTTAATGCGAGTAGCTACCTGCCTATACAACATAATCTGGACTGATCACGAACCCTTTCATAAGTCGAATAATAATTGTAGTCGGGAATCGCAGATCGGAATGGTGTAAGCTTAAAAATTAAAAAAATAGTAAAACATTTTCTATGAAAGATATTATTTATAATCATTGAAGATCGGTCAGTGGCTGAGTGGGCATCGCGTTTGGGTCCCACCCGGGCGTCGTGTGCGATTTTTCGGCTGGCTAAGTCCTCCATCACAACACAATCAACATCTCCGCTTAATGCGGTGGTAGTAGAAGTTTTTCAAATATTGTCAGGTTATTCGTAACCTGGAAACGTTTGCCTTTCTTTATTAAATAAAAAAAATAAAATATTAACGATTTTAAAACTTTATTTTATATAACTTTACAATATCGGATCGATAGGCGTAACTACAGACGATTTTATATCGATATACCGAGCACGGTTTCACCGTTGACAGCTTTTTTTATGTGAATACCTAGCAAGAGTCCCAACTGCTTCCGTCTGGAGCCAGTGAGACTATGTCATCCCCAATTGGGGTATGTGAGGCTGAAGGTAGGTGGGGAGGGGAAGGAGATGGGGAAAGAGGAAGGTAGGGAAGTGCCTGGCTACTCAGATCTAGTCCCTAAACATAAGATATAGGGTTTTATAGATCGTCCGTTCTAGACCTCCTGCTGTATATCAATGCATTCTGTTAGCTATGACGATATGCCTGCCAAACTAAATCTTGAATATTATTTGTTTTAATATATATTATAATTATTTCACGTATTGCAATTTCCCAGTAACATGAAAGCAGCAGAAACCTTATTAAAACTCTTCTCCCCTCTGCATTCCTGGCTACAGGAGGGTAGTCCACAAGGAAGAAACAATACACAAAATTGTAAAATAAAATACATCCAAAACAACAAGTACCTATCCCAAACTATGCTCTGTCAAAAGTTAGTTTGAAAAAAGATTTGCACTTTGTCAAATAAGAGTAGAAAATATAAAAACCGTAACTAAAAATCTTGTAGGCTGGCAACACCAATTTTACTGTCAAAATGACACTGTTTATGAAGAATTCTGTAAGTAACATTTTAAAAAACATTTTTTTAAATATAAATATTTTCAGTTTTATAGTTTTTTAGTTAAAAACAATTTTAATGCGCTTTGTATAAATATTTTCAAACACGGTTACATCTTTTGGATGATTTTATTTACGTAGATATACAACATTGTCAGGCGTGCTAGCATGGTCGATCGATATGAAGTTACCGACCGATTGTCAGTAACTTCTCATCGTCCCCTAGGACAACTGCAGATCGCTAACGTACAAACGACAGTTGATATCGAATATATTAAGGACACTTAGTCATTGTGAACTGTTACCTATTCGTTTGCGATCTGCAGCTGTCCTAGGGAACGATGAGAAGTTAACGACGATCGGTCGGTAACTTCATATCGATCGACCATGCTAGCGCGCCAGCTATCATAGTTGTATTTTTTTCGCAGTAAATGTGGGCAAATTCTAAACTGCTTTTATTTTACTACAATATTGTTATTCTTCGTTGTGTTAAGGGCCGGAATTCCGATTTTCCACCGATTTATAACATATGTCACTTAAACACTATCAGCCTTACTAAAAAAAAACACTCCGCGGCCGTTAAACGGTGTTTTTGTGAATTTTTAGATTTGGCAACGCCGTATTTTACTTGTTTAAATTGGAGTTTTCATAATAATCCGCTAGGTGGTGTGATTGATGCGCCTGCGCATTGCTTTCCCGCTGAAAAAAAATAGCGGCAAATGCGGAAAATGTCGGTCGCGAATATGTGTGTGATTAAGATGATTTTTTAGTTAATGATTTCAATCCTTGACTAATTCGCACTTATATTCATGTACGCAATATATTTACTATTAATTTGTGTTGTTTTTCGTTAGTTTAAGTCAAATTGTGACACAAAAATCGTGTGTTCTAAACTGAGCTGTCAGAAAATGGTTCTATAGGTTATATTCAGAAATAATTTGCATTTTAAGATCTTTATTTTATTATAAATTCTTGAAAGTGATGTTTTTTGGTGAAAAAAATGTCTAATAGATATTTTAGTAAACGTATCAAAGAAATTAATGTCTTAAGATGCGCAAGCAATGTATTCAAACGTGAGTTTTTTTATTGTAAATTTTTGGGAATGAAAAGCGAATTTCAAGATTTTTTTATTGTGTGAAGGAGTAAATAGTGAGGTGACTGTTTTATTTTAAAATCATTAAATAAAAGGACTGTGTTTTTTGAATTTTGAATTTTTCCAAATATTTCAATGTTTTAATAGAAAGTGTTTCGGGTAAGTGAGTTTTTTTTCCAACTTGATGTTTGAAGCTTAAAATACTACAGTTTTTAAACACTTGAATGAAAATCTTAAAGGTAATTAAATTTTGGTTCTAAAATGGTATTTGTTTTTACGACATCTCAAAAAATAATAAATATTTAGGACATTAAAAAAAAAAAATCGAAATTCGTTGAAAATTACAAATGGAACAAATATATAGCAAATATATACCATCTACCAGCGGACTAAAAGTAAAAGCAAAAACAAATGAAAATAAAAATTTTAAATGCCTTATTGGTGAAGAAAATTATTAACAGAGGATTGGATTTAATGCAGCCAGTGTACAAGTTGAGAACCTCATATAGTGGATATGGTTCTTACTTCTGTATGATTGTGATTCCTAATTCTCTTTGCCCGGAGCCCAAGTTCACTTTGCCCGCGTACCCGGGTACCCGGGCAAAGTGAACAATACGAAGATGTTTTTTAATTTACATAATTTTTATAATTCAAATTAATATTACCTTTTCATTTTTTTACATTTGTAGACAAACGTTTTTTTTTAACATTACACTTTATACATTTTTGATGTTATGCAAAAATTGTGTGTTTTATTTAATATCTCCCTTAACACATTTGCTTTGCCTGGGTCTCCCCTACAACAGATAAACTACCCTCCTTGGCCGTGTAAGCAATGTACATATCTTTCCATGAACAATTTTTTGTCAGTTCTTAATTAGTAAGGTTTCTTCATACATGGTTGTTTGACCATTGTACAAATTTTTCAGAAAGTTTATTAGTAAGGCTGGTAAAATACGACGTTGTCAGATCAAAACCATATATTTTGTTTAGTAAGAATTTGAAAAACGAAATGTACAGACTTTACACAACGTGCTACAGAAACACCGTTTAACGGCCGCGGAGTGTTTTTTTTAGTAAGGCTGTATAAGTTTGTAAGTTCTTAAAAAAAAGTGGTATTTTTATAGATAATGTCTAAAGATTTGTAGAGCCGAAATGTTAATTAGATAAAATTTCCTCGATAGAAAAAAATCGCAAAGTATGCTCCAAAAATTATTATTTACACGTTTGTTTCGGTTATTTTACAAGTTTTATATATGAAAAAATTCATAGTGTTTCTTTGATAGCTACTTAAGGTGTTGAAGAGAGATTTTTGCTCTATTGTTAACGAATCGTGTTTTATTAAATTTTTTCCCAAATTTCGTTCGAATTTTTTCGTTTGTAATATTAGCGCGCTCGCTCCGACATTCGAATTGTCGTATCTCTCCTTCTTATTATTTGTGAGCGGGTACTACCGGCCCTTAACACAAAATTGCAAAGGGATAATATAGATATATGCAATTCTAATTTTGAGATCAGTGGGCATCTATATTGCAATGAAAATATATTTTTCCCACTTTTATGGGTTTTTATTTTTTTTACAAAATTGTAGGGTACACAGCTTTATATTTCCACCGTGTGTAATAATTTTAGCCCTCCTATGTTTTCTACTCTTATTTAATAGACAATAAGTAAAATAAAATAAAATATTTGTTGAGATACAATTCTGAATGACTCAACATCTCTTCTGATTCCGATAAGTCATTCGCATAAAATCTCATTGGTATTTTTTAAAAGTAAATAGCTATCCAATGCCATTTCTTATTCAGATAATATCATATCCAACTTCCATAGGTATGTGTTTTATGGACGTTCTTTGAAAAATAATATCATTGTTTGACGTTATCGTATGCAATTCAGATCGATGGAAACGTTGTTAAATTAGATTGTTTTATTAGATTTGCATTCTTATTAAATTTTATTGTTATTCTTGGCACTGGATCTTGACAAGCCGGTACATAATGTTGTTTTATGATAAGTAAGATATTAAAAAATATATAATAGGTAATCTTTGATATCGATAAAAAGCTTCTCAAATCACAATATATATTATTATTTTAAAATACCTCGGACGATTACGACGTAATTTGGAATTACGCCGTAAGTGAGTAGGATCCTATGATGAAATTTCATTGAACTATTTCTTGTAATAGTGAGGATGATGAATGTTTGGGGTCATTTTATTACTGGCAACATCATATTTAGACTCTGCAGATACAGGTGGTCCTAAGGATTGCAATATTTAGAGCACAGGCGTTAGGTGGGAAATGCTATCCTTGTATTTAAATGGATGCTCCGCGGAACTAGCGACATTGATCCCTTCGGCACCGCTGCTAAATCGGGAAAAATGCCAAACGCGTTCCCAATAATTATTGTTCAAGGCCCTTGAGGCGATTTTTCACAAAAACGCCGCTATACAAAATCATCCAAATATTATTATTATCATTGTCACTGAGAACGTGCCGTTTCTACAACTCGTGCTCGAGTTCCACAGCTCGGCTGTGGAATGATTTGCCGGCCTCTGCCTATCTCCTTCCTACAACAAGGGTCTCATCATAACCCATGTTCACTCCTTCCTCTCCTCAAAAATACCCTCCAGAAAGTATCCCCAAAGGTGATAAATATACCCCGAAGGAAATTATTTATCTCAAGACCTTCTGGGTGGAGTTAATGTAAAAAAAAATTATAATATCGTCGCATAATATGTTCTTTAAATTTCTATTTGGAATTTGTAAAGAAGCAAGAAGTTTACGTCACACTCGAAATGATAATATTTGCACAATGAATTAAACGGATAATTCGTACAGGTACCTAGATTTCAGGGGCAGGTACATTTATTTGTCTCCCTATCGTATCGTATACTGAAGATCTATAGAAGATACATTATATTGTATAGAATATATTAAGTGTTTTTTTTAGATTATTTTCTTAGGCATTGTAGTCGTTAGTGGATGGTCTTCACCTCTGCAACGAAGGCGAATTCCTTTTGAGGAGGACTTTAGATGTTATTGCCCTCGTATGGCTGTGTGAAATGCTGCGCTTCTCGAGTTTCATATTACGGTCCATTGTTCAGTTCTGGACGATGGTGTGGCACGAACGTCTGTTTATTAGGTTCCAAGTAGTGTATTATACAATAATAAGTTAGTTAGTGGATTTGCAATGTTCTCTTCTGGACGTGTCACAGATGTCTGTTTATTAAGTTCCAAGTCAGGTATGATACAATAATAAGTTAGTTACATAGAGATATATAATTAGTGGATTTGCAATGTTCTGTTTTGAACTTGGCACGGACGTCTGTTTATTAGGTTCCAAGTCGGGTATGATACAATAATAAGTTCGTTAATGGATTTGCAATCTACACATAATACCACCTTCCTGCAAAATTTATTTGTAAAAGCGTTGTCTTTTCTGAGATTTATTCAGTGATTCTTAGGAATATGATTTTTTTTAAAGTCTTGCATTAGCCTGAAATTTCAAAACTCGGTAGGCACTAATAGTTAGACAGAGAAACTATGATAAGGCTTTTCATGAGAGAGCATTGGGTTTTTATTTACATAACGGGTTCCAAAACCACTACACAAAAATATCCTAATTATTAATTAATTTTTGGGTTTTAGTTTTCACTTTTTTAATGCTGTTTTTGTGGTTATTGTCAGAAATGATTCATAACGAAGTTTTCGATCGCACTTAATACTAAATGTTAAACTAACCAACTTACGACCAGCGTGCATCGGATGATAATATCTCACTTAGGCTAATTTTCTATTGGATAACTCTCTTTTATAAAAACTTTTGAAGGTTATTCCATATAATAAATCAACGTAATAAATCATCGATAACGTAATAAATCATCGAATAAGAAGTAACTAGAAAAAAACGAATAAATCTAAACGAAAATATGAAATACACAGACGACTAAAAAGTTAACGGTCGCAACTGGGACTCGAATAACGATAATTTATAAGAGAATTATTCTAATGAAAAATTGAATATCATTTAGACTTGATTGACTTGAAAACGGTAAATAGGTGTCCCTTGTCCAAGACACTATCTAGGTTAAAAATCAGTTCATCGAACATTTGTTATCATATAAAAAAGGTAGCTGTCAAAAATATGGTGAAAAAAATTAGTCAAAGAATATTGTTAATTCTGAATTTGAAATAGGGGATCGACAAAAATGGCTTCAAAATAAGAGTTCTCAGTGGCTGAATTGGTTATGGGTTATGGCGCTTATTAGGGGCGGTCCGTGAGTTTTAAGTGAGCTACAATGCTAAGAATGAAAAAAACGACATTATTGGTGTTGTTGCAGCTGAAAATGAATTTTATTTTTTTATCAAAATTTCAACTTTTGTATGAAGATCTTTCAGTTTATGGATGCGGCGCATCCCCAAACTGAAAGAATCCTGAAGATTTTCATACAAAAATTGAAATTTTGAAAAAAAAAAAATCATTTTCAGCTTCAACATCAGTAACATCGTTTTTTCAATCTTCACTCTAGCTCACTTAAAACTCACGGACCGCCACTGGCGCTTATCCCCCTGTGCTCGAGCCCCAGTTGCAATTGTTAGCGTTTTATTTTTCTGTGTCATGTTCTTTTTCATATTTTAGATTTATTTGTATTGTCTTCTTCTTCACCTTATCTTCTGGAGATTTTCTTCACTTAGCACAAAATATCCGCAATTAGATAAATTGAAGGACTGTACTAAATGAGTCTATAAAAGTTAATCTCTTGACACACTTAGATTTATCTGAAAGTATGCTCAATGGTACTTGGCATTTTACCCGGCCACTAACTTAACAAGCATGTCGAGTATTCCTATTTTATGAAAAATTCAACCTGAGCTGACCAGTGACCATACTCTGCGTGGATGCATGCGAATAGGTACCTACTCGATACTGAGTGTACAGACTGCACACTGCACAGTATATTATATTAATGGCTCGCCATGACAAATGCGATAAGCGAGCTAACAAGACGTCAGTCTAATGAGCAAAAACGATATCACAATACATTCACAAACCTTAAAGGTGGACAAGAGGACTTTAATAGTATTTGAATATATACGCAAATGTGGAAAATAACACATTGAATACCGATTGAAGCGATTTTTTTCGATTTTCGTGATTTTCCAGAATTTTGCTACAGAGGTGTATAGTAGATAGACAATTTGGTTTTTTTTTTATTTATTAAGTAGTAAGTCCAGTAAAATCTCACCAACTCTCATTTTACCGAGGGGGGGGGGGGTCCTTAAAAATCTCACGTCAACTTTAAAAGAATATATATTATTACAGAGATAATAAATTGTATCACTTCTTTTGAAGTGTCCCTATTTGCCCGCTGAAAAAATGGCCATTATGAAAAACATTTCTTTCGAGAGTAAGAAAAAATCTCAATTAAGGGGGGGGGGTCTAAATTGTTTTTTTGATGTTAGGTACATGCAGACAAAAAGAGTTATATAAATGTTTAAATAATCAAAAAAATCCTTCATGTAATGAATATAATACATGGTACTTATAAATGTGCTTTATGTATATAATATCTAAGACAAAAAACAGAAACCAGTCTTTAAATTGTAGATAGCATAAAGATAACCTAAAATGATAGTATTGTTTCATAATATATATTGCAGCTGAATTGCTTTGGAATATATATCTAAGGCTTCTAATTTGCTGTGGGAATTTGAGGGATTTTTGGTGTTGACATGTAGTTTCAATACTTCATTCCTTTTTCTTATTAAATCGCAATTACTACCGGTCGTTTTTCAGATTGATAGTAGATTTTTTTAACGACTACGATATTCTTATGTGATTCATGATGTAAAAAAAAACGCGATTGATCGACGGAATCATCTGTTTTATTTTTAATTAATTTAAATTTTATGAATGTTGGGTTCTATCTTAATTAATTATAATATAATATCTTGCCTTAATATGATATCTTGTTAAGACAAGTTGTCATATTAAGATACGACGTCTTCAAATACACCAGAATAAGCTCCGTAAAATAAATGTTTTTCGTATTCTCACTAGATTTTTTTTTATTTTACATAATTTTCTTACAAATTAAAGACAAAGTCACAAGGAAGAAAGCCATTATTGGTTTAATTTTAGCTGGACTACACGTGTACAAAATAATAAAATTTAAACTGTCGACTTATAAATAAATAAATAACGGAAATCGCGTTACCACTATGCGACTAGCCTATTACATATTCTAGATATTAAAAAATTACTCGATCATTTCCAAGGCCAAGATGTGTTCTACTCGCAGTAATTGAAGCATCTATAATATTTCTAAGCGATCAAATTTGCAAACAAAAACAAAAACACATGATTTTGCACGATTTTGCAATATTTTGCATGGCTTCATCTTAAGAGGATATTACCAGAGTATACAGGAAATTAGTCATTTTTAAATCAAATTCTAGACGTATTGACTCTTTTTTACAAAAAAAAAAACATAAATTGATTTTGAAAGATTGTTATTTTATCTGTTACACGCAGTTTATTTTTGAAGTTATACCGTTGGTCGTTGGCAGATTTGTTCAATTTTTAAATGATAGATTCTATCAAACAACAAAAATTTTAAATCATATAATCATACAACAAAATAAATCAATACATAATCTAGGAAACACAGTTTTCATAATTTTAATTTTAGTTAAATTAAAATCATTAAAAAATAAATCCGATAACGTGTTTTATGACAAAAATACTTTAGTTTTTCTATTTATTTAAGGTCTTACAAACTAAAATATTAAAAAAAAATTTAAACAATTATTTTGTTTAGACATTATTAAAAAATCATAAATACTTGTGATCAAAAAATACTTACAAGAAGTACACGATATTTAATAATTTATCATCGTGCGTTTTGAGAATTTTTATTGCTTACTTGAATGTAAGTATATATTAAAGTTTTTTATTTATACACAATCTACATGTTTCGTGAACGATGTTCACCTCATCAGGAACAAATGTATACTAAACTTAAAAATTAAATATAGATTACATATGGGAGGAAAGGCTAGAAGGAAGGGGAAGGGGTAAGGGTGGGGAAAGTTAATTACAATTAGGAATTTCAAGGTCATTAGCAGGGAAAGACCGGTTAAGTGGGAAAAGGTTCAAAAGAGGGTTTATAAAAATTTTCTGCTTATTTATTATGTCTGCTTTATTATTTACATTTTTTCTAATTTCTAATATCTCTAAATTGTTTATCTGTGTTGCCTTATAACCCGTATGTAATACTTTAAGCCCATGGTTTTTGTCAAAATTATGATCATACTTTAATAAATGATCTGCAAACTCAGATTCACTGTTGCCATTTAATGCCCTGAGATGTTCCTTAACCCTTACTTCAAAGTTTCTATTGGTTCTACCTATATAAAAGTAATTACAATCTTTACAGTTGAGTCTATAAACGCCCGATTTTTTTGTTTTAATTTCGCTATCTTTGTTGTTAAGGATGAATTTTTTTAATTTATTATTTGTATAAAATTTATTAATTTATTATTTTATACAAATAATAAATTTAAAAAATTCATCCTTAACAACAAAGATAGCGAAATTAAAACAAAAAAATCGGGCGTTTATAGACTCAACTGTAAAGATTGTAATTACTTTTATATAGGTAGAACCAATAGAAACTTTGAAGTAAGGGTTAAGGAACATCTCAGGGCATTACATGGCAACAGTGAATCTGAGTTTGCAGATCATTTATTAAAGTATGATCATAATTTTGACAAAAACCATGGGCTTAAAGTATTACATACGGGTTATAAGGCAACACAGATAAACAATTTAGAGATATTAGAAATTAGAAAAAATGTAAATAATAAAGCAGACATAATAAATAAGCAGAAAATTTTTATAAACCCTCTTTTGAACCTTTTCCCACTTAACCGGTCTTTCCCTGCTAATGACTTTGAAATTCCTAATTGTAATTAACTTTCCCCACCCTTACCCCTTCCCCTTCCTTCTAGCCTTTCCTCCCATATGTAATCTAATTTTAATTTTTAAGTTTAGTATACATTTGTTCCTGATGAGGTGAACATCGTTCACGAAACATGTAGATTGTGTATAAATAAAAAGTGATGAAAACAAAGTTATTTTGTCTTTTAATTAAAATAAATAATGACATCACAAAGTGAAAACCTTTCCGAAGAAGTTTTCTTCGAAAAATTAAAAAAAATAATTATATATATTAAAGCAAGTTTTAAATGAAATATATCGACATTAAATTTTTAATAAAAAAAAATTGATACGGGGAATAATCGATCTTTCTCATTGAACCTCCGTGTACAGTTGCAAGCATTTTTAAACTTTTATTCTCAGCCGCTGGTCAATCGCTCTTAATATCTAAGCTGCGATACGAGCAAAGATATGGATAGATGACAAAATATATCGATAACAGCATAGATATGGATAAATGACAAAATACGAAAATTTCGGGTAGAAAAAAGGCTTTTTTAAAACATAAATAAAATAAAATTATTGCACCCTTGTCCCTGCCTGCCGGAAGGTGGCTTTGTTTTCACTATAGCGTGGAAAATATCTTATTAGTCATATGGACCGAATGGCGATATTAAAATATCTTTAATCGAATCTGAACTCACATCGCATTCAATCCTCGTGACGACGATTGATTAGATCTGCCACTGTTTAGTTTAATAGTATGTGATACGAGCACTTACTGCGCATACCAGATTTTTGTACATGGTGTGACGGAGAATTAGATTATATATTTAATAGATCAATCGGTAAAGCTAATTATGCAAACAATAAGGTTTTCGCAGTAGCATGTTAAAAAAACTCAAATTTTTGTATTATCGTATCGAGGGTGGTCGAGGGGTAAGGCTCTCGACTCTTAATCCCAAGGTCCCGATTTTTGTTATTCACATATATAGTATATTTGCCGCACGTTCCAGAGTAGAAGATACTATTAGCATCGCCCTGGTTTAAGATCACCATTCAGAATTGAATTGTTGCTTGAAATGGCTTTAGAAGTGTTTAGTGAGCAGATCTGAATAGCCAAGTACTTTCTCACTTTTATACACGGAAAAAATGTTATTCTAAAATACGATCATTTTATTCGTAAAAACGGTTAAAAACGGGACTGAAGTTTTCAATCAGACTGAACAGGGTTTCAATGTTTATTGGCGGGAACATGTAAGAATAATTTGTTGGTATCCGTAATTTCGTACGTATACCAACAAATTATTCTTACATTTTCCCGCCAATAAACATTGAATCACCGTTAATTTGTTCGTAAGAACTTCAGTCCCGTTTTTAACCGTTTTTACCAATAAAATGATCGTATTTTAGAATAACATTTTTCTCCGTGTATGAGAACAGACTACCAGCATTATCAATATTAGAATAATAATTACCTAGTCTGTGCAAGTGATGTATTATTGAATTTTGTTCGCTATGAGTTGCATCGCACTGGCTGCGCTCTCCGCCAATATACTAGCGATAAATAGTATAGAATTTTTTAATTGTTTTCAAATATATTTATAGCATCCTGTAACTCAAGCAGGAAATGGAGGTAAAATGCGTACCGTATCAAGACTTTTATTGTAATAACATCACATGTTATTATAATAATCCACATATTTGCGCAGAAGGGAACGAATTTGCGATTTGTCTCGTATTTATACACTTGGGTGTATATACATTTTTTTATGGATGACAATTATCACCATGTTAACCAATCTTACCAGAAAACCGAAAATATTTTCCATATTAAAAAAATTATTAGTTTTTATTTTCTGCAGTATCCTGGTTCGCAATATTATATCTGAATACAAAGGGCGCCATGCTTCAGTGTATTTAAGAAAAAAATAACGCCATTGTATCTCTTATTCGATTCAAATACAACTTACAAAAATTTCAAACGCCTTTCGTATCAAGGACCCATTGACCAGAGGCTGAGAATTAAAGTTCCAAAATTCTTGCAACTGTACAGGGAGGTTCCGATTAGAAAGCTCGATTATTCCCCGTATAAAATTTTTTAATCTAAAAATTTAATATTGATTTTTTCATTAAAAAAATGCTTTAATATATCTACCCACATTCAAGTAAGCAAAAAAAAATGCTCAAAACGCATGATGATAAATTATTAAGTATCGTGAACTTCCGTAAGTATTTATATTTTTTTAAATAATGTTTAAACAATATAAGTGTGTAAAAAAAATCTGAAATATTTTAGCTTGTAAGACCTTAAATAAATAGAAAAACAGAGGTATTTTCATCACAAAACACGTTTTCGGATTTATTTTTTAATGATTTTAATCGAACTAAAATTATAATTTTGAAAATTGTCTTTACTAGATTTTGTATTGATTTATTTTGCTGTATGATTATATAATTTGAAATTAGTGTTGTATAATACAATATTTCGTTTGAAAATTTAACAAATCTGCCAAAGACCAATGGTATAACCTTAGTATATTAAAAATAAACTTTTGCCAGATAAAATAACAATCTTTCAAAATCATTTTATTTTTTGTAAACAATAATCAAGACGTCTAATGACAAATTTCCGGTATTCTCTGGTTATACCCTCTTAACTGAGATGGTGGTGGCGATATAAAAAATCGATCTGCTACTGATTTTTGAAACCATTATGAAAGTGTTATTGGCGCCATACTTCTTCTTCAAACCAAAACAATATTGAGTTTTGTTTCCTCGATGAATAAACGAGTTACGAGCGGCTTGAACTCCATCGCACGCTGTCAAGAAAGTGAAAACAAAAATACATCTGCAGAATTCAAAACCTAAGAACATAAACTTCTTATAACCCTTTGTCTGTGGATGCCGCTGACCCCTTTGAATATTACACGTAGCAATGCTTTTGCCACTAGCGTATTGTAACCTCTCTTTCTGTCGCATGTTGAATTTGCGAGAAGGAGTGAGAGGTAACAACAGAGCTCTCGATGGTATGCTCTTAGTTTACTCGTTTATTGTGTCCATCACATCCACGCTTATACAAATGTAGGTACTTGAAACATCAACATTCGATGTTTTCAGTCATTCTGTTTGACATTCCAACAAACCCAGCAGCGCGTATTGGAACGTTGGAATACTCATTATTCATTAATCATTATGCATCAAGTACATAATATATGAATGCAGGCATTTCGTGAAACTTACGTCAGAGTCGAATGTATACAATAATCTGTATAGTACCTTTTTTATCACGCTTAAGAAAGTCACGTATTTGAATGAAATTGCTTTTAGGTATCTAATCACACTATTAACAACAAATTAGCAGAAATGAAATTTAATTTTTGACCTTTTGAAAAAAAAAATGTTTGAAATATTTTTTATGAAAATTTAATTTTTGATACACAGGATCCAAAATAAATATTTAGTGGACTTTTGGAATCCGACCGACTATTTTTAACACCATTGTGCCTGTATAATAATTGAAAAGTAAGATAATGTTTTTGGATGTAGAATTTTGTTATTATCCATTATAAATAAATTAAACAATATATTTTTTTAGAACCACTTAAATGTTTTATAAAAGCCAACTGTCCCTTCCCCAGGGCAACATTATATTTTTGCCTTAAATAAACATTGCTTAAGAAACAATAAATGTGATTAAAACTAAATTATGCCAAATTAACCCTTTCCCGCGTAGTGCCGCGTAAACATTGACACATTTAAGTATATATCTATTGTTGTATAGTTTTAAGTAAACCCTGATGAAGTAATCATTGCTTACGAAACATGTTGGTTTTTTAAAACGTCGTTAAAACTAATTAATTTTGAATTAAAATGGTGGCACAAAATAAGAAGAAATATTTTTTAGTAAGATAATATATCATTGAAGAAGAAGACAACAATAATAATCTAAATTAAAATATGAGACACAGTAAAATAATAAAACATAATGGTCGCAACTTGGACTCGAACGCAGATCCCACGTCTTACCGGGACGGGGGCTCTAACCAATTCAGCAATTGCGATCTATTACGAGACTGTCGTATTTGTAAACTTCATATTTCAAATTTCAGAATTAACAATGTTATCTTCGACTAATGTTTTTTTAAAGATAATAGCTAAAACACAATAAGATCATTGTAATAAGAAATTATAAAAAGTGGACTATCCCACCAACAAAGCGTTTAAAAAAATTCCGATGAAAACATAACTGAATAATTTAGTCGATTTTGTTGATTTTGATTCCCTTCAAAAATTTGGCGTATTTTTTCAGAGGCTAAAAATATTTCCGCTTTCCAATAAAATCCAAAAAAATAGAATATATGTTTGTTAACGTAGCGCAAAACTAAAATCTGTTTTCGAAATGTGATGAAATAAGCTTTCAAATTTTATTATTAGAAATAATCATGTAATTTTTTAAATATAAAAATTTTGGGTGAAAACTTAAAAAAGTTTAATAAATGGCTCACTTTACGTTTTTTCTAACTAAAATTACTGATAATGAAAAAAAAAATTAAAATACACACATTATTCAGACAATTGAATTATAAATGTTACTGTCACCTCACCTTTTTGTCGTTTCATGTAAAAAAAAATCTTTCAAAATTTACACAGTTTCGTATTTTTTTTTCAACTGGCGATCGGAAACTTTGGTTTCATAAAGGTGTTCATTTTAAATTTTTTGTACTTAACTTTTAGACTTGAATATATAGCATATTGTATTCTCTTTCCAATACCGTTTACAGTTTAGAGTTTAGATCATACCCCTCACTATATGATAGTAAGGGAGACACAGCGATTTCTGTGAGACCTATGTGAGCTGGAACAAATATGGTCTCCTGTGATTAAACGGGTTAATTCTATAGAAACTATAAACTTCAATCCACATTTTAATTGTGTCTAAAAAGTTGTAATGTTGACTTAGATGTATTTAACAGATTCAATCAAAAAACTATATTTTAACAGGATTTCGCTTAGAGATCTTTCTACAACTCATTTACCTGGGTTTAACATCAAAATAAGCGCTTTAACTTTTGCTTCGACCAGTCCGCATCTCGTAAACAAGCTATATGTTGTGCTTCATCGTGTATGGTAATATGAGAAACTTTGTATGTGGGGACATATTGAGGCATTCGAGACGTTTTTACCGAAGGAATGTTCGAAGCTATGTAAAACTATAATAGTTGGTATCTACATCGATTTACCATTCCGTGTTGAGGTAGTCAAACCGTTGAAAAGAAATATTTTGATATATTTATTGGTTTTGCTACCCGGAATCACCCGAGGACTTGGATGAAAATTCACAGGCAATTAGGTTCAAATCTATAATTTTCATTAGCTCATGAAGGAAACGAAGGCGATGTTGCGAGCTGAAAGAAGTATACTTGCTTTGGCCTAGAAATTCTATGAAAACTCACGTTAATCACAAATTTGTGAAAATGGCTCACTGTTTAAAAGATTTTGGGGCTGGGATAAAAATTATATTTAATAAAAAAAGTCATTGAAATGGACAAGAATAAATACAAATGTTACAAATAATGTTCGTGGACTCTTAGGTAACATGTTCTTGTTTTGTTTCCTCGGTGTTTGGCTTGCCGAATTGGGAGTATTTAGTCATAAACCTTAGGGAAATCTATAATTTAATGCGTAAATAACTTTATGTGTTGGTTTAAGAGCCTTACTTTTTAGATAAAGAAAGAAATAGTTTCCACTGCGGGAAAATAAAACAACGTTGTTGGCTGAATAAGAATACGGAGCTTTTAACGCTTGAATTAGAAAATCGTTTTCCGTGTTCATGGTAAAATCTTTATTGCCATCACACCAATTTAATAACAATGTCCTTACCTCAATCGGTCATTAAATTGTATGGAGCGAGTAGGTACTAGGGGGGTTTGTCCGAAATGCTATATAAAATGCTCACGGTAAACACAGGATATAATTGGCAATAAATTACGCACACACACTCCCACAGTTTACTGCCGGGCGCTTTCCGGTTGTCCGTCACGAGAGAAGCCTTACAGAGGCTCGCTGAGACAAGTAGGCTTTGTCACTTTACGGGCACCCTAATACATACAATGGAAAGGGTTTTATTCTTGGTTGCAGTTTTCCTTCAATTCATAAATAGCCTTCTCCCCTTGCCATGAGCAAGTTTCAAAAACTGATCACATTGACATTATAAAGCAAGTCCTTAAAGCTCTCCTGAGATTTGATTTTCAAAAAATGTGATACTCGCAATACCTTGTATCCTTTTGTACAATGGTTTTGTTTGCCCGGAGGCTTTTCGAGCTGGCGTATTTGCGACTGCTCAGGCTTCCAAACAGGTCACATGAATCTTAAAGGAAAGGAGTGACATGCAATTTCGTCATCACACACGCTCTACGGACGTGCACGCCATCCCTTTCCGTCGCCATAACTCATATCGGACACCTCGCGAGTGGGAGGGGGACACCGGCAGGGGGTGGCTATCTTACCTCCACACAAAGGAGAAGGCCAAAGCGGGACAGGAACCATCGCAAACAGAGAGGTATACAAATTGATACTCTCAATAACAGAGATAGGTATACCTGTCTTCGATCTGTGGGAGAGGGAGGGAATGTGTCGGCTAGGTGAGATATTTTGAGGTCACATAAGTCAGGGGGTGCCGGGAGGACTGGCGGAGGAAGAGGTGGTGAAGTAAGGAGGAAGGTGGGGAGGTGGGCTGGGAAGAAGGGTGAGCGGACGTAATAGGCGTGATAATGTCAGGTGATAAGATTGGAGTGGCCGAGGGATATAATAACCTTAGCGTCCACATTTTTATTGTTCCTGCGGCTTTCACAAAATATGACAGGGGAAATTCGACTCCGGCTTAATGCACTGTCATAAAATACCGTTTCCCCCACAAAATCTTAATGGTTACATTTTTATTAGATCTAAAGATTAAAAATGCGTCACAATTAAAAAGCGTTCAACGCAAACAGTGACGCGAGATCGCCAAGAAAATAGCTAAATTAATATTTGTAAAATTATTAAGTCTAACGATTTTTGTAAAGACGTTTAATAATTCCGCAAAACAAACTTACAAAATTACTGCAGTACATTATTTAAAACAGTAATTACATTATTATTTGAAGACACAGAAGAAAAACTTTAACAGGCAATGCATTATTACCATTACTGATGCGACCTGGAAGTTTTGCATCAAAAGAAAATACCAAACTTTGAAAAGATTTTTCATTCAAGCATTACAGTTCTCCTTTTTTACGAGGTGTCTTGACTTTACCCGGGTTTGAATGGCGTATATACCTGGAATTACCAATTACCCACGGTCTAGTGAGCTTGCGAGGAGTATGGATTTGCTTCCGAAACGGCGGGTGGCGGACAGGCTTGCGGCTGAGAGACATTATATGCCACGTTTAGAAGCTTGTTCGGAGGAAGTTGAACTCTATCGTTTAGATATCTCCATATTATGATTCAAATTTAATAGAATAATCAGTTTTAATCACGCCTATCATTTAAAAATACAACATATTTCGTATGCAATGCTTATTTCATCAGGGTTTAATTATAACTAATCACAACAATTGACTGACCCCCTTACTTATAATCGCAGTATAAGTAATACGCGTCGTTTTACGTCATAACAGTGAAAAACTTAACTTATTATCCCTGCGTGTATATGGATTAAAGCCAACTTTAAAAAACCGTGGATGAGTCGGTGGATACCGAAATTATAAGTAAGGGGGATAGACTTAAAGGTGTCAATGGATAGGCGGTAGTGGGAAGGGGGAGGGGGGTAATATGACATAATTTACAAATGGAACAAGTTTAATAACGGGTCATTTGAAAATAATTTTTGGTTATTTATAATATTTAATTAAATTAAAACAAATAACTTTGTTTAAACCACTAATATAATTTTCATATATATTAGTGGTTTAAACAAAGTTATTTGTTTTAATTTAATTCAAAATGACGCCACAAAGTGATTTTGCGAAGTTTGAAGATATAATATTTAAGTTCATATTTACCCTCTTTCTAATTTCTAAGATTTCTAGATTGTCTAAATCAGTGCTTCAGGTCAAATGGTCCAGGTGGACCCCCAGGGGTCCACGGGAGACTCGATGGTCTGGGGTCTACGTTGGCGTGATACAAAAATAGGGGTCCACAAGTTGTATGTGGGGGTCCACGAAAAATTATCTGGTTTCCAATGTAATAAACCAAAATGTTGTTTTGGCTTTACCTATCAATGTAGGCCAGTGGTTCCCAAAGTAAAGTGGTCAGGGGGTAGACAGATTTTTATTAATATGGAAGTTATTATAAATATTAATGCACAATTATTTGCAATTTTTACGTCCAAGGTAAAATGTAGAATTCATAACCTACAATTCTCTAATTCTCTGCCCCCCCCCCTCAGAATGGACGGTCGTCCAGAAAGGAATTTTGGCAGGATCACTCATTCCCTACCCCGGGGTCCATGGGCAAATTTTGACTATGATAAGTGGTCCGTGGGCCAAAAGAGTTTGGGAACCACTGGTCTAAATGAATAACATTACAATTTTAATATCTATTGCTGTAATTAGTCTTAAGTAAACCCTGATGAAGTAAAGCATTGCTTACTTACTTACTTTCTTACTTACTTACATGTTGGTTTTTTAAAGATTAAACGTTGGCGAAAATAAGTATTCTATTAATTTTTACTTAATGGTGCCACAAAAACATTTGCTGTGTTTGAAGAAGGACATATATTATGAATTTGGCTTGATCATTGAAACGCGAAATTCATGTCTTACGTCTCATTATTTGTGACACACCCATCATTTATTCACAATATGGTGATAATCTTCTCTATTCTCTTTATTTTCCAATCTTACTACCTTTCCGACTTACCGTTTAAATCAGTTACTGAACTCACGGTGCACTGCATTGTGTATTTTGTAGTGCTTAGCACTTAAATTCTAAAAAATTAAAAACATAATTTTCTCTCGTTAAGAATTCAACATCTGGTTTCAAAGTGTGTTGTCGGCATTGATTTAATTTCGTTGAATTTAGTGACTAACAAACGGCTGGACTTTGAACAGAGATTTTTCGTATATTTTGAATAAGTACCTAACTAGCGACAAAATATCGCATGAATCAGGTCACTGATAGCAGAATGCTTATTCCGTAAGATATATTTAAATCCAACCCTAATTAAAAAAATGCGAAATATTACACGACTTTTGAACATGTATCACCAAACGCGGGCGTTGAAATGAAATCAGATGAACTTGGCAATAATCTAATAAAATTAAAATTAATTCTTAATTCGGTGCACACAATAGCCACATATTTCAAATTAAGTGCTCGTAACTCAAATTTATCTCTCCATAAAACGAAATTAAGCCACTCATGAGCCGGGTACTCGCGACTCGGCCAAATAGTGTTAATAAGACGATCACGTTAACACAAGACTTTATGTCCGATGGATATCTTCTGCGTGTACATTAATCAGTCGTAGTTTCTTTAATCTGCTCGCGGCTTATCCGCCGGAATACGACGGAACAAAGGAATGCTGAACAAAAGAAGGAAATTTAAAAAATCGACAATGGACTCTTCGGAGGTCCCCGAAACAGGGTAGCACAAAGAACTGGGCAATTATGCGTACGAGCAGGTATAAAATGAACATTTTGTTCCTGATGTAAAAAATCTAATTTGTTCCACGTGTTGTCAGTTTACAATACAAACATAATAATATGCATAAATAGTTTAATTATTTATACACTAGTTTTACTACCGATAAATTTCCACGATGCGCGACGCCAGAATGAAAGTCTTTTTTGCCTGGATATTTAATAGCATTACATTACCTATGTAGGTGGTACTTACTAGATTTTTATGCGCCTGTTCAGCGTTGGTATAATTTCGCCGTGGTTAGGTATACGGCCATGGTAAGTAAAAACGCAGTAATTACCAAAAATAAAAAAAGTCGAGTCTTGGATGTTATTAAGTACAGAATTTCTTAAGTTTTACATAAGGCATAATTTAATATTACTTTATTTTTCGAATTTATTACTTTATTTTTCGAATTTAAAATATGGTTTTGTTTTGGTTGTTATCGCATAATCACCGTTGTTGGTAAGTAAAAACGCAATATTTCTGTTTTTGTAAGTAAAACCACACATTAACTTTGTTGAAATTACTGCGTTTAAACATACATTTAGGACCTTGCTGTGCTTTTATATACCACCTCGAAAAACATGCTCCCGCCGTAGTGTGTTTCACTCTAAAAGCTCTGTCAAACAGGAGACGTACTTATCGCGGCGTCAAGGCGCCAGTAGCAAAGCGCCGTAACGTAGCTTACTTTCTATTTGACGTGTTCAGTACAACACAACGCAGCGTTATAGCGCGACGTCAGTCGAACGCCGCGCGTTAAGTACGCCTCCTGTTTTAAGGAGCCTTAAGGCGGTTTTCTCGGAAATCCGGAGTGCGTAAATAATTTATGTTCAATTTGTACGTATTGTTTCGCGTATATGTAATTAATTAAAAATAATATATATGCGGCACGTTCCAGAGTGTAAGATACCAGCAGTAGGAAGTCAAGCTCGGAAGTCATATTCCGCGTAATATTTACACGACGTTTATAAGTACCTACGTAAAACGGTCAACATACTATTTTTTCTTCATGCGGAACCGTGGTTTCAAAACAACTGACAGACCAACACAAGTTGAATCGAGTGGAAGCGTTTTTGAGGCGCTGCAAACTCCATGGAGATGAATTTCTCCGCTCCATCGTCACTGGAGATGAAACTTGGGTTGCACACTACACGTTTGAAACCAAAAGGCAGTCTCAACAGTGGCGTCACACCTCTTCATCCTCCGCCAAAAAGTTCAAAAACACAATTTCAGCCAAGAAAATCATGGCATCTGTGTTTTGGGACTGTCAAGGCATAATTTTCATTGAATATCTGCCTCAAGGGGAGACCACAAGATACTGTGAGACCCTAAAAAAATTTCGGAAGGCGATTCAAAACAAGAGGAGAGGCATGCTGACAAAGGGAGTCAGCCTGCTGCACGACATTATCTCTTTACCTCCCTGAAGCTGCACATGGGTGGAAAAAGGATTTCAACCAAGGAGGAGGTAAAGGAGGAGGTAAAGGAAGGCATCAAAAAGTTGATACCCCGCTTCACCACCTGCATTGAGAGGAATGGCGACTATGTCGAAAAATAGTACTACGGTAACCATGTAATTTTTTTTTGTTTTAATATAAAATTTTGTAACCTACAAAAATTCAGTACACTTTCTTTCTAGATATCCCTCGTATTATAAAGAAACCCGTGTTCTACCATGTCAGTAGGCTGTCTCTGGAACAGGCTAGTTCGGCCCTGTAGTGCGACGGGGCGGGTCAAGATGTGGTATAGTAGTAGATAGGGTGGGTGGTGGGATAGGGTGGCCCTGGCCGGGAGGGTGGGTTGGTGGCACAATGGCTGGCGTTTATCTAATCTCGGCGGGGTTTTTTCCCGCGGTCCCCCAGATTGAAATGGACAGTTCGCATGTCTTTTGTCGGCGTTCTTTCCACATTTCCATGACACGACAGGTTGGTTGGTTGCGCCACTTTCTGGCTATATGACTATGGCTGTGTGGTACCTTTTCTACTGGCCCCCATACTGGGGGCAGGTATTGAAGGATTCTTGAGGTTGTTGCGCTTTGTGAGGGGTGATCTTTTTATCAGATTGCTGATGTAGGTACTTGAACCTTTGAATAGAATATGAAGGAATAAATAATAACTATTTATTCGACATTATTTCTAGAAGTCTGTTTATGTGCTTTTGTCACCGATTTTTTCCATTTACGCCGTTTATTGTATATGATCTTTCAATAGGGACGCTCGAACATTGTTAGATTATATCAGCCATGTTGTCAAAGTGAAATTTATAAAATTTATTGTAAATTGTTTAGTAGCGTACGGCAAATCACCATGGAAGTTTGCTGCATTGAACAACGCGTGCAAATCATCAAATTTCAGTTTTTATCAAAAAGAACATGACGTGAACGGTGACGGCCACCGAGAACGTGCATTTTGACGCCTTTAGACTTCTTCCTTTTTAGGTTATCTTAAATCGCAGGTCTATGCAAATAAACCGCAAACAATTGAAGCCGCCAAAGTCAACATTACAAACGCCATCCAGCAAATTCAGCCAGATTTATGCGATAAAATCATTGAAAATTGGACCTCCGAATACGCGCCACCAAGCAAAGCCCAGGTGGACATTTGAACGACGTTATTCATAACCATAAAATTTATTTTCAAAAAAAAAAAAAGTTTTTGGATATCTTACACACAACTTCAGTTCATCGATCGCTAGATAAAAACCATTCTAATATGCTTCCGATTAAGTCTTTCGATTTAGGTTTCATTCACAGCCCTCGTAAAGTGTTTCCAAATGGTAAGAACTTAAATTTCCCATTCCCCAGGCTAATTTTAACTCCTGGGCGATTCATATTTTACTCATTTTTAGGCTGGATATTTGGAATTTGTTGCATATCTCTCCTACGTCAGTGAAATATCTTCAAACATATTTACACCTTTTGTTTATTGTTATTAAAATTAATTTGTGGAACTCCATTTTTATTGTTATTTTTTTTAAGTAAATACTTCTTTACGCGCACGCTTGTCTTGGGGGGTAACCTTGCGTAACACTTGCGTATGTGTAACGGAAATTGAAATGCTTTGAAGCAAGAGAGAGCAGTGCGCGCACACATTTCTTTCTCTCTTCCTCTCATAGCCAGTACATTAAATATTTCAGTCAGTATTTTGAAATACCAGTGACCCGCCAAACGCGGCGGGGAGCGGACGTCGATGCGCACGGCTTGTTCGGGCGATGCGAATGATAATAAATTTAAATATATATTTGTAGAAAATTAATATAAAATAAATATTTTATACATATCTGTGGACATATGTACATATAGATGGAGCTAAAAAAGTATTTACTTCAGTCTTGTGGTCTAAAGCAGACTCGTATTTTTTTAAAATATGTATATTCAATAATATGATTATTTAATTTATGTAAACAGTTTATGTTTTAACAAGTTCTGCTATGTAATTATTATTAAAGGCAATATCAAAATCATGTTATGCCACTTACGGACGATATAACTACATTATTTATAGATTGGTAATTTTTATGAAAAACTTATTGCTTTTGTTTTTATTACCCATGCGCTTATTGATTTCTGAGTAAAATGTCGGAAATTATTAATGGTTATTACTACTTACTGCATTGTTTAAATTTGACTAACGGTCGTTAAGTTTACACCTTTTGTGTCCTAATCAACAAATTGTCTTTGCCTTTTAAACAACATCTCTTACATAATATATTAATCTAATAATCGATATCATGTTCGATACATGCGATCTTAATTTTTCTCCTTATACAAAAATGCACTCCTGGTAATATAGTATTAATCTGTGCGCTGCCCCTTCGACATCCGCATCCAGACAAGTCTATACAAATCCATACTCTTTGCCGGGTATAAACTTCATTAAGTATTTAATACGATATCACGCGCCGGCGAGCCTTGGCTATACTGCGCCTGGCTGGCCGGGCAAAGCCGGGTAGAATGCTACCGGTGTTGCAAAGGTACCTGAGCAGCGAGTAGTTGGCTCTCGAGTCCAGGTCAGTCAATCAACATAACACACATGAGAATTATATGGAGCCTTGAGAAAACAACACGGTTTGCACTGAAACTATTCCTTGTGGACTGGCGTGATTTAATCAACTTCTTGTTTTCTTTTTGTATCCTGATGAAATAATAAAATAGTAGGTAGGTACTTGAATTCATATAACTAAAGAATATGTCGATTTCGGAGTTGTAGATTTAGTCTAGAAAAAATATTTTGTATTTCTCGAAGTTTTCTCTTTGAATGACTTTATTTGAATGAAGAGTCACAACTGCTTCCGTCTGGAATCAGTGACACAATCGCATCCTTAATTAGGATATGTTGTGAGGCTGAAGGTAGTGGGGAGAAGAAAGAGATGGGAACGGTGAAGGTGGGGAGGTATCTGACTATTCGGATCTAGCCACCAAACACGGGTAAAACCATTTCTAGCAACGTTTCATTTCTGAATGGTGGTCTTACACCAGGACGACACTGGTTACTATTTACATTGGTTATGATTTATGATAAAGTGGGACGATTTGATCGTACTATTTTTTAGTTAGCTTTACTTTCCGGTCGTAATTAAAACACAAAATAAATAATTTACATATTTCAAAAACAATTTAAGATATTTTATTTAAAAAAAAAAACTAGAAAATAAGTTGTACACGACACAACTAAAGTAAGAAACACACCGAGATCTACTCTTTGATAATTTTTATGTTAGAGGTTCAGAAAACCAAACAATAATATAAAACAATAGTGTAGACTTTAGAACATGAATAATACCTAGTGAGGTTCATACAACATACTCTTTCTAAGTAATAAATACAAAATGGAACTAACGCCAAAGTTAAAAAGAAAAGTTTCAACAATTTCGTCTATTCTGGATGTGTACCAGTGCCCAAGGATAAAAGAGGCTCCTTAATATGAGAATACGAGTAGCTTCCATTAAAATATTAGTTACACAGATAAATGTCAGACCGGTCAGTGGTTGAGTGGGCATCACATTTGGGTCCCACCCAGGCTTTCCGTGTTAGATTCCTCAGCTGGCTAAGTCCTCCATCACAACATCTTCCGCTTAGTGTGGTGGCAGTAGGAGATTTTCAAATGTTGTTGGGTTATTCGTAACCTGGAAATATTTGTCTTTCTTAAAAAAAAGTAATATTTGTGCTACCGTAAACCGGGGCTACTTTAAATCTTATGGGGAACTTTGTACAAAACAATTAAGATGATAGACTTCGCTTTTCGGCCCATACAAAAAGGACGCCCGGGAAAAAACACTTTTCTACATCGAAAATTCCACAAAATGAATATATTTTTTTTATACTGCCTTTTAGAGGGTGAAAAATATGTCGGTATGTTTTCGAATTTTGGATGCGTTTCGTATTAACGTAAACATTCACTGTCAAACATGTACGATTTATCTAAAAATATTATTTAAGGAAAAAGTGCTACTAACTCAACTCTCATAAAGAATTATAAAATTATAAAAAGCTATCGACGTAGCTTCTTCTTTCTAAAAAAAATATATTTTTTAAAATTTCAATTTTGTGAAAGTTTCGGTATAGAAAAGTGTATTCTCCATAAACCCATTTTCGAGCGATTTCTGTAGGTAAATTTGAGCGTTGTCTCATTCGCACATTTCGCATTCGCATGTATTGTAAGTGTGCGTGAGCTTATTGTGAGCGGGACAGAATTACAGACGCGGGTGTTCCGCGTGTGGTTCAAAGTCTAGCCTCTTAATATGAATGAAGCCTAAGGGTGCCTTAAATATTTTTACGGCATTCTATTGCACCAGTTTGCGATATCCAATGAGATAATAAGTAAATTGTAAGTTATGCAAAGTTAGCACCTCATCGAAGTTACTTTACTTCATTTTGAAAAAAAAAACTATAACTATTTTATAGAACAATTAAGTATTCTTAAAACTACAAAAAATATGATGTCCACACCCACCTCATATTATCTGATCATTAAATTATAAAATACTACTCAATCCCAAAAAAAAAAATTTTCTGAAAAAGTACAAAAAAGTAATGAATAGTAACCCGGATTTTATCTATCAGTCGTAGACGAAGATTTAGACAAAGATACATATGGTAGGTTTTTTTTTTTTGAAAAAAAAAACTTTTATTAGCGACTTTAGAAATAAAAAGCTCGGACCAACTCCTCCCTCTTCTATAAATTATGTCTATTCCAATAACAAATAACAAAACAGAACATTCGTCTATCATAAAACGATTTGCAACAAAGTCATTTGTTATCTGCGTTACGCGTGGCTTTCGGGCCCGAGTATCATCCCCAGGTCAGTGTGTCAGACACGTAATAATATCTAATACAATAAACACATATTCCACAACCTCACACTAAACCCATTCCGGCCGCCATCCCTCTAATGGGGTGGAAAACGAGATGAATTAATCAAATTCACACCCAAAATGTGCAATCTGTGAATGAAAACGAAAAAAAAAACATTATTATTTGCTCAACTTTGACGTCTATATTTCAAAAATTATCTCCGTCTCTTTTCGGTTAGTATTTTTTTGAATCGCGCTGTCTCTGTCAGCGATGGCGCAATAGGGGAGAGTGGTGACAATAGGATAATAGGGACACATTCTGTAAGCAGATGTCCCCATTAGTGTCCCACTGTCGCTTTGTATTCATCATTTATTATTTGCGCTATTTAACTGCGTGCTTATGTTTTGTGGAGCTTCACTCCTTTTACTCCGTTGACTTTTGCATAATCACAAATACAGATATTTTTACATTTTAGCCTAAAAGTAATTAATAATGATGAATGAGTTTGTAGGATTGTTATTATATGTAGATACTTCTGCGTTGAGTACATTTTATTTTCCTATCGATGATAAGACGAGTTCCTAACCTAGAAGCATGAAAAATATTGATAGTTTCGGCAATGGAATTTCCGACTTTTCTACCCTTCAAACCACTGTCTAATCAGTCTAATCACTAATAAAAAAGAAACATTAAAATTATCCGTGTAACAGGTCGAGCAGTTTTTGAATCTATACGGCACACACATATGTATATTACCTTTTATTTATATAGAATATTTTATTTATATATTATTTTATTTACATACCTTCACAAATGTGTCCATTCGGGAAAAGCTAGGATTTCAACCATTTGCCTACAACGCACATTATCACGTGGTGAGGTTTAACTAGGTCTTGGCGGCGGATGCATTTGCCTACTGCGTGGCGGGCCGAGTCGGGAGAGAGTGGTTGAACAAGCAGGACTACCTGTTTATTAGCTAAAGTAAAAAAAATAATTTATTGTAAATGCATGTCAAAGCTTGCAAAGAGTTTATAAATAAGATTGTTAATATTATTTGATTTCATGTAGTATTTGCAACTACTAAACTCCTTTTCCAGACGGATATCAGTAATTGTAATTAGTCTTGTAATGAGTACTTTAGTCGGTACTTTTAAAACCCCATATTTATAACTAACTAACTAACTAACTAACCATCACGCCGTTTCCCCGCAGGGGTAGGCAGAGAGGACGGACCGCCAAACAACTCGGTCTTGGCACACGCTCCTTGCCTCATTCACATTCATACATCTTCTCATACATACTCTTCTATTATTCTGACTCTTGACATGGCCCGACTCAAGTATCTGATTTACTTGATCGTGCCACGTCTTCCTTGGGCGTCCTCGGCTTCTTCTACCGTTCACATTCGCGTCATAAATTCTCTTTACACTCCTTTCTTCATTCATTCGCTCAACATGCCCAAACCATCTAAGCGTCCCTTTCTTAATCTTACTTACTACGCTCACATCAGCCTTGCATTCTTTTCGGATCTCCACATTCCTCACACGATCATACATGGTTTTACCACACATACGCCTCAGGGATCTCATTTCTACAGCATTCAGTCTACTTTCATCCTTTCTCTGCCATTTCCACGCTTCACTTCCATACATCAGGGTAGGTACCAGTACTCCATTGTGGACTGCTAGCTTCGCTTCTGTGGACAACTTTTTGTTGGCTCCAACGGCGTTCAATCCTCCATTAATGGAGTTACCTGCATTCACCCTTCTTTCGATATCCCTATCAGCCTTCCCATCTCTCGTAAACATACTTCCCAAATATACAAACTCATCCACCTGCTCCAAGTATTCATCATTCACAACTATATTGCACACCGTTTTCTGACTCTCTTTTTCAAACACCATGACTTTAGACTTACTTACATTCATCATTAATTCATTCTTCATACATACTTCGTTCATGCTAGACACGAGAGACTGCAGATCTTCTATACTGTTGGCAATCAGCACCGCATCATCAGCATACAACAGGCAACATACTATCAGATTATGCAATTTCGCGCCCAATCCCGCCTCTTTCAATTCTTGCATACAATTGTCCATGTATAGATTGAATAACCACGGTGACATTACGCAACCTTGCTTAACACCTTTTATGATGTCAAACCACCCCGTAAAACCACCGTTTACCCTTATGCAAGCAACGCTTCCCTCGTATAGAGACGCGATTGCCTGTACAAGATTTGTATTCACTCCATACTTGGACAATACCTTCCATAGCTTTTTCCTGTCGACGCGGTCGTATGCTTTTTGTAGATCTACAAAGGCACAGAAAAGTTTCTGGTTTTTTGCCAGAAACTTCTCAGTGAGCATACGCAAGGAGAAAATCTGATCCATGCACCCCCGTCCACTCATAAAAGCACCTTGCACATCCCATATTTTATCTTTTGTTTCCATTCTTACCCTTTCAATCAATATTCTACCATACAGCTTGCCGACTGAACTTAGCAAACTAATAGCCCTATGATTCCCACAATCCATGCGTGACCCTTTACCTTTGTATAACGGCATGATCACAGCCCTTCTCCAATCTAATGGCGTGTAACCCTCCTCTAAACATTGGTTAAAAAGTTTGCACAACCATGTGAGAATTATACGGCTATCACCTTTAAAGTATTCGGCAGCGATATTGTCGAACCCAACAGCCTTACCATTCTTCATACATTTAATTGATCTTTTTATTTCATCCATGCTGATTCTGGTAACATTCACTCCGTCGTCGCTCATCCCTGATTCGCCGCTGGAATCACTGTCACCCAGATTGCTTTCAAAGACCTCCTCAAAATATTTCATCCATCTATCTTTTATTTCTTCCTCATTCGTCAACATTTTCCCATCTTTTGATTTTATCACTTTCATACTTCCGTTATCTGTACCACTCCGGGATCTTTTGACCTCCTTCCAAAACAGTTTAATGTTTTCTTGGAAGTGTTTGGTCATTTTAATTCCCTCTTCCTCTTTCAGGCGTTTCTTTCGTTCTTTCACTCCGACACTCACTCTTTTCTTGCATTCCTTATATACTTCTTTCGCTCGATCTCTCTCTTCACTAGATGCACTGCCAGACGCTATCAGATATAACCATGCTTTCTTCTTCTCTGAGACCAGTGCCTTGATCTCGTCATCCCACCATGCATCACCTTTTTTCCTACCTTGCGTACTTAATCCACACACGTCTCTAGCAGATTCACAAAGACTTACTTTTATGTGGTTCCACGTTTCATCTATGCTAAGACCGTCCATTTCCTTCTCATTCAGTCTCATCTCTGCACACTTCTCATACATTTATTCTAAATCATAACCTTAAAATGCACATAATAATTAATTATGCCATACACTATGTACAGTCCGATTTCTGTATGTACTTTCAATTAATTATATTTAAACTAAAAATGTGGTTTATCTAAGTAAAATGATTGATTTATTGATGGGTTGACGGGTGTTAACCACCCTTCCCCACCGGCCACAGTATTGCATAGGAAAAAAGAGAATACAACACGTAATCACTTTCCTGGAAAATACAACAATACAAAAGAGGTAAATAATAAGTTGAGGTTCAAAAACTATATAATAATTCCCCCCCCCACCAATTCTAGCTTTCTACCTTTCAGGATCGAACCCCTCCTCAGGGTTTTTTTTTAACAATAGCTCCACGAAGAAAATAATTCGCCTTAGGGCCTATGTCATCATTGGGAATACCGTGAGGAGGGTTCTTTTTAGGAAAGGAAGGAAAGGATGTTCTGCGAAGGAAAAAGGTAAGAGGGGTGGGTAGGAATTTGGGGGTCAGTGTGTCCTGGAGTGACGGACGAACTGGACAACTGGAGTGATTCTATCCCTCCCACTGCGGTGCAAGGTGATGTTCCGAGAGAGCTTTGCTGGAGAAGCCAAAAGGTCTCCCTCAACCAGTCTCTCCCGATCTGGCCTGCCACGCAATTGGTGGGCAGACAAATCCAACGCCAATACCCGGACAAACCTCACCCCATGAACCCCGGCGGCCCTGCTAAGTCACCAAACGTAGCGAACCACTTGGGGTGACCTATGGCAGAAGTGTTGGTTATCCAATAAATGGTTTCCGGGGCGGCGGTACCCATACCCACCTACCAAATTGAACCCCCCCATGTGAATGTTATAGTTACTCTCTTGGTGACGCGAAAACGTTTCTAATAATTTTATACAGCAGGACCTTTGAAAACCTATGCATACACTTATTTAAGCATAAAACTTTTTGTTTCTTATAAATCTGTACAAATCACTAAATCTTTAAAAAAAAATTGAATCCAAAAAAATATCACTTTAATTCTACAGCAATCAAATACAAACAGAATGTTGTAAATGATGCATAATATTTAATTGATAAAAAAACAAATATTACTTTTTCCCACTGTGCTATTTGTTCAACCGATAACAATAATTCCTGTCATCAATGATCGTCCAAAAGCTTCCAACGACACGTTCAGCGCTCTTGCCCAAGGTTGTGGCATCAGTGCTAAAAGTTGGAAGTAGGGTAATCCGTATCTCCCCACCCTCCCTTGCGTTATGTGATACTGTATTTTCATGAAACCAACTATTACACGCACTGCTATTGTGCTAAAACTGCGTAATGAGGTTTTTTTCTGTACATTTTCAGCAAAAGGAATAAACTTAGAATTTGATACGTTTAAGCTGTGAAAAATTTATATAATATTATAATAGATTTTTAAAATAATTTAGTTTAGGGTAGTTAAAGATATTCAATAAACCTCCTATTACTTATTAAATTTGAAGCACATATCGATCGTCCATTAGTCAGACATCTCCAAATACAATTTGAGAGAATGAGCAAAACCATTTTCGAATGCTTACCATAAAGCGTTTTACATATAAAAAAAAATTAAAAGAAAGCTTTTCTGCATTGTAATTGATTTGGAGGAGTTGTACTAGATAGGGGGTATAAATTAACATATGACTGCGTTCTATATCAACACAAATTTAGATTTTATGGAGATTTCTGACTAGATGGCCATCGATACGCAGATGAAACAATTTGAGGTAGTATTTAAGACAATTTGAAGAAAGCGGGAAGTCAAATCGACACGTTTTCATGCAAATAAAATACATTTTTTCATTTCGTTTGTTGGAGTTGGGTCGAGAAAACACGACATTTCACTATAAATTTACTTCAATAGCATTTTTATTAAAAATGTTGAAAATATTATTAACCGTTTAGGTACAAGAACAGCTTTAAAATACAACCAAATAAGCCTCTAAAATCATAATATTATTTTAGACCTACTTAATTAGTGTAATTATATACCTACTTGTGAAATGTTAAATTACTTCATATTGATTTTCAAAATAAAATCAACACTTTAAACGATGTATCTACCCTACAAATACAGTAGGAGTATTGGGATGCATGTTGCCCTCAAGCGTTATCACAGCGGGGGGTGGCTATCGGCCCTACCCCTCCCAAATACAGGGGTAGTTTAGCCCCCGCTCCCTGAAAAAACCTTAAAAACATACTGAGCCCCGTATTAGTATATTAGGGGTTTGCGTAATCTCTAAACCAACACGGGAATCACGCACCTTCCCCGCCAGTAATGCCGATTTGTGTATGAAGACAATAAGCCGACTTTGTTTTCCTATTCAATAAAATGGGAGTTATCGCATGCATTCGGATGACGTTATTGATTTTTAGGCAATTATGAGAACTAAATATTTATACCCGCCATTTACATTATTTTAACTTTTTATAGGTATCGCATAAAAGTCCAAACTGCTCTCATCCGTCTGGAGCTTGTGATACTGTGGCATAACTAAACAGGGTATATTATGATAGCAAAGGTAGTGGGGAGGGGATGGAAATGAGGAATAGGAAGGAGATGATGTACCTGATTATTCAGATCTGCTCACCAAATTCGGTTAAAGCCATTTCAAGCATTGTTTCGATTCTTAGTAGTGGTCTTTCATATAATAAACCCGATTAAGTTGTTTTGGAGTTTCCTTTAGGTTAAATTTTTTTTTTAATGATTTTGGTTCTCTTTTGTCAAACCAATCTGTTGTATTTAGTGTTTACATGTATTCTAATCAATTTGGCTTAAAAATACAAGCACTCAGTATGCCATCGCGAAATTAATGAATTACTAATGAATAAAAAATGCCCATTGCCAGTCAATAATAGTATATGGCATTACAGGATGGGGTGGAACTTATAAAAAAAACCCACACGACCGCTTTACATGGCACAAAAAATAATATTGAAAACAATTCTACTTAACCGTAACACATTCATCAGAATTTCTGTTTAAATAATTTAAAGTCAGAAAACTAAATGCATTATTTTTACCTTAACATAACAACACACCATACCCATAAGCCTAGCTTTATTATGGTAGTATATCTTATATATTACATTACATTATATTTTTATTATGTACATTGTAACTTTTTTTCGGTAAATAATGAAACATTATTTTTTTTAATGTATGTAGGTTATAAGATGTGGGTTCCTAATTTCGTAATAATAATGGGACATAGTTGTCACTGGATTGGAATGTCAATTAATTTTTAAAACGCCCGGAGGTAATTTTCTGAATAATCAAATTATTTTTACGGTTCATTAGAAACGGCTTGAAGTCTATTTTTGGTCCTATTTTTCGCATCGTGAAGTCTTCCTCAGCGAAGAAGTACAGAAGAGGTACTTACACAACCCACAACGGAATCAATGAGCCTAGAAACCTCAGAAAACCTGCCGATATAAAAATGAGAATTATTTTTGAACCGTAATTTACCTGATATTATTGCTTCGCAGGGGCTTCTTGCCATCAGCAAAACAGATTTTGCTTTGATAAATTTTTATAAATTAATGATTTTATTAATTTTCCTAAAAAGTTTCCTCTGGAATTTATCAATTTTTCGACACTTGTCACCTTTGCCAAGCCAAATGATTTGTTGGGAAAAATAAACAAATTAGAAAAGAAGGTAATTACGAAATCGTCTCTCGAAAAAATGTATCTTACTTGTTATCGAATCAATAACAGTTTTTATAAAATGTACTTGGAATGCGTTCAAAGTCAAAATGACTTTACTTTAATTTATTTCCTAACATAGTAGGGTACCCAAGATATTTAGAAAGTCTTAAATAAAAATAATATTTAAAATATTTTTTCAGGTAACAACTAATATACCTACTAGCATTACAGTGAAAAGTCATTTTTATATTTTGTCTTTTTTATTTGCCTTTTTTTAATCAACCTGGTTAAAATTTTATTTATTTCTTTAATTTATTTCATTTTGCTAGAAAATGTATAATGTAGGTATATAGACATTGACAGTCAAATTTACAATTTTAGTTTATAAAACAATCGTTTGTGATGTTTATTATGTGTACTTGACATTTTGTTTAGAAATTTTGAGTGTGAATCTCTTGATTACTTAACTTTGATAAAGTAATATTTTGCTCTTATTTCTCTCTAATTTGTAAAGCCAATCCCTAACCAATTTACCAAGAATGACAGGCCTTTTTTTTTTCAAAGTAACGGGTATAGTGTCATATAATTTTGGACCTAAAATTGAGAAGTAATAAAAAATGGATCACATCCCTTCTTTCCTCGAAAGACTGTTCCAAATAGTTATTATATAAACAAAAATATTTTGGATGAATTTAATTGACGTTTTCAATGAGATCATAATACCTTGTGCCTTGTACATAATTTATCAGTTTTACACTATACCTACTAGAAGTACATAACAAACCGGTTACATTCAAAAGCGTGTAAACCAGTCGACGCAAGTGAAATTTTTTTAGTGATTTAAACAAATTAGTTGCCTCATTTCTTATTTTTCGTCTTTGACTTTACAACAGTAAATTAACTAGGTATATAATAAATATATTGTATTATTTTCATGTAATTGGATTAATCTAATCATTTTTTAAAATATTTCGTGCTTCTATGTATAAAGATTGGTATCTTTGTTTTGTGCACGTGTAGGTAATATTATCTATGAATGGATATTCTGATTGCCCACATTGAGTTTACCGAACCCTTGTCTATTGTGAAAACCGTTAATTTTATTGTATGAGAGAGATTCTATCATCTGATCGTATCTCTAGGCTATGTAAACCGCATATTAATCAAACGCATGACAAAGTTCATAACACAAGAGTAATATTATGTACTATGAAATGAAACAATAATTTATGTATGTTTGTACCTCTAGGTTAATTACGTGTATTTTTATTCGCTTTTATAAAACCCGGCTAAAGTTTAAATAAAGCGAAACCGGTTGTATATTAATAAAATAATCTTTATGGTTAAAACATCATTTCATTATTGTATTGTCAAATCACAAAGTGATTGCTTCTATAAGAATTATTTTATGTGCTGTCAAAGGAAAACTTTCAAAGACAAAGGTTAAAAACATATCTCCTGTAAGCAATCATTTTTGTTTGAAGCGAATGCTAAACATTTGCCTAACACCCGACAATCTTAAAAACGGAATTAAATCCAGTCGAAACAATGGAATTTTTTTTACATTTATGATGCACACCAGGGTTAACCAAACGGTAGATCGCAATCGACCGGTCACATTAAACAAGAATAAAACACTATTGAAAAAAAAATAAAACATTAACAAACCGTAAAAAGTATGTAAAAATCAATAACTGTCTCAGAAATCAATTGACAATTAGTTTTGGTGTGCCTCAAGGAAGCGTTTTGGGTCCCACTTTATTCATAATTTATATAAATGAATTGTGTGTTCTGCCTACAGATGGCAAAGTATCGCTGATGATAAGATTCTCCTCTTTATTTCGACTAACTGGAATGATGTGTATTTAAAATCAAACAGGAGCATATCTGTTGTTAAAAGATGGTTAAAAAAATACGCTAACCATGAATGTGACAAAAACTAAATACACCGAATTTAGCATCAATGCTTCCTTAAGTATCTCAGAAAATTAAATAAAAATAGTGCCCATTGATAAATCGTACGGTATGTGATTGGCCTTAGAACGAGTGACTAAAATCAAATACTTGGGTTTTATTTTTCACAACAATTTAAAGTGGAAATAACAGATTTTCACTACAGCAAACAAACCCAGAAAATCAATATATTTCCTTAGACACACTCACCAATTTCTTTATTTAAATAAACACACAACAATTTACTTTGCACTATGTCAATCTTTAATCGAGTACTGTATTAAACGCTACCGCCATTGATCCGATTTTTAAAGCTCGGAAACTAATTATAAAGATTCGCATTCCAAAATTACCTCAAAGGCGCTGTACAAGTGTTAGTAGTCGATCGTTTAAATCCTAATAATTTAAAAGTCCGTCCTGACATATATACATACTGACATACTTTATACTTCATAGAATATTCTCTTTTCCACATGTATATCGTACACTGACATACTTTACAATATAAATGAAACAAAAATGTTACAATCGTTGAGAAATTCACAAAATGTTTGTAAAATATAATATTTGAAAATATCTTAAAAACAGTTTCATAAAAATATGTTTGAACATAACTTGAAGCCAACTAATTTAACACTAATATAATAAAACAGATATAAAACTTATTTCCATTTTAATTTATTAATGGTAACCGGTTTCAGTTTGTTAAAGTAAGCTATCAACCCTAGGTAATTAAGCCTACTGGGAATAACCAAAGTAATTAGAAATTCTACAATCAAAGACGACTTAGCAACAAATGTAAGAAAGTCCATATAATTGAATAAAATCATTGTAGACTACCCCTCTCCTCCCTACCTAATATGTTGTATATAATATAATAATTTGCACCAGTCTGAAGATGGCTTTAATAAGCTGAGACCGGTTACGGTCAATAAATTAAAGTGGTAATAAGTTTTATATTTGTTTTATTATATTACTAGCTGATACACGGCATGCCTTGCAATTCCTGTTAATAAATACATTGTTTCTCCCTTCGTGTCATTTCCCATTCGTTCCCCTTCCGACTCCTCTTCCTCTTCCCCTCCCGCTCTCCCCTTTCTCACGAACCCCACCCTTTCCCTCACGCATTCCGCTTCCACCTTCTTCGTCTTCCCCTCTCTCACCTCCCTCATACCCCTCCCCCAGCCTTTTTTCCCTGCCGCCTAACTCCATAAAATACACACATTTTTCCAAAAAATCTCGTGAAAAAAAAAAAAAAAACTCTCGTTTTTTTTTAAAGCAAATTTATCATGCCAGAGCTCACCAGTATATATTTATAAGTATTCACGGGCATGTTCACAACAATTAAAAAAAATATTTATAGCAATCGGATGAAATTTTAATCGCAATCGTATGAATAGTATAGGAAATAATTCCATAACACCAGAGCTAACTATCCCGGGTATGCGCACACCATATTGCCAAAGTTTCATCGCAATCGGAAGAACGGTATGGCCGTGCATAAGGTACGAACAAACAAACAAACATAAATTTTTATGTTGTAGATTATAATGGAATTCCACCACGAATTATCAGTTTCAAAAATAGACATATTAATTTGACACTTATTTTCGAAGCATTAGAAAAAAACGTAATCAAAAATAAGTTGCTAATTGGTGGTAAGCTAGATGGTAGCGAGAATTATGCAGACATCCGCGAGAATAAAAGTCATAATCAATAAGATAATCCCTAATCAAAAGCCTCCACATATTACGGTAATAAATTGAATCGATTTGTCATAAAAATAAAGAGATTTCCCGTAATTTCTTCAGAGAGTTTCTGGTATTTTCTTCATTTTCATTCCATTGTTTATTTGTTTTTCGTTTCGACACTAAGTCAGGTAATGCATTCCACTGTGTCCACCCCTCCCGGGAGGGTGGGAGGGTCGGGAGGATTGGGAGGGTTGAGGGGGGGTAGGGGGTTGTTTACAGCCAGTAAAAGGAAGCACTTTGACCGCAATCAGCGCGGGACATTAAACATAATGAATGCCCCGAGGACAACAGAAAAGAAACAAGCGGACAACAATTAAATTATCATACTGCTGAATGACACGACACGTGAAATACGGTAGCGGATATTTGTCAGATTAAAAAAAAAACTGAAAAAATATAATTAATGGACATTTAAGAACTCTGTACTTAGTAATAGTATGCTTATACGATTATGCATGGAAATGCATAAATATTAGTGTAGAGTAATAGGATTGAATTTTTTTTTTTATTATTATCAAGTTTAATTTCTAGAACTCCATTTATATATTCAATAATATTATTATTTAATTTAACAACAATTTATGTATAGACAAGTTCTGCTATGTACTTATTATTACGCGTGACAGCTGTTTCGCCTTCTAAAGGCATTATCAAACTTTTTGAAGGAATTATCAAACAGTTTGAAGGAATTATCAAACAGTTTGATAATGCCCTCAGAAGGCGAAACAGCTGTCACGCGAAATAATAATTCCTGAGCAGAACTTGTTTAAAAATTTCATGTTGGCTTAAAACCCTGACACATTACCTCTCAAGATTAAAAAAAAGTATATATTAACTCCACTTAGGAGGACCCGAGGGTCTATGTCATCTTTGATGATCCTGGGAGGAGGGTCTTTTTGAGTAGAGGAAGAAGTGAACATGGGTCTTGAAGAGATCCATGTTGTAGGAAGGAGAAATCACAGAGGCCGGCAAATCGTTCCACAGCCGAGCTGTTCTACGTTCTTCTACGACTCAAGAACGAGTCGTAGAAGATTAAACCCATAGACATAGAATTTTTATACACAACAAAAAAATTATATTATCGGTAGGTACGTACTTTATCGCTTGTCTGAATTCTTAACATTAGTTAGTAAAAAGTAATCATTAGTACAATTTTTTTAAATGACAATTCTAAATCAATACTCTCTTAAAATATTACATTAAAGATACTGGGTTCTTTATCGCTTCTCTATATTCTTCACACAATCACTTCCAATTCCGAAAATGACAGCAAATACGAGTTCATAGAACCAGAGTTACAATCACGCACACAACACACACCGAAATTAGTATTTTTGATGATATATATATTTTTGTACACAACCGAAATTAGTATTTTTGATGATATACATATTTTTATAATACCTAATGATACTGCAAAAATAGAAGAGGAGTGCTAGAATGCTAGCAATTACCTTGCAATTCAATTAGTCGATTCAGTTTCTGAATCGTATTTTCTCTAAAGGGTGATAATCGAAATACCTTTCCTTCGCAATTTCCCATCGATTCGCTAACTATTCATCTGACCACTTTGCCTCAGTAATTCACCTCCAAAAAAAAACTGTAATCACTACTGCTCATTAAAACGTCTAAATAATTGAATATTTATTTTATTGAAGAAGAAGACTTCTCCTTCTTCTTGTTCCCCTTGTCCTAATCGGGTCGGAGACCCACTGCATCGACAAGGCTCCTCCATACAGCCCTGCCTTGCGCCGATTGTTCGCACACGATCCTCTCCTCGCACAGTTTCTGGAGTTGCCTCGTTCAACTGTGTCTGGGGCGGCCCGCTGGACGTCTAGTCTCTGGAATGGCACTCTGTACTTTCCTCGGAATTCGGTCATCAGATATTCTTAGTAGATACATGCTCAAGCCACCTCAGTTGCGATTTTTCTACGAAAAGTAGCAGTGGTACAAAGCTTAGATCGATAGAGTTACTTTTTATAGAAGTTATGACCTTCCAAAAATCAATAAAATTGACTGGTTTAAACGCCGTCAAAAGACGTTCAGTATACAAACTAGACAATGTTAAAAAAAATAAAACAAAACGTACAGACATAAAATAGTTTTTTCTTATGTAGTTGGTAAAAAAAAATTGAAAATCAGTCCCCTTTTGGAGGAGAAAAGTGGGGAATACAAATCCTCGATTTTAGTTAGGAATTAGTAGCCCGAGGTGCATTGTCCCTTTCGCTCAATATCCGGTGGAGTAAGAGCAACAGTGACAGCAACAATTTAGTAAAATCTATTTTTCAAATTTCTCCACCACCGGGTTTCATATTAATATGAATATGTTAACATTAAACTTACGTGTGGAAAGGAATTCCACTTGATTTGTCATGTATTCCTGACCTTGAATCGCATTCTTTCACAACGCATTTAGCCATTTTAGGGATCGTTTTGACCGCGTGTCGTTCTGCCCAACTCGGATGGCGTCACCTTGAGCACTGAACTGGCGTTAGGCGGGAAGACGACTATGGTCGAATGTGCAGTGACAACGCTTTGGTGCGGAAATTATCAATCTGTGAGTATATATATCAATGGTTGTTGCAATTAAAAATTATTATAGATCCAGTAGTTCTTGTTGGTGTATGAAAGCTAAATAAATTAGGGCTATGATACCTGTTATGAAAACTATAAAATTTATTTGTGGTGTATGGGTGAAAATTGTTTTTTTATTTATTTATTATTATATAGAGATTTTATTTATCTTCAAATTGATCAGACGTATTTTATGGCCGCAGAAATCGTCATCACGCTCTTATCAATCAAACTGCGTAATATAATAAAATCAATTGTGATTATTATTATTTTAATACGATATCGATTCGAAGCGTGAAATGAGGTGGACACCTGCTGCATCATGCAGTTGATAGTGGCTCACTCATCGCGTCATGGACAATACTTAAAGATAAACAAAATTACATTAAACATTTATTTATATTTTATGGTCAATAAACCATCGTGGAAAATATAAAGATATGGAATTTAAAAACGTGCAAACAAACAAACGAATAAAAATGTTCATAAAATGTCTAACGAGATTCGATGCGCATACAATTATTTTACTTTTTTTAATTAGCTCCATACAGAAAGTCCCGTGGAAAAATTATTTCCCTCAGGATCTACGTCTTCTTAGCGGATATGCTGAGAGGAAGTTCTGGAAGGCAAAAAGGTATGAGGCATAGGTAAGAATCATGAAATAAGTCTGCCCAGGGGTGTTAGCATGGTCGATCGACAAGGATCGGTAGGATAATTTTCGGTAACATCGTTTCCTAGGACAACTGCAGATCGCAAATGTACAAACAACAGTTGATATCGAATATATGGACAATTAGTCATTGTGAACTGTCACTTATTCGTTTGCATCTGCAGTTGTCCTAGGGAACGATGAGAAGTTACCGACAAATATCCTACCGATCCTTATCGATCGACCATGCTAGCACCCCAGGAGTGACGGACGTTTGATTCCATTTCTCCTGGAATCTGGAGCTGGAGGGGTCCAAATGCTTCCCTCGACCAGTTTCTCTCTAACCGGCCCGCCACGCATTAGGAGGGCAGGCGCAATCAGCCACCAAGAACTAGACAAATCTCACCCCATGAGCCCGGGATCCTCTACTAGGTCATTAAACGTAGTGAACCACTCTCTATGGCAGAGATGTCGGTTATCCAATAAATAGTTTCCGAGGCGGTAGTACCCATACCCGCCTCCCAAATATTAACATTCACATTTTTACTATGTTTCGACGCAATTAAACAACCCATTAGCGACCGATGTTTTTTTAAATAATACCGACTTCAGCCTCGATTTACTCAAAAACGAAAGCTCATATCAAAAAATGTTTTACCACATAATCGACCCTAAATATGATGTAGGTTCACCACTTTCCCGCTTATATAATAATAATTATTATTATATTTAAATGATTTGTATAACGCTGTTTTTGTGAAAAATCACATCGAGGGTGCTGTATAAATTTATAATACAGTTGTACAATCTTACTTTAACTAGGTTAGGCTAGAAAAAATATTATAAAAACTTATGGTTAAAATATTTCATCCACGCTGTTCTTCGGTCAGTGATACAAAACTGTACAGTGCATTTGACCAATGAACGCGATGGTGCATAAAAATGTACATTGTTTTTAATTTTTATTATTATTATTCTGTTATTTAACTCTCCTAATGCAGAAAATATACAGGACCAGATTTGCCCGGTAGGTCACTAGTTTCCGGATACCGTGTATAGTCAAATGATATTTTTTATTGCAATAGTCCACAATGAAGTGCTGGTCTTTAACCTGATGTATGACAGTGAGTCATGGAACTGGCGAAGGAAATATGAAAGTAGACTGAATGCTGTAGAGTTGAGGTCCCTGAGGAGTATGTGTGGTAAAACCATGTATGATCGTGTGAGAAATATGGATATCGGCAAAGAATGCAAGACTGATGTAAAGGCCTCTCCAAACGATGCTGCAAACAGCCCGACATGACAAATTGCATGATTAGTAGGCACAACCGGCTGCCAAATCCTTTGCGATTTGTAGCCATTCTGCAAACACCCCGACATGTCGGGACTCTCAGATGGTTTGGGCTTGTAGAGCGAATGAACGAAGAAAAAAGTGTAAGGAGAGACGAAAATGTGAATGATAAAAGAAGTTGTGGATGCCTAGACATAGCACGATAAACTGAACCGGATACTTGAGTCAGGCAATGTCAAGAGTCGGAATAATAGAATAGCAAGCATTAGAAGATGCATGGATGTGAAAGAAGAAATGAGTGTATGCCAAGACCGAGTTGTTTGCCGGTCCGTCATCTCTGCCCTACTGCAGCGAAACGACGTAATGGTTAGTCAGTCAGCAATATGTTTAACATTAAAATTCTTAAGACGATAGACTTCGCTTTTCGGCCCATACAAAAAGGACGCCCGGGAAAAAACACTTTTCTACATCGAAAATTGCACAAAATGAATATATTTTTTTATATTGCCTTCTAGAGGGTGAAAACTATGTCGGTATGTTTTCTAATTTTCGATGCGTTTCGTTTTAACGTAAACATTCACTGTCAAACACGTACGATTTATCAAAAAATATTATTTAAGAAAAAAGTGCTGCTAACTCAACTCTCATAAAGAATTATAAAATTATAAAAAGCTACCGACGTAGCTTCTTCTTTTTAAAAAATATATATTTTTTAAAATTTCAATTTCGTGAAAGTTTCGGTGTAGAAAAGTGTATTCTCCATAAACCCCTTTTCGAGCGATTTCGGTAGGTAAATTTGATTGTTGTCTCATTCGCACATTTCGCATTCGCATGTATTGTAAGTGTGCGTGAGCTTATTGTGAGCGGGACAGAATGACAGACGCGGGTGTTCCGCGTGTGATTCAAAGTCTAGCCTCTTAAGGTGATGTCGAATGGTAAAGCTAGTTATTGAATCAAAAAATCCGGGTATTTTATGGCTTACCTACGTCATCACCGCGGTAAATAAAAGTGCACATATTTGATCGTCCCTATCTCTGTATCTGTCCCCGGGAGGCCACTTGACTCCGTAAAGGGGCCCTTATCGCACAACACGGAATTTGATTTTTACATTAGTCTATCTAAATTAGACATCGCACCCTTGCTCCCTCGCTCCCTCGCCCTCTGTGCGGCACGCAAGGGTGAGTAGATATACTGCAGTGCTTACCGCCTTGGAGTTGTTCTGGAGTTAATAATGTATGCAGCAATTAACTAAACAATGGTGTTTTATTATATCAAATTAATAATAGATACCTTGATTAGGGGTACGTTAAGAATATGTTAATTTTCTTATTAAAAAATAAAATCTGTTTTTTCCGAATTTTTTTGTTGTTACAATTTTCAAAACTAATTCATAATACTATCCAAAAAATCAAACGATAAATCTTTGTAGTGGTAAAAAATACACTAGCTTAGTATAAATTACTTCTTCTATATTCGCAAATTCACTTTGTGGCTTCATTTGAATTAAATGAAAACGTGTCCCAGATTATCGTTTTCATTAATTAAAATATTACAATTTGAGGTTTTCTGCAAATTTTAAGTAAAAAATAAAAATAAATATTCATCCTAGTCTTGCAGAAAAGTTAGGCAGATATCGCAGATTAAATAAAAATGGATAAATTTATCCAAGACACTATTATATAGCATTTATTTCGGGTTTGAATCTTGCAATCATACTTAAAGATAGCAAGCAGCCAATAAAAATATGTGTTAAGAAAATGAAGATTATTTATTTATTTTATAGAAACCAACAGTGATTACAGTGTGATGACAGAGTTTACAGATATTAAATAATATTTCATGGTGGGTACCTTTGATATGTTTCTTTGTGATGTCTTGAGTGGAATGTATAATTAGTAACTACCGAGTGATGTGCGTAGTGTGTGAGTGTGCGTGTATGTGTGAGAAGTGGTGATCTGTGAAGGGATATGTATGCGCATTAAACAGTTATATCATTGACATGATGCTCCTTTTAAATTTGGGCAGCGAATATGAGAAAATGTCAATATTAGAGTTTAGGCAAACATTATTGAATGTATGAAGAGCACGGTTAATTGGCGAATTAGTTGCTGCATTTGTTTTGTAATTTAGAGTGTGGAATAGTGCTGTATGGCGTGTACGTCTTACAGGTATATTAAAGTTAATTAAGGATAGAAGTTCAGTACAGTCGATTTTGTTATTTAAAATTTTAAAAATGTTAAATCAGCTAGTGCCCGCCTTTGTTGCAAAGTTTGAAATGTAAATTCAAAGTTATTGTTGAATTTGAAGGTAAGATATTTTATAAATTTGTTCTGACTAATGCAAAATATAGCATTATTATTGTCTGCGGGTTACTGAAAACTTATTATTGTGTTAGTAGTTCTCAGTCAAAGTATGATGCTGTTAGATATGACCAACCAGGATAGGGACACATTAGCTCAATTGGTGGAGCTGCGCACCGGCAAGGCGAAGGTTCTGGGTTCGTGTTCCAGATGTGACCGTATCTTTTTCTGATTTTTCTGTTTCAGATTTTCGATTGAGTTTCGCTAATATTGCCTTCATTAATTAAAATATCACTTTGTATACAATTGCTTTTGAAAAATATCAATTCTAAAAATATTTGTATATTTATTTTTATTTTTACTTTATTTAAAAAAAAAAGAGTCAATTTTCACAGTTCTGCGCTGGATAATTATAATTAAAAACTTAGTTATGGATGAAAAGTTCAACATTGCATGATATTGAGAATTATGAATAAGTACCCGATAAATACCCAACTTTTTTCTTTTAATTGACATAATATATTACGTTTGACACAAATAAAGATTTTTCTTCGTAGCGGACGATTGTCAATCGCCAGATTTTTTTATTCTTATATGCCTCATTTTACAAGGCATCATTATCGAAATCGTAGCGTTACTCTTACTATGAACGGGTTTTTCAAAGAATTATAACAATTCACTAAATTTAAAAGTAAGTTTTCAAATTCTGTAAAGGTTCTATTCAAGTAAACTACATCATTATTGGCCAGTTGTTTAACATAACTAAGATATTATTTTTAGTATTGATCTTTCAAGTCAATATTTATGCCTTTTCCGAAAACACGTTATATAGGTACATCTAGTAAAGATCAACGATTAGGATATTGTGAACTTTCTCTAGAGATATTACATTCAGACCATTTCCATGACAGGGGAAGGAAGTGATTCACCACCCTTGTATTAAATAATATTGTTTAAAAATAAAAATGGGCGTAATAATTTGGTCACACGCGGAGACAACGCGCAGGCGAGAAGACAGTGCGGATATTATGTGAGGGGAGTGATATAAATATTGGTCATTAGAGGCAAACACGGAGTTGATATTGTTGGGGGCGCGTGGGAGTTGCACCCGTGACCTCTGCGTTAAAGTGAATACTGCACTTGCTCTGGGAGTCTTCCATTTACCGACTGAAATGTACATACATATTTCATAAACACATTTAACTTTTAAGAATTGACTCATATATTGCGGTGCTATTCTGGAAAATACAAGAGAATATAATAATAATTGGATATTTGAAGAACGCCGTTTTTGTAAGAAATCACCTCAACGGTGCTGTGCAATACAACCTGATAATCCTATTACGCCATTCACACTTGATTCGTCCATTTTTACATTCATTTTAAGTCAATACGTTGAATCACATCGCGATACAAAAGCTTAAAAATAATTTCCCTCAGACCTATGTCATCTTGGATGATGCTGTGTGGAGGTTTTTTTAGGAAAGGAAGGAAATGAAGAACTGGGAAGGCAAAAAGAAAAAGGTATGGGTAGGAATCTGAGGATCAGTATGTCCAGGAGTGACGGACGTATGAATCCATCCTTCCTACTGCGGTGCAAGGCGATGGGTCGAAGGAGTCCTGCTGGAAAGGTAAAAACGTAAAAATATAAAAACTCCTTCAACTATGCTCTCCAAATCACCAAAACCAGTAAGTGGGCAGACTCACCCGCCGCCAAGACTTGGGAAGTCCTCACCCCATGAACCCGGAAACCCCTGCTAAATCCAATAAATAGTTCCCGAAGTGGCAGTACCCAGTACCCATACCCGCCTCTCAAATCTATCTGATTCAGAGTGATCCTGTATCACCCTGGTGAGAGCTCATCGTTCACTGAAATATCTCTTAAACAATGGCATACATTCGCTTCATAGCTAGAGCTGGACGGCTAGGCTCTCTCCAACAATTCATTTCCCATTAGTTTCTCTGGCCTTATTTCTACCTTCGATTCGGGTATATCTACTTGCTAAGCAGAACTCTTGTGGTATACCGTACCAAACACGATAAAAAGTTTACTTCAAAATAAATCTACACAAAGTTTATTGTGTTTGTCGAAATATCTATAGGTACATTAAATAATTTTGTGGAAGTTGGATTAAATTCGGAATAATAATGCTTTAGATATTTTATCTTTGAAGTCAGTCATGTAACGGAAGTTTTCCTTTAGGAGTGAATGATAACTACCACTGTCTCCCCTATAGACTGTAATAGTGTCTATACACTGAGCTGTACACAATGCGTCTTGATTAACTTACCCCGGTGTTACACGTCAAGTGCATTATTCAATATAGGGGATGGTTTCGTGTGAAGTGCGAAGGGTTTGCTTTTTATCAATAGCTGTTTAAAAATGTTTGCTGTGTTGATTTGCCAGTATTTTTCACCAAAAATGGGGTAAAATTTTAATATCAGTTTAGTCAGTTGATGCAGATAAAACTAATAGATAGACATATTTAGTTAGACGTTGAAGCAGTTGTCTTGATAGATACTCGTGATAATTTATAAAATGTAATTAGCTTAGTATATGGGTACCACCGTCCCGGGACCATTTATTGGATAACCAACACACCTTAGGATGGGTGCCGGGGTTCATGGGTGAGATTTTTCCGGGTATTGGTGGCGGATGCGTCTACTCACCAACTGCCTGGCAAGCCGGATGGGGAGAGACTGGTTGAGGGAGATCTTTTGATCTCTATACCAAGACTCTCTCGGAACATCGCCTTGCACCGCAGTAGGAGGGTTGGATTCATACGTACCTTCCTCCTGGACACCCTGACAATTTGACCCCAGATTCCTTTCCAGATCTTCCCCTCCTTCCTATTCTAAAAAGATCCCCCAAAAAACCAATACTGCACATATTTCGATTTAATTACACACCTTAAAGATATTTTATATTTAATGAAAAACTACCTACCGCAATCATGGAAACATTTTTTATACGGTTCTCGTCAAAAGTCTATAAAAATTCAGTTAGAATGATAAGACATGACCATTGTAAACATATTTAGAAATATTCTGAATTATTAACTTCAACCTTCAAACTTCAACCCTAAATCCAAACAAGCTGATATTTCAAGTATAAACCTCAAACGAACATCCCTTCGATGTTACTACGAAACCCGCAATCAGGGCATCGTAACATTATACCGCGGAGCAGATAGTATCGGCTGCTTGTCACGGAATACCCATCCAATTGTGGAACTTTACCAACAAATCAAAACTCTGATTATATCGTTACCAGGAGCCCAATAGAGGAGGGAGGCGGCATCAGACCGGCAGTTAGAAGATAGGTGCAGGAAGTGAGGGCCATAAACCACCAGGAGGCTCAAACCTATAACTGTAGGTCTGGGACCTCCACACTCTAGACTAGACCTTGTTATAGAACGTTGTTGAAGATTGCTTCTACTTGAATTGCTGGATTCCCATCGTAACAAAATCTGTTTCAAAATAATTTGGTAAAATTTAGATGTTCATTTTGTGATTTACTAAATATATAGATAAGGTTTTGGATAGCTTTGAATGCCACACTCAGAACTTTCTGGACAATGTGTACAAAAATACTTGAAACTATATCGTTTTAATGTCTGCATTTAATTATGTGTAGTAATGTGGACGGGGTGGAAGATATAAAACTAATACACGATCTCTTTATATTGCACAAAAAGTAATAATTAATAAAAAAAATCCCAAATAAATCACTTTTATATCCTTCATAACTTATATTGAACAAATTAAAGTTAAAAATGTCATACTTTTTTTCCTTTACATACAAATAAACATTTGTAAGGAAACACTTATGAAAGGAAAAATACAAGTTAACGATTTCAAAAAGTAAAAACTTTTGGTCAGCAGGTCTGCAGAATAAGATTCTTTAAAACATCACCAAAAAGATAAGATTCGTTAATCATTGAAGAAGAAGACCACAATAATAATCTAAATTAAAACATGAAAATGAACAAGATACAGAAAAATTATAAAACATAATGGTCGCAACTGGGACTCGAACCAAGATCTCACGTCTTACCGGGACGGCGCTCTACCAATTCGATCAATAATTATTCAATTGCGAGACTATTATGAGACTGTCGTATTTTCAACTTCATTTCGTGAGATCTGGGTTCGAGTCCCAGTTGCGAGCATTATTTTATTATTATTTTTCTGTGTCTTATTTTTTTATCATGTTTTAATTTGGATTATTATTGTTGTCTTTTTCTTCAATGATATATTACATTGATGGGAATACCTTATTTTTTTTCTGTGTCTTATTCATTTTCATGTTTTAATTTGGATTATTATTGTTGTCTTCTTCTTCAATGATATATACTACATTGATGGGAATACCATCAAAAGTAAAAAGAGAGTTTTTCTTATAAAAAATGAAGATTCATTAACATTAACTTTTTAAAAACGAAAACACGTAAAAAAAATTTAAACTTACAAAAAATAAGAAAACAGAGATAATAAATCAATTACATCCTCCTCCATGCACACAAGCTTTTTTGCGATAAGTCAAATTTTAAATTAAATTATAGATACAAAGTACGTAATTGTAAGAATGTTTTACATTATCTGTGTTATTCTTTAGAAAAAAATAGCATCAATTATGTAAAATATCGTAAAAGTGAAAAATCTGTATAAAAAATTCTATAGTTACCATCTTAGAGTTTATTTTTCGCAAAACCGATTATGTACCTACAAATTATCCAATTATTGATTAAAATACCACCAGTATTCCAATGTTTTATACTAAACGAATCAAACATATGTTGTGAGTAGGAATAACATTAGAGTAGATATTTATGTGAATATTTATGATCACAAAGAAGCAAAAAGCGTTGCGGAGAAACCACATGATGATGAGTTACTTGTATTAAATTCTCTATTGATTCAAATTGATGTCGACTAAAAATAACATAATAAAACACTTATAACAAAGCTTAAGCTTTACAACATCAAGCTAGATTCTTATTCATCATTAATAATTATCCTTTGGCGGGTGTAATTTTCAATTTCACGCCATGAATAACTTAGGTTCCAGTCACTTAATTTGGTTTGCAAGTTATTACATTTCCCCATTTCCCTTTGCGATCCTGGTTTACCTGGCATGGCAAGGAGCGTATCTGCTTAACTGCCTATCCCTTCCTCTTCTCCTTTCCCTTCTCCTGTATCGAAATTGACTCGGATAGTGAAATAGCGGTGGAAGAGCAATTACGATCACGTGACGTGCGTGAGACGGAGCCATCACAGAACTCGAGTCAGAAGACGTCCCATCGACTGAATCGAAAACTTGATAGATGATTTTATGTGTATACGAGTACTATAATATTATAATGTATACGTGGGGTGGTGTGTTGACATTCACCCTTGGCAGGAGTCTATAATTATTGGAGGTATTATAGTACATACAAAATATTTTTATATGTCAATAAATTGGATAAAAACTAACCGTTTTTTTTTCAAAAATTCGAAAAATTTTAATGTTAAAAAAAAATCACATTTTGAACAACTAACAAATCATATTTTTTAAATATGATGTGAGACAGCTAAATTCTTTGAAGTGTATCTTGTGAAATTGCCTGAACAATCATATAATTTTGATTTGAAAATATTTTTGACTTCATTATATACGTCGCAAATTGGTTATTTATGCAATGTTTCCATCGCACCTTTCGTATCATAAACGTGTATCTCCAATTCATATTTTTCGCTTCTTTGTTTTTTTAATAATTTTTTTTAAAATCTGAATACCGCACAAGAGTCCTAACTGCTCCCAGCCGCCTGGAGCCAGGGAGACTATGGCATTCCCAGCTGTTGTATGTTGCAAGGCTGAAAATAGCGGGGAGGGGAAGGAAATGGGAAAGTAGAGAAGTACCTGCATTTTTGAATTTCAAGCAACGTTTAATTTCTGCAATTTAGTCTTACTTTAGTTCTATACTGAGTGTTTCTTCCACTCCGGAACGTGCCGCAACTATGCCTTATATTATTTTTAAATTATTAAATTGTGAAATAACACAAATCGATCAAATGAAATTTATTTTCACTCATGTTAAATCCACAGCAATTGAGCACAGAACGACAAAACATATTTTTTTGTCAGTTAATCTTTTTTGATTCGATAAATACTAATTATACTTAATAGTATGTAGAAAAGACAATTTATTCCGTGAGCTGTAATATTACCTATTGCTATTTTGTAAAAAAAATCTAATTTTCGTCAAGATGCGAAAAAAATATCATGTTTAAATGAAGCACATTATTTTGTTCTTTTGATGAATAATAATCAACTCGAAATGGCTGTCGTATTCATTGCTAAAAGTTCACACGGTGGATATCTTTATTCCCAATTGAAATTGAATCCAGCCTTCGTACCATCGTCTTATAATGGGAAGTCTAATGAAAGCGCCAAGCAGCATCCTTCGTGAATCCCATAAGAAACCTGTGAGAAAATAAAGATAATAAGATCTTCGGGGATGCGTTTTGTATGAGGTTTTTTCAGGACCCTCAGTTCAGTAGTAAGTTCCCACAAGCTACCGCGTGGATCATGGGAACTTATTAATTGAAAAAGCACATGATATATGATTGATATTATATCTGGACAATTGAAATGTTCTTAGCAAGATGGTGTAACTTTTGTTTTAACAAACCGTACACCAGTAATTTACCAGAGTGCACTTCCAAGGTATTGTAACAATTTTTAACAAACCGTACACCAGTAAGTTACCAGAGTGCACTTCCAAAGTATTGTAACTTTTTTTTTCATGTATATAAATTCAATAGTATTATTGATCTTTATTATTTATTTTTTATTAATAATTACGAAAGAACCATTGGTTATAATTTGTATTAAATAAGTGGTGCATAAAAAGTGATTTTTTATCATTTAATTAAAATGACGTCACAAAGTGAATTTGTTATTTATGGTGAACAAACTTCAAATTAAAATAGTGTTATGCAAGTTAAACTTGATAACAATAATAAACTATTTCAATTTGGGAGGCGGGTATGGCTACCGCCGCCCCGGGAACCATTTATTGGACGACCAACACCTCTGTCACAGGTCACCCCAAGTGGTTCGCTACGTTTGGTGACTTAGGAGGGGTGCCCGGGTTCATGGGGTTAGGTTTGTCCGGAACTTGGGGGCGGATGCGTCTGCCGACCATCTGCGTGGCATGCCGGATCGGGAGAGACTGGTTGAGGGAGACCTTTTGATCTCTCCAGCCGGACCCACTCGACCCATCGCCTTGCACCGCAGTGGGAGGGATCACTCTTGGACATATTTATCCCCAGATTCCTACCCACCCCTCAAACCTTTTTCCTTCCTAGGACTTCCTCTCCTTCCTTTTCCTTAAAAAACCCTCTCCACAGCATCTTCAAAGATGACATAGGCCCTGGGAATTTTTCCTCAGGGCCTCCTGTGTGGCCACACTATCTGCCACTTTGGAACATGTCTCAAATAATAAATAGTATATTATTTCTTCAATCTTTGCACAATTACTTTGTGGCATCATTTTAATTAAATGAAACAAATTACTTTGTGTGAACCACTACAATCACATGTTATAGCTACATGTTTCAAAACCGAAGGTTTCTTCGTCAGGATTATTTTTAAGTTATTATCCTGACGAAGAAACCATCGGTTTTGAAACATGTAGATATTATAACATGTGATTATAGTGGTTTACACAGAGTAATTTGTTTCATTTAAAGAATATATTGTTTTAAATTAGTAAATTAAGAAATAAAACATACATAATACAGCATTTGAACCCGCGACCGGATACTCCAAATGCGTAACAAAGGCTCGCAACCGCTCAACGATGGAGGCCGTCAAATATTATTATAAGGACACTACATTGTTTATAAATTTATAAAAATAGATTTTTTTTTATATATTGTAACATTTACAGCTGCCCGAAATTTCGGCTTCTTTTTTGAAGTTTTTGAAAAGTTGAGATAGCACAGGTTCTATGATTACACATAACTGAAGCAATACCGGAGAAAGTTCATGTTTTTATGTTTTGTGAAGGAACCTGTATCTAATTAACCATTTCCATAAAAGAAAAAAAATTTCTAAGAACATTTTTATTCAATAATATTTTTTTTATGGTGTTTCTTTCATTTTTTAATGAGAGCACATTGCAGATGTATTTTTTTCTCATCGTGAGAATATTTCAGTAGCTCGTAATAAACGTTCAAGAGGTTCGAAGTCAATAGTCCACCATAGATGAGTAGTACACAGATGCGCGTGTCTTTCGAAGTGTTCCACAGCATCCTTGGTCTTTGGACAGAAGCTTATCTGGAATCAAAGACACATGTCGACTTAGCCGGGACGTAATCTGCCACAAGTGATTTGTACATTAGAATGCATCATCATCAGAAAGCAGTAAAACGTTAGAATGCATCTTCAATTTATTTTTATGGTGTGAACTAAAAAACATTTAGAAAGTTATGCTTGGAATGTCTTTTCATTTGATTATTATGAAGACATGTTCATATTTAGGTTGAAATGTATTCTAGGGTTTTAATTGCTCTGCATATCGACTACGTACCTACGTTTCTTCATTTGATAAATATTTTGTTTATAAAATTTGTGGCAATGAATTTTAAAAAAATGTAGACATAAGGAGAGTATATGTTGTAGGACGGAAGAAACACAGAGGCCAGCAAATCGTTCCACAGTGGAGCTGTTGAATTCAAGAACGAGAAGCAGAATCGACTCGTTCATGTAATAATACTAATATTTGGATGACTTGTATAGCGCCGTTTTTGTGAAAAATCACCTCAAGGGCGCTGAATCACTTCTAGGGTAGGTATGTGACAAATATCAACCATGTACAGATAGAGCGTTTGAAGTGTTTACCGACTGTGCACCGGTGCTAAAGTTGTCAATGATGCTAGTTCCTAGGAGCATCTTCAATTGAAATACAGGTAGAACAAGGCAATGTTCTGTTTAAATTCGGTGTGATAAACTTCAGACTTCTTTTCATAGCTAATAAACTAATAACACACCAGAGAACGAAGCAAGACAAAACTTAGTACGTGCCCAACGTTTGTAGTTACCTAGAACAGTCATTTTGTCAATTCCTCTTTCCAAAATATCGACTTTGGCACAATATTCCGGGCTTTGTGTTTCGTCCCTGCAACAAAATGGATTTGTTGAAGCCAAGTTCACTCCTTTCTATCGTTTATCTAACTAATTGACTAACCATCGGCATTTACCCGCAGGGGCAGGCAGAGAGCAAGGACCGCCAAACAACTATATCTTGGCACATAATCCTTACTTCACTCACATTCATAAGTTGTCTCATACGTCTTTTTAAAAATCTCAAACATCTTCAATTATTCTTGACATATAATATGGCACGGCGTTCCCATACTGTTACCGATGAAAAATATAATCTTGCAAAATTTCATTATCAAAAAATGTCGCCATTCTTTTAAAGGTAGTAGTTGTCACACGGAGAAAAATGTTATTAAAAAACGATCATTTTATTCTTAAAAACGGTTAAAAACGGGACTGACGTTTTACGAACAAATTAACAGTGTTTTAATGTTTATTGGCGGGAAAATGCAAGAATAATTTGTTGGTATACGTACGAAATTACGTATACCAGCAAACGAATAAAATAATCGTTTTTTCGAATAACATTTTTCTCCGTGCAGTGCCTAGAAAAAAAGGTCGTAAGTTTTTTTACTCTTAACGCCTGCCAACTGCGCAAAAAATGCCATCTGAAAGTTTTCCACGATTCATCTAACACCTGCAGACAATAAAGCCGCAATTTGCTTCCACCACGGCATATTTCTGTTCCCTCACGTAATAATTACGAAGTTGATGAAGTGTACAGAATCAAAGGGAAATTTGATCAAAGTGTACATAAACAAATATAGCACAAATGGATCGCTTCCATTCACCATCATCGTAACTCCGCCATCTCTACCAGACAAACTTCCGCATCTAACAAAACAAAATTAATTTGTGTAGTTGTCGCATTGTGGCGTTACTGGGTATCAAAACGGCTCCCCGTTAGCAGCCGGGGAGACTCAAAACCCGTTTAGAAATAACAATAATAATAACAATTTTAATAACAAATTTCCATTCCAATTGAATTTCAAATGATTGAGTGCAATTTTATCTTGAGATGTTTTTCTTTAATGTGATGTAAAATGATAAGATGCTTTTAAAACTGTTCATTACATATTTATAAGTAATAAATATTACCATATTGCAACCAATTGTTTTTCTTTTTGTCGAAGTTGTAAACCATAATTCGAATATTATTAATATTGTAGGATACCTACTTGATACCATATTACCATAACGCCGTTCTTCCATGGAGCTACGTTCAAGCGACGCGATCGCCGGTCGTCTGTATTTTCAATACTATTATTAGTCTTTGAAATCGCCGCCAGGCGCTGCACTAGCAAAATTGTATGACAGGTAGCGGTAGCGTCGCTTGCAAATAGCTACGTGAACGATGGGCGTAACGCTCTTCTTTCACGCAGCTATTTACAAGCGACGAAATCGCCGCTACCCGCTACCTGTCTTACTATTTTGCTAGTGCTGCCCCAAGCGGCGTTTACAAACACTAATAATAGTATGGAAGGTACAGACGAGCGGCGATCGCGTCGCTTAAAGGTGGCTCCATGGAAGAACGGCGTCGTGTTAAGCTTTAAAATATTACTTTAATTTCACTCACTTTTAATTTCCCCGTTGAATGACAAGCTCTGGCGTCATGAAATTTTCGTATTTTTTTAGAAATTTACTTAAATATTCACTTAACTGTTCTAATATAAATTTATTAATTCACAAGATCCACAACTACACCTGCCCTGTCTGCAATTCGAAACGACAAGCGAACTATGTCACCATCCGGTTAGGCAACGTTGCGAGGCAGATTATAGATGGGGCTTTAGGAAGTAACCATTAATGCCAGTCTTGGGGTGGCCCGAATTGTATGAAGGAGGTAAAACAGTTACAAATTAGGATGCCATGTTGCTTGTCACATAGTATCTACTCATATTATAACATAATATGAGTAGATAGATAGTAGATAGAGCGACTCAACTGCTTAACGATTCTGCATTGATCATCGACATTTTCAATGTCACTTACAGACAGTTCAGCACCTATCTTTTAGCACATGTCACTAAGTAGTAAAACTGCCCTTGTGTACTTTGTAATTTATAATCTTCTCCATGATATATTGGTGTATAACTGTTTTATGGAGAACATGAAAAAAAAAAAAAAATAAATAAATAAAAAATTTTAAATTTTATCAGTATTTGTGCACATTTATATATTTGTATACATAGCCTTACTCACTAAATAATAATGATTACCGGTATTTAAATCTGTGTGCCTCCTGGCGCCCCGTTTCTAAAGCCTTTGTGTTTCAGATGGCAGTCTCCACTTGTTCTCAGAAACAATATTCCCCTTGGTGGGGTTTCTTACCACCCTCAATCGCCTTTTGTTTGACAGATTGTCACTTTACTTTGAATTTATGGTTTGGGACTCGGCTATTATCGCTCGGGCCCGGAGCCCAACCTACTGACACCGCATATCTCAAACTGTCGCAAGTCGGCTCGGGTGTCTCGGCCTCATTGCGAAATCAAAGCAGAGCTTAATTTAGTGGTCATTTCGGTGACTAATTTTTTTCCAGAACCACAAAAACGTTTAAATAAGCCTCGACAGAATTCAGAGCGAAGCTTATCTCTTCAGAAAATCATCTCCATAAATGATGCAGTAGAAAACACAACTTACATAGACCCATTGACATATACCTCTATGCGTAGGCCCGGTATATCAGCCAGTTTGTCTCATCATTATGGGCTAGTATATCAGTTGGTCTAAAGCTCGGCTTTGACGGAATGTGGAGCTTAGCACACAATCCGTATATCAGTCGTAATCCTAGAGTTGACCAATTTTAAACGTTAAGTCTATGATAATTTTAGTTATTTCTATGCCGAACCGATCTATTTATGTAAGTATCTATGGACTCTATGGTTATTATCAAACAACCAAACGTCAAAAGATGTCTAAATCGTCATCACTCGAAGAAAGTTCGAATTCCATGTTGATAGGGAAACATATTCCTCCAATGTAATTTATTGCGTCCGTACGTAGCAGATCGAAACCAAAGCAATGTGAAATCTAATGGGGCGTTCTGACGCTTCGATTTTTGTTGATCAACTCGACACTTGAAAGCACATTGATACGTGTGAACCTTCTTTCAACGAACTTGAACAAGTTTTTTTCGAACTTGAACAAAGTTGATCAACAAAAATCGCATCGTGTGAAGCGGCCATATCAGATGACAGATGTGTTTTTGCCAATAGCGCTACAGCGTCTAGCAAAGGAACTATTCTGCGGTGATTTCGGCGGTTTAAGTTGAGCGAGGAATGTGCTCCTTAGCAAAGACTGATATACCGGCCCTATGTACAACATTCCTCGCTCAAATTTAAGTGGGCTAAATCTGCCGGAGAATAGTGAATTTTAGGTACCGAGGTGCTAGCAGTCAGATCTGACATCTTCGTAAATAATATTGAATACTCTCGTTTTATTTAAACATAAATAGCCGAAATTTGAATGACTAATATGAGTATTTATCGAGCGATGATAATATTAATCAATAACATTAATGTTTATGGTGAGGAAAAGCTATTCTTATCTACCATTTTAACAATGTATAACATGAAAAATTTAGTATTTATTGTAAAAAAACCTACATATATAATTTTTTTTTTTTTTTAATTCAATCTAAAATACTGTGATTAGGGATTTTAAAAGTTTTAACTTCAGGACAGTTTGTTTTCAGCAATTACTTTCATGAATAGTGCACGAATCCTGCAAACAAATACTATTTAAAATTAATATGCTCGCATATAGAGCACCACGCTGATTGAAATGGGAAATCTTATCAAAAATCAACTCGCTTAAAAATAAACTGCAGTCATCGTCATTTTGAAAGATCGTATGTGACGCGATCTCCCGATCACACAGCACTCACGCTAACAGTAGATATAGCACTCACGTAGACAGTAGTTTGGTTTTTCAAAGAAAAAGAAACAAACACATCCCTCTAAACACATCACATCACAGACAATCCATGAAAAACATGTAATATAATCTAGACATGCGACCTTTATATAGATTATGTTTCAAGCCGCGGTAAGCTCCAAATTCCAATCAAGCTGAGCTTAAACTCAATAATTCTATGTGATCTACAAAAATTACAGAAAAATAAAGGTCCCAATCGCCGAGTTTGTTAAGACGTAGTGTCCCGGTAAGACAAGAGATCCTGGGTAAGAGTCCCAGTTGCGACCGTTAAATTTTTTTATATTTTTCAGTATCTTGTTCTGTTTTATTTTTCGCTTAGATTTATTAGTATTATTATATTTTTCAAAGATTGATAGGTGTAATCTTCAAAAGTAATTCCAACAAAAAAATTATTAAATTCTAAGTTTGTTATTAGTATTCGTTAGGTACTAGTTTTAAATCGTAACATTCTGCTTAAAGAGCGGGTTGGAGCGATGCGGGGGCACCCAGGCAAGTGCCTTAATAAGGGATGAGGGTAGTTAATAAGAAGGGGATGTGGCAGGGGAAATATTAATTATCGCTCAGCATTGTATGTCTTGATAATGCAATAAACGGCGAAGCGTCAGATGTCTACTAATTGCTGGGACTCGCTCTGAATGCAAACATAGTGCTTTCATTAAATCTAATATGTTTTTTTTTATTATCGTCTTAGAAAATCCGTAGTCATAATATTATACTGTTTTTTTATTGTTCAGCCTTTTGAAATTGACAAAATTCTTGAACCGTATGGTAGGGACACTGCAATCCACAAGATTTTCAAAATTAGAGTGCTCTCATCGGAGGAAGAACTCAATTGATTTGATTTAATTAATGAAGACAATATAAGACAGAAGAAACAGAAAAAGATACGGTCACATCTGGGACTCGAACCCAGTATTTTCAGCTTCCGGGCCGCGACTCTATCAACTGAGCTAATGTGTCCCTATCCGATTCAGTTATATTTAACTGTTTCATACTTCGACTGAGAACTACCAACATTATTTTCATTTTCTTAAGACATATTTTTATTGGCTACTATCTTTATGTGATTTAACTTGACTTTAACTCTAACTGGACCGGAATGGATGCTGAAGTTGCTTATTATTTCATTAGACGAGCTCTGTGCAGTGTGCACCACGTCTCAGTAGTTTTTGGATACAAATGAACTATAGCTTTCCCAGAGAAAAGAACCCAGATTGTTTTTTTTTTTTTTTTAAATATGTTGCTATTTAAATATGTCAGTTTTTTTAAAAATTATACAATATTACTTAAATCTTACTAAACTGACCAATCAGTTTGATTGTAAGAAATCTCTCTTTTTTTCCTTTACAATAATATAATTAAATCTCAACTTGATGTTATAATGCTTAAAACTTACTAATTACTTAATAGTATAATACTTAATATTAAAATATAGCCCAGCTAGGAACTAATATCGACCTAAAACAACGTAATAACACTTGTATTCATTTTAAATATATTCTCTTATTATGTAATATTATTTCTGTTATTTTGGCTTTAAATGTATCAAATGTAAATAAATAAAATTACTTAACTAATTATTATAGTGCTTATGATCACAATGTACGATAGCTTTCGTTTTTTTTAATATTGGTTAATATATCCAGGTATTAATTTGTCAAAAATGTTATTTGTTTTCAATATTAATCGTTTTTCATCGATCTGGATATTTGTCTACAATATTATTTGTTTTCATGTTTTGCGGGTATTTCATTCATTCAAAGGGGTATGATGGATAATTTCCTAGGTTTCATTCAATATTTATGGAAATGGTCTCGCTGAGTCCATTGATATAGAGATACATATTATAATGGTACAAGTAGATATAATTTTCGTTTTTCTTTCGGAATTTAACATATTCTTGCTCTCTATTGTGTGGTATCGTGGTAAATTATTACAGTATTTAGAGAAAACTACCACACAAAGAAAACACATTAGCGTCTTCATCGTCCTCTTCCATTTCGTCTATTTAACCTTTCTAACCCGTAAAACCTGTTACACAATATTGCAGTCCGTCAACTCAAAACGTAAAAGTTATTACGGAAAAATAAAGCTGTAAAAACTATTCGAATTAGAATCTTGGCCGGGCAAAGTTGAGGGAAAATCTCCCAGTTTAACTTTGATCACGGTCATAAAACCATTACTCAAAATAAGTACGAGAGCGCCGTGTTAAACCCAGTAAAAGTGGATCGCCCATTACCCTCGGTCCCGGAGACCGTAAGATTGTAGGACTGAAGCAGTAGGTGTAGGTCCCTAAGACGGTAGGACATAATTCCCGAGTTTCTCATTAAGGCCGGCAGTGATTTCATAGAACTTGTCGCTAATGCGCCTTTTAATTGCCGAGGACAGATGCGTTTTACAAGCTCACTCACAATTTATTCGCATTTTTATATTTTTAATTAAGTCCTTGGGCGGGCACTGTCGGCCGTTTGGGCTTCCGATTATCGCGAATCGCTAAGGGGATGCTCTTAATGATATTTCCTATAAATTCGCGCTGTAATTAGGAAAACAGGAAAGCGTTTTAACTGGTGCTTACTGCATTGCTCAGTAATTAGAAAAACGCGAGATTTTATACGTTGAGACTTTTTCTCTGAAGGAGCCACGATGCTTTCTATAGATAAGTTATGTAACATCAAAACTGTTTAGTTGTAAAGCAAATAAATTTGCTGCACGTTTTTTTTTAATATTGACTAACTACCTAACCATTACGCCGTTTCTCCGCAGGGATGGCCAGAGAGGACGGACCGCTAAACAGCTCGGCCTTACACTCTTTGCCTCATTCACATTCATACATCGTCTCATTTATACATACTCTTCTACTTTTCTGACTCTTGACATGGCCAATGGCCAACTCAAGTATCTGATTCACTTGATCGTGCCTTGTCTTCCTCGGGCGTCCCCTACTTCTTACACCATTCACACTTGCGTCTATGTTGACTACTTTCTATTTATTCGATTTTTTTTTATTGTTTTATTTGTATTTTTATTTTGTTATGTGAATAACACATTGACAAATCCTATTACAATACACATGACATATACATAACTTTACATAAATAAATGAAAATTTTACAATAATATATATGTTACTGTTCTTGTTTAAAATTATTCTTGAAACCTTCAAGGCTAATAATGTTGAAGATGTCAAGGGACCTGGGATATCATTTATCAGCACCAAAATAAAAGTTTAGAAAAAAAATATCGTGAATATTGACAGGATTAGTGGCATTACTGGTAAGCTAGCTGTATTACTGGGCTTGGTTCAGAATTTATCACTATTACATCATTTTTTTTTACATCTATGTAGTATGTTGCATTGGTCCATAAAGTTCACAAGGAAAAGGGAATGCAAATGTTATGACCACAGTTCAAGCATTTTTTAATTCCTGTGAAAAGATTCCGTTTTAAAAGCGAAATTTCCAGTATTTAGTAGTCGTCACATAATTAGTAGACAGAACACAAATTACACTAAATAAATAATTGGATTTATATTCTTGGGTCACCAGCGTGATTTGATTTGATTCAATCAATGATTTTTTTAAACCTCCTTACGAGTATTACGAATGGTGTATTTATTTGAATTTAATTTTTTTTTTTGAATATTGTATTGCAAGTATTATATATGATATCTTGTGTTGTGTTGTAAACTCAACATAAAATTTCCTAGCGAGATAGGCACAGTGTAGTTTAAATTTAGTATAGTTTAAATTAATAAAAAAATCACGACCCCGAAATAACTACTTCGTTGCAATAGAAATTTAGTACATTATGGAAATGACATATTTGTAAAAGCCCGAATATAAATAAATAAATTTTTTATTTTATTTATGTTTTCACAAGACTAATATAAGTTTTCTTGATGTATTATTACCACGGTAATATTCATATGTCTATGTAACCACGCGATATCCTTAGTATTTTTTGGTTATTTCTAACTTTATACTATTAATTATTTACTTATGTTCGTCGCACTAGTTGTACCGTTTGTATTAAAAAAATTAAATCAAACCCCGATAATCTTTATTCTCACATATCGAAAATTAGAAGTCAACATCCATCGAAGAAAAGCAAGATACCCACCATAAAAAAGAAGAACGCAATACGAACCGTGCAAAGTGGAATAAGTGCCTATCGACGAATCGGTGTAACATTTTCCTCTCGTGAAAAGCTCTTATTTAAGACAGCTCGGGCGTTTAACAGCCGAACAGGACCGCGACGGGCCTTTATGCGATTTGCATAGGCCTTCGCTGCCTTTACGGCCGGCTGGGCCTTGAACCTGGCCGGCCTGGCTGGCCACTCCGGGTGCGTGGCCCCACAAAGAAGACCTTTATTTTGTTCTATCTCATTCGGTCCGCTCCGTGGCGACTCCGAAGTCCGCGGTCATCCGGCGTGGCATCGGCCCACCGATGAAGACTGGGTGGGGAAAAACCACAACTCGTTTGGTGAAAAATATCAAATGTTATTTTTTTTTAATAATGTTATTTTCTTTGAATAATGTTTCTTTTATTTGAATAATGTTATTTTCTTTGAATAATGTTTCTTTTATTTGAATATTGTTATTTTCTTTGAATATTGTTTTTTTCTTTGAATAATGTTATTTTCTTTGAATAATGTGTCTTTTATTTGAATAATGTTATTTTCTTTGATTAATGTTTTTTTCTTTTAAATAATGTTATTTTTTTTTACTTTGAATAATGTTACTTACTTTGAATAATGTTTTTTCCTTTGGTTAATATTATTTTCTTTGAATAATGTTTTTTCTTTTTAATAATGTTTATTTTTTTGAATAATATTTATTTCTTTGAATATTGTTATTTTCTTTAAGTAAATTACTGATTCGTGGTTTGTACGTATAGTTTTTAAAGCAAGCTAAATTTGTTTATTTTTTTGTTATAATTAACCTTTGATAACGTACTTAACATCGACTACCAATAATTAAGGGTGCCAAAAAACATAAATATTGTTTTATAAAAACACTTTAAAATGTCCTTTTCTCATTCTTTTGGTGCCTTCTTCTATCAGAGGGCAGTCATTATATTATATAAATGCATATTTGTAGGCCGGTCAGTGGCTGAATTGACATTGTGTTTGGGTTCCACACAGGCGTCGTGTATTCAATTCCTCGGCTGGCTTAGTCCTCTATCACGACATGCCAGGTTATTCGTTACCCCGAAAAATTTGTCTTTCTTAAAAAAAAGAATATATTTTTATATAATACAGCCCGGTACTTTACTCACCTTCCTTTTCCACATCTCTTTTCCTTCTCCACTACCTTCAGCCTCACAACATACCTCAAAAGGCGATGTCGTAGACTCGGTAGCCCCAGAAGGTTGAGAGCGGCTAAGACTATTGTGGAGTATTCACATTTAAAAAAAAAATCAATTCCTTGCAGACTACACCCCATCTATAGTCTTCAACTCCTCGGAACTGGACTCTGTTAACTGGCTTTTAGGAATTTTGATGTTGTGATCCTTTTTTATCTGGTTGACAACTTTTCCCATTGTTGACAATTAGATGAAAAACCTCTACAAACATGCGACGCAAACTTATCTCTCCAGGGTAGGTATATGCAGAGAGGATGCGTCCGTGGAAGTTCACAAGATCTATTAAATTCACTTGAGGATTCTGTGATTCATGGAAAATCAGCATATTTTAATAAAGTAAACATTGGTAAATAAATTAATGTTCATTCTGTGACGTATTATTCTTGGCTACCCAGTGTAATGCGATTTTAGTGGGTGTTCCGCTTCGCGAATTTCCTTCAATGGAACACAGCAACAGGACACAGAGCACAGAGCAAGCAGGACAATAAAGCGAGATGGCTTTGTGAGTCGTCTCGGCGGAGTATTGTTGTTATTTTCGTTCCCGTGTCGTATCAGGCGCGAAGAAGTGCGAGGAGTTATTACTGGACATTATTACCATACGACAGATAGATATAGTATCCTCGCCCTTACCCTACACCTCTTTGCTGGCACGGAATAATTACTATGAAGCCATGAAACCATCAAAGTATTCATTGCTTCAATATTCTCGTGCTCACAGGCAGAATACTGTTGCTTTGGCTATAAGCTATAGGTTTGGATACGTGCGGAAATCTTAGAAATATTATTTTTTTCTTTGTTCTTCTTTGACCGGTTTATAGCTGAGTTTTATAGTTTGCACCCTATCGTCAATTCAATCCTTTGTTTGCTATGTCCTTCATGATTTTATAAGCAACATTTTCTGCTTGGTGGCAGTAGGAAGAGTATAAATTTATTTTGTTCGGCTATTCGTAAATCGGGAATGTTTTAAAATTATCGAAGAAAGCAAACACTTTGTGGCTTGACATTATACCAAATGAAACAAATAACTTAGTTTTAAACCACTTTATTTTTATTTTTATATTTGTCGACCGGTTTCGATTTATTTTATTGTCCTGATGAAGATTGAGTCCAATCGAAACCGGTCGACAAATATAAAAATAAAAATAAAGTGGTTTAAAACTAAGTTATTTGTTTCATTTGGTAATAAATAAAATGTTAATTTGTTGAGGTGTTTTAACGCCCTCCGTAGTTGAGTGGTTACTATCCTTTGCTACGAATCCGGAGGTTGCGGGTTCAAATCACAGCGTGAGCTGTGTGAAAATTAATATTTTTTAAATTTAAATTTATTAATTTTGAAACGTTTTTACGTGTCACAAAACAATGTAAAATTTATTTATGACATGTACCAGACTGATAGATGCTTTTCGTATCACCCTGGTAAATAAAGACGCAATTAAAAATCAAAACGTTGCTTGAAATGACTTTAGATGTGTTTGGTATCCTGATCTGAAATACCACGTACTTCTCCACTTTCCTCTCCCGACCTCCTTACTTACCCCACAAGCTTCAGCTTCGGAACGTACCCCAATATTGGAGATACCACAGTCTCGCTGGCTTCAGACGGCTGGGAGCAGTTGGAACACGAAAGAATGTGAAACTCTCATATAAAAAAAAAAACAGTTGAGTATGATTTAATCTTGTATTATTATCTTGTATCTTCACGATGTTGACCAAGTTAATTAGATATGACTTATTTTTATATCTTCTGCAAATCGCGTTTTTAGATATTATAATACCCACCTACAAAACAATTTAGGTGCGTTTTACTTTCCATAGAAAAACATGCCTCATATTTTTGGTTACTTTTTTTAATCGATTTTGAATGTTTGAATTTTATCGAACCAGACAGAGCGTTTGGTTGACAAGTTGACATAAAACTTGTCCGGTGAGATATGAACTGAGCAGAGAACAGGTTTCGGGTATCGCAGCAAAAACTCTGTTCAGAAATAAAACAACTGATCCGTGGTTAATAATGACTGCTCACACAAATCTCGTGTCAAAGCAGACTAATAAAATATGCACTTTATTACTATCCTCAGCATACCACGTAATTATTATATGTTCTGACAACATTAAAATACCACCAAATTATTTCCCGAATCAATGCTTTACCTTGTAATATTTTCAACCATATTGTATTTTAAAATTTTTGTATCACTATCTGAAAAAACATGAATACCATGCTACCTCTATAAAATATCAAAACATATGAAATAAATTAAAAATAAATAAATAAAATTTAAAAAAAGAATACTATTCAGAAATGCTCAACAAATAAGAATAGCCAGGTACTTCCCCATTCCAACTCTTCCCCCCAACCCCACTACCTATAGCCTCACTACAAAACTCAATTGAGGATGCCATAGTCTCACTGGCTCCAAACGGTTGAGACGCTTATCCGACAATCCCGTAATATAAAATAATATATATAAATATATATATATATATAATATAAATACAATATATATAATATAAATAAATATATATATATATATATATATATATATATATATTTTTTTTTTTTTTTTTTTAAATGTTATCTATTCAATGTTAAAATAAAATTAATATCTTTGGAGAAAAAGATAATATACGATACGATACGATACGATTGTACCACCCCAGCCAGGAGCAATCCTGTCCCGGTGAGACCGGTACACCAGGGGGCACTGATTTGTTGGGACTGGAACACGTGCTCTAAGGATGGGAAGGAGGTTGGAGTTTAATCGACCGGTATACATGGCAACCTAATAAGCCAATATTGGAATGTAGGATGGGCAGGAATAAAGGAAGTGGTTGAGCTTTTGTTTTCGTTTCTCAAGTTCGCTTCTCATTTCTTCTCGTTTCATCCTTCCATCTTCCCGTTTTTTTTTTTGGTTGTTGCCTCCCGATGCTTCTTGCTGCTCATTTATTTATTCTATGCTTTCCGCTGCCAGCTTCCCTCTGCTTCTTCCTTCCCGTTTTCCGTTGCTTCATGCTTTAGATTCTTGCTTTCTGCTTCTTGCTTACGATTTCCCGCTTCTTAGTTTCTTTTTTGCTTCACGCTGTTTCTTACTTCCTGCTTATTGCAACCTGGTTCTCATTTAGCGTTTCCCGCTACCATTACTGACTTCACGTTTCTCGATGCTTCTTGCTTTCCGCTCCCGCTTGCTTTTCAGTATTCGTATCCCGCCTTATCTCCGCGAGAAAAGTTTCAGTCTACTTCGACTACTTCCTGCTGCGCTATCTGTCAACAGCATTCGATCATCTTATTTGTTCATATGGGGTTTTTTATTTATTAATTTTATTTGTTGAGGCGGTTTTATGTGTAACGATTTTCTATTGCTGGTAAGTGATTTCTGTCCCAGGTTCCAAGGCTTCTTCTTCCAGTGTCCGGTCAACCACCATAGCGTTTTCGTGAATTACCTAACTGAATATATTTTTTAAAAAACTATCCTAGAGTGAAGTTGAAACGTAAAATGTAATAGTGAGATTATTGGCTACTCGACCAAGTAGACTAAGCTATGTCTCTTAAGAATTCGTAAAGTTTAACAGACCTCAGTGATCCACAACCTTTCCCGAAATAGTAGAAATCAATCAACCAGAGACGCCTCCGTGAATGCAATAATATTTCTACCATCGCCAATAGTTGTCGAACACCGTTTACCATATTATTATGATGTGTTGGTTTTGTAAACAAAATGCTGAAAGAAATAAACATTTATTAAGTTGACAAGTGGAATACGCATTATTCATGTTGTGAGATGGCTATCCGAGTTCAGTGCTTTAAAATATTATGAAAACATAAACCTCTTCCCCATCAACAAAAATATAAATAAAAGTGAAGTGGTTCTTATCTTGCTTGTGAGTATCTCTCCTCGATGTGATGACGCCTTCGTCAAATCCTTTGTGTTCACTTGCAAACTTTGTCATTTTTACCACTGTTGCAGCAATGCAAAATCAATTTTCGTAATGAAATTATGAAGCTATAACTAAAACACGTATTTTGACACATTTTCAATGAGATTGGACCAAAGGGGCCACTGATATAAAATTAATTCAGAAGAGCAACAAAAACACGACCAGTCGGAATGAAATTCCCTCGAACTCTCCTTGGAGAAAAAGATAATACTAACAAATCTAAACTTAAATAAGAAGAAAACAAACACAGACAAATAAAAAGCTAACGGCCGCAACATAGCTTTTTATTTCGAAATTAAAGATTGCTTAATTTTAACCACGTTTATTGTTTAAAACATTTTTTTAAGTTTTAAGTAAGCCCTGATGAAAAGCATTGCTTACGAAACATGTTGGTTTTTAAACAATAAACGTGGTTGAAACTAAGTACTCTATTAATTTCAATTTAAAATGATTCCACAAAATAATTTTGCTGTGTTTGAAGTAGCTTTTCATTTTTCCGTGTATTGTTCTTTTTCAATTTTTTGTTTATATTTGTTAGTATTATCTTCTTCTTCAAAAATATTTTACATTGATGGTAATAACCTTAAAAACTAATTATAATAAGAGAGTTATTATAATAAAAATTGGATAATTAACTTTGTTTTAATCACTATTTTGATTGAAAACATATCTTCAGGATCAAAGGTTCCTTCATCAGATTAAAAAGTAAGCTCACAATTAACACAATAAGCTTTGACAAATAAGTGCAGATAAAAATAACAATATAAAATAAAGGAAAGATAATTATATTCATTTGTTTAAAATGACACTACAAAGTGATTTTACATTATTGAAGATTTTTCTAGCAATACATTTATTGGGCGTTTCCAATGCGACCATTAATCCCAAAAGACTGATCGATTCTCCAGTGTTTAAATAATGTGTTTCCCGTTATGTCGTGTTTATGGAGAGGCGGGCATTGTGCACTGATGGGAATTCCATCTCTAATACTGCGGGCACGTGGGCATGCGGACACGTTTGACACGTGGCCGGCACGCGAATTAACCCGGAATACGCCAATTAAGCCATCGCGTCTGCACGTGTTGTTGCACTGAGATGTCTCCATATTGTTTCCGACGAAGAATATTGTCTGACAGTTTATTTTCAGACCGATTGATTAATGTGAATCGATTATCGGTACCTTAAATTGAATAATTTTTTTTGAAAAGAAAGACAAACATTCCCGGGTTACGAATAACCCAACAACATTTGAAAATCTCCTACTACCACCACACTAAGCGAAAGATGTTGCTTGTGTTGTGATGGAGGACTTAGCCAGCCGAGGAATCGAACAGGGAACGCCTGGGTGGGACCCAAACGCGATGCCCAGTCAACCACTGACCGGTCATAATAATGATAAACAAAAGTGTAATATGAACAGGGAATTGTAGAATAGGAAGCAAAATATTTGCCCTGTTGAAGAACTGTAACCCTGTCCGAAACTTTGGCTGAAGAAGGAGGTAGCGTAACACGGCATAACACCTCAAAAATAAATAAACATAAAAGGAAGCAAAATACTTTAAGCAATGATTAATAGACTTCTGATACTTTACAAACTTTAATAGTGTTTACTATAAGTAACATTCTAAAATGTTCACGCAAGTCTAAACTAAAATACATATTTCTTATATTAACTGTCGGTACATAAATATTATTTATTTATTCCGACGTTTTTCTACGTTCGCGATGTAAAGTTTTCTGCATTCCAAGTAGTTGATCGGTCTTCTAATATTAATGTTAATTATGTTTTTTTTTATTATTATTTTTCATATACCTTCATTATTATTAATGTTTTATATGTATACGTTTTATTTCACGTTTCTGAGCTGTATAATAATTATAAATGCATCACTAACTAATTAAAGTTTTTCTTTTTTTCCTGTCAAAGGTAAACTAAGACTAAGACTAAGAAGAATTTTAGAAAGTATAATATGTTCATACTTAGTTGCTGACCAGCACATAAAAAAAATAAGACCAACGTTATACAGGGTGTTAAGGTACGTACATGACTTACTTTAACCAGTGTTTCCTGACATTATTTGGAGTAAAAAATATAAATGAAATTTTGGTCTCAGGTAACTTTTCTTTTTTTCAATATTTTTTTTCTTCTAAATAAAAAAAATAAAAAAATCCTTATGACGTCACTGGTCACTCAGCCGAGTTAAAACCATCCACTTACTCCTCCCCCAACTGTCTAACACCGACTATTATTTATGGTTCCGTAGAAAAAAAAAAACAAAATTTAATTTATATTTATAGTCCAAATAATGTCTGGAATCACTGGTTATAAGTAAGTCAAGTACGTACCTTAACACCATGTACGAAAACGCCGAGTTTGCAGTTAATAAAAATAAAATAAACACTGGTTTGATTGATACAGCGCCGTTTTTGTGAAAAATCACCTCTACTGCGTTGTACAAATTAATTATTAATTATTTTACTATCTTGCCACTAACTACAGACAAACTATTATAACACTTTATGCCTAACAGATTGCATCCACCTGTTCATTGATTACTAATACAAAACTATAATGCACAATGCATTTGACAAATGAACGTGATGCTGTGTTGAAGTATAGTAAATATACATGTTACCTGGAAGGTCCCTTAAGATTAAGGGGGTTTCTCACTTCTCACCCCCCTCCCAATAGCTTATTTACACTAATAACGAATATTTCCGATTTACGATTTACGGTTTATTTATTTATTAAGTTGGCATTTATAATTCGGTACTCGAACCTATGAATAGTGGCTATATATTAGATAAGTTGGCCGAGTTTTCTAACCACTGCGAGTATTTTATTTTTATTTTGAATAATATTCGTTGTAGTATGAATAAGCTATTGGGAGGATGGTGAGAAATCCCCTAACACTGTTTATTGTTTATTAGAAAAAAATCGATGCATTTTACACCCGGAGGACACAACTGGGAATAGATGCTATTGAAAATGCTAGTGTTTAATCCTGGTATATGTTTTAATAATATACAATATGTTCTGTAATGAACGTATTTGGGGAAGCAAAAGCAAAGTTAAATGATATTTTATTATTATTATTTTTTTTTTATATTAACTCCATACAGGAGGCCCTGAGGAAAATAATTTCCCTCGGGGCCTATGTCATCTTTGAAGATGCTGCGTGGAGGGTCTTTTTGAGGAGAGGAAGGAGTGAACATGGGTCTTGAAGAGACCCATGTTGTAGGAAGGAGGAAACACAGAGGCCGGAAAATTGTTCCACAGTCGAGCTGTTGAACTTAAGAACGAGTTGTAAAAACGACCAGTTCTCATGTGACAAATGTCAACCGTGTACATATGTTGGGAGAGCGTTTGGCGTGTTTCCCGACTATGCACCGGTGCCGAGGGGATCAATGAGGCTAGTTCCTCGGAGCATCTTCCATTGAAATACCGGTAGAACAAGAATAGCATTCCTACCCGACGCCTGTGCTCTAAAGATTGCAATCGGTCTGTTAAGATAGGAGAATCTATCAAACGGACCGTCCGTTTCTGAGTCTAGGGTGTTTTTCAGGTACTTTGGGGCTCCAGACCAGAGGTGGCTGCCAAATTCAACCGTGGGGGGCACTTGCGGTTTGTACAGGGTTAGCAGTTGTATACTATTAAAGTATCTGCGGGCCCTGTACAGTACGCCCAGTTTCTGAGAGGCTAACTTAACTCTGGCCTCGATGGAGCCACCATATCTGAGCTGGTCACTTAGAGTGCATATCTATACTAGCTATCAATGGAGGACCTGAGGCCCTAGCACGCTCGCTCTATAACGATCGATAGTATAACTATCGGTAACTTCTCATAGTTCCCTAGGACAACTGCACATCGCTAACGTACAAACAACAGTTGATGTCGAATATGTTAAGAACACTTAGTCATTGTGAACTGTCACTTATTCGTTGGCGATCTGTAGTCATGCTAGGGAACGATGAGAAGTTCCCGATAATTATCCTATCGATCGTTATAGAGCGAGCGTGTTAGGGCCTCTGTTCGGAAGAATGCTACCGTTGAAGGAGACTAGATTGATATGCGGTACAATAGTACTGAAAAAAAAATTATTACCAATTTTATTTTTCGAAATATGGTTCGTCCCTCGGTAAGAAACAGATTGAGGTGTGAGTCTTCGAATAATTTCAATCCATTAACGATGTTTTTCATTAACATAAACATGAAGTTGGTATACTAATAACATGTAAGGATAAAAAAAACCGCGTTGGATAAATTAAAGTTTGAAACATCCCTATTCAAATTATCCAACAAATAAAAAATACCTATTTCAAAATATAATCATTTAAAACACAGAGCAAATAAATGTTTATTTTGAAAATTCACACGATTAGGGGAAGTTTACAAAGCAATTTCCACCGTGGCGTCCATTTATACAAACAGATTCGTGTCTGAGCCATCCACCGTTCAGCAAATATATTATTAAAGTCATCAATCGAACAGTAACTGACACGAACACGCGTCACACCGTCACACTTAGCGTCCCCGTTCCCCGGTCCCCGGTCCCCGTAGGAACATAAAACTATAAAATATAGAACACACACAACCCTCGATAATTCTGTAACTACACCAATTTACCTCCTCCCTAGGGTTATTGGGATACTAGGGGTCAACTTATATCACACCCTGCGTTTATCTATTATTCCGAATTTATACATTCAAACATTTATGTTATAGCGTAATAGATGTTGTGTGGTGCTACAAAAATATATATACATAAGGATCGGTAATTACCGATTATTTACCCAGCTTCAGAAATATTATAGTAATTGTCGTAATAATTGGTACTAATTCTACGTACGTATATCGTGCTAAAATTTATGGCGCCTCAATACAGGACCTGTACAGTTATACACACCTAAATAAGTTTAATGTACTGTTCTCGCAGGAGAACTGCCAAGAATGACAAAATTAAAAAGATAGATAATTCAATCTTGCACTGTAGTGTGAAGGAACTTTATGAAAGCAAAGCACCGAACAATAGGTGAAATAAACAATAGAGAAAAATGTTATTCTAAAATACGATCATTTTATTCGTAAAAACGGTTAAAAACGGGACTGAAGTTCTTACGAACAAATTAACAGGGTTTCAATGTTTATTGGCGGGAACATGTAAAAATAATTTGTTGGTATACGAGATTTCGTACGTACACCAACAAATTATTCTTACATTTTCCCCCTAATAAACATTGAAACACTGTTAATTTGTTCGTAACGTTCTTACGAACAAATTAACAGGGTTTCAATGTTTATTGGCGGGAACATGTAAGAATAATTTGTTGGTATACGAGATTTCGTACCTACACCAACAAATTATTCTTACATTTTCCCCCTAATAAACATTGAAACACTGTTAATTTGTTCGTAACGTTCTTACGAACAAATTAACAGGGTTTCAATGTTTATTGGCGGGAACATGTAAGAATAATTTGTTGGTATACGAGATTTCGTACCTACACCAACAAATTATTCTTACATTTTCCCCCTAATAAACATTGAAACACTGTTAATTTGTTCGTAAGAACTTCAGTCCCGTTTTTCACCGTTTTTACGAATAAAAATATCGTATTTTAGAATAACATTTTTCTCCGTGTAGTATTTCTCTCTGAGGGCTTCTATGTTCATGATATAACGTTCTCAATAATAAGGCCAATCATAAAGAGATTTCAAGAAATACTTTTGTTGATGACTCAACCATCTACGATTAAAAATTTTATAACGATTTCCATCGATTTTTTTTGGTGATATTTGTTATTTAATCACACCAATATATCCCTTTCACCCCTTTGCCAAACACAACATCCCCGATATGAAATGCCATTATCGTCAGCCAGTAAGTAATGGTGTAATGGATGCCTTTGTGTCCCCGCTTTGCCTATGACATTACGAGAGACTCAATTTATGATGGGCGGGAACCGAACGTTCAGCAACATAAAAAATAACTCCAACGTTCAAAGACAAATAATGGACACCTGTATTCAACGCCACGAAGAGCGATATCCTATTAATAATTATTCATCGTTTGTCGAGGGTATTATGTGAATGTTCCTGCATAATAAGGGTAGATACGCTGGAAAGTCTACCGTAAATCTTCATAAATATTACATTTGTGTTTTTCGTATTTTTGGGTATAAGAGAGCAAAAACTAGAAGCCTTTCAACTTGCTGTGTCTTGAAGTTTGATGGAAAATCGTTTAAACAATGTAGAGGTATATATGTTTGGAGATTTTCACGGCCAAAAGCATATTCCATGTTGCGCGACCTGCTTATTTAGTCAACATATCGGAATGCATTACAGTTTCCATCTGCCATCTGCCATTTTGTCCCGATGGTGGACATTAGGACGCTGCCCAAAACGTTGTCTAAAAAAGGAGGAAGCGAAATACGACATAATACCCCAAAAATAAGTCACCATAATGTAGAGGTAGGTCATGCCAAAAATGTTGAAATATAGATGTTTTAAAATTGGTATTGCAGAGTAGACAGAAATGAAATGATAAATGACGCTTATTGATGGTTTGGATTCATAATAGTATAATCATTTGGTAGTTTTACCTGGAAAGTTTTCTGGGAGTTTTGAGCTCTTTCCGAATTTCCACTTTGCCACCTCGTAAAAATTTCGCCTAATATCAGTTTTTTGACAATATCTCCTTTCCTACTCATTCTACAATAAAAAAACTTTTCGTACAAAATTAAACTAAACAAAATTTCCTACAATTTGTGTATCGACAATTTTTTTGTAGAATCAATAGTTTTGGTGTACGAGCGCAGCAAAGTATACTTCAACGTGCGTTTTGGCTGAAAACCTCTTTTCCACAGCACCTTAGGAAGAGTAAGCGTCGCGTTTTTTTTTATCCCCTGTAGTATTCTCACCTGTAGGCCTAATCCACATGTAATGCACAATTTCGAAATTTAGCGCAATCTTCTTCGCTTTGCTGTTCCTGATGGATCAGGCGTTTGCGAGTTCGTCTTCGGTATCGATCGAGACGTCACAGACCGAAATTTCATCTGGGATTATCAGACTCATCACAAATCGATTTCGCTGATAATCAAAACCGCAATAAGTGTTTCGTACCCGCTATTATTTAGAAAAGCACTACTGAAATAACTTAATCAATGCGGACTCACAACGTTCCACCACTTAATACAATTCAGACACATAGGTACACCATAACTTCGCATATATACCCTTATACTTCACATTAAAGTTCGCATCGTTTGTCTTAATTTAAAAAAAAGTTCTTCTATAAATTCTACAGCTGTTTGCAGGTTCGCCCAGTTTTGATCAACGACGCAATCGTATATTAATATCAGGTTGGTTTTTTTATAAAAGTAAATTCTCGTAAAAATCAGAAAAAACTAAATAATAGTGACAATGTTAAAGGGGGTTTCACGGAAGTTAAGAATAAACTACATAGGTATGGACTGTGAAAATACAATTTTCCATATTGTAGCTTCTACCTCTAACCGCAATGCAAATAAATATCCATAAAAAATGCAAATTACCAAACATAAATCATATTTAGTTAAATAAATGTTATTTATAGTAACAGGAGGACAGAAAATGATATGGATGACATTAGGGTGCATCTAACAATGCGACACGGCTCGCATGACGGAACCAAATGTCTTTATTAAACGTGTATTAACACGGTTCTGATCCTGTGTATTTTTTACAATATGATCCTAATACGCGGGGATTTTATTATCCTTTTATTATTATTCGTTGGCTTAACTAACACACATCTGTAGAAATGCGGCAAGAACATTACACGCGTTTACACATGTTCTAATATAATATTTTATTGCTGATCGTTTATGGTTTTTTTTTAAACTGTCAGTCCTACAATAAATATCCTGGTTTGTTCCGTATCATTAATGAAATTATCAATTAATACCCGGGGTCAACTGAGTTTAACATTATTTTCTGGAAATCGTTATTCTTATTTAAAAATATGAAACAATCTTGACTTCTTATTTATTTTTAGATTGGTAAATGCATATTTCATCAATTCGCCGCCCATGAAAATAATGACATTTCGAGCCTACAAAATTTTATATATTTTTTATTTTCGAAAAAAAAACTTCCTTTTCTTCTTTCAGCTTTGTCTAGATCTAAAAGAATTGCTCACACATGTTGAGGTGTGTTTATTTTCAACTGTTTTATTATGTTTATTTACAATTCGGGAGGCGAGTATGGGTACCTCCGCCCGGGAACCATTTCTTGAATAATCAGCACCTCTGCCATAAGTCACCCTAAGTGGTTTGTGTGGTTAGCAGGGGTGCCCGGGCTCATGGAGTGAGATTTGTCTAGGTCTTGGCGGTGAATGCATCTGCCCACCTGCAGCATGGCGGACCGGATGTTGAGGGGGACCTTTGACCTCTCCAGCCGGATTCTCTCGATACACCTGCACCGCAGTTGAAGAAATGGATTCATACGTCCGCCACTCCTAGACACACTGACTCCAGATTCCTAGCCACTCTTTTCCGTTCTAGAACATCCTTTCATTCCTTTTATTAAAAACACCCTCCACACAGCATCTCCAAATATGACAAAGGTCCTGAGGGAATAAATTATTATCCTCAGGGCATCCTGTATTTTTTTTCTAAGGGTAATTAAATATTGTGTAATCGGTGACCTGTCTTCTTAATTTCGACTATCTTATAGTTAGTTAGTATGGTTATCGTTCTCTCCAGATGGCGTTCTAAACGCTTGGTACGCCACTGCTCACAGTATCTTTTGTACATTTAAAAAAATGATATTTTAAATTACGAATATCTCGCTTATAATTTTTCAGCGATTTGCTTGTAACGCGTTTAAAAATTGTAAAGTTGAAAGAGAAGGATCAAAGAGCGATTCGTTTACCGGCACAGTGGGTGACGTAACGGCTTCTGTTAGGGGGAGAGGGGGCGAGGGTTCCCAATCAGGAAGGGTGTGATGTTTACAACCTCCGAATGACACTGCCATAGATCAGGGGGGTAGAGGAGTAAAGAAATGTGCGTTGAAAATAATACTTAAATCAAATTCAGACCAATTTTTATCAGACATTTTTGAATATGATAAAATACTGAAGACGATAACCATGCACTGATGAGAACTTAAATAGAAATAAAAATGGGTAAGTCTGTAGTGAAAAGTAAATCTTATCTATCATCCATGGTACTCTCGTATCCTTAAATTAAATATATCTAACTGAGAGAATCATTCTTAATTTTGCCCATAATATGTCTTAATCACCTTTTCTTATTAGATTAACATTATTCGAATCATAATTAACATTAATCAATCTATCTTACACCGAGAGACGAATAACATCTAGGAAGTTAACTATTCTAATCAAATCCATGTAATTGCAGGTAATATCTAGGTAGAGCCTAATAAGTCATATTAAAGTGTACAGCGCCCTTGAGGTGATTTCTCACAAAAACGGCGCTCTACAAATTATCCAATTATTATTATTATTGTTCCGCTAATTAAATTTTGCTTTTCCCGAACACTTTTTATCAAAGAACCTATTATATATTAGTATTATAATATATGTGTATCAGGATTAAATAATGGCTTTTAGAATAACATGTGTTCCAGATTATGTCTTTTGCGTGCAAATTGTATATAAATGTCTTTAAATAAATAGAGTTAATCTCAAGTGACCTGCCAGATAAGTATGGTCCTGTGTATTTTCTGGCTTTAGAGATTATAAATAAATAAATCATCGCATTCATTGGTCAAAAGAATTGTACATTACATATAGATTTGTATTACTCAATCAATGGATGCAATATTTTGGCCATAAGGTGTTATAATGTTTTGTATGGTCAGTAGGTAGTATAGAGATATATATTAAATATCTGTAGGTGATTTTTCATAAAAACGGCTCTATACAAGTCTTCCAAATATTATTTTTATTATTATACCATTATTAGCGTCCTAAAACTGACGATATTAACTGTGTCATCTTACCCGCATTCCGTAAAGTCTCTCTCTCCTTTGACCTTCTCCGAGATGTTGGTCCCCAAATAAATCACCGATCTTCATGGACCCGCCCTCAACACTGAGATGTCAGGCGACAGACCAGATAAGATTGCTCTAACAGTTTTATCTGTTATGGATTCAAGCATCCAGATTTATTGCAAACACATGCGTGGATATTAGTCTTAATTAAATCAAGTGTTGTGGTTTATTTGAATAATTAGAAAGGAGCAAGAGGATATACATAAGTGGTAGAAACGCAGGAAACGTAAAATGATCACATGAAAAAACTCTTCAGTCACGGGTCTAAATAACGTAGTTAACTAATTAATTAATTGTAAAAATTGTGGGTGGCGTTCCATTCCTTATGCCTACCCCTACGGTTTATTTATTATTTTTTTAGAATTTTTATATTAGACGTATTTAGTGTAACGTGTAACAGATTTAAAATACGTGGAGTTTCTATTTACAAAAAGTGGACATGTATCTAAATGGCATTATCCCTTAATGGTTAGTTAGTTAATATATCCAACAAGCACCTACAAAAAAAAAAATTTGACAAAAAAGCTTCTTGTACTATGGTACAAACTCTACAACAAAATTCCACTCTCATTAAAAAATTACAACACTATCACAATATTTAAAAATTCAATAAAAAGCCAGATAAAACATAGGAAGATCAGAAATTGAAAACATACAGATACTGAATACAGACAAACAGATTAGATATTGGAAGATGACGTCACAAAGTGAATTTAAAATTATTGAAGAAACAAACAGAAGAAAAAAAACACGGAATGTCGTTCATCTTGAATGATAGGCGGCTGTTGACTAAAGGTTAAGGGATTAAAAATAATCTTCAGTTCTTCTAAGAAGGATGAATGTGCCCACGTGATTATGAGATACCGCAATCTTGAAGGCATGTATCAATGCCAAGATTTGTTGTTTTAATATCATGTTGTCTTTTGAAAAATATAGATTAGGTTTTTATAAACCAAATGTGTCTGAAATTTCATCCTAATTTGCTGTAAAATAACACATGGTTTTTTATAGTAAAAGTACCAATTTCTGTTGTGGGCCGGTTCGCGAGTGTTTGCAACTTTTGAATTTAAGTGTCATATTCAAAATTGTAACTGAGCATGACGTGTTAAAAAATTCACGCGCATGATATTGTACCCACCAATAATATAATATTTACTGCGAAGATTATTTTAATGATCGTCGAGCGATTTCTGTAGGTAAATTTGAGCGTTGTCACATTCGTATATTTCGCATTCGCATGTATTGTAAGTGTGCGTGAGCTTATTGTGAGCGAGACAGAATAACATACGCGGGTGTTCCGCGTGTGGTTCAAAGTCTAGCCTCTTAAAAACACAATATCCCGCGAGTTTTCATGGGTCTGTGCTAGTAATTTATAAAAATTAAATCTAATCTTTTACTAATATGTTTCTTAACACCAATTCACTTAAGAGGGTACCAGAGAATAGCGGAAATTAGTCATTTTTAAATCAAATTCTATACGTATTGACTCTTTTTTACAAAAAAACCTAAATTGATTTTGAAATATTGTTATTTTATCTGGTACACGCAGTTTTAAAATTTTGTAAAACTATGTTTATGTTTAATATTCTAAGGTACCGTTGGTCGTTTGCAGTTTGTTCAATTTTCAAACGATAGATTCTATTAATCAACACAAATTTAAAATCATTTAAAATACCTCAGTTTTTCTATTTATTTAATGTCTTACAAACTAAAATATTTCAGTTTTTTTTTTACACACTTTATTTTTTTTATTCTTGTTAAAAAGTGAAACTTTACTTGATTATTTATACTTGCAATGCCCGGGAACTTCAGAAATAATTCACAGCTCGTTTCCAATGGTACACGAAGTGGTGAATTATTATGTTTATTACATAAATATATTTTTTTTCAGCTCTCTATTATTTTTATATTTGTAGTTAAAAAAATGTAAACAACCGTAACATTTAAAAATTTAATTAATAAATAAATAAAAAAAAAACAAATCCATTATGGATTTATAAATAATTTTAAATTTTTATTTTATTTTATTTATTTCTAACACAACACACAAAAATACACAATTTAAACAATAAATAGGTAGTTCCGCGAAGCTGCAGCCACATGGCTGCTTGTCTGCAGTGTTGATGTTTTGAAAAGTTTATCTATAAGTAGATAATGTCGTTTAATGATTGTGCGAGTTTTTTTATATTTTTTTTTTATATATGAATACCGCACAAGAGTCCCGTCTGGAGCTAGTGAGACTATGGCATCCCAATTGGCGTATGTTGTGAGGCTGAAGGTAGTGGGGAGGGGAAGGAGATGGAATAGAGGAAGGTGAGGAAGTACCTGGCTATTCTGGTCACCAAAAAGAGCTAAAGCCATTTCAAGCAACGTTTCAATACTGAATGGTGGTCTTACTCTTCCACTCTGGAATGTATCGCAAATATATATTATTTTTAATTAGTTAATTGCGAAATCACACAAATTAATCAAATAAAATTTATTTTCGCACGCCGGGTTCGAAACCACAAACTTCGGATTGGTAGTTGAGAGCCTGCCCCTTTGACCACGCCGGCCATCAACTAAGGTACTAAGATAATACTTTTTATAAGATTATTCAATTTAGGAAGGTTATTGAATTAACTGGAAGTATGTACTTACTTACTTCCGTGAAGGTACGTTGGGCATGCAGTATGCACTGTATGCAGTACCTACGCAGCACGCGCCCGGCTCGCGCCCTTTGTCTAAGCCACTCGACCCTATGCCAGAAACAAAACAAACTTGAATTTCAACTTGCATTATGCTATTACAACTATTTATATCATGTCCCCTTTCTTGGAGAGATTTCTTTGAGGAAATGATAAGGGACAGGCATTCAGGAGGCGGCGCGGATGATGACGCGCGGCGCACAATGTCCAGGAAACGGGCGGAACTGGGCCAGCTGCTCTCTACTGAACCAGATGTACGAGCGAGTTCTCCCCGTAACCTCCTCACCTTCATGCTAACCTAATACTAATATCATAATGTAGGTTTATATACATGACTGATTTGAGGAAGGATTTGAAATAATTGAAATAAACGCTAACTAATCATCTCGCTAATTCTCCCCAGAGGTAGACATTGAGCATCCATATACGCTCCTTACTTCATCCCTATTCATACATCTTCTCAAACAAGCTTGTTGATTAATATCTTCCTTTGTTTGACCCGACTGGAGCAACTGATTTACCTAGTTGATCTGTTTTACCATTAGTTCTGTGATCAATAATACTTCGCGTAATGTTAGTTATTCCGGTTTGTGCCAGAGTGCATAAAAATATACTATCAAACACGGCTACCATCGTGGCAGGATTGAACGGACCCGGAACACGGACTCGTCAGCGTGCCAACTCGATAACATACGTGGTCGAGTCAATCATGACCCCGATTCACACTTCACGAATTCGCATCAGACATAATTTTGTCCATTTTTTTTCAAACTTTTTAACTTAATGATCAATGAGTTAAACCTCAAATTATAATATTTTAATTAATGAAGATAATATTAGCGAAACTTAATCGAAAATCTGAAAAATCAGAAAAAGATACGGATACATCTTGGACTCAATGTATCTGTATCTTTTTTCTGATTTTTCTGTTGTAGATTTTCGATTGAGTTTCTCTAATATTAGATATTATCTTCATTAATTAAAATATTATATTATATTCTTCTGACACTACTTTTTCATCGTTGACACTACGTTTTCTTATGTTGGTCTTGGATTTTGATTTTCTTTGTCATCTGCTTTACTCGTATGCATCCACTGACAACAATGACGTTTCCTTTGAGACAAAATTTGATGTTTTTTAGCTATGTATCATATTTATGTATATTGAGTATGCTGAGGACAAAACATTTAGAACTTTTGGAAAATACCTAAAATTATCGAAGTTACAAGGCTTCAAAATGTTGATTTCCATTCAAATAATTCATGTCTTGTATGACGAGACACCAATGCATACCCTTTACACATGTTTACTCTGAAAGCTTGTTTTGAGATATTCGTAAACTAATTTTATTTTCGTTATTAACTCTTTAGATAATTATAATACATGTTCATCAAAAAAATAAACAAATAGGAGACGACCACTCTGTCCCATGAATTTGTTTCCTCATACAATGCAAAACAATTCAAGTCACTCATTTCATACACATAGGCTTTCAAACTGTTGCTAACCGAAAATGTTCACAAAATATCATAAAGATCCCCATTATAATAATTATCTTGCCTTGTAATATTATTTGGATGAAACGCCACTCTTCTAGAATATTCCTTTGATGTTTTCATCCCTAAAGGTAACTTATTACAATCACCTTCTGTAAATAAAAGCCAAAATAATGTTCCCCGGCAGCAAGCTGCACAAAGCACACAAGAGTAAGATAATACCAGCGGCTGTATGACAATTATCCATACAAATAAACTTCTTCACGTCTATGGATTGGCATTTAATTCAGAACTCGGGGCTTCCCCGCCCCGCTAACGGTTTTATTATGAAGTGCCTGGCATTGTGTCCGGCCTTTATTTCAGCAAATGGAACTGGTTTCCATTGAGGAGTTGCTTCCTGCCACAGTAGGGAGAAAGGGGAGGAAGTGGCACGCGTCAGCTGCCTCTAAGATCTCTTATCGTCTTCTGCTACCCGGGCCCTGCTAGAATAATTATTGCTGGCATTGAATATAATAATAATTTAACCTGGCCGCTTGCTAATTATTGCGAAATATTAAGGGGTAAAATTTTAAACAAATTATTTGGATTAACGGAGAATTTATAAGCTTCATCCAATGAAAACAACAATAATAATAATTAAATATAATATTTTTGCCAAATATCTACCTGTGATATTTTTGGTAAATATAACCTGAGATGCGCTGTATAAATTTGACGTCCTAGGCTTGATCTAATTATGATAAAACCATTCCTTATTCTATGGTACTAACAAATTCAGAAAACATACTTACCTGGCAGGTCTGAGGTCACTTCAGAGGAACTCAGTTTTATTAGAAAGTTTATTTAAGTTTGGAGAAGATACGATAACCCCGCACATTATATGATTTTACAGTTGCCCTGAGGAAAATAATTTCCCTCATAGCCTATATCATCTTTGGGGATGCTGTGTGAAGAGTGTTTCTAAGAAAAGGAAGGAGAGAAGGATATGATATTCTGAGGAGAAAAAAGGTATGAGGGTTGGGTAGTAATTTCGGTTTTGTTTAGTAGAATGAATGATTGCAATGGAATCTTGTAAGTGGAAAATAACCCACTTTCCGATATCTAACAGACTTGAAACGAAGCAAATAAACATGTTATCGGTGACAATGCATTCTTTAAACTTTTGATGGCCATCACGCATAAACACGCTAGGTACCTACGTATTTCTTTGAAATTGGATTACTTTACAATAGATAATGATGAAATAAATGTCGCTGTTTGGGATTTAGCTCAGTTGATAGCGTTGTTTACTCCAGTCTCCGGGGAGGATGGTTCAATCTTAAACCATTTTTTTTCTATTTGAAATTGGCTACTAGCTGGCCTGAGAGATAGCGCAACTAAGTCCAAATTGAAAATAAGTTTTAATGTGCAACTTATTTGTTGTACCACTTATTATTTTTTGGAAGAATGATTGCTGGCGTATTTTAATTAGATTAGAAATAACACATTTGTCAAAGTATCAAAATATCATAAAACCATAAATCATCCAGAAGTGTGTTACCTGCTTATCGTTTTTGACAATTACCAACATCTTGATGGGCGTCGCTCTCCGGGCACGCGCCTGCCACACCTCTTCCTCCGCTAATGACATGTCATCCGATGCGGCTCGTGCAAGCTGCAGTCTATCCACATCCAGTACTTACCCAGCACCCAGTAGCCAGGTGACACTGATGTTAAATAGAATTGGATTTGACAACGCGATATTAATTTCATATCTTATATGTTTTTGATACACCTGGTGCGAATGATTGAAGATTTTATTCGATCGATTTTGTGACACCTTTAGATAAATTATAAAAAGGGTTATTGCACACAATGCTGTCTTCTTCAGATAGATACAAAACTAAATTTATAAAAAATCTGTGGTTTAACTTCATTACAAGGTCTTTAGTTTTTTCTCGAAGATTATCTATAAATAAATTCATTGCATTATATTATTTCAAGATGATTTTCTTGCCTTCGTATATTTTAAGTTGCATCAAATGTATTATGGTGCATGTTGAAATGAACCACAGATGGCGTGGTATTGTCAGTCCGAATAATAATTTGAATTTGCCAATATTTTTTTAACGTGACATGAAGCAGTCACTTCTTTATTGTGAATTTTGTTTTGGTCGGGTCAACTTGGGGGTTCTAATTTATTTGTGTATCAAAGAAATATAATATTATAATTGTGTAAGGAGCCCTTTAATTCGTGGATGCCATTTAAAAGTTTGAAGAGTCGTTTTTGCGGGAAGACATTCGCTAATAGCTTGGTGCCATTTTTAAAGCATTTAAGCAATTTTAGGATCACAATTGTTGAGATATTTTGTTCCAAATTTATTTTTAAGGGTAGAATGCATGTTACTTTGGGACTATTTATATGCTCCTTGCTTACACAAACGGTTAATACAAAATAGATACAAAAAACTTCCAACATAAAGCTTTTATTTTTATGTACGATGTCTTGCTAAAACAGTCCTTATTCGGGAGATTCGAATTGATTTTTATAGTAGGTATCGAAAACAAAAAAAGTTATTAAAAATGATTATTTAGTACAAAGTTCTTTTTCCCTTTAAGCCAAGATTTAATGTCTTTGATGTAGTTATTTTTTGTTTTAATTTGTTTGATACTAAGTGTGTTTGATACTAAATTTATCTTCACACATCGATATTAATTTCTATCTAGGCAGATTGCCTGTTCTAAGGAACCTCGTGGTGTTCGAAATGCTCGTAAAAATGCCAAATGAACTACGCTGTAAAAAATTGTGTTTATTAAAAAGTCTACTAAGTTTTCTGTAAGTGCGTCGTTTGGCTAACTGTTTGTAATTTTCAGACTCCCCTCTACCTAAGCCAATCTAGCCTTTACTTAACATTGGACCGATGTAGGACATTTTGCATGTGTTAATGTTCAATTCTGGGGGTATTTTATTATACAGGATGTACTTGTCTTTCTTTAACCTGTGATTTGGAGTAAAAAATGAAGATACATGATATTTTGGTCTCCTGTAACATTTATTTTTTCTAAAAAAAATATAAAAAAATAGTAGGTGTTGAACAGTTCAGGGCGGGGTTACTCGGCGTATATATAAATGTATATTAAAAACATGTTCGTGGAAAATCTGTAGATTTCATGATGAGGATATCAAACATAATGTTAATTGTCTGTGCCCTGGGTTAGTTGGTCCAACGTGAAATCTTTCTGAGTAAAATCTGGATAATTTTTTAAATTTTTTTTTATTAGGTAATAATTTTTTTGTTACATACATGTTACAATAAAAGTTTTATTTTATTTTTATAAACAGTAAAAAGCGAGAGCACTTAAAAAACAGAAAAATATATGTACATATGTATGCATGTATGTGTATATATATATAAATATTTATATATATAAATATCTATACATGGTGCATTAGACGCTATATATCAACACACACACACACACACACACACACACACACACACACACACACACACACACACACACACACACACACACACACACACACACACACACACACACACACACACACACACACACACACACACACACACACACACACACACACACACACACACACACACACACACACACACACACACACACACACACCCACACCCACACACACACCCACACCCACCCCCACACACACACACCCACCCACACACACACACACACACACACACACACACACCCACACACACACACACACACACACACACACACACACATTGAATGAAAATTTGCTTTGAATTTAAGTGCCATTTTCAAAATATGAACTGATTGTTTGAAGAATTCAAATATGCGATAAAGTAGGTACCTACCTTTTCTGTTTTATAACTTTTCTACAGAACAGTATATTAATTGATATTTTATCCCATGATTTTTCACGGGTTTGCTTCAGTACAAAAGCCGTGAATTCGGTGAATAAAGCAGAACAGTTTAAGTAATGAAACATCACACAAATTATCCACTTTCCCACCCTTGGCATTATTTGCTAACAGGTTTCGTGCGGAAAACCGTTTTCACCGAGGAAGTTACCAAGACTAGGTACTTCCTTTCTTCAGGCGGAAGTGGAGGCGGCAGTAGACACCGGAACCCGGATATGAGCTGCCATCTTGCCGGAAGTAGCGGAGGAGGGCGGCTGTTTGATCGATTGTCGTGTTATCTTCACGGACTTTATCCCTTACTATAGTTTTGTGATAACAGAGTCTTTAAGGGTGTTAGACATATTGAAAAGCAATCCAATCTTTTTATTCTTATACCCAACCACCTGCTGGGCGATTGTTTTTTCGGATAGCCTTGAATATATTTTATTAGTATTCTTATTGGCTTTTCATGCAGGCATTATGGCCTATATGTAATGAAGTTTTAATTTGTAATTAAGTTTTTAAGTTATGTATAAAAATACTGATATTGTTTTTAATGTATTGCTTCCGTGAATATGCAAATGTGAATACTGCAGACACATCAGTCTAGGGCAGTGGTTATCAAGATAAGGCCCGCGGGCCGTGTCCGGCCCGCCAAAGTTTTCATCAGGCTCTGCAAAATTTCCTGATTTCTGCGTATAAATAATTCATATAGGATATATTGATTTGATAGATTTTTTTATTTGGGTTTGAATTCACGGCAGCTAATTTTAATTCATCAATCGGAATTTAATTAGGTAGTAAAAAAAGTTATGTTTAAGTTATAGGGTATTTGAAATAACTAGAGTTTTAGAGAATTCGGTTATATTCGTTACTCGAAAATTCCCCGGATACTTTCATTTTTTGTTAAAATTCTAAGAATGTAATGCAGGCAACATAAAATATACAATATATTTTTGAAACCGAATCAAAAATATATTGTATATATTTTTTTAATTATTTTAAATACATACATATGACAGATTTACAGAAGAAAAACATATTGTTCTTAAAAACTAATTACAATAAAGTAGTTTATTTTTAACGAAAATACCCAATTCAATAGAAAAAACATTTCTCGTGTTTGAATTGAGGAGTATATATATATATATAGTATAAGGTAAAGAATTACAGTATGTATATATATGTGTTAACGAACATTTTCCAAAATAAGATATATATAAAATCAAAAAAATAATCACGCCTAACAGATTCCCATCTCGAATTCTAGCTCCAAATTGGCACCACAAAATTAAAACCGAAAGAAACAATGTCGTCAAATAAGGCGCAAACTTCACGCTAATCACAATTTACATGTATAATATCAAATTTATATATTTTAGTTTGCAAAATGTCAGTTAACATCATAAAACATGTAAAACTAGAAAATCCATCGGTAGAAATAAATTTACTTTATGTTTACTCTCTTCCTTCTTAATACTATGTAATTAGTTTAATCTGTTTGTGAGTATTTCAAAGTATTGAAATTCAATAATTAAGTCCGAAAAAATATATCAATTCAATTAATAAAAGAAAAACAAAATCACCGTTTTTTAACTGAAAGACGTACCTACTCGTCAAAAACATATATTTCCAACACAAAAATATAACACCTCATTTGCACAATATCATTACATTTACCCAGGAAAAAAATACTTCAACAGTACCGGAAAAGATAAGAACAATTGAAGACGATAAATGTCTAATAAAATCGATTAAAGAGCAATTCGACGTAAAAAAAATAAATGATGAATTTATCTTCCCAATTAACATACTTAGCTGTCTATTTATCTACTTATTTTTAAGTTCAAAATTCCTTAAAGCATATTTAATTATAGTTACAAAATATTTTTCATTCTGACCCTCGCTTCTCTTCTAAACACAGAGTGTCTGTCAAAGCGTCCGCTTCTATAGAAGAGAAACATCAAAAATAAAAAAAATCTGTGAAAACTTATTTTGTCATTTATTGTTATCAACATTGTACCTTGTTAACTTATAATTTAATAAATAGAAATTCAATAGATAAAATAACATCCATACAGTATGTAAAACTACACACATAAATAAATGTAAATAATTGGAAAGCCATTTATTACTTTATTTCCATTTATTACTTTATTTCCTTTTTAAATTAGCTTTAAATATATATACTAGATATTCCTACATCGTAATAAATATTTTTCTATTGTATAATAAGCACATATAAATAAATATTTTAATTGGATTCTAATGGGAGTAAGAATTTATATTTAATCCGGCCCCTAAGGTTTTAAAAAAAAAGCAATCCGTCTCTTTCCTCGAAATAGTTGGTGACCACTGGTCTGGGATTATTTATATTTTAATTTGCTGTATATTACTTACAATAATGTTCTATAAAAATATCCTGTTTGTGTCTCAAATAAATAAATACATAAACAAATAAAAAATAAATATACCACCAAGACGCTCAGGCAAATTGTATATTACTGTCGAACATCGAGCAAGAATTATGCCTCTTAAATCTTTTTCACATCGCGCCGTTCGCTGGATATCAAACAAAAAGACATCGAGCGAGATGGCACACACGTTGAGACATGTTCGAATAAGCATGAACGAGCGTGGGTACCTAGCTTAGCAATAGTAATCTATTATCTCATTTTTATGACGTGTGACGAAATACTTTGTTTTGGTTCGGGATGGTTAGTCGGTATCTCATTGTCGTCAATGGTTTACTCTAGCGATGTGTAACTGCTCCTCGCATCCTGCAGATAAGATAATTATGCTTCTGCCCTTTATCTCATTTGTTTATATTTATTGAATATTAACACATCCTAATGCGTTACACGCCTTTTGGCAAAACGCAGTAACAGTTGTTGAAATTTGATGACCAATTTTTTTACTCATCGAAGATAATATTAACAAATCTCAAACGAAAAGTGTGGAAAAAATCAGAAAAAATTTCGGTTGCATCTAGGAATTCTCTCAATCTCAACCTTGCCGCGGCTTTTCTCTGCCATTGAGCTGATCCGACCTAATCCTCTTCAGCCATGTTAAACTGTATCATACTTCAACGATCAACACTTTTTTTTTGTCTCTTATCTTTACACCTGATTGCAAAATTCTACCCAAATGAAATTGCATTCTGGATTGTGTCTTGGATAAATACATCCATTTTTATTTTAATACGCGACATCTATTGACTTTCTTATGAGTCTAGGATGGATATTCAATATTTTTATAATGGAATCACTAATTGAGTAAACGTTATTTCTGTTTTCACGTCAGTATAAGCTTATTGTATAAAATAATACATCAGATGACATGGTAAATAGTATCGTAATTTAGGAAACTTAAAACTGAAAATTAAAAATTCATAAAATGTACACTTGTACGAATATGCATGAAACAAGAAGTTCCAAACCAGTGATGAGTAGTATTAAATCTCGTTCGTGGAAATTGCTTGATGTTTATTAAGACACTTTTTAATTTTATTTTTACGTTAAACATCGGTTTGTTAATGATTTATTCATGAAAAAAATATATGGTAGGAATTTTTCTGTTGAAACCTTTAAGAGGATATTTCCTGTTTTCCATTTTATTATAGTGTTAAGCAAATCAGACATAATGATGAATTAAAGAATAACGTAGGATATGTTAATGTAATTTTTTTGAAACTTAAATAGGATAGCGATCAACGTTGTCAGACAACTGTAAAGTTAAAACTTACTGGGTATCTAAACTACTTACTTATACTAAATTTCTTCGCATGCCGGTGCTGTATACTTAGTAAATATAAAAGTCAATAAAATATTGTAAACTGGACAAAGCATACTCATATATAAAGCATTTAAGCATTAAAATGAATCATCAACATCAGTGTTTGAAATCGCCGCTAGGCGCTGCACTAGCAAAATTGTATGACAGGTAGCGGTAGCGTCGCTTGTAAATAGCTACGTGAACGATGGTCGAAACTCCCAGATATCGTAATGTGTCGCTTACGTAGTTGTACGTCGACCCAGTATGCTCTTACCTTAAGAGAGATATAGTGCGTGTTAAATGGGCTAGAACCAAAAGATACTAAAAAATAAGAAAATAATCGAGAGCTTGAAAAAAAATTTGATATGCCAATTTCCCGCTTTACCGTTTAGAAAATATATTCACATTTCATGTAAACATAACTTGCTCACTTTGAAAAAATACAATATTTCTAAAACAAAATATTTCTCAATCAACTTTATTCTGATATTGTGGCTTATCATTTTATTTTGTTTCCATTAATTTAAAGGTTGTGATTTTGTCTGGTCCGCCGGATTTGGACAGCGCCGCATCGTCTTATCAGCGCGAGCGGCATTACAGATGAGAGAGCATTGCCTCCTATATAGTCGGATCCCGCTCAGGATGTGATGACAAATCAACTTCCTCATATCCTTGTCTAGTACCTACTCCTAGTATACTCGTACGTCCTCGTCCAATGTGCAGTGTTTTATCTACAGCATGTCATAGATAATAACATCAACAATTTTACCATGTAGTGATGAGATAATTGACGTTATTCCTGTAATAATATAAATAATCTTTTCGTTTAAAAAAAATACGCTTTTTTTTCACTCGCATCTAAAATCGATTTTTCTATCTTTTCTGAATTTTTCACTGAAAACAGAAAGGCCTAAATATATATGTTTTTAAAAGTGAATGTTCTTTGTAAAAAAATACTATTAAAACACAGATTTTTTAATGAATTTTTCCAGGTAGTTCTGTGGCTTGGTTCTAAAAGGGCCAATGTCATTTTTAACGATATAGTCTCAAAATTGGGTTATCTTTCCAATAAATTGTTAAAGAATCTTTCGATTTTGATAAAAGGATTCTATGCTAGAAAATCGCTTTTCATAATATTAAAACTTGATAAAAAGAGCAAATTTTTCATTTTATAAAACTGACTTTGGCCTACTTTTATAAATAGATACCATTTTTATCGATATGGATATATTACAACGCAAAATCAATTCACAAGTTAGGTGGCTTAATATCGCAGGAATTGCTATAGTGCAGCTTTTGAAATGTATGTATGTTCTGTGAAGCAAAAACAAAAAACACCCATGGTCAAGGGTTGGATACGATATGCCTGAGAACAAAGCACGGAAACAAAATCTAGTTGTTCTATAAAAACTATTCAACTACCACCAAACTTGTGAGTATTGAATCGTCACAATTTCGAGTCCCATCCACAGACTAAAATAAAGGATTTATTAAAAAGTATAATACTTTACCATTTCAATCGGCCATTATTCAAGCGGGGTATTCGCGTTCACTACGTCACTCGAGCATCAATCACAAAGACATTTGGAGTCCAATCCGAAAGCGATCCTCCCTCCGCAATGTAATCATTAAAAACCAACATTTATTGCCAAGGCGAGCGAATGTGAGTGGAATGCTCAATACTCAAAGAAGAGGAAAAGAGCATTCATGCCGCTGAGTGTCCCTCTCATGGTAAAACGGTTTATTGTCTAGAGCCATTACAGCATCACAAGTAATGCATGTAACATAGCCTCTCTGTGCCCCACTATTGGCAATGCGTTACCCCCGGCCTGCCCTCTCTTACTATCTGAGGGTATAATCCCTAATGAACTGTTCACGTTTGTTGTAATTTTTGAGCATTGCGTTTTCGGTTATTCGATGGTCCTCAACATATAAAAAAACATTAGAATTAATTTTTTGATTTCAGTTTTCAAAGGCACTATTTTAGCTTAACTAAATGTTAATATAATTCTAAAATAACCAACGACTTAAGTTAATTTAAGTTAAATACACTTAAGTACACATATCGATCGTCCATTTGATTGGTCAGACATCTCCCAATCGGAAGGTCGCGGGTTCGAACCCGGCGTCTGCAAATAAATTGTATTTGATTAATTTGTGTTATTTCACAATTAATTAATAAAAATAATATATATACTATATTTGCGGCACGTTCCAGAGTGGAAGATACTCTCAGTATCGCCCTGGTGTAAGACCACCATTCAGAATTGAAACGTTGCTTAATAATGGCTTTAGCCGTGTTTAGTGACTAGATCTGAATAGCCAGGGACTTCCCCATCTCCTTCCCTTCCCCACTTACATTCAGTCTCACAACATACCCCAATTGGGGATGCCATAGTCTCACTGGCTCCAGACGGGAGCAGTTGGGACTCTTGTAAGGTATTCTCTATAAAAAAAAAATCTCCCAAAAGTCGAAATTTGAGATGAGTATGCAGTTATTACCCTAAATATTATTATTATTATTAATATTGTTATTATCTTAAATTATAAAGCAGAAAAACTTGGAGTGAATTAAACAACATGTTGCTATTGTCTCGGTCTCTAGTAGGATATTTTAAGTCAATCAATCAAATCAATTCAATTCAAATTAATCAATAAATTTTTATTCTATTGTAAAAACACCGGACCGGTGTTTTTTTTTAATCTTCTTCTTCTTCTCGTATCCTGTCTGTTCAACGGACGTTGGCTATCATGTTGGAAATGCGGATTTTGTTTACTGCGGCCTACTTACTTATAAGATGTTATTATCTACGGAACAGCTCATAGAGCTAACAGTGCTAACAGTGGTTAGGCCAGTCTACTGTATATAGATACAGTAGACTGGCCTAACCACTGTCTTAAGTTTTTCAGCCACGATGTCTTTCTTTTCCATGGCCCCGTCTTTTTATAGTATATTTAATATGTAAAACACAGACACGTGTAAATAATATTTGATTTCGAATATTGCTTTCCTCATTATCTCAAAGCTTTGTTTTTGGAGATGTCTGACTAATCAACTGGATGATCTGCACATGGTTTAAACCAGCATTAATAAACAGTTTTTACGAGCAGACCCACTAAAAAAATGCCTAAATATTCAAGAATGTAAAACTGATATCAATGCATTGTACAAGAATAAACAGATTTTCTGATTTGTAGTTATGTCAGAAGGCGATTAAAAAAACTTATTGATATCAAAATTGTTGAAATGAGTGTTAGACGAAAGCGATGAACAAATTAAATCTTGTATATTATGTAAAGATTGATACACTTAAAACTAGAAAGCAATTGACTGATCTAATATGTTTACATAAAATCATCCACGGCCATCTTGATACTACACTATGTCTTAGCAATATTGAAATAAATGTCCCCAATTCCCATTGTTTAAGACGTCATAAAACTTTTCACCTGAATACATTTAAAAATAATATCGCTCACTTTAGCCCTCTGACCCAGATGTGTCGACTATATAACAAGATAGAGTGTGCTGAAGTAGATATTTTTGTCGATAATTTGTACGGATTCAGAAAAAAAGTTCTGGGGCTGTTAAAAAATATGCTAAACTAATTATATTGTGTCATTTGTCGCTCTATGCATGCCTCTCGTGTTTTATATGTCTCTAGCCTCTCATTGTTACTTGAGTGAGCTTGTATACAATTTTGTATATTTTTTATTGGTGATGTTTCTGTTTTATAATTGTTTGTATCTGTATTTAATTGTATGTATTTGTAGATTTTTTGTAATTGTATGTCCCTATTTGTACAATAACTGAGTTTTTATAACTGGATTGTTCTCATGTAAATGCGAACATCTGTATAAACCCAGTATAAATAAATAAATATCTGAACTCGTATATTTATAATTAATTTGAGAAGCTTTATATTCACATTTAACCCCCCGACGTTTAGTTTATAAAACAGAATTGTGACCAGAAGTCCTCAGCGCCCCCTTACGGCGCGTGGGGAGGTTTCTCATCCCCCATTCCTCCCCTCCTTCAACCTCAGCCCCCTCAATAGCCACCCTCGGTCTATAAAGCTATGAAAGCCGATGCGTGTTTTATTCCCACTTAAGTATTCAATTTTTCCATCGCTATCTTGATGAACGGCGGACGACGGTAGTTAGAAGTCGGGGTTTCTTTTCCCTTTATACTTTCCTTCCCGATTTATCATGTTGATGTTTTAATTTTAGGCTACAGATTAGCCGGGAAGAAATTTTAAACACATTAACTAAAGCGGCTATTATAAGACTGAAACTTGAAATATATCTATGTCTGAAGCAAACGTTATTTTAATTTTAAAACTTTCTAAATATGAAAATAAATAAGTAATCAGATTATCGAGAAACTAGCTGAAGTCCCCGGCTTTTCTCGGGCTTTTACACAGTTTTTAGAAATCAGACGCAGAAGGTAATTTTTCTCTTATTTGAACGTCAACAGTGGAGCATTTCGTAAACAGTATGAACTTTCTAAAAGACGGCAAAAGACGTTGGGGTGGTTTTTCGAAATCTCATGTACAATGTGACCTGTACCCGCTCAAAAAGAAGAATCGACTATACATGTATGTATGTAGCATGTAAAGAAACACTGATTTTTTTAAACCTATGATGTGTTAAATAACAGAATCTTATGTGTGTTTTTTTAGTTTTCGGAGCATACTTTGCGATTTTTTTTCTATCGAGGGAATTTTATGTGATGACCGTTTTGGCTCGACAGAATTCAGATATTTTCTTAAAAAATAACTTTTTTTTTTTTCAACTAACAAACTTAAAGTGTTTTTTTTAATTTATTTGAGACACAAACAGGATACTTATAGACAATTTCCATTCAAATTTTTGTATGAAAAATACAATTTAACACACAATCAAGTAAGTTTGAATAAGTTCGATGCGAAGCTCACGGTCGTGGTAGAAGTTAAAAATTAATTTTTACAAAGTGTTTCCTCATTAGCTTACTTGTATAAAACTGCAAACTTATATTATTATATTACATTTGGGGGTACTAAACTACCCCTGCCTTATAGTGGGTGAACTATCCACCCCCGGCTAAATGCCGTCTGCTTGAAATTAATTGCTGCACAGGAACTCGTATGATAGTCCTCCACCTTCACTAATGCTTCTCTTCACTCAGTCGACGTTCATTTTCCGCTTTTTATTTTAGGCGCCATTAGGGAAAAATCGTGGAAATATGTTGAATGTTTGAACCATGTTTAAAACTACCCCCTCCACACAGATGGTGCATATTCAAATTACTTATAACAAAATACTATTTAATATTGTGAATTTAGGTCCCACTTTAATAAGTACTCTCAATTGCTAATTATTATTTTTAAATTTATTAGGATTAATATTGAAAGCTTATTATATATACCTTTCTGTAATAATTAATAATTTAAAAAGATACTTTCAACTGACAAATCTCAATCAAAATATGAAAGAGTCACAGAAAATTAAAAATAAAGTAACGGTCAATAAATCAAGAATGGGAGTATGAGATTGATATAAATGACAGAATGTAGGTACCTATTTAGGTGGAAATAGCTAAATTGTTGCCATGCATACGTTCTACGATAAAATATATAAAAAAAATTGCAGAGACGACTCTACCACAGACTAGAGACTAGAGGATCTGTGTAACTCTCGATAAGACTAGAGGATCTGGGCTCGAGTCCCAGTTGCGACCGTTATCCGTTTATTTTTAAGTTAGCTCCACCCAGGAGGCCCTGAGGAACAAAATCCTTCGGGTCTTATGGCATCTTTAGGGATGCTGTATGGAGGTTCATTTTTATGGATAAGAAGGAGAGGAAGATTTCTGTGGCTTTACCTCTTTATATTTTTCAGTGAGATACGTTGTTCTTACCATCTTTAATAATTAATTAAATATTTTTTTAATCTATTTTTCATTCAGCCGGCCTTTAGTAAGTAAATAACCTAGCGAGCCTTTATTCACAAATCATTCCTGAACAAAGCCATAGCCATATCAAGAATAGTTTCTGTTCTGTCCTGAAAATGCAATGTCCTGCAATTTTGAAAACATCTTCGACTCGCAGAGTTTTAAACCCTTGACTACATGGTCTGGTGACAAGGATTTTAGTGATCTGCCATGGAGTATCTTAATAAAAGGGGCGATGAATCCTAAATCGATATATTGATCAAAAGTTACTATGGTCAAAAGAAGTATCATGATTGGTTTTTGTGGCATTATGACATGTTGGCATTCCTCTTTTATTAACCGAACTGATAATGGAAACTGTAAGGCTGCCCGAAAAGTTGGCTGGAGGAGGTGGAAGAGTAACAAGACACAATAAACAAAAAAAAAATACGAAAAGTTACTGGCAGTGTTACATTTATTTAATATCTTTCAATCAGTCTAATATTGAAAAATTGTTAAAAATACATTATTTTTAATTTTTTATTTATTTTTGGCTTCGCTTAATGAGTAAGACCTGAGGCCCTAGCACGCTAGCTCTATAACGTTCGATAGGATAACTATCGGTAACTTCTCATCGTTCCCTACGACAACTGCAGATCGCAAACGAATAGGTGACAGTTCACAATGACTAAGTGTCCTTAATATATTCGATATCAACTGTCGTTTGTACGTTTCAGATCTGCAGTTGTCCTAGGAAACGATGAGAAGTTACCGACAATCGGTCGGTAACTTCATATCGAGCGACCGTGCTAGCACACCTGAAATTGTAATATTTAATCATTGAAGATAATGTTCGCCACTCTCAAACGAAAATTTGAAACAGAAATCTTTTTCAGATTTTTCTGTTTCAAATTTTTGTTTGAGAGTACTGTCTTCAATGACTAGTGATTACACATTTTTTCCGTTAGAGAACACAGTTATAAGTTATAACTATTCCCGTTAATGTACCGACCCTTTTCGAATGGATTTATCGGTTTGAATTGGATTGGCAACGGTGAAAACGTGAAGCCAATTAACATCGACTCACGCACCGATCGCATCAAAATAAATACGTCCAAATGATGACATGGCGGCTGTGGAAAGCGCGCGAAGAAAATAAATTAATTTTGAAATTTGAATTCCGAAGCGAACGTGCCAGAGCTGGATTCCCGCGCGCAACAGCCGGAACACGCTCCGCCATCTTTCTTTTAATGGTCGTAAAGTCGTGTTTTTATTGGATGGCCGGGGAGCCATGTCGGTATTGTCGGTCCCGCGGATACTATAATGGATCTCTTGTATGATTGGACGTCTTTCCTGACTCGCCTCGAGACGACTGTTGAACGCAATGGATGTGATTTATATCCCAGATGGATGTTGGGCGCAGCTAGAGTGCATTTTCATGATTATTTATTGTCTCACTTGTAGTCTGAAGTCTCAAGACTGAGCTTGGCTGCCTGAAGCGGAGATCACCAAACCGTTCCCAGTGAATTGTGGCGATGAAAAATGATTGTTGAAAAATCTAATCTATCAAAGTAGGAAAAGTTTTGGCCTCTGCAACAAGTTCGAAGTTCTTCCAAAACGCAAACCCAATAAAAAAAATATTTACGTTCTCAGAAAATGCCTAAAAACTACGAGAAACTACCTGGGTAACACGGTTGGGAATTGACGCAGCGAAGTCCTGTTTTAACATGACCGTTTTGCATTTCGTCTGTCTGTGAATTTGTTTGCACGTTCCATTTTCGTTTCAAGATGGTGGCAGTTTTAATGTTTCTGTAAAGATTTTTTAAACGTGAAACCGTTTATTTGGAATTTCTAATTTTCATTTTTTCAATATTATGGTAGGGATTGAAGAAAATAATTTCCATCAGGGCATCTCATTTGCCTAAAGAAATATTGAAAAAAAAATTGCCATTAAGATAGTGAAGTTTCCTTGGACAAATTGTGCAATTTCTCATTTGAAATAAGAAAGTTAATTATTTATTTATTTACGCCATAAATGCTTTTACATGTAACATTGGTAAGTACAAGAGTATCATAACAAGTATATAGTACAAAAAAAAAACTGAGCATGAAAGACGTAAGAAGACACAACACAAGTAGGTATAAGTATTATATACAATAAAGGTATTATATACAACATTTCAAATCGAAATACGCACAAAACTCCTTACTCCAAATCTTATAATGCCAAGCATAATGACATTTTCCACTGAACCCTTAAATCTTTTAAAGTCAAATTAACTTTACAATGTAATTAAATCAAAACTATGCATTATTTATTATATTATTGTACTTCTGTATTGTTTATTATTATCTTTTTAATATTTTTTCACTCACACTATGTATATAATTTTATAACTTGTAATTAGCTACTTACTAAACAATAATCACAACAAAAATTTATAAATGGAACTTAACTGGTTGATAATAATATTATTATGTTTACTATCTTATGTTAAATGATTATGTTAAATGTTTTCCTAATAGATTTAAATAAAAAAAATCAATAAGTAAGTTACACAAAGGAGTTCAATAAGCAGATTCGTATTTCGGCTCAGGATTATAGTAAACGATTCAGCAATTAATGTCACAATACTACTCAAACATGATTCCAGTGCAGCTCAAGTACTAGGAACATACCGGTGGCGTATACTATATGTTTTATTATTAAGTAGGTTTAAAACGGATTCTTTATAATTATAACGTTTGTGGTAAATGATAGTTAAATATCTAATGGGTAGGACGCTTTGAAGGTTTGGTGGATTTAATTCGAGAAACTGCCCTTTTAACTCGATGTATGCCATTTGTGCCAAAAACCTAAGGGTTCAAAAGTATTTCATGAAAAAAAAACTAATAAGATAAATTTTCTATTCATTTGGTGCTAAAAAGGCATTTATTAAAAAGGGTTGAGAGTCGCTGTTCGACAGCTTTAGAATGAGGTGATGGAAAACCATTGTTCCAACTGAACAAGAGCAAACTATTGGCTCTTTCAAACCTATCGCTGGGAATACTTATTTTCATTACTTCTTTGTCATTTATTCATCGTGATATTTACATCTTTGAACTAGAAACCATATATAGAAAACTTAGTTAATTTATTCGTTTATATCTTCCATGTTGTAGTTTTGTCAAATTAGTTGATTGTCAAAAATAGCAACTCGAGGACCAACTTTTAGTTGACTTTGTATTATTCTTTCAAGAAATGATAGACTTGGTGCACATAGTGAAAAATCCTTTGTCATCAGTGACTTAGTGCATTTTGTTAGGGCTTGGAATTATTAAGATACGTCATTGATATGGCATTGATGGTCCCACGACAATTCAACAAAGTGGTATTTCGACACATCTTTGGAAAGTCATTAAAAGTGAATAAAAAAATAGCATGTAACCTAACCCAACGTAACCTATTTAACAAAGTTTTTTTCATGACTTTTAGTGATATTTCAAAGGAGTGATGAAGTTGCACATTGTTGAGTTGTCCGGTCACCGTCATTGATAGGTCCCCTCATACTTTACAAAGACATTAATGGTTTCTGCCAGACTGAAAATGATAACCTACCAATTTTAAGTTTTAATCAATAATCAACTAATATTAAAGGGCAAGATAGAGGGTCGCCGTCGATCTGGTAGGAGACAAATGACTTTGGCTGCGAAATGTACGAGAGTGGAGCGGTATAAGAAATGTGGAGGAGCTATTCCGGGCATCGCAAGATAGAGATATATTCATTCGAGTGATCACAAACGTCGAGGGGACCTGATAGGAAGAAGAAGAATCTAAATTTTTTTTTTTTTTTTTTAAATTATTTATTAACCAAAAAAATACATGTTATGTACATTCTTTTAGGTATATGCCACCTCACTAGGCTGAGCCTGTTCCGAGGTGGCAGTAATTTAATATTTTTTATATCATTTTCAAAAGAAAGAATAAAATAAATTATTAATTAATAAATAGAATTTACATAAAATGAAAATAAACATAAAATGAAAATTAATAAGAGAAATAGAAAAGAAAAGAAAAAATGGAGAAGAGATGATATAAAGAACTTAAATTATTTGAAAAAAAAGAGAGATAAAATTTAATACAGGTAGCTATTATATTGAAGAAGTTATCATATGTCCGCAGTCTATAATGCCCTTGTTTACAATCCATGTATGTATTTTGTGTTTTAGATTTACGCTTTTTATCAGGTGAATGTCTTTAATGTCTTTTTCAATTAAGTTTGAAAGTTTTGGAGCCAGATTACGGTAATGTCTTTGTCCATAGGTGGTATATATCTTCGGAGTCATGTGTTGATGTCTATGTCTTGTACAGTAGTTGTGTTGTACAGTATGTTGGTTTAGCTTGTCTTTTTGGTAATGTATCGATATAATTTTGATGTACAGTTGCTGTATGTTCAGTACTGCGAAGTCCTTAAATAACTGTATTGTAGAGAATCTATAAGGTTTTTTTGTGATAACTTTAATTAAGGCTTTTTGCGCTTTGACGAGAGGGTCCATGATAGTCTTAGCAGCACCACCCCAACCAATCATACCGTGGGTGATAACTGATTGGCCTAACGCGTAGTATATAGTTTTTAAAGTCTTCATTGGCATTATGTTTCGAATGTTTTTAAAAAGATATATAAGTTTTCTGACTTTACCCGCTGTTTTATTTATTTGTTCTGTCCACCTGAAATAGTTGTCAATGTAAATGCCTAAGTATTTGATTGTCTGAGTCCGCGCTAGTGGGTTGCATTGGCAGTTTTTTTTAGATGTGCAGTCGTGTATGGTTAAGTTTTCATCGAGTCTTGGTTGTCGTCTGGGATCTATACTAAATGTCATGTACTTTGTTTTGTCTATATTTAGTGTTAGCAGGTTATTGTCTAGCCAATTTTTAATCCGGTTGATTCCTTCAGCAGCTTTTTTATATACATTTGTCCAGGAGTCAGAAGTGAAAACAAGAACAGTATCATCCGCAAAGCAAATAACTTCACCGCTAATGTCTAACTGACACAGGCAATTTATATATCACATTTCCATAACCTTACTCATTTTCTAATTAAATAACTAACAACCAACCACCATGCCGTTTCTTTACAGGGGTAGGCAGAGAAGATTAACTGCCAAACAAATCTTTCTTAGTACACACTCCTTGACTCATTCACATTCATATATATCGTCTCATACAGACTCTTCTGTTATTCTGACTCCTTATATGACAAGACTAAACTTAGGTTCGCATAATGCGACAAAGAGACAAACTTGGTTAGCTTTATAGGAAATATAATATTTAAAATTAATTATACTAGGATGATTTTCAGAGTAATGTTTTGGTTAAAAATCGATGTACAAAAATATCAATCACACTAATTTGGCTCTCTGTGCTATGCATCAAATAGTCCTGAGTCCTGAGTGAAATCTGGTTCGATGAACTAAAATTTAGCTTAAGTTTCATTTTAAAAATTGTAACTGATTAAGAATTCAGAAAAGCCATAAAGTAGGTAGTTAACCTAGATGTAAAATCTTATTTTTAATAGAAAATTATTTTAATAACTCAGATGCGGGGCATACGTCATTTCTATGTCTACCTACGTTAAATTGTCGTGAAAACAAGCTTATGTGCCCAAGCGGTTGCCATTTTCAAAATTGAAACTGATTACTAAACTAAACTAGTAACTTACGTCTAAGACTAATGGCTAATGAATTATGACTTTTGACTTACAACTAAGACTTATAATTATTGATTTAAATGTACATTTAATATAATTAAATATTTGTTTTTGTACGAATTTCATTTGCTTTAATCTTCCCGAATGCGAATCACAACACACGCGACACTAATAAACCCATACGAATTTTGGCAAATCGCGTGAACTGCCCGTCAGGCGTTTGTACCGGCTTACCGAGGCTAATCTTTATTGCTTTCCGCATATCTATTCACATCCGGATTCGCCAATTTCCCTTTCCAATAGCCCTTAACACAACTTGGGGTGGGTAATACGTAAGTAGAGACAAGGAGATATGTTGTTACTATTTTTACAGGGTGGGTATTCAGAAACAAATGGGGTAAATAATGAAAAAAAGTATTAACTTAACAGATATTCATCAAATAAGCTAATATCTGTCTTGTTGTGGGTCTGTCTGTGAGTGATTGTAACTACTGTTCGATGAACTCGAATTTTTATGAATTTAAGATTCATTTTCAGAATTAGAACCGATTGTGTAAAATAACATATATTTTAACAGAAAATTATATGAAATCTTATTTTGAACAAGCTAGTAACTGGAGGCACCCTACCTAATCAGCTTTACAGCTGCACAGTTCTTAAATTATGGAAATAACATGCACAAGAGTTAAAACATGGTATCTCAAAATCACACCATTCAACTTAATTTACATAGTTCAATAAGTTAACATTGTTTAATCAGAACTGAATCACTAGGTAAACTACACTACAACATACATATGTGGCGAACTATCTACCTACACCGCTGTCCCATTATTATTTCGCCACCTACTGGAAAGATCTAGCGTGTAGTTTGCTTGCATTTCCGGTAGCTACTAAATAAGTCGGCTAAAGAAGGCGTCGGCGGTCCTGTTGCGAGTTCTATAACCAAGTGATGCACATACCTGCAGTCCGAGCTGAGGCAATTTTCATTACGTTCAGCCCATAAAAATGAAGATGAATAAATCATCAATTCGGAAAATGATACAATGGAATTACTTAATCTATTATTCAATAAATTAGAAGACAATGAAATCACACAAATTATTAATAAACTTCAGCACAATAACCCAACACCTACAGTGCTCATCAGAACTGGAATTCATTGCGAGGAGGACATCGAAAATACTATTATACTACATGAGTTATAAGTATATATAGTCTTTAAAAAATCCAATCTTTCCTCCTTCCCTCTTTACTTCTCCTCTCCATTTTCTTCAAACAAATCTGAGTATAAACCAATACAGATAGATAGATACATACAACCATATTATGATAGTATTTTAACCACCCGATACCTGATCACAGTAAACCATACGGGTCGGATAAGCCCGTGGCGCACGCGAGAATTGATCATGTCAAATATTGAGCGCCACGCAGCTAACTTATTAATCAGGCATTGCCCGGGGAGGTGAGCGGTGTACCTAGGGGTTGGGCGGGGGTGGGTGGCACATTGTGTCGGGACCGCGGAAGGTAAACACGGGAGGGCTGTTGTGATACCGGCCGATTGTTTCACCGGCCCTCTCTTGTCTGTGAGGGTAGGCAGGAGATGTCAATTCCAAATAATTAATATAATTTCTTATTTATTAATTTTCAAAGCCCTGATGGACTTTTACATGATAAGTGTACGATATTGTATTATATAATAAAAAAGATCAACTTAAATAAATTAACATTATCCAAATGATAGGTATGAAGGTATAAGTGAAAATAATATATTATAAGAAAAGAGAAAGAAAAAATAAAATAAACGGAAACCAGTTTTTAAATTGTAGATGGAATAAACATAATAATATACGTAAGTTTCATCCTTACCACATGGTTAAAAACGTTCTTTGTATGTTTTATCCTTACCACATGGTTATAAACCTTTTTCGTAAGATTCATCCTTACCACATGGTTATAAACCTTTTTCGTAAGTTTCATCCTTACCACATGGTTATAAACCTTTTTCGTAAGTTTCATCCTTACCTCATGGTTATAAACCTTTTTGTAAGTTTCATCCTAACCACATGGTTAAAAACGTTCTTTGTATGTTTTATCCTTACCACATGGTTATAAACCTTTTTCGTAAGTTTCATCCTTACCACCTGGTTAAAAACGTTTTTTGGAAGTTTTATCACATGGTTATAAACCTTTTTTGTACAAGTTTCATTCTTACCACATAGTTATAAACCGTTATTTTTCGTAAGTTTCATCCTTACCACATGGTTATAAACCTTTTTTTGTAAGTTTCATTCTTACCACATGGTTTTAAACCTTTTTTGTAAGTTTCATCCTTACCACATGGTTATAAACTTTTTTCGTAAATTTCATGCTTACCAGATGGTTATAAACCTTTTTCGTAAGTTTCATCCTTACCACATGGTTAAAAACGTTCTTTGTATGTTTTATCCTTACCACATGGTTATAAACCTTTTTCGTAAGTTTCATCCTTACCACATGGTTATAAACCTTTTTCGTAAGTTTCATCCTTACCACATAGTTAAAAACGTTCTTTGTAAGTTTTATTCATACCAAATGGTTATAAACCTTTTTTGTAAGTATTATCCTTACGGTTATAAACCTTTTTTCCTCTCTCCATTTTATTACATCGAAGTTACAATTTCGGAGAAACCGTTATAATTATAAGAAAACATACTTTGAACTTGTGAATATAGTTTTTCTCTCCACTATTGTCCATATTAATTAAGTACTCACTCTGGATACATTGATAACCTCTGTATTTCAGGGAGGGTAGAGTTGATAGCTCCGGGCAATTGGAATTTAATTTAACAATTTTGTGTGCTCACAACATTGGCAATACAGAATACTGCGGGCTTTTGGCTTTTGGGTGCTTTATCCCTCTCTGCATAACCCCATCCCCTTCCCCACCCTTCTCCCCGCCAACGTTACATTCAGGTAATAACTCTATCCACAGTTTTCACATTAATTGGAATCATAATATCTTGTGGTTTGCTCTTCATTATTTATTTATACCAAAGTTCTCTTTGAATTTGATTTAGGTTTTGAACCACTTTATGTATGATTTTTATGTTACGAGTATTTTGGGTACAGTAACCAAACATCCTAATATCGGTTGTCTGTGCATTAAATCTGGTTCAATGAAATCAAATTTGCTTGTTGTTTTTTTTTTTTTTTAAATTTTCAAAATTTTTTAACTGCCTCGTCAACATTTAAGAATATTCCGTGATTTGTCACGGGTTTGTGCCAATATCATAATAAGGTAAAATTCATCACTCTTCGTGCATTAAAAGGCTACTATACTGCCATTCGAATTCAAGAAGCCTTAACAGACTATAAAAAATTCCAATAACTGTTTAGAGTTTAGAGCATGGGTCGGCAACCTGCGGCCCGCGGGCCGCATGCGGCCCGCGAGACATCTTGGTGCGGCCCGCGAGATTCTCGCCGCAACGCACATGACGGACGATATTATACACAATCGAGTGAAAGGAAGCGAGAAAGGGAGCGAAGGGATAGTGAAGTTGGAGCGAAGGGGGAGCGGGGGGAAAGAGAAGGAAGGCAAGCACGCCACACGCACCTCGCATCATTCCGTTGTCGACCGCCAGTAACACTACTCGTTCGCTCGCGCTGCGCTAACTACCCACCCTCGTCGGCGTGATTAATCAAAGCCACTTTCCAACCCTCTCCTTTCCCATCTCCTTCCCGGTGACCCGACAGTTGATCCACTAACACTTGATCACCGGACAATTAACCTCTTGACATTTGATCCCCGATAGGCTCCCGACAGTTGGTCCCGCCGAAATTTAGTCCTTCCGACATTTGGCCCCTCCGAATTTAGTCCCTCCTATAATTGCCCCCCCCCCCCCCCCCTAAAACTAAAATGTTTGTACATAAATATTGTATGTATACCTACTGCAAGTGCGGCCCGCACTGATCCCCATGAAAAATATTTGGCCCTTTTACAACAAAAGGTTGCCGACCCATGGTTTAGAGCATCCAAATATCAATTATTTTTACCACACTTCGCATCATTATATAATACTAGATAAACCGCCAACGTATTGCTGTCCCCGTTCCCCTTCCGCCTCCTCTTCCCTTCCCGCGTATCCTTCCCCCCCCCGTGTTCCACTTTCACCTTCACCCTCCCCTATCCCGCTGTCCCCATTCTTGCGATCCCCCCCTCACGCATTCCCCTTCCACCGTTCTCTTCCACCTTGACTCCATGAAATACATTTAGAATTTGTATGCAAATTCCATAACGCCAGAGCTAGCTTCATAAATTATTACCTATATATTATTCTGATGTATGATCTATATTATTGTAAAGTTTCATTAAAATCCATTCAGTAGTTTTTGCGTGAAAGAGTAACAAACACTCATACATCCATACACACTTTCGCATTTATAATATTAGTAAGATATATGATCGCATCACTAAACTATCGTCTTAGTATGCCCGAATGCCCGTTCGGGCTAGGTAAGTAATTTAGTCGGGTAGCGAGTAACTCGCCACTTGTCTGACCAAAATGCTACTATCTACTAAGTTTATAGTGTTCGGACACGTATAGTTACTAAAATTAATAGAAAATGATTTGGTAGAAAATACACAAAATAAATTTTCGAAACATTTACTTTTAAAATACAACAAAACTACAAATAATATGTTTAAAAAAAGACGCACATTGTCGGATCTGTGGTTTCTGTATAACTAACTAACTAACTAACTAACTAACTAACCATCACGCCGTTTCCCCGCAGGGGTAGGCAGAGAGGACGGACCGCCAAACAACTCGGTCTTGGCACACGCTCCTTGCCTCATTCACATTCATACATCTTCTCATACATACTCTTCTATTATTCTGACTCTTGACATGGCCCGACTCAAGTATCTGATTTACTTGATCGTGCCACGTCTTCCTTGGGCGTCCTCGGCTTCTTATACCGTTCACATTCGCGTCATAAATTCTCTTTACACTCCTTTCTTCATTCATTCGCTCAACATGCCCAAACCATCTAAGCATCCCTTTCTTAATCTTACTTACTACGCTCACATCAGCCTTGCATTCTTTTCGGATCTCCACATTCCTCACACGATCATACATGGTTTTACCACACATACACCTCAGGGATCTCATTTCTACAGCATTCAGTCTACTTTCATCCTTTCTCTGCCATTTCCACGCTTCACTGCCATACATCAGGGTAGGTACCAGTACTCCATTGTGGACTGCTAGCTTCGCTTCTGTGGACAACTTTTTGTTGGCTCCAACGGCGTTCAATCCTCCATTAATGGAGTTACCTGCATTCACCCTTCTTTCGATATCCCTATCAGCCTTCCCATCTCTCGTAAACATACTTCCCAAATATACAAACTCATCCACCTGCTCCAAGTATTCATCATTCACAACTATATTGCACACCGTTTTCTGACTCTCTCTTTCAAACACCATGACTTTAGACTTACTTACATTCATCATTAATTCATTCTTCATACATACTTCGTTCATCCTAGACACGAGAGACTGCAGATCTTCTATACTGTTGGCAATCAGCACCGCATCATCAGCATACAACAGGCAACATACTATCAGATTATTCAATTATTCTGTATAACCTGCTTAATAATAATATTGGTAGTCTTGAATTATTATCCGTCATTTTTTTAAATGCTCCAATGCGGCGTACCAGGCACACTTCTCTTTTTCATATAGAAGCCCACAACACCAATGTAGCAAATAACTCTCCAATCACTCGCGCAATCACAACTTATACCCATTACGAAAAATTATTACAATTAGACATTTTTCACGACTCATTGCAAACATACAAAACCAAATTATTAAATTTCTTGTCGTTTTATTAAACTTTAGTGACCAGATAATTTTTGATTTTAAAACGTAGCTTTTTCTCCACCCACACTCTTTCATTTTTGTTATTATTCAACAACCAATGTTTTATTCTTTTCATTAGTTTCATCAAAATTATGTTTTAAAACCCAGGCGAAATTATTTAATGACATTTTACAGATTTACGTAATAGGTACAAAACCGTGTAATTTATTTAACATACTTTAAAACTTATATTTAATGTACTGTGTATATCTTATAAATAAATAAATAAATACTCGCTACTCGACTAAACCAATAGCCAAGTCTATACGGGCCATTAGCGAGATATTTTTGAATTGTTTGTAAATATACTTGTATTTAGTAAACTTATAATATTTTTATTTTGTTTCAGGTAAGATAATCCTCCTAAATCGAGTTGCTAAATTGGAGGGTAAGTAAATCGAATTATTTTTGATTTCTTCACGTGACTACGTACTGTTATTTAAATCATTACATAAGAACTTACTCCAAAATCTTACAAACATCGGGCATAACATCACCTCTGAGGACTCACTACACAAGTCAAAAAATATAGACTTAAGAGGAAGCCACAAGCCAAAAATCTATGTATTCTCTGTGTGTCTTATATCGTCACGAATATAGGTAATTAGACTAATTAGCATAAAATTCGCTTGGCAAACAGAGTCCAGAGGATTTCAGGGTCAAAAGTGGTATATATATTTTTTAAATATTAAAAAAAAAGTTAATCAACAGAAACTTGCATAGATAATTTTAGCCATAAAATAATAGATTTAAAATGTTGCCTTTTAATGCGAGTTTACGTTTCTATTTAAAAAAAGTAATTAACAATTTTATTTTAATTCTACTCATTGGCAACGTTAGGAAAAGCTTCAACCTATCCTAAGCGAATTTTCTTGTATTTGTAATTTAAACGATTAATCTAAAATAGTGGCCTACCGCTGATAACTCCTTCGCAGCTTTTCTCTCATAAACAACGACCGTCAAAGAAAGGTTACTACGAATCTCTCAATAACATTCACGGCACCTCGTAAATCTACAATAAACTCATTTTCATCAAAAAACGCAAATCATAAAAAAAATAATACATTTTTTTATTGTAAATCACAGCTCGTAAAATTCTATATTACAATATTATGAGAGCATTTTTTCATTCATATATTGAGATGTTAAAATGTTCCTCTCTCCTTTTTCTTTTGTATCCACCCAGAATGCCGTTGGAAATGCACCCATATTACGTTTTATAATGACCAACGGAGTCATAGCATGTCGTATACAAACCGCGCACTAAACTGCGTTTCTTTGTTTCCTATACAATTCTAAATCTCTTGTTGGGGCCCTCGACATTAAAGTAAATTGATTTCAAGATGTTTTTATAACTGTCGGTCTGTGTATTTGCGGAGGCCCTTAGAAGCGTCAAAGATTTTTTATAAGATACAAAACACCGGTATGTTTTGCATAGATATATTATTCAAAGTAGTACCTATATATTATCTCAAGGGTGCTTACAAATTAATGAAGTACCTGATATAAAAAAAAATATTCAAACTTAATTTTTCTTGAATATTGCTTATAAATTACATTATTGAATTTTCCTTTATCAGGTATCTTATATAATAAAGTAATAAATGTAAAAAATATCGGGGCGTGTTTTGTGATCAAACAGTCAGGCCAATCGGGCTTTAAATTTCCAATACAAAAATGTGATTCAACGTCATTATAAAATTCAAATGGAATTGCAGTATATGATGTTACGCAAGTATAAGAGAGACACATTGCGTGCTAAACGGGCTAAAATCACGAAGTATGAAGTCATTCGCGACATTGGTTTCAATTCAAATCTACATGGAAAGCATTTCGTAGTTCGTATTGTCTTTTTGTACACCTAATAATGGAGTAAAACAGTCGTATTCCTAATAAAATTAAAATTTCAATATAATTCTATTTCGTCAATAAAGTTATACATTAAGGGGGTTTCTCACCGTCCTCCCAATAGCTTATCTACCCTAATAACGAATATTATTAAAAATAAAATACTCGCAGTGGTTAGAAAACTCGGCCAACTTATCCAACATATAGCCCCTATTCATAGGTTCGAGTACCGAATTATGAACTCCAACTTAATAAATAAATAAACCGTAAATCGAAAATATTCTTTTTTAGTGTAGATAAGCTATTGGGAGAATGGTGAGAAACCCCCTAAGACAGATGTTTTTTAAAATCAAAATATTACGATTCTAGAGGTAATTAATTCATCAAGCATTACCGGGACGCCCCTGTAAGTAAAAGTTCTACATACTTCTTGTCGGAGTTATATATCATTATAATATATATTTTTTTTCGTTGTTTGTTTTTGGGGTGTTATGCCGTGTTGTGCTACCTCCTTCTTTAGCCGACGTTTCGGACAGCGTTGCAGTGTCCATCATCAGGGCAGATCCGGCAGATCCGTCGATGCCGGATCTGCCCTGATGATGGACACTGCAACGCTGTCCGAAACGTCGGCTAAAGAAGGAGGTAGCACAACACGGCAGACCACACCAAAAACAAACAACGAAAATGCTTTTGGCCGTGAAAATCTAAAAACGTATCCCATTATAATATACTTTGTAGGGGTATTAAATGAAAGTAATTGTACATATATAATGTTTCTAATAAGTATTCATTTCTAATGGACATTGAAAACAATACTAATAAATCTAAACGAAAATATGAAAACGACAAAATACAAAAATTACAACATAGGAAAATAAAAAATGTGTAACAAGTATATTCCGCTTGATAGATTCTCCCGTCTTAACAAACGGATTGCAATCTTTAGAGCACAGGCGTGGGGTGGGAATGCTATCCTTTTTCTACCGGTATTTCAAAGGAAGATGCTCCGAGGAGCTAGCGTCATCGATCCCTTCGACACCGGTGCATAGTCGGGAAACAGACCAAACGCGCGCCCAACATATGTACACAGTTGACATTTGTCACATGATAACGGGACGCTTCTACGACTCGTTCTTGTGTTCAACAGCTCGATTGTGGAACGATTTGCCGGCCTCTGTGTTTCCTCCTTCCTATAACATGGATCTCTTCAAGAACCACGTTCACTCCTTCCTCTCCTCAAAAAGACCCTCCTCACAGCATCTTCAAAGATGACATAGGCCCCGAGGGAAATTATTTTCCTCAGAGCCTCCTGTGTGGGGTTAATGTAAAAAAAATATATATTAAGAGAAAGATTTTTCTAAAGTAATTTAAGTACATAATGTTTCAAATAATTATTTATATACAGTAATATGAATATTACTTCACATTTTCTCAGTTACATAATATGGATGCTTCGATCTAGAGTCAGAATCAAACCCCAACAAGGGCTATTAGTGTATGAATGCAGAATTGAATTGAAATTGAAGTTAGCGAATAGTGTGCACTGGGGAACCATGCTGAGTAGTTTCTAAAAGATTTCAATGCCAGTGCTTAGAGGCTCAGATAATGAGCTGAGATCAGAACAATTCATCTAAAAAACGGTTTCAAAGCAGGGCTGTTAAATGTTGAATTATATAAATACAAACATAATTCTACCTACAAAATATTTTTATTCCTTACCCACATTGCCGACTGAGTTGCAATAAAATGTTGAATTTACCACCTCTTCATGTCAATATAAGTGTTTAATAGGGAGTTATTATTCGACCGTGTCAGAAACTTATGAAGGTGAAAATCAATCATATAATTTTTTTAATTATTTTTATATCATGTTACACCTTTTTAGGCTATATTTCTTATGGTATGAGTGTATACAATATATTTTTTTATGAATGTGAACAATTATTTCTTAATAATTAATTTAATTGTTGTTATAATCCATTAAGTTAAAAGAACCCATTGAAAAACTACTTAAAAGTAGTTTATTGGGACTTTTTCTCTGTTTTTGTATTATGTTTTTATTTGATATGTATGTATTATTCTTTGTTTTAAATGTTTCTTTAAATAAATAAAAAAAAAAAATTAAAAAAAATCGCGAGCTAGTGAGCTCAATTTGGAAGTGAGAACCAGCGGATATTGAAAAGCGAAGGAAAAAAAGCGGAAAGTCGACAATCCTGTCTTATCCATTTTCCTTCCGCCTTGCGGGAAACGATTTCTTACCCCAACATAACAGTTTAACCTTTGCGAAATGATTTGCATTAGTTCATGAAATAATTAAATTTGAACGGTGAGAGAAAAAAATAATCTATATTTTACTCTACTAAACACGTCGACGATTATGATGTATGCAGTATACTAGTGTATGAGTATTGTAAGCATTGTATCTCATGAAAATCCTATTGGATGGCTTTACGAGAAATGGTGTTCAGTTATCTAAACACTTGCATTCGTAACATTTTAAATTCTTGTCGACATTTAATAAGCTTATCATTAATTTATTTATTATTTATGAATGCCCCAGTAGGCTTTTACATGAAAATTTTACAATACTTTAGAGTATTCCAGTATAACAAATAAATATGGTTGTAGTATTTGTAAGAAAACTATACATACGTATATAATAAAATTTACTGCAAATTAGGAAAATATTAGTACAATATTATTTATGAACGCCGTAGTAGGTTTTTACATGAAAATTTTACAATTGTTTATAGTATTTAGGTATAACATGATAAATATGGTTGTAGTATTCGTAAGAAAACAACAATTATGTATATAATAAAATTTAGTGCAAATTCACAAAATACTAATACAATGATCAAAATAATAATAATAATATAAGCATGAAAGAAGAAAGTATAACATGGAAACGCAAGAGTGTGCGAATACGCTAACCATTTTAATTGTGTGTTTCAAAGTAATAAACCAGAAAACATACGAATGTAATTTACTCTTATGGTATAGTAGAATATTAAAGCAGAGATTATAAAAAATAATAATAAAAATTGTACTAATATAAAACCAAAACAAAACATGGCAAAAAAACGTATATGTACATAGAATTTTAATAATAAGACCTGACAAAAAACAAAGTGTAGGAAATGTATAAAAGTTAGTATTTAGGTACACTCGTATGCATACAATTATTTGTGTATGTTACAACACATAAAACGAAAAATAATGTTACGATTTACATAGAGGTTTAGAATAAAGAGAAGATTTTATAAAAATATTAGTTAAATACCATATTTTAGCAATAAAGTAAAACATTAACTGAAAAATTAATAAACTATTGAACGGTAAGCTATAAAAAAATGCATCTTTATTTTAGGTTAAAGCACTTATTTTCACCTAGCAACCCTATTATGACCATAAGCTTAAAATTGACAGGGTAAATGTAAAAAATAAGACAAGACACTATTACAATATTTTAATCAGATTTTGAACCGGGTATAGGAAAAGATATTTAAATACTCGTACGAATGATATTGCTGCAAAGAAATTAAAACACTTATAAAAAAATTGTAAATCGAAATTTGGTTAGTTGGTGCTTGCTTTACCAGCCCTGGAATGAAATAGCCGTCTCAAGCAGTATAAGATGTTTATTGTTTTCAATTTATATTTTAACGATTATCGTACTCGCGCGAGGGGGCTTATTATTGTTTATTGTTGTATTGACTCGAGATTCTTGAGAACTCGAAACGAGAAGTTTTCAAAGTCGTATCTTTGAGATCTTTAATCGTTTGTTATTTCAATTACTGAATTTACTGCTGTATTTCTTTTTTTATGTCGAAATGAATGGCTTTGGTTTAGTGCCAATGTTTTTCCATTAATCTATGCAATGTTCGATTATCATAAAAAAATCAAATTATTTAAATGAATATCGTTAAAAAATTCAATTAGCTTTATGTTTTTGAAAATGAAAATGCATTTAGCAATGCCATCAACAATGAAATAAAAAAAAATTAAATACCTTTCTTCATAAATGTTAGAAATACCATATATAGGTAGATACACAATAAAAACTATTTTATGAGATGTTACTTCAGAATTGATGTACTCGTACAAAGCTAGATTTTAAAAATATACACTTAAAATATTAAACTTCATTCGAAGTAAAGATCTTGAATATTATATTCTGTCTTGAATCTTGCTGGTTTAAAACCCTTCAAAGAGCACGATTGTAGAATTTCATCCCATGACAGTTAATTCCCAAAATATGGCCCCACGAAATAATAATTATAATAAATTTTTTTTTTTTTTTTGAATATTCTTATTATAAAATAATTTTTTTTTGTGCATATTCTTATTATAAAATTATATTTTTGTGCCAATTTCAAACCTAAAATCGACCTCAAAAATACCTTTAATAATAAGTTGGTATGGATATAAAACGAACTTATTTACAGTGTCGATTTTTTGTATTTTTACGCTGGTAGGTATATCTAGTAAATAGACAAGTAGGTTTTTCCTTGATGCATTTTTTTCTTTACTCATTAAACTGCTAGTTATATGTTTTAAAAAATTTACGACTACCACGCTAGGAACATGCAGGTGTTGTGGTGGTCAATTTGAATATAAATATGTGTTATTCTTTTGTAATTCGGTGATACATACTTCTTTCTGTCCAACCCTTCGGGAACATATAGTTATATTTTGTGTAAGTTGTTCCAACGTATTTTCCCTAAACCGAGTAAAATTTGCAAATAAGTATTCCCGGGGCCTACTGTCGGGGGATCAACTGTACGGTACCGGAATTTACTATAAAATGTTCTAAAAAGTAACCAGTTACCTATAAAAATTAAGAAAAAAATATTATTAAAACAAATAAAAATATTATAACGTTTTATAAAAAATCTTTTTCTGTTCAAAGAATATCCAAATATATTATGTTCTGTTTGCGACAAAAAGTCTCTCTGTATACAGCGAATACCCTGTGGTGAAACAGACTCATTGTTATTAACCAATCAATGGGGTCCGTTTTAAAATATCACAAGCTTTTGAATTCGGAACACAGATCTGACAACGCTCATTGGCCCCCCGTTGAAGGAAATGAAAACGAAAACGGCATCTTTGGATAGACTTCTGAATTGACTCACACTACAGGATGATCGCGGTGCATAGTTGAGAGTTCAAAATATGAGAATCAAAAAAAAAAAAAAACTAAAATCTTCGTAAAGCCGGTCGAACTGTGGAATCCCCAATTTTGAAAAGTTTTGAAGGCCGTAGAAAGTTGGAGAGACCGGCAAGACAAATGTTTTTATTAATATTTAAAAGAAAAAAAATATATAAATATTTCGCTTTCCAACAAACTACTTTCGAAGTGATGGAACATTTTTTTTTTTTTTTTAAAAGAAAGACAAACATTCCCGGGTTACGAATAACTCAACAACATTTGAAAATCTCCTACTACCACCACACTAAGCGGAAGATGTGGCTTGTTTTGTGATGGAGGACTTAGCCAGCCGAGGGATCGAACACGGAACACCTGGGTGGGACCCAAACGCGATGCCCACACAACCACTGACCGGTCTATAATTTTACTTATAACAATGTTTTTATTATCACATATCATATACTGAAACAGGGTCGGATTAGCTCTGTGATTAGAGCAGAGGCCCCGCAAGGCTCTGGGTTAAATTTCCAGATGCCACCTTATATTTTTCAGATTTTACTGTTTCGCATTTTCGTTTGAGAGTCGCTAATATATGTCTTCAAATATTTAGTATTAAACTTTAAGATTTTACTCATTGAGTTATTAAAAAAATTACCCCAGGTACTTAATATTTGAATAATATATAATTGCTTATCTTAAAAAATTCCACATTAAAGTAAATTATAGTTTTGCTCACTATCATAATATTAAACAGTTTTTTTTTAAATTTGTTTTTTTTTTCTATTTTCTGTTTTCAAGCTATCGGGAAAGAGATTATAAATGTGTCAACCTTCATGGCCGTTGCTTATTTTACCATTTTCAATCTTTACTGAATTAGTGCATAATTTATTATGCTGTCTTCTGATGTTTTTTTTATGAATGTGTATAAATCCGTTTTGAATTTTGTTGATTAGCAGGAATGTAATATTTAAATAATTTTCTGATTTTCACCAAGTTCGTTTCTTGGAACACTTTTGGTGGGGGTATCTCGGTTATGGTTAGAAAGTTTTGTTTATGACGTATTATTTATCACTTGATGTATGTTTTGCGAAACACTTGGTAATTGCGAATTATTTAGAAGCTATTTTGGGTGCAATATTTTGTTTTTTATTTTTATTTATTTGTAATTTACATTACCTATTTTGTGAACGATGATCTCTCTCCTATCTGTATTGAGAGTACTTAGGTACCTATCTTAAACTCTGTAACGAGGTTCAAATAAAAAACATAAATAAATTTTAACGTTTTAAAAATAGGTAATATTAAAACTGATATAAAATTGAAATATTGTATTTTGATATGTTTTCGACAAATATAATATACCAAATTAATCGACTTCTCGACCTCCTTGTAGTGTAGGGTTTTTCTTCTTTTGGAATTGAATAAAGGTAAGCACACAGTATTAACTTTTTTTAATATCGTCCATTATGAAAAGATTGCTTTACATAATGTGACTCTAACTGGATGTGTAATGAACACCTAACAAAGAAATTCTTCCATTGATGAACAATTGACTTTTCAGTAAAGAAGGGATAAATAATTTGAAGTGGTGAATTGAGGCATATAACTAACCATACAATATTATAAACTACATGTTTTTTTTAAATATGTAATTTATTTATTAACGACCTTTAATTTCCCTTGTCTATTCATAAAAAAATCTATTTGCTGAATAGGTACGCTTATTTGACTTTCTGAATTACTCATGTGTGTAAATAATTCAAACATTTTAAGCATCAAACTTGAAGTCCATTTTTTTATTACATTAACTCCACACAGGAGGCCTTGAGGAAAATAATTTCATCCAGGGCCTATGTTATCTTTGAAGATGCTGTGTGGAGGGTCTTTTTGAGGAGAGGAAGGAGTGAACGTGGGTCTTAAATAGACCCATTTTGTAGGAAGGAGGAAACACAGAGGCCGGCAAATCGTTCGACAGGCGAGCAGTTTAACACAAGAACGAGTCGTAGAAGCGACCCGTTCTCATGTGACAAATGTCAACCGTGTACACATTTTGGGCGCGCATTTGGCGTGTTTCCCGACTATGCACCGGTGCCGAGGGGATCAGGACGCTAGTTTCTCGGAGCATCTTCCATTGAAATACCGGTAGAACAAGGAACCTCCTGACCAGAGATGGCTGCCAAATTCAACCGTGGGGCGCACTTGCGATTTGTACTTAGCAGTTCTGCACTATTAAAGTATCTGCGGACCCTGTACAGCACGTCCAGTTTAAACGAATCTACTGCCGTTGTTTCCAACTTTTCGATTCATTAATCTGAGTCTTCGATCAGCTAAGTGATTTATTGAGTAATGCTTGATTCGCCTGTTTGTGGGGGGGTTGCGTTGGGAAGAGTGTATTATTGCATATTTGAGGAGTGTTGATCCAAATTTCGGCTCAACAGTTGATAAGTAGGATTGGGAACAACAGTCGTAACTGAACTACACTGATCTGACTATGTCGGCGATGTTGAGTTTCTGTAAGTTCCTGGATCGGACCGCAGGTCTGTAGGAAATCCTTCATCAGCTGCGGCGTGGCGTAGTCAGCGATTGTAGACCCATCCACCCATGTACTCTAAAGCGTGTGGTCGTTACATGGAACTGATCCTCTAACGTGCTAGGCCTCTCGCTTGAAATCAAGCACAGCGGTTTCAGCGTGATTGTTATTTAATCTTATTAATTAAGAATTCACAGCATATATAATTCCACTTAGATCATAAGCCGGCGAATAACACATTTTTCTTCACGATTTTATTCGAATGGCAATGTTAACATCGATTTAAAATTACAACGTCGGACACAAACCGCCTTTATGTATGTTGGGGATTTTCACTGAATCTCCAAATTTTTTATTAAAAGAAGCGAGATCATTAATCGACTAGCTTCGTCAATTACTAGGTACCATGACTACTCCAATGGAGAAAAAATTTTCCCCCGCTTACAATTCAAAAAAATTATAGGAAAATTGGCAAATAAACAGAACTAAACGCGAAATAAAATAAAAAAATTCCGGCTAGGCTATTAAATCTAACTGGGGTTAGTTGATATTACTTATTGTTATACGGGTTTTAGTTAATAAAATAATTTATTCAATCTTTGCAAAATTACTTTGTGGCATCATTTTAATTAAACGAAACAAATTACTTTGTGTAAACCACCATAATCACATATAGATATTATAACATGTGATTTTACTGGTTTACGCAAAGTAATTTGTTTCATTTAATTTAAATATAATAATTATTTGCAAATATTTTCACAAATTATTTTCATAACAAGGACAAGCAGGTGCCCGATGCGGATCGAAGACCCTTTTTATCGTTTTTATCTATACAGCCCTCTAAGAATTGTTGACAATACTTACTCAATTTGGATATTCTAATATTAAAACGCCGTTACGAATTTCTCACCGATTTACGGAAAACGGTAGAAACGTCATCGAAATGAGGCCAAGGTGTCATTGTGTCATGCATCTTTTGACACCAAATCAAATTTTAAATAGGGTTGCGTAGAAAGGTTAGAACCTTGCAACCCTTCTTCGCAGAAGGTCACCAGGTTAAGTCTACTGCCTGATGTATAATTCAATCAATAAACCATTTTTTATTCGTCACATCTTTAACATTATTTAAAAAGACACCGTGTTTAAAGGGGTGTGAATGGGAAAGTGCGAAAAGGGGTAAGGGGTGAGCTATCTTTTGGGTAAAATTAGTGGCTTTTCAGGGAAAAATATCTATAAGGGTAGATCTTTGTATGAAACCGTGCGAAATTGCCCAAATTTACCGATTCTCAATAATACTTTTCTGTGCCCATTGTATCATAGAAAAGGATTGAATAGAGCAGTTACCTGTCGCCTTTGTGGGTTTTACATCCATTGTATTGTCAAAGAACTGACCGACTTTGTAATTGGCAGCCCCTATCTCCGAGGTGTTATTTTGTTATATCTCAAACGACTCGTTTTAATGTGTTATAAGGTGAAGTTGAATGAAGCAAATTAAATGAAAGACGAAGAAATTATACAATTACCCTTATCTAGTTAGTTTTTAAATCCGATACACACCGTGAATAAACGGTTGAAATGGAATGTTTTTTCATAAATGTATTGCTAACTATCACAAAGGTATCACAATAATTAATTTGACTTTAGAATACACCGGGTCCGGGTTTACGTTTTTATAACCGATATGTTTATAGCCATCAATGTCAGCGTTTCAATTTTTAAAATGTGATTCGTCTCCGAGTTACCCAATATTGGGACTATTTTCCAGCCACCGATGTGAAAAATGATTATTTTTATCAATATACTTAAGATGATCCACTAGTCCTTGACTCATTCGGAATCGGGCGGAGCGAACGATTTTTGGGCGTTTACCAATAAAAACCCTAATCTCTAGCAAACAACAGTGTTTTGTTATTCCGCAAGTATATTTTTAAATATCGAAGCGCCGCGTAGACTAAGGCATGTCCGTTTGCCCCGGGCTCTGGGCGTAGAATGAGCGACGGGCTAAAATCCTTCTGTACATGGCTTAAGGGTGAAATTCGCACTTACAAATTCGTTGGGTACCGCTTATTTTTATTCACTGAAAACAAACGTCGCCAAAATGCACGTTTTATTTTATTTTGTGAAGTTCGGTTACAAATATTAAAATATTTTCCGATCACTCTATAAGAAACTTAATTAGCTACATTATTCAATAAAACAACACCAGAAAAAGGATTTGTAAGTAGGAGATTTTTTACTTTTAACCATTTTTTATAGGTCAGACGCATAATTTTGTTCTAAGCTTATTAAAAAGCTTATCAAAAAAATACTCGATTACTTCAAAGGCCAAGATGTGTTCTACTCACAGTATTTAATTGAAGCATCTATATTATTTCTAAGCGATCAAATTTTCAAAACTAATACACAAGATTTTATACGATTTCGCATTTTTCCGCATGTCTTCACCTTAATACGCGCGAATGCGAATGGTAGAAGAAAGAAAGGCACGCCCGAGAAAGACAAAGTACGATCAAGTGAACCAAATACTTGAGTCCGGCCACTTCAAGAGTCAGAATGACCTCAAAACTAAATATATATGATGTTGTATGAAAATAAATGTAGCAAGAAATGTGTGCCAAGACCGAGTTGTTGGCGATCCTCTCTGCTTACCCCTTTCGTATAAACGATGGTTGTTAGTAGTTTGATTAATTACACGGAGAAAAATGTTATTCTAAAATACGATCATTTTATTCGTAAATACGGTTAAAAACGGGGCTGAAGTTCTTACGAACAAATTATTCTTACATTTTCCCGCCAATAAACATTGAAACACTGTTAATTTGTTTGTAAGAACTTCAGTCCCGTTTTTAATCGTTTTTACGAATAAAATGATCGTATTTTAAAATAACATTTTTCTCCGTGTAGGATTATATAATCTATATTTTGGGAATGAGAATGGAAAGACGGATTTTAATAAGAAACCAGCCTATTTTTGAACAGGTTAGTATTCTCGAAAGAACGGGAATAAAAATAAAATATAATTCATTTTGCCCACTTTTAGTATTCTGACTCCTACTTAGCCGCTGTTCAGTAGTACGATCTCCCAGTGCGCCCCTGTTTAGGAGTTTGATCTCGCAATCAATTCCCCATCTTCAAACGCTGCAGACAAAGGGACAAATTGGGTAAAAATTGTTAAATAAGTGTCACTTGATTTATGGATGCGCCAAGTGCGCTCATCTCCTCGGTGCGGGCCTTCCCCGTCCCCTGGAACCACCGGCTTTGTGACACCCCTGCTAATAACTTCGCCGTATGGAACTTTACAAATAAAGATGGCTTTGATTAATGTCAGCAATTTTCTTTATTATTTGATATTGCTGAACGTGTATGAAATAGTGCACTGAACGAAATTTCTAAATGCTGGTCCCATTTTTCTTTTTGTAGTTTATTGCTGTACGAGTAATTATGTTTGCGATATAAGGGTGTTGATCATGTTTTAAACAAGATGTTTTTGTCGTCCAAAAGAGATGCCTTCGAAAAATTACAAACTCTGATCACCTGGATTCATGTAGACCTATATTCAAATCTTAAAAATCTGAAAGTGATATATAATTACAAACTCTGATCATCTGGATTCATATAGATCCATATTCAAATATTAAACTTCTGACAGTGATATATAATTACAAACTCCGATCACCTGGATTCACGTAGACCCATATTCAAATCTGAAACTTCTGAAAGTGATATATAATTACAAACTCTGATCACCTGGATTCATGTAGACGTAGACCCATATTCAAATCTCAAACTTCTGACAGTGATATATAATTACAAACTCTGATCACCTGGATTCATGTAGACCCATATTCAAATCTGAAACTTCTGAAAGTGATATATAGTTACAAACTCTGATCACCTGGATTCATGTAGATCCATATTCAAATCTTAAACTTCAGACAGTGACATATAATTACAAACACTGATCACCTGGATTCATATAGATCCATATTCAAATATTAAACTTCTGACAGTGATATATAATTACAAACCCGATCACCTGGATTCACGTAGACCCATATTCAAATCTGAAACTTCTGAAAGTGATATATAATTACAAATTCTGATCACCTGGATTCATGTAGATCCATATTCATTAAACTTCAGACAGTGACAGCGCCCTTGAGGTGATTTTTCACAAAAACGGCGCTATACAAGTCATCCAATTATTATTATTATATAATTACAAACTCTGATCATCTGGATTCATGCAGATCCATATTCAAATCTTAAACTTCTGACAGTGACATATAATTACAAACTCTGATCACCTGGATTCATATAGATCCATATTCAAATATTAAACTTCTGACAGTGATATATAATTACAAACACCGATCACCTGGATTCACGTAGACCCATATTCAAATCTGAAACTTCTAAAAGTGATATATAATTACAAACTCTGATCACCTGGATTCATGTAGACCTATATTCAAATCTCAAACTTCTGAAAGTGATATATAATTACAAACTCCGATCACCTGGATTCATACAGACCCATTTTCAAATTTTATTCAAAACTTCTGACAGTAAAATATTAAAAATCCTATATTTTGCATATGTCCGCAGCTATCTAGAATATGCTTCACAAGTACGGAATACAAATCATATGTACACAATTGAATTTTTTGTTTTCACAATTTTAACTAATTTTCGTAATTCACTTTATATGCAGTAGTTCTAAAACGACGCAATTTTAACTAATAAAAGTCTGTAGGAAAACTAGCGATTTTTTTACAAATTTTGCTCAGAACACGTTTATAATCTATAAATGACATAACGTGACTAATGTCAGTGTTGTTTTACTTTAATGAAGTGCTAATAGCGCGCTGTATCTGTCAGACAATCTCATCAAACCATATTTCCCCCTTAATCTCTCGTAGCTTTTACTCCCCTGCTACTCGCCCTTAGACTTGCTTCGGACATATTAATCACACTGGGTGAGATTTATTTATTTTAATGAAAATCACGCCATTTCCTGAATATCGACAAATTAGTTGCGATCTTGGTTTTCTTCTTAATGACTTCGAAATGATAATTAAATAAATAATTTCTTAGTTCATTTTTTTTAATTAGAACATCTTTTATAATAGCTTATGAGGGTTAACAATGTAATATTTCATTGAAGAAAAAAATAAAACTAACAAATTTAAAAGAAATATGAATATGAAAAAGAACAAGTCACAAAAAAAATAAAAAGCTGACGGTCGCAACTGGCACTCGAACTCAGAATCTAACGTCTTACGACGAGCGCCTTAAGAAATTCGATCACTGAGACTTTTTTTAAATTACAAGGGGCTTCAGTGGCCGAATTGGTTAAGGTGTTCGTTCCGGTAGGACGAGATATTCTGGATTCGAGTCTCAGTTGCGACCGTTAGCTTATTATTTTTATGTGTCTTGTTCTTTTTTATATTTCGTTTCGATTTGTTAGTATTACGTTCTTCTTCAATAATTTGTTAGTTTTCGGCTGTTAACCGTTAAATTAGCCACTATGGATTGCAATGAAAATCTAATACTCTTAATTAGTGACTATTACCTATAAGTTTGTGAAGAATAGCACGTAGTATAGGGGAAAGCTTTTTGACACAATCCTTGTAGCATCGTAACGACTTAAAGTTCTGACGAAAGTTCGAGAGTATTGTTATTGTCATATCGACTAACCTGGGTCTAATGATCACATCTTAAAAGGACAAAGCTAGGGTGCAGAAGCTCTAGAAAGTCTCCAAACAGTGAAGAACGGTTGAAGAAAATCCATTACTTTTCAAATTCATTATGTTTATCATCTCCCTTGCATCTTAAAATTGACGAGGACATAAGGTTAAAAGCACGGATAAAAGAAAATCCATTTACTTTTATAACCTCGAGTCTCCATTAACTCGCAGTGTATCAAAAGTCTTGAAAAAATGCGGTTATCAGGAGGACAGAATTGTGAGGGAGGTCTCGGCATTGAAAAATGGAGTGATTCCTTCACGCCTTCCACCGCTGAATTAAGACATCAATTCTTCCTTGACTGGCAGCCGCATTGCAATTCCCGTCGTCTGTGCTTACTCCCCATGACGGCACGCGGCCCGAACATCCCTTTGCTTTCGGCAGAAGTCACCCCACTTACTGGAAACATCCCCAACCACCCTTTCTCACTCCTCACCCCCTGGGATTGACTGTAAAATGCCCGATCATTATCAATCCTGATGGTCTCAGAAGTGTTAATAGATATTTCGAGAAGTGCGCATTGAAGAGGAAACATGATTTAATAGTGTACATACGCAACTCAACGTTTATTCGTGTTCTGTACTTACTGTACTTAAAATTCAAGCACAGAACCTTGAAACTTTCTCAAGTCATAAGATTACGTAGATATCTTATATTATTTTGGGCAAAATGTTTGATTTTAGTAACTATTGTTATTTTATCGATGCCTTTTTAAAGTTGGTTTCAATAACAACAAACTACATTATTTTCTAAAGACTTTGGAAATTAATTTATTAATCTTTTAAATCACACTCTTTGACTTAAGAGGGTATTACCAGAGAATACCGGAAATTAGTCCTTTTTAAATCAAATTCTTGACGTATTGACTCTTTTTTACAAAAAAAAACATAAATTGATTTTGAAAGATTGTTATTTTATCTGGTACACGCAGTTTTAAAATTTTGAAAAACTGAGTGTATTTTTAATATACTAAGGTTATACCGTTGGTCGTTGGCAGATTTGTTCAATTTTCAAACGATAGATTCTATTAAACAACACAAATTTCAAATTATATAATCATACAACAAAATAAATCAATACCTACTTAATCTAGTCTACACAGTTTTTAAAAATTAAAATTTTAGTTAAATTAAAATCATTAAAAAAAATCCGGGAACGTGGTTTGTGACAAAAATACCTCACTTTTTCTATTTATTTAAGGTCTTACAAACTTAAATATTTCAATTTTTTTTACATTCTTATTTTGTTTAGACATTATTGAAAAATCATAAATACTTATGATCAAAAAAATACTTACAAGAAATACACTATATTTAATAATTTATCATCGTGCGTTTCGAGCATTTTTATTGCTTACTTGAATGTAGGTATATATTAAAGCAAGTTTTGAATAAAATAAATCGATATAAATTTTTTTATTTAAAAAATTTCATACGGGGAATAATTAATCTTTCTCATTAGAACCTCCCTGTTCAGTTGCAAGCATCTTTAAACTTTTATTCTCAGCTGCTGGTCAATCGCTCTTAAGTATCCCAGAAATATGAAAGAAAACTTCAGATAATTTATTTTTTTTACAATTACAGTTGTTATACATTATATAATTTTTTTTTTAAATACATTTTTATATACCGTGATTTAAAAAGTCATCCCGCAAGGCATTAGTATAATACATTTTTATTATGTAAAGAAAAAGTTTCGACTTTCCGCATCGAACGGCACGACCTAGTTACGCCATCATTTCATCAAGTTTCAGAGAAATGCGTTTGTGTGCGCGTGTGTGTTGAGTGCCACCAACAGTTATTATCATCGACAACCAGTCCATCTGCCGAGTTTCAGCTCGATCGGATGATATTTCTATCTTCTTACTTGATTTACGGAATTTTTTCGTAAATACCTTGGAAAGACAATAAATTGTTAAACACTTTTCTATTATGGAGTCCCTCGAATCATTTAACTGGGGTTTGCAATTTCAAAAATTGCAAACCCCCGTTTTTTAACCACCAATTTTCTACTGATTTCAAATTCTTTCATTTCACAAACCAAACATTGGTAACTAATAAATTAAAAAATAAATATATATGTAATATGAGGAGTATTTTTCTGCTAGAACAATAAATTTACTTATGGTAGTACTATCATCGTTCATATTTATAATCAAGGCGAATTCGTGTCTAGCGCAGTACGCGAGTACATTTTTCATTCTCCTTGTTAAAAGGGTGATTTTTAATGTACGAGGGGTTGAGGCGGTTAGGGCTTTCTTAGGCTGCGCTGCAAGTAACACTGTGGGATATAAAATTTATAATTGAATCTCGTAAATTAAGGTGACAGTAACAGTTGCCTCTTCCCTTCCGTGGTGGGTTTGTATGAAAAGTTGTCGGTTATATTAGCAGGGGGTGGTGCTCGGTGGGAGGGGGAGGCCGGGCCGGAGTTCAGTCTAGGGAGTTCGCCACTCAAAGTTTGATGGTTTATTTTCTTTCTGTCTTTCGGGCTTGGTTGAAGCTTGGTCCTTTACAAATGAATTAAATTTTTTTATTTAAGGCTTCTGTTTTGCAGATAAATAAATGAACGTTGATATTTTATTTGCTACTATAGGTAGTACCTACTAGGTACGTATATCTAAATTGAGAAAGGGCTTTTATGTTGGGTAAAGTGAATCTTTAAATCACAATGAAACGTCGTAAATAAAAGTGTTAGTGTCCAATTAAAAATATCTTAAGTTAAAGTAAATTTCATATAAAATATAATAATTCACTAAAATGTCTTCGATCATAACATTTGACTATGTAGGTACTTTAAAAATATATATGTATGCCCGTACCGTAGGTGTTAATGTATCTGTTTAAAAAAATCGATGACTGTTATCATAAATTATTATCACTATTGCACAGATTTCTATAATTTTATGGATACCGCCACCCCAGAAACCATTTAAAAAAAAATAGTTAAAAAATCTAATCTAAAAAAGTATATTGTTATGTTAAAACAATAAAACTAAGCAGAAATTGCAAATTTCATTATTAAATTTATTGATATTAATTTAAAAAAAACTTAAATGGACATGAGTTTTTTTTAACAACATACACGTTTGTTTAATATGCAAAACTATGCCAGTGTAGATTTTGCATTGTTGATTGAGTTCATTAGATTTGAAAAAATGTGCACTCAAGCAACCGCAAGGAACATTGAAATTTAAATAAAATCGTTATAAGACACTACAAGCATAGTTTCACGATCAATGAAAAATGTTACAAACATACACTCCTACGCCCCCCTTTATTTCTCAAAATATTTCTCAAAAATTGATCAGCTTTATATTTCCACCTTGTCTCTTCCACGTTACACCCCTTTGATCTCCTACCCTCCCGATAGTGCCCCCAAGTCACACCAGGGGTGTATACTTGCATCGTCCTAACACCCCGACAAACATATGTTACGACAATTTTACACTCTATTATATTGATAAATGAAACATCACCCCCTTTAGGATTTCCAGTAGGATGTTTGGGGATTTTATGTTTCCGTGTAATTTTATGAAATTTCGTGTGGGGGAGGTCAATTTTAGTGTTTTCATGGAGATAGAAGAGATCATTGTAGGAAATTTCAAATTTATCAAACACATTATTACGAATTAACGGCTAGTAAATCATTAAACCAAACGATAAAACTAAGACCGGTGCCGATTCCAAAAATTAATTGATTAGAAAAATGGCCGACAATGAAGGAGTTTTACCTCCGATGTTTTCGATTAGCGAGTTTGATGGTACAAAGTTTACATATTCTGTGGCACAGTGCAACTATGAATATATATATACAGGGTGTTAAGGTACGTACTTGAGTTACTTTAACCAGTGATTCCTGACATTATTTGAAGTAAAAAATGTAAATGAAATTTTGGTCTCCGGTGACATTTTTGATGTTTTTTTTTCTACAAAATCATAAATAATAGTAGGTGTTGGTTAGTTGGGGGCGGGGTAAGTGGTGGGGCGGTAACTCGGCTGAGTGACCAATAAGGTCATGTATAAAAAAAAAAAAATTTGATTTTGAAGAAAAAATATTTTGAAAAAAAATTTTTGACATAAAAAAAGTCACCGGAGACCAAAATTTCATTTACATTTTTACTCCAAATAATGTCAGGAATCATTGGTTAAAGTAACTCAAGTACGTACCTTAACACCCTGTATATATATACAGGGGGTCAAGGAACATAATTACGAATTTAAATTACTAATTAATTTTAAATTACTCGTTAAATCAGTGATTTATGACATTATTTGGAGTAAAAAATGTTAAAGAAATTTTGGTACCCGGTGACATTTTTTTGCTCGTTTTTTTATCAACTAAAAACATTTAAAGAATTATTAAGTATTGGCCAGTTAGGAGCGGGGTGAGGGGTTGGTCGATTATTCGGTCCAGTGACCAGTCACTACATGTGAAAGATTTTTTTTTGTTAGATATTTGACATCCCTTTTTATTACAAAAAATATTTTTCAGTTTGGTTGGGTATTTTGGCCTCAAATCCAAAACTACGTTTTGTATGAAATCGGCCGCGCACACGGAGAAAAATGTTATTTGAAAAATCGATCATTTTAATAGTAAAAACGGTTAAAAACAGGACTGAAGTTCTTACGAACAAATTAACAGGGTTTCAATGTTTATTGTCGGGAACATGTAAGAATAATTTGTTGGTATACGTAATTTCGTAAGTATCCAACAAATTATTCTTACATTTTCCCGCCAGTAAACATTGAAACCCTGTTAATTTTATGGTAAGAACTTCAGTCCCGTTTTACTATTAAAATTATCGTTTTTCAAATAACATTTTTCTCCGTGCAGTTTTTCCTCTTCACACACTGTATAGGTATATATTACACAATGTACCTACCTATCCAATCCGTTTCTATAATTTTTTTGAAATGGAATATTAGTCACGATAGTAACAATCAATTTTTTTTAAACCTTTTTCTTTGCCTTTGGCGAATCAATACACAATAATCAGTGAAACGAAGATGGATGGTCGTAATGCAGTTAAGAATACACATATCGCCCGACAAGATAAATGCTAGGACGAATGTAAAAAGGACGAATGATGGTCAAGTCCCATTGGGACTAGACATAATTGATGTTCTTTCCATACAGAAGAGCTTTGGGATATATCTTACAAGGAGATTGTCAAAAGATAAGCACTACAACAAACACACATGTTTGGTCCACAAATACTGTCTTTGAATCTATGATATTTCTATTTAATAAGCTAAAACAGATAAATAATACCTATTAATCGAATCATTTAGGTACAAGTATCAAATAATACCGGAGCCAACGTATAAACTACTTGTATTTTTTGTTGACAACTCAATAGAACATTCATAAAAGGAAAATCTCTGCGAGTTTAACAAATTCTTATCTTTTTATCGTGATTAAATTCGACGGTTTATATTATTACGTTATCACCAAGTTTTTAATTGCGCATTTACACACGGGGAAAATAAATAAAGGTATATAAGATTTCCGGGGACGATTATCACTCTTTAACCACCTTTTGGTTACCGTTAAAACTCAACTAGTCTTTACAGATATATATATTAATAAAAAAATAAAATATGAGAGTATAAATAGGGAGCCCAGAAAGAGAAGATGTTATTTTCCTGCACGATAGAATTGATCTAATGGATGTAATTGAATCTGGAACAGATGACTATCAATCTTCCATTGGCGGAGTGTTCTGAGTGGCGTTATCAACTGTTAGCTGCAAAGGCAATGTAGCGAAATCGACTCGACTTGGATAACGACCGAGTTGATAACCATGTCGACTGACGATTGACAATCCGACTCACAAGAGCGATGATTGGTTTGATAAGCGGAGTTTGATTTTACAGGTCAGTTCATTGTGAATTGGAGATAGGTGTTCAAAAGACTATCCAATAAAAATTGTTGGTATGTACTGCAGAAACGATTAAAAAGTTCTAAGACTGAAAGGGAGTGCAATTAATGGCCTACTTGACGAGAATTATTAAATAAAAATAACAAACTTTGTTTACACCTCCTATTTAATAATCATAATATCTTGAGAGGAAGGAGATGAAGTTCAGGGAAGGAAAAAAGGTATGAGAGGTTAAGAATCTGGGGGTCAGTCCATTAGTGACAGATGTTCGAATTCATGAATCCCTCTCACTGGAGAGGTAAAAAGGTCTCCCTCGACCAGTCTGATCGCACAAACGCATCCGCCGCCAAGACCCAGACAAATCTTACCCCATAAACCGGGCACTCATGCTAAGTCACCAAAAGTGACGACCGACTTGGGATGATCTATTGCAGGAATCTTGGTTGGTATATTGAAGATAAAAATTATTTCACATAGTTTTACTATGTTCATGACACCGATAATATTTTTGTTTTTGTTTTGTTTATCATGTTTCTTTTAGAAAATAATAAAATAGCAAGAACGTGTTCTACTCGTGTATAAGTTTTTTTTTGTCTATGGGACTGCATTACTCAATTTTATTCTTGATCAAAGAGTTCGCATTCTATCGGCCACTTTCTCCGACGTAATCTACATAGTACACGTATCACTATCACTTATGAGACACGGATTCGTACACCTTCGATAGCTCAGTTGGTAGAGCGGTGGACTGTAAAGTTAAAATATTGTTGTTATCCATAGGCCGCTGGTTCAAATCCGGCTCGAAGGAATCTCTTTTTTTTTAAAGATTACCTCAAAACACTGCTAACGAATATTATAATATAAGAGGTTACCATTGTATTTATGGGGGGGAAAATATTTTTAAATTTGTTTTTATTTGATAAATTTATATTGTTTTATTACATACACAGAATTAGAGTGGAAGATACTCTCAGTATTGCCCTGCTGTAAGACCACCATTCAGAATTGAAACGTTGCCTGAAATGGCTTTAGCCGTGTTTGGTGACCAGATCTGGTGAATAGCCAGTTACTTCCTTACCTTCCTGTTCCCCACTACCTCGAGCCTCACAAAATACCCCAATTGGGGTTGCCATAGTCTCACTGGCTCCAGACGGGAGCAGTTACGACTCTTGTGCGGTAGGTATTCATATAAAAGTATTCAGATCATGTCGCGTAATTATATTATCACAATAAAATGTACAGCAGAGTAGCTGTTATTAGTTTCGTACAAAAATAAATGTATTTTCAATTATTGAAGAAGAAGATAACACAACCTAAACGAAAATATGACAAAAAAGAACAAGACACAGAAAAGTATAAGATACAATCGGAACTGGGACAAATCCTAGAACCTCTCGTCTTATCGGGACGGAAAGGTGGTTTAAAAATTTGTTGTTAATTTGGGGTTTTAAATTTTTTTTGAAAGCTTTGTAGAATACTTTATTTCAAAAAGACCTAAGACAATTCAGTCAAGTTAAAAATCATACAGGTACCTTAAAATCATTAAAAATTACTCTCTAATTACTTTTCACTCAGGTTATTTGAAAAGATTTATATCGGCCATTCCAGAATTCGTTGATTTTATAAAGTGGAAAAATTAAGTTTAAAAAATATCACAATTTTTGACGCTTGATCTATGGTTCTGTAGACCAAACCCGTGGAGTTCTAATATAGAAGAAATCAGAATAATAATATACATAATGTATACATATATATAACTTTATCCCATTAATATTTAAAAGGCAAGATAGAGGGTCGCCGAGGGCCTGGTAGGAGACAAAATTCTTCGCTGCGAAATGTACGAGAGTGGACCGGTATTAGAAGTGTGGAAGAGCTATTCCGGGTAGCGCAAGATAGAGAAGTATTTACAAGAGTGATCGCCAATGTCGGGGGACCTGATAGGCCATACGAAGAAGAAGATATATACATAATACGTATTGTTACGTACCTTTGTCGTAATTTAAATACACACACCCGCCTACGACTTTTAAGTACAACACAGCCATACGAACCAAATCCAATTTCCAATTTAACGACTCCCATAAGATAGATAGGACACATTTAAGTTTAAATAAATCTAAAGTTCAATTGGATTGCGAATGGGGTTGGGGGGTGGCGGGTATTTATGGCCCAGAGCATTGTGGCACCGGTCAGATAGCGCCACTTTAGTTTTTAAATCGCCTCCCATTCAGTCAGGAGCCCCCGAAATCCATTGTAAACTATACAAGGTATTGAAAATCGGGCGAAAGAATCGGACCTATATTTTATAAAGCCGGCTTTACAATAGATCTGAAAGTGGAAAACTTTAACGAAAGTGCACGGAGGCATCCTTTTTTTTATTATACTTTTTCTATACTTAGTTTGGAACTAGCAAAGTAGCAATTGAGTAGGTAGGTATTAGTAATATCTTCCATAATTACTGACTAATTGGAGGTAAACAAGGGAAATCAATGATTTTCGTTTCGTGTCTCAACTTAAAAGTTAAAACTAAAAAGTTAAAAACTTAAAAGCGCTGAAGATTGTATCTGTCTACAAAATAACCTAAACAGGTTAATTAATTGGTGTTCTCTTAACAAACTTTATCTGAATATAAATAAGTGTCATTCAATAAGTTTTTACAGAATTAGTCAACCAATTATTCATCCATATGAACTTAACAACTCAACCCTTACCTCTGTCGAAGAAATTAATGATCTGGGCATAACTTTCGACTCTAAATTAAACTTCATATCACATATAAACACAATAAAAAATAAAGGGATGAAAATGCTTGGCTTCATTCTTCGTAATTCCAGAGGTTTCAGGAATATTTCAACATTAAAAATTTTGTATACATCCCTAGTTCGTAGTCAAGTCGAATATAACTCCTCGATCTGGTCCCCCTATTATAAATTACATTCAGACTCAATAGAAAAAATTCAACATAAATTCCTAAGACACATTAATTTCAAACTCGGTATTCCCATTGAAAACATAAACTACAATTACTTGATGAAAGAATTAAATTTATTAAAAATCTCAGACCGAAGATATTCGACTTAATATTTATGTTCAAAATTGTAAATGGTAGTATAGACAGTCCCGATTTAAGTAACCTCATTGAATTTCATATACCTACTAGAGCTACTCGTTCTAAAGTCCTGTTTAAATGCAACAACACCAGGACTGCGTATTCCAAAAACTCACTTGTACCTAGGTTGCATGCAGTTAGTAATAGATACGCTGATGTAGCGGATATATTTAACTGCACGGAAAGTAGATACAAGAGGGCTATGCTATCTTATATTTTCGATCAATATTAATTCAATCTAAGTTTACCTTATTTATACTATAGAATATGGATATATTTGTTATAATTTGATATATTCTCTTGCTCATATCTCTGATGTCACTTCACAATCAAATGCCACAGTTAATTTGTTATTCTTTATTTAAAATGATTGCTAATATTTTCTTATGGTTCTAATTGTGTCATGTAACTACTGTTTATGGTATATTCTACCGTAGAAATTAAATAAATAAATAAATAAACTAATGGAGATAGTCCAAACTCTGGAAAAGTTAGGTCCAAATTTGAAAATGGCTATGAAAATATTTTTATCTTAATTATGTTTATAGATAGGTAATTCATCGCTTGTCTCAATCATCCAAATAAATACTTTCAATTTGGAAAATGAATTTCATTCAAAGCAAAAGTTTTAGGCGCTCCGCTGACGAGGCAACTGAAACCAAACTAAAACCGGCTAAAAATTGATTGGTTAAAAAGCTTGTTTAACCATAGACGAAGAACAATCAGCTGACAGCTGGCAACTAGCAACGGCCGGCCACGGCAATCAGCAGTGCGAGTCGCGAGTCACCGCTTGCGTTACCATTGACAACGGGTTTTTGAGTGATTGTGTAGTGTGCGGGCCATCATATTGTCATACAAAGACAGTTGCCAGTTGACAGTTTTCAGTTGCCTCAGTTCTTACTATAATATATCTATGTTTAGTTTCCAGGTTAACATACTTCTAAGCTTCGTACCTAAGGTAAAACAACCCCTTGTGTTCGCACATTTGAAAATAAACCAAGTGGGGTGTATTTTTGTGTAATTTTTTTATTCTAAACAATTTTAATAATATTTCCACGTTTTTATTATTTATTTATGACCGTTACCGGTTTCATTCTATCACGGCTATCTTCAAACTGGTATTAAAAACGTGGTTAAAGTTGTAAATTGTCTAAATAAAATAATACAACGAATTATTTTCAAATTTAAAATTAGAAATATTAACGAGAAATTTACTCTTTTAGAAATTTCATTCAATGACACCATTCCTCTTATCATGCTACACTGTGCTAGAACGTCTGTTCTGCCGAATGGTTTCTTGAACAAGTCGTGGTGATTGAACTGATTCTAAAAAGCTTCGTTGAATTTTACTAAAATACATTTTTTTTTCTTATTGCATATTCGTCTGATTTAATTCGTGAACTTGTGTAGTGAAACTATATTATATTTCGGTATTGATTTCTACTCTACACGTATTTTGTGCCATTTTTTTGCTCTGATTGTGAAACCGTCTCTATAACAATCCTCCTTGGATCCCAGTTACCGGGTGGACAAAGGATCATTCCAGCTCCAATCCTTTCTGCCGGAGCCGTAGAGTTTTATTTCATTATTTGGGTGTGAGGGCATGTGCTGTGCGCGCAGTGAATTTAAAGCGGAGCGGATGGTATCTCGAATGGATCCGGTTGATTTGTGCCGCTGCTCGGAATAAATGTACCGGACTCTGACTATTGCTGCTGATCAAGTCTAAATTGAGAGGATTTTTTAAGAAATGGTTGCTCTTATTGATACTAAGGTATATGGTACTAAGATATATAGAATAAACACCAGTATAGTGTAGCGTTTTGGTAATAAAATATTTAAAAAAATCATTGGTACATATTAAAAAATTTTAAATTTAATTTTTTACATAGCCCAAAGAAAAAAAAAATATTTCTCTTCGCAGGTAATTTAAAATAACATCTTTCACTTATAGTAAATCTTATAAAATTTGTGGTCAAATATGTCTAGATATTTTGCTTAAGATTTTGGATATTTATGGATATTTAATAGCCGTGGGGTAAATAGTAGGTACTAATCAATTCAGTTACCGGAATTTCGAAAAAGTGTATTTTCATGGTTATTTTATCAATTTAAAAACACGAAATGTAATTTTTCACCGAAACTTGCAATAGTTCCTAACATGATTAATTATGAAAACGAACTTAAAAAAAGTGGTATTTAAGTTTGCATGTCATCTACATGAAAATATTTTTTATGAGTCAAAATATTTTTCGCTCAACTTCCTTTTTATACCTAGATTTGTGATAAATTTCGAAATTGATCTGTGGAAAATTTACATGTAAATGAATAACTTCTATAGCGCAATTCGATTATCATCTACAATATTATATTTTCGTTTAACCAATTATAATGTAAACAGGATTAATAAATTTAACAATAAATTTCGAAATTGATCTGAGGAAAAATGTATATGTAAATGAATAACTTCTATAATGTGCGCAATTCGATTATAAGTATAATGTAAACGGGATTAATGAATTTAACAATAAATTTCGAAATTGATCTGAGGAAAAATGTACATGTAAATGAATGACTTGTATAATGTGCGCAATGCGATTAACACCTCTATTAATATTATATAATCGTTAAACCAATTATAATGTCAACAGGAGAATAAAACGTGCCTAGCTTTCGTAAATATGATTCGTCAAGTATAAATCCAAATATCACCTTCAATAATATCATTAGGTAAAAATAATAATATTTTATTCCAGATCTTCAAATCTGGCATGAGCAACCTGCCCATGACTCTAAAAATTAATTTTAGTTTGGGTGAAGTTAGAGAAACAGGGAACATATTATTCTGTAATACGTAAAATTCAAAGAAATCGTTACATTTTAAAACGTATATTCAGAGCAATATTCCAATCATCACTGAAAAAGTTCCGCGTGAAGCGATTGTTTACGCCGAATCTTGCCGTGTTGAAAAGGTTAATTAATAGGTTTAATAACGAATTAGTAAATTCAATAATTAATTAATAAATTTAGTAATTAATTAAAAAATTTAATAATTCATTAATGAACAAATAAATAAAGTTAATAATTTCATAATTACAAAATTAAACATTTAATTAATAAAAAAAAATATGATTAATTAAAAATTTAATTAATAAATTTAATAATTAATTTAAAATTCATAATTAATTAATTAATAAATAAATAAATATAATCATTAATTAAAATTTAATAATTAGTTAATAAATTTCATAATTAGGTAATTAATGAATTTGATACTTAATTAATTAATTTAATAATTAATTAACACAAGAAGAAGAAAAAATAATTATTAAATTAATTAATTTTTCTTCTTCTTGTGTCCTATCAGGTAACCCCGACTTTAGCGATCCCTCTGATAAATGTCTCTGTCTTGTGCTGCCCAGAATAGCTCCTCCACACTTCTGATACCGGTCCACTCTCAAATATTAATGAAATTAAAAATCTAATGATTAATTTAATTATTCGTTAATAAACCAAAACCAGCGAATAAGCGGTTGGTTTTGGATACCCACCACGGATAGGTACACGTATCTAACATGTATTTTAGAATGCACAAAAACTTCCGTGTCTGCTGGTATGTATTTTGAGATTAGAAGACCGACGTTTCCTTCTGAAAAGCCGTAACCGCAAATTTCTAACGAACCAATGTAAATTAGAGATAAATCATATATAAAATCTAACGCAGGAGGTTATTTTTTTATATCATTAATGGTTTATTAATTGTGCGATAATTATAACATCCGACATGAGTAAATGATAAAGTTTTGTGAGGTTATCAAAACAGGGTTGCCATTTAAAAACCACCTGATTGAATCGAGTAAGTACACTCTAATATACCCGAATTTAATCTTATACAATTTGTGGTCAAATGTGTCCAGATGTTTTGCAAAATATTCCGGGTATTTATGGACATTTACGGGTAGTTTTATTTTTGTACATTTATGAATGTTTATGGAAAATTTCAAATTACAAAAATTTAAAAAAATTGCAGGATTTTTTGAAAATTTACGAATGTTTATAGATATTTATATATTTTGACACATGAGGACACAAGTTGGACATGTGATGGACAAGTGATGGACACACAGTAGTTACGTAAATTTTTGGATAATTATAGAAAGTAATAATATAAAACAAATATAAAACTCATTTTCACTTTAATTTATTTTACCGTAACAGCTTTTTAAAACCATCTTCGGTACAAATTATTCTCAATCTACGGTTTATATACATAACATATGAGGGAGGGGGGACAGGGGTGGTCTACAAGGATTTTATTCAATTAAATGGGTTTTCTCACATTTGTTGCTAAACGAATAATATGATATGACGAATTTCACCATACCAATCTGAAGAAGGCTTTAACAAGCTGAAACCGGGTACGGTCAAATAAATTAAAGTGGAAATAAGTTTTATATTTATTTTATTATATTATTATAATGGAATTCTACCACGAATTATGAGTTTAAAAAATAGAAATAACAGAAATTAAAGTTTTTTTAAAATATTTATTTATTGAAATTTTATATTTATGGATTCTTATAAATTTGTTTCGAAAATTATGTAATTTTTTTTTAATTATGGCAAATTTTCATTATTTATGAATCAATTTTTTTTTTTTTGAAGAATTTTTCAAATGAACAGGTATTAAAATTGTCCGGTGGATTAAATGTGCAGAACGATGAACATCGAAATTGTGCGATTGGAAAAATTTGCCCTTGCATAACAAAAGTAATTTTTTGCTTACATTCTTATTGCTGTTGTATATATTGCAGACGGGAAAAACTAAAGGACTAAACTAACAAATCGACATTTACTCAATTCGGCGAAACCAAATAATCTGCCAGAAATGGCCTAGCTGCAAAAAACGTACGGTAGTTGGTGTTTACCTGCTAGTTCCAAATAATGTAATTTACTCTTCTTGTTAACTTCCCGAGAATTTGGTATATACATTCGTACTATCATCCCTGTTACCACTGACGTAAACGGGTAAATGCCACAAATATTATTGTGAAATACTTCCGTTATCGCGCAATGGCGATGTGTGAATAAAGTTGATTAGCGGTGAATAGGTGTAGTGGTTTTAAATAATTTCGTGGGCGGCGGAGGAACCAGAAATTACAATAAAAAATTATCCCACGGGAAAGAGCGGCGTGACACCACGGACACGAGCTCGGAGGCGGCAAGAGGGAGTGTCACGAACAATAATGATTATAAACTCACATGCTCGTCGGATGATAAGATATTTTTGATGTTGGTTGAATTCTACTAGAGATAGAAAGGCCAAAGGAAGACACGATATTTAGTTTTTTTTTATTATTTTGTCAATCTCCTTGTCACCTTTAGAGAATGTGAATGGAGAACATTTCTTCACATAATTACGTACCTTTGTACACCGTCACCAGTAGTCGTCAATGAAAATTATCGTTGTACTGGGTAACTATCTGTCTCAATACTACCGACTTTCTTTTGGGTATGTCAGGGTCGAAAGTGGGCATACATTAATTACGTGAGCAAAAAATAGGGGGGGGAGGGGCAGTAAAATCTCACCAAATATTATTATACCTAGGGAGGGAGAGAGGGTTTTAAAATCAACTTTAAAAGAGTATATATTAATAAAGAGATAATAAAAATAAAATAAAATGTTTCACTTCCTTGAAGTTTCCCATTTTGCCCGCAGAAAAATGGCTATTATGAAAAACATTTATTTCGAGAGTAAGAGAAAATTCTCACGTGATGGGAAGGGGGGGGGGGGGGGGGGGAGGTCCCACTAAATCTCACTTAATCTCACCAAAGGGGGAAGGGATCTAAATTTTTTTTAAACTGCTCACATAATTTATGTTTGTCCCTAAACACAACTAAAGCGGGTTTAGTATTTCAGATTACCGGCGTCCAGCGCCTGAGTCCGCCGGCGCTGGCGGTAATTTGTTCCGAGTTGCGGAAATCTGAACCTGGCTTCACTGTGTGCGGTTTCGTATGTTTACATGCAAACATTTTTGTCGGCGCGCCTGCGCCAGTCGACTGCCGATGCGCCGTCACGGAAACCCGTGTTCTACGTATTTCGACCCATAGGAAGTAACTAACTACCTACGGGCATGGATATAAATATTTCCTAATGTATGGACTTGTATGAAGCGAAGTCTGCCTCTCAGCATACGTAATTTCATATAAGGCCATACATTCCAAAATCTGCACCAGCATTATCTGCACCAGCAATATCTGCACGTGCGACACATGCTGAATCCCAGCTTACGCCGACCCTTATTCTATTTTCTGTTTTCAAACTATCAGGAAGAAGATTATAAATGTATATACTTTCATGGCCTATGCACATTAGTTGTATTTGTGTAGGCTGCTCTGTCATAAATTTATCGACACATCATCTCACAACTTTTTTTGTGTTTTTTTATTTATAAAAAATAAAACCAAAAAAAGTATTTTGGAGGCGCCGGGTATCGATCCCGGTACCTCTCACATGCTAAGCGAGCGCTCTACCATCTGAGCTACGCCCCCGGTGAGATAACGGTTCATGAATCTGAAATACATCGGACGAATGACCTAGATAAAGACAGTGTGACGTCATTATTGATCAGCGTACCTACATAATTATCTCCATGTACAACAAGTAAAGTATCCTTTCTCTTTTTGTCAATAATAATACCTGTGCGCCGTGCGTATTACTTTATAAGCGGTCCAAAGCAGACCACACGCCAATTACTTAAAACTGCAATATATGAAAAGACTTTGTTCCTTTTTACTACCTATGTAAAATTTGAATGAAACGTTGTTCTATTCTAGACATAACAGTTTATATCGGCAGAGAGAAGGAGCTACTTTTTTATTTGATAATGTCTATGATGTTTCAGACGACTCTTCACGACGACGATTCAGGATGAAAAAAGAACGTGTTTTATTTTGGTAACGATTTTCATTAACATTATTCGACTTCTTCCGTCTTTCATTGTCTTACATAACTATGGGAACGTACCCATACTACGTGACCCACTTATTGCAATTTTTAACCTCCCCTTCCCCCTCGGTGACAACGTGTAGTATATTAAAGACCCCACCCCCATCCCCCTACAGTTTTTACGTAGTAATTCCGTATGGTTTTAAATCATTTACTGCTACCAAAAAGTAAAAAAAAAATATTATTTGGCTTATATTTGTCGTTGTTATTACGGCGCTTGCTGCGTGACGGCAAGAGTGCATGCATATCTATAATTATCTACAAGTGAAAATATAAAAATATTAAAAAATATGAAACTTATGTCAAAATGTATTGTAACCAGAACCTTGACTACGTGATAAAAACCTAAGTCCCCGCCCCTCATTGTAATCAAGCGTGGTATTTTATTTAAATTAATTGAAAATATTGCGTTGATTCTTAATTTTATTCTTTTTTTAATCCGTTTCACAACGTGGCAAACGCCGCTTGCGGTTACTTTTCCATAATTCGTGACTCGGCTCGCGCTCATATTCGCAAGTGTATACGCAGTATAAGGTGTCCCCTAAAAACCGCTTATATTACCTATTTCATCCTGTAAACAAGGTAAATAAGACATCAATGTTTTTATTTTTTATGTGACACCTCACAAGAGCGCCCATGTCTGTACAGTGTAAAGACAGGGAAACTATATCGCCATCCGGTTGGGTAAACGGCGTTGAAAGGCGGGATGTGGTAGGAGCTGTAGGAAGTAGATATTTATTAATAAGGGTCTTGAATAGGCATGACATATAAGAAAGAGGAAAAACAGATTACAATAGCTCGTTCCACCTAAGAGCCGACTTACACAGAAACGAGTCGAACAAACGACCCGTTCTCATGAAGCCAACATCAACGTGTCTGTCAAGTTTCGCATACATGTACCGGTGCATGATCAATGATCATACTGCTAGCTCCTTAGAGCAGTCTTCGCTGAAATACGCTTTGATCAGACTCAGCATGCACACAATTGATTTTTTTCTTTAGGGTAAAAATAAAAATACCAGTAATATAAGTATCTACGAACCTACGTATGTTTATTTTCTCTTTCAGATCAAGGTGGAAAATCGCATAGTAAGAGATCTGAATTCCAATAGTTCGTGAACTCCTACTGTGCCAAAGAAATAGTTCTTTATAAAACCACTGACTCCGTTCTTCCTACTTTTGAATCATTCTGAAGTTCGTTGAATCTTTCCCAAATTATCGGTTGGTTCGGACCCCTTTCTGCCCGGAGGCCCGGAGAGCCTTTCACTTGCTAATGTCTTCATAGTGATGCCGGCACTATGCAAGGGAAGGTAGAAGAATCGAATTGAAGGGATGGGAATAAAGGTAGAAGAAAGGGAGGTGTGAGAATTATTTCATGGAATTGAATAAATTATTACGCACTGCTTGACTTTGGAGAGAAGAATTTTAGTACACGTGATTTGTACGTACTAAGTATAATACTGAAATAAAATAAATAATTAAAAAAATGTAGATTTATAGAATATACTAAACGTGAAATATTCCCGCGTAAGGTAGGTACAGCGTAAAATTATTCATGTTCAATGAACTTCAATTTTTCAATGTTGGTACCTACTGATTGTGAGAACATTATTATATTTCATCATCAAATATACCAATATCGGTGTCTATGATATGTGTGTGATAAGAAATATTCTTGGTTTGGCCAGTCTACTGTAGAGCTCTTCCGGGCCGCAGTAAACAAAATCCGCATACACGGAGAAAAATATTGTTCTAAAATACTATCATTTTATTCGTAAAAACGGTTAAAAACGGGACTGAAGTCTTTACGAACAAATTAACAATATTTTAATGTTTATTGGCGGGAAAATGAAAGAATATTTTTTTGATATACGTACGAAATTACATATACCAACAAATTATTCATACATTTTCCCGCCAATAAACATTGAAACGCTATTAATTTGTTCGTAAGAACTTCAGTCCCGTTTTTAACCATTTTTACGAATATAATGATCGTATTTTAGAAAAACATTTTTCTCCGTGTAGCCAACATGATAGCCAACGTCCGTTGAACGGCAGGGCACGAGAAGAAGAAGAAATATTCCTGAGTATTCCTACGTAAAGCCGAATTTACATTATTTTTATTTTTTTTAAAGAAAGACAAACATTCCCAGGTTACGAAAAACCTGACAATATTTGAAAATCTCCTGTTACCACAACAATAAGCGGAAAATGTTGCTTGTGAAGTGACGGAGGACTTAGCAAGCCGAGGAATTGAACAAGGGACGCCTGGGTGGTGGATGCAAACTCAGCCACCGACCGGTCAGCATCATTATGCAACTAGATACACTCATGTTCCAAATAATTTCATGACACCTTAAAGTTAGTGTAAATTGCGCATATTTAGTGTCAGGCAGCCTTCAGTATCACAGCAACCGTGGGACCATCAATTTTTTTTCTGCAATGCATAATGTTGTTGTACACATGGAGACGTATAAAATAAAGAAAGGACTGTCACGACAGTAAAGACGATGTTGGATTCGAGGGTGGCTATACATAAAGCGTCATCAATCTCTGAATTAGCAGATGAAGATTCTAAAAGATTTAAAACTCTTTTCGATTGAGTGATTTACTTTTTGATACTTTATTGAGCGTTCCAGTGTTGATTTGTCATTTTCGACGTTAAAGCTTCCACCCTGTTGCAAGGAACACGTCCGCTCAGCTAAAATGCCTTCGCGACGCTAGTTACATCACTTTTAGTTTTCACGCAATTAGTTGCATTCCACTAGTGGTACGTAATTTCACGCTGGTCTAAATCTAATTTTGTAGCACACAACTAATGCATGCATGAAACTCTATGATTACAAGCGAAACTAGCAGGGCAACTAATGTCCTGAAACAACTTGTGCGCAACTAGTTATGTAATGTAAATTCAGCTTCACGGAAAGCGTGAAATATCATTCACGTTCAATGATTTTTTTAAATTTTCACACATGGAATTGATTGTCGGAAGTGGGTACAAATCGATAAAGTAGGAACGAAAATTATTTTACTTTAATAATGATCCTGTATTCGAAAAGTGTACTTATTTATTTTGTTTAAATTTTTGACAAATCAAATCTAACATATCTAAATCACCAATGATTATTAAAGTTTATTTGGAGATTTGCTACCAAAATAATAGAAGAATAGGGCAGAGTGAAGATGAAACGAAGAAAGTACGAACCAATGAATATCAGTGAATTCCGGTGAGCTTCATTTCCCTTTCATTTACTACATTTCATGGTAAAAATATTTTTTATTATTTCCAACCTGATCTCCAGCATTATACTTGTAAGAAAGCTTATAAATATCCAGCATCCCTCTCCTTTCTCCCTCGGTACACCCCCCTTTCATCTCCGACGAAATACAAAGTGTACAAAGTATTGACGAGTTCTTGTGTAACGAATCTCAGCTGGCTCTCCCATAGCCGCCTATAGCCTGAGCAGTGAGCAGTGAGCGGTAGGCGCCCATTGCGTAGGGCGGGGAACAACGTCGGAAGCCATTTGGAAGCGACTGTTACTTTTCTGGAACTGTTACAATAGAACCTAACGTGACATTCCTTTCATCTTGTTTTGTTGGCCGACAACAAAAGCGTTACAAGTCAAACACTGTTATTATCTTCCCATTTCGTCCGGAATGACTGCGGGTCGAATGACTCATTGAATATAAACAGAGTTTTTTCTTTGTCGCCTATCTCTAATGATTTTGACAAATTTTCATGTAATTGCATGCGATTCGGCTGAATTGTCGTTATTTTTAGTTGTGAATAGAAACTCCCAATCGATTTAGTTCTAAACACAAGGGTAAGGACTCCCTTTGTGAAAACTTACAGGTTCGTTACCAGGTAAAACACCGTATTTTTTCTGTCTTAAAATATTGAATCTACTTGACACATAGTGTTCCCATTCACAGGGAAAGGGGAGAGCGGGGGGTAGTTAGCTTTGCAAAAGAAGAAGATGGTTGAAATGGAAGATAAATAAATACTAATGTTAGAGGAAACACGCTTATTAAAAAAAGAACGATTATAATTAAAAGGCTTAAGCGAACATATTGAATACAGCATGACTTATTTAAACTTGAAAAAAAAAATCGCTTAAAATATGTCTTAGAGCATTTAAAGAACCACTTTGATTTTTTCGTACCTATATAATGTTAAATAACAGAATAAAAAAGGCGTTTGACACGGTGGATCATAACGTATTGATCGAAAAACTGAAATATTTGGGAATTGTTGGTACACCTCTGGAACTTTTCCGAACTTACCTCTCAAATCGCTTTTCGGCAGTAGAACTAGGGGGAGAAACGAGTGAATTAGGTAAAATATCATGTGGAGTACCACAGGGATCAATTCTTGGACCGTTGCTCTTTCTAATCTACGTAAATGACATAACAAAGTGGGGTATTAAAGGAACTATACAACTTTATGCGGATGATACGGTAATTTTTTATACTAAACCGAACCTAGTGGAGCTTGAAACGGAAATGAATGCTGTGCTGATATTTCCCATCTCACAAGTTGGTTGAGAATAAACAAACTAACCCTTAACGTAAAAAAAACCCACTATATACTTTTCGGTAACAAAAAAAATTTCAGCCTCGATATCAAAATTGGAGACAACTCCCTCGAAAAGAAAATGAGCACAAAATATCTGGGTCTGATCATAGATTCCCAACTCTCGTGGGATCTCCACGTAAATCATGTAAAGGAGAAAATTACACCCATAACTGGTGTACTATATAGGCTTCAAGGATTACTACCCATCCCTTTATTAACTTCAGTCTACAATGCCATGGTACACTCTCACCTGTCCTATCTCTGCTGTATCTGGGGCTTTGCCTCAAAGAAATTGATAGCCGACCTGCAGGTAGTTCAAAACCGAGCTCTCAGAAATGTTCATGGACTTCCATGGGACACTCATGTCAGGGACATCTATTCAGTTTCCGGTATCCTTCCAATCACAATCCTTCCTAAACATGAAATCACAAGCACCATCCTACAAATTACCCAACAATCAACTCATACTAATTTTTTCTTCAAACTTCGCAAAATCACTTTGTGGCGTCATTTTGAATTAAATTAAAACAAATAACTTTGTTTAAACCACTAATATAATCACAATAACCTACATGTTTCAAAACCGATGGTTTCTTCGTCAGGGTAGTAATGACATTACTACCCTGACGAAGAAACCATCGGTTTTGAAACATGTAGGTTATTGTGATTATATTAGTGGTTTAAACAAAGTTATTTGTTTTAATTTAACTCATACTAACACCAAGCCAATTTACAATCAAGACATCCACAACCACAATACTCGAAATAACAATAAAATCCGCATTCCTCAAACACACACTACAAAATATGGGATAAAATCTCTGAACTATATTGCCTATACACTATATAATTCGCTTCCAGATATGTACAAAAACATCCAGCATAATAAAAAATTGCAAAGCAATGCTTTAAAAGAATATTTTTTAACTACATTTAAAAATGAAAATATGTAATCGTCTTGTCTTTTTTTGTTCTATCTTATATACTCGTATCAGTTTTTCCCTCTCTTTACTTGTTTTCTCTTGTTGTTTGTTCTACTTAACCTGTCTATATTTTTATTTTTATGCTGTACTGAATGTAAAACTTATATTATGATATCAAAATACCTTTGTAAAATTGTAACTACTACCTCCTACCTATGAATTGTAAGTTCCTCCTGTCCTAAAATGAGTTTTGTAACTCATCGGGATTGCTCTAGCAAGAAATAAAAACAATGAAAAAAAACAATGAGAACCATAATTTTCGGTGCATATTTTGGGATTTTTTTATATCGAGGGAATGTCATAATTTTCCTTTTCAATTCGGCAAATGTATAAAGATTGTCTTCAAATGTAATTATTATCTATTTTTTTCGATAAACCAGCATCTCTTAACTTTTTATTTAACTTCATTCTGTAACTTAACACTAAACTTCCCTTTGCAACTTTTCACTTTAAACTTCGCCTTGACTCTTTTCACTTTATAACTTTTCACAATAATATACCTACACAATTAGTTGAAATCTATAAGTTCTCCACTCCTAGGCACAAGCGTCTGCTTTATCAGAAGGAGTGTGTGTAATGTAATGTGAATCAATATTATTATGTTGTAATAAGATTTATGGTGAAGTGAAAAAAAAATTAAAAAAATTTGTGTTCAAGGGAAATATGTTAGATATAAATAAGTAGAATTTCGGAGTGCAGGGTCTTAAGTAACGAAGATTTTCTATTTAATTAACTGAACAGTTAAGTTGTGCATCTACAGTCTGGTGAATGTTATCATTCACTAGACGTTTGAAGATTTGTAAAAGCGTTTTTATCACCCATTCTGTCAGCAAGTCCCTTGCATCCTCCCACGCTTCTACTTCTAAGTAAATCCCGCTCCAAACTGAAAGCATTCTTCACTCTCAATATACAGTCATTCTTCACTTTCAATTGCTTTACACTCCTCAGCTTAAAGAATCCCACTTTTGTATGGAGAAAGGTGCGTCAACCCTCGCATTGCTGTGAATATTTATGGCGAGAATCGGGATTGGTGAAATGTGAACAAAAATAAACCATAACTGAATATTTTAAAATAGAAGTGAAAAATCTGTAATTTTTTTTAAATACCTACTGAAAAAATATAGGTTTAAACTCTTTTCCGCAATGCGAACAATAAACCATTTTGTTTTTGAGTTTTATTGAATGAGAACAATAATTTGTTGTGTTGAATAATAATAAAATTAATATTTCTTCAATTTTTGCAAATTCACTCTGTGGCATCATTTTATTTAAATGAAACACTTACTTTTGGGTAAACCACTATAATGAATGTTTTAAAATCTTTTTACATGTTTCAAAACCGATGGTTTCTTGGGATAATAACATGAATAAAAATAACAAAAGAAACAAACAAGTATAGTCAAAAATATTACTTACAGAGAGAGGTGAAATTACTTAAAAATGTCATAAAAACAATTATATAAAATAAAACCGGGAATTATTCGTCGGTTTACAAACATTTTATGTATTATTGTTGTTTTTCAATTGGAATAGATTTTTTCGTAAGGCTTAAATTTTGAATTATTTGTATTATTTTCAGTTAATACTTGTAATTTTTAAGTTTGATCGTAATGAGCGTCGGGCTTCAGTACGGGCGTCGAAGGGTTAGAGACGCCTCTTCCACACCTTTTGCGGGGCGTCATTCTCTTTTTGCGGGGGCGCTGCGGTGGCGGGGTGGCTGGAGACTGGAGAGGGTGTGTAATTACCCTTGTCTTACATGCCCCAACAAACCTCTTGCTTCCCGACACTCTCAGCAACCACTGCCTCCCGAGGATAAGCCCTTAGGGGGAATGTAAGATATTCTTAGATTCGTAGATAGATAGACAATGATTTATGGAGGCTAATTGAAGTTAGACTGATTACTGGGGTGCGAATCGTTAATTATTACGATGTTATGGCATTAGAAGGAAATATCAATTAACCTACGATGACTATGTTAAAGGAATTTTCAGAAGATCTACATTTTCCTCCCCTTGCAGGCATGTACATTTTTGTTAATCCAATTTTATTATAATAGTCGAATAAAATGTATGTTATTGCATTATTACACTTTCATAATATAATTTCAAATGAGGTGGCAAATAATGTAATACACTATTTTTTTTTTAAAGGAACTGTATAGCCAGGAGGCCAGAGTGTGTTTTTAGCCACGGTTTTGTGGCATTTCACATTATCTGCTTAGATGAAAAGATAAATAGGGTGAAGGTTAGATAGTTAAATGTCTTATTTATGATCAAAGGTTAAACTATTACTATTCCTATTTATCACTTTATCAATAATGACAATTTAAAATCCATTTCCCAAATCCCCGCATCAAGCGAATGATCGAATCCAATTCAAAATATCTCAAAGGCGCATTGAAGTTTATTGTCAGAGAGACTGACCGTTGGGTCACCCCCTTTCTGCCATTATCACCCTCCTCCCTAGACCGCACCCCCGCCCCAACCTCTGAGAGACGGGGGCAGGTAGGGTGTGGCGGGATATCAGCCAACTTCGGGAATAAAGGAAAGCGACCAAAGCCATTCCCGATACAAATGTCACGCCCAGAGGATATCTGCCCACTTTTAAAATTGAAAAATCCTCCGAATTATTACATATTGATCATGTGCATTATTTATTTTCACGTTTGAGACGAGTTTTGACAACAATTTTTTTCCTCCTCGAGTTGTTTTATGACAAATGTTATTTGAATAGGCTATTCTTTCAAATCCACCTTTTCAATTACATTTTATTGCTAACACCTCATAAAAAACACTATGCTGACAGAATTGATTTATTAGCGATTTTTCTGAAATCGCTTTCACGATTGTTAAGTGCCTACTTAACAATAAATCGTCTAAATATTCTTCAACATATGATAAGAAAATATCAATTCAAGAGTAAAGTATTGCGAACAATTTCTGAGAAGGCCGTTTACAAGGTGTACTAAAGGTTGCTATGAACTAAATAACGAAATATCTCAGAAACGATACGTTTTTAGATTTTCACGGCCAAAAGCATTTTCGTTGTTTGTTTTTGGGGTGTTATGCCGTGTTGCGCTACCTCCTTCTTTAGACGACGTTTCGGACAGCGTTGCAGTGTCCATCATCAGGGCAGATCCGGCAGATCGTCGGATCTATAAATATAAGTATCTACAGTAGGTATTTAAAATTACAAATGATAAACATTAAAAATTACACTTCACAAAATATACTTCGTCACTTCTTATTAATTTGCATTTTACATAATACGCATTTTCCCCTTCTTTCAAGTATTTGGAAGATTTTTGTATTTTTTGGAAGATCTTCAACGCTATATTATATAGTAATAATGAGTTGCGGGATTTTGACTTCTTTCGAAAGGGAAGTCTTATTTGATTTTCTCTTCTTTTAAAGTGATCATGTTTGTGTTGATATTTATTAAGTTTTCTCATAAATTATGTGTGAACAGTTATTTTTGTCATTCAATGATTTTTTCTGGTAGTCTTTATTAAAGTCGTAAATCTAGATGAAAGACACATTTTATCTTTCCATTCCTCACGGAATTTAATATTTTCTTCATATTCGTACGTTCTCCCACTAAGTAACAACATGTGAAGAAACATTACTTTCATACATTTGCGGCCATAGTCATATTGTGAAAATCATATTAGGGCAATGTGTTTGCATTAACCCCTGCGCACACCCCAAAAACTCGTAGCACCTCAGGAAAAAGTTCTTCAACGCTACATAGTATTTATTTTTCACAGCCTTCAGTTGAAAAATATTTTTTCTAGACGTTTATATTTTACTTTACTTTATGAGATATCATTTTCTATCCTGGACACGTTGATACGTTGTGTGGCGCTAGTAGGCGAGACAATTTCAGTAGATTTATGGTGAGATTTATCCTATCAAATATTGTATTCACAGCTTTATGTAGTCACATTGGTGGGGCTCAAATGGAGATATGTGGCATGTTGGTATTATATTTTACTTTAAATAAGGATGAAGTAACCCGATGTCGTTATGACGGTAACGGGAAAGCATTGTCAACAGACGAAATCCATTTCTTCTATCAATTCTTTTCAAAGATGTAGTAATGCCAAATAAAACCAAGTAAAAAGGAAACTTTTGGATAATTATATATATCAACTTAAAATGTTTTTATTTTATACCACACTAGAGGTTGATTTTTAAAAAGCATTCAAATCCCCTGTTTGGAAACATTAGTTGCGGGTGGAATTCATAAAGGGATTAATTTTGAAATTTGGTAACCAGATCTTGATCTTGAGGTACTTTCCAACCTTCCTCTTTACATCTCCTTATTTTTCACATTGTCTTAAGGGGGTGGGTTTCATGAAGATGAAATGTAATAAATAATCTTCTATCATTACAATAAAACATTTTCTCACACATTCGATTATTATTCCAACTCTCTTGATATTACACTCCTCAAGTTCTTGTTCCTCTTTCATTATGCATGTACAAAAAATTCATGTCTTTCGTGGTCGAAGGGTAGGGCTCTAAACCCCCAATCGATTTGTAAACCCCAAGGCGTTCCGAAATAAATTATATTTAATTAATTTGTATTTTGTTACAATTAATGACAAAAAAAATGTATATTTGTATATATTTGCAGCACGTTCCAGGAATAATACCACCACTAAGAATTGAAACGTTGCTTGAAATAGCTTTAAACGTGTTTGGTTATCAGATCTGAATAGCACATTACTTTCCTTTTCTCCTCATCTCCTTCCCCTTCCTACTACCTTTAGCCTTACAACATACCCCAATTTGGGAAGCCGTAGTCTCACTGGCTCCAGACGGGAGCAGTTGGAACTCTTGTGTGGTATACACGAAAAAAAAAACAGGAATTTCATATTCAATGTTAAGGTTACCTACAGATAAATTTTTATCTTATAATGCTAATATATATACATATAAATAATTCATCAAACTAACCGTAAAGAATCTAAATGGCCTTATTATCCTCCATTAGATATTCATTGTAAGATTTACAAGGGCCTTAAGTGTTTAACCCTTTCCCTGCCAATGGTAATCTCATTGCTAAAAGTGTCATCCCCATTCCTAGCTGTCCTGTGACGCGTAAGTAAAGAAGAACCCTTTGACGTTTTGATAAAGGGAGGGTCGCTCATCCCATAAATATATTACAAATTGAGTGTCTTGAAAGTGTCATATTTTTTATTCGGTGCTTGAAAAGTCATGTATTTTATTATTGTTGGTATCATTGGCGTACGTACCAGAAAAAACTACTTTTTTAAATGTGTACACCGCACAAGAGTCCCAACTGCTCCCGTCTGGAGTCAGTGAGACTATGGCATTCCCAATTGGGGTATGTTGTGAAGCTCTAGGGAGCGGAGAAGGGAAGGGGTTAATAATAGAAAGGTGGTGAAATGTCTGGCTAATTATATTCGGTCAGCAAACACGGCAAAAGCCATTTCAAGAAATGTTTCGATTCTGAATGGAGGCATTTTGCCGGACGCTTACCCACCACTCTGGGACTCTTGTGTAAATTGGCGAAATAAGTTTATCACATATCAGTATTGTAGGAACTACTCGTAATTTGATTTAAATACTGGCAATATTCATTTACTTAGATACCACAATGAAGCGTCAGCTGTCAAGATGACACATCTAAGGATTTTCTACTCAGTGGCTAAAGACCTAGAGAGGACTTTATACATCGGTAGATGGAGTAAAAAAGATGAAAATCATATTTTTAATTATCATCATCATAATTGGCTCTAGAACCCGTGGTGGGTCTTGGCCTCCTCAAGAGACTTCCTCCACTCATTTCTTTTTTGTACCAGCTCTCCCCAGTTTCGAAGCTCCAAGGTGCACAGGTCTTTGAGGAAGTTGTCGCTCCATCTTAATTTTGGCCTTCCCAAGCTCTTTCGCCCTACAGGTTCTAGATATTTGCTGAGACTTCGGTGCTTGATGCTCGGTCATTATAATTATAAGGTTAACTGAAACAAAGATTAGCTAAAACAAAAGATTAGCTAAAAACAAAAGATTAGCCTAACAATAAAATAAGTACCTAACTGCCTACTTTTTGGTTCACCATTCATTTTAACAATTTTGGTTAATTTCAGTAAAGTATAGGGTCCGCCAAATAACTTTTTTTTTTGAAAATGCTATAAAAAAAAAACTACTGAATATTTTCTCAAATTTCTTTTTTTATTTATATGTACAATCCTTCCGGTTAATAATGGAAAATAATTTCATTCAAATGGCTGCCTCGGCTGGCCATGCAGTAGCCTACACGATCGGTCCAATTTTTTCAAAAAAAACTTTAGATGGCGGACCCTATATTTTGGTTTCCGTACGCCACTGCATTTTGGGGAGCATTATAAAATCCAATTAATTTTTCGGCTCTGGTGCACACCCACTTTAGGATTTACAACTTTATTTTGCAAATTTGTTGCTCCCGAACATAGTTTATTGCATGAGAACATCTACACTTTGGAGATGATATTAGATCGTTGGCTTCAATAATTTTGTAGGCAAATTGTTAGAAAAGACAGGGATGTTCCAATATCAACGTGTCGAAAGACGGTGAATGTAATCTCACCAACAAATGTTTCAATAAAACATTAGGTAAGCGCCCTTGAGGTAAAATTTCAGAAAAATGGCGCTATGTAATTTAATCAATTATAATTCATTATTATTATTGCTTATCTTTTTTATGTACACACTGCACAAGAGTCCCAAATGCTTTCTACTGTGATGTTCTTCAATCTTCAGTGATTAAGATTACCTAAAAATTGTTCGTGAAAACTCCAATAAAAATCGAGAGTTGTCGAGATGACAATTTGCTTTATTTACATTATCGTAAGGTTTTCAAAGAATATTTAACTGGACCAGACGTCCTTCCCATTGGAAGCTCTATGTTGTAGCTAGAGAAGCCGACACCGTGGAAGGCCAGCTGCCTATCGTGTATCATCGGCTATTTCCGTAACCGTTCGTGCATTAAATACGAACGACAATAGTCGACACTCTTCTAGACTTGAGACTAAAACTACATGTAACTACCTACACTAACAACCTCTGTTGAAGAATTTTGAAACATCTTGTATAATCCTATACACAACATTAGCGTACTGGCTAGAGTCTTCGGATCTTTGGTGTTCTCAATCGGAATTATGTAATGTAATGAGGCTGAAGGTGGTAGGAACTGTAGGAAGGGAAAGGAGATGAGGGAGGGGAAGTACTTTCTAGGTCTTGCATTTGTGTTATTGCATTTTGTGTAGGTAGGTACCTACCTATTGAAGCAAAAAATGATTTCACGAAAAGAGTAGGAGAGCTTTACGCCTCCATACATTTAATTATAATAGGTAGATAATTGTAGATAGTTTTTAGTTTTGGCTTAGGGTCGAGATTTGAATCCGCAAACCTTTGCCAACATAGGTAGGTACTATAGATTTTTTTTAAATGTGAATACCGCACAAGAGTACCATCTGCTCTCAACCGTCTGACGCCTGTGAGAATCCCCAATTAGGGTGTGTTGTGAGGCTGAATTTAGTGAGATAGAGAAATAGGAAGATGTAGACATAGGTATCTGACCATTCTAATCTGATCAGTATTGATCAGCAAACACAACTAAAACCATTTCAAGCATCGTTTCTAATCTGAATAATGGTATTTTTCACCAGGGCAATACTGAGTGTATTTTTTATTCTGGAAGGAACGTGCCGCAAATATACTATAGATATATTATTTTTTAAATTTAATTGGGCATGTCGGGATTTGAACGCGCTTTCTTTATATTGCTGGTAGAGAGTCTTACCCCTCGACTATGGAGGCCGCTGGATGAGAAATCCTTTTTTTTGTATTTGGTAAGTTTGCTCTTACCCACTAAGCTACAGATACCGTCTTTGCATGATAAAGATGAAGCACATTTTCCGATTATTTCTCTCCTCTCTTTCGGCTCTCGTCTTTCGTACCCTCCTCGGCAACCCAGCTCACATACTTATGTCCATCTCTCCCCCTCTCCCGGGCCGATGTGGCGTGTCTGTGCGCGTCATCTCGCTCGTGTCATCCGAGGACACGCCCCCACCCTCCCGCCCCCGCGCGCCCCGCCCTCCCGCCCTCCCGCCCGTCCGCCCAGCGGCCCGAGTCCCGCCCACCGCCACCCGGAGACTAGAGACAGCGCCTTATTCCGGGTGACGGGTGACTTCACATCAATAATGTCTAATCTTTTGTTCGAAACCCGAAAAGTCTATCAGAATATAGGTCAATATAGAACTCACCTTTACAAATTGGCATCTAGGTTGAAAGCTAAAAAATCTATATTCAATTTAAAAATCTCTTTTTGTTTGGTATAGCACTCACCCTGTTCATACCTCTAGGGCCTGCGTTCTATTGCATCCTCTGTGTGGTGTTGCATTTAAAGGAACTTAACTTAATTGATCAACCTTGCCCTTTAAATCTAGTCATTAAGGTTTTAACAATCTTTTACAAATTAATTTCATTTCAAGCAAATTTCTTAAGTAAGAAATTAATTTACTGAGAAATAAGTAAATAAATTTCTCAGAAATTTGTACTAGAATTTAAAAAAAAACTTTTTTTAAAAGTTCCTAAGTTACCATTAATTTTATATGTATAACCCAAATTTGTTATGTGACATGATATCAGTACCTACATACGTCGTTTTATACGTACTTTGTAGATATATTATTTCAATCTCTGCCAGTATCACCACATACGTCATTGTATAAACTGCTTAAAGAACTGATTAATTTTCAAAACTTATTTCCCTTTTCTGGAATTCGATAACACCTTGTACAAACGTTAATCGGAAGAAAAAAATAAGTAAGCGAGATGAAAATATGAACACCTCTTTAGTGTGGTCTCTTAATGGATCTGATCTAATTTTAATAATTTGAATCACTTTTTTATCTTCATAAATGCTTCATAATTCTACCAATCTCCAACAAAATGCTCTTATATTCAGAGCCTGTAATATATTTAATAAGAATTTTAATGATATGGACATATTCTCGCGTAATTTAAGAAACTTCAAAGAAATTGTCGTAGCTAACATTTAATAATTTTAAAAATTCCTTTTGCAAGTTATCATGTTGTTGCTGTGAATCCTTTCCAGTTCTAACTTGTGATCCAATTTATACACATTTGTTCACTTAGTTGTAGGTATAATATCTATTTTGTACATTTATTATTATTGCTATTGTGTAGTGAAGATAAAGTTTATAGTACATTATGTTTTGAAATTTAGCTGGCTATTAGTATATTAGATACATTTAAATTGTTAGTTATTTGTGTTCTTACATCTTCTAGTATTTTTTATCTAATATTTACAATATTGTATTTTTTGTAAATATGTCAGCCTACGGGTATAGGACCCTTAGTTTAAAAAAAAATTATTATTATGACAATTTTAAGTTATTTGAAAATCTGTTATTGGATTTTATTTTTATTATTAAGTTTATTGTAATAGATGTAAATAATCTGTTGATTTTCCTAAATAAATAAATAAATAAATTCTCAGAAAGCGATAAATTTCCCTCAGTTAAACAGGTGGCGTAATACATTTGTTTATTCAGAAAGGAAAAAATCTTGTGCGTAGGCATATCAAAATATATTTTTTTATTATAATTTCATAGTGAGATCTCTCACAAGTATTTTAGAACCAACAACTTCAATAATATTTACAAATGATTTGCAAAACACACCGTGTCTAATGGGGCGAGAAACAGTATCGAATTTCCTAACGTACCAAAAGGACAAAGCGCAAAGAAAGGCCTTACTCTCGGCTGCATAATTATTTTGCCCAAGAAAGAACACATTGTTTGGACCACTCTGTAGAATGCAAACTTTTTTGTTAGGTACTGCGAATTATTAACCCACAAGCATTTAGGCCTGGCTAAATACTTATTCTGACTAACTTGATATAGTTTTATTATTATTGAATACTTTAATTTAATTAATTAGTGTTTACTATAAAATTGGTGGGTCAAGAAAGTTTTTAAATAAAAAGTCAACCTGTAAAAAAACAAAGTTTTTTTAATGTTATACACTTCAGATATGATTTTAGATTTTCACGTCAAAAGGATTATCGTGATTTATTTTTGGAGTATTATGTCGTGTTGCGCTACCTACGTCTTTAGCCAACGTTCGGGCAGCGTTACAGTATCCATCATTACATCTGCCTTGATGATGGACAATGTATCGCTCTCTGAAACTTTGTCTAAAGAAAGAATTGCCCAAATCTGTTTTCAAATGTCTTTTTTGGACTGAGGATTGAACTTGTGTGCGCGTGATTGTAACCAAATTGATAGAATTCGTTGTCATCGACAAACGTGTCTATTTGCCGAGTTTCAGCTCGATCGGATATCGGGAAGTTGGTAAATTTTCACTTTATTCAATCATTCATTTAATCAAGAAAACAACAGTGAAATCCAGAATGAAAAACTGACCGTATCAAATTAAACCAAGAACGTTGTTGATGTTTGTTAATTTATTCATTGACTTTAGGCATTATTTTGGGCCACAAATTTGAACCTAAATAATCTTTCACAGTAGAACGACAATCCGCAATATTTTTAGTCAGTTATGTACAACTTTTGTTTAGGTATTAAAAACACTTTTTATTTTGTAAAAATGCGTAGTGCGTCGTGTAAAGTTGGTTCCTTAGATCTTTATATATACATTTATGATATTTTATTCGTAGTTGTTACATAACTTTGTAAATCAAAGTGATGAGATATTTCATTTGGATTGGAACAAATAATACATTTATGTAAACGATTAATAAAACAGAGATTTCGTAATGCGCAAATATTGTTCAATGGATCGAAGAAATTTTTTCTTTTGGTCACGTAAAGAGCTGAAATATAAAATTTTCTAACATTATATACAAAAATTGTGTTGGATTCATAGTCGAAGATTAGATACTAAACTGAGAATTTAAAATCACGATAAAAATAATATCTAGTTATATATTTTTTTAACTATCTTTTTTCAAACAGATAAAGACTTTTTTGTCATTATTGAAGTCCTTTTTCCCATACCTACATAAATCGGAAACATTTCAAAGCATATGGACTTAATTAAAACTGAAGTTTTCCATTATTTTTCTAACAAATTGGCAATTCCTACTGAAAATCTGATTAGATTTAACAAATTGTTTATATCTAACCATAGTTTGCCCTAACTGCGAATGGTCGCAATCTTTGCTCTGCATTGTCTTCGCACAGAGTCTCAATACCACAATACATACCGAGGCGTGGTCTACAGTCCCAAGGGATGGGTTGGGGTAGGGGAGAGAGAGCGCCCTGCGACCCCTACCGGCTTCGGGCATCCTACCATCCCACCGCCCCCCACCCTACTCTCCTCCGTAGGATCGTAGGATCTGGCCGTGATGCTAGCGGATGGTTTATTCGTGTGCGGGACACTAGACCGTACGCGACTCTCTATACACTGTACAGTATACCACATTGCACACTAGAATACAGCACACACGCTACTGTGACAGTGATAAGAAAACAAAATAAGTAAATCGCGTCACTCAACATCAAAAATCAAAATTGAAACCTATTCTACTTGTGTACTTATAAAATTTAATAAACAATTTAATGACATTTCATTGATCTGTATTCAACATTTAAACTAACTAATAAATCTAATTATTGGTTCAACAATTTTAATAATAATAACTTACTTTAATATTTCTCATTAATTAGAAAACGTCTTAGAATTTAAATGAAGCTTACCAGAACAAAGTGGAAATTAACTGAAGTGACATTATTTGTAAATTGAAACCAATTGTGAAGTGATTTTGTGTAAATAACTTTAATATGCGTAGTTTTATGACGTGAAAAGCTTGTGTTATGATACGGAACCAATATACTATTTTTGTGTTGTGATATTTTCAATGGTTGACGCTAGATACAGAATGTCAGGTATGTTAAAAAAACATTAGTAATTCGTATCCTGAGTACTTAATTATGCAACCTCCATTTTAGTTTTTGTTCAATCTTCATTTTAAAATTAAAAATAATGTGTCAAAAACGAGAATTAATCACTTAACTAAGAATTATTTAAACTAACGAGACCTTTACCTTTACAAGAATAGCTTCATCTTTAACACCTATAATAATGTTCCATTGAAATAATGAAAGAAAACCTCCTCCTCCTTAAAAACTTGCAAATGGTCGTTTGGACAATTTAGCACGCAGGCGACGAATTATCGATCATTTTATTTAATTCAATGAGTTGAGATTTCATGTCCATAATAATGAAATTTTATAGATGACGATTTGTTGATTTTGATAAGATTAAAGTCGCCATAGCGTAGTTGTTAAAAGTATGTACTTAGGTTTCGAAGGTTCAGGGTTCCGTTTCTGTTATTTACATACATTATAATAAGATTACATTTATTATACATTGTGTAAATGCGTTTCTATCATTAGATGAGCTTTTGATTGAAAATCGTAGTACGAGGAAGGCGCTTTTAATAGTGAAATAACTAATATTCTTAAATAACTATTATTTCTACGTATTTCCGTACATTTTTATGTACTTCTACTAATTAGTGTATTTGTAGGTATCTCACCTACTAATATTTTACAATGAATATATTCTACAACCAAAAATCAATAAAAATTATTTTATGCTATGTCTTTTCTGCTGCACTGAGATATACTTATCAATACATTATAATTTTTTATTATTTGTTTTTGGGGTGTTATGCGCTACCTCCTTCTTTAGCCAACGTTTCGGACAACGTTACAGTGTTCATCATCAGGGCAGATGTGTAGGTGTAAAGAAGGAGTTAGCGCAACACGGCATAACACCCCAAAAACAAATAAAAAAATACTTTTAACTGTGAAAATCTAAAATAATATCATATTATAATTTGTTTATAAACTTTACAAAATTTCTAAAACGTTACAAAATCTGAAAAAAGACAAATTATAAGATTTGCATAATAGTCCAACTAAATATGCGCTTATGAATACGATTTTCAGTAGAAGAGTTTCTTATAATTTATTATACGAGTAAGAAATATTGGTACCTAACTTCTTATCCTGTTGATCAAGGAAAAACTTTTTTGGCATAAATTAGCCTTCATCCATTCATTATTATTTCAAAGCTGCATTTGAGTTTCCTCATTCGTAAAATAAATTATAGACAAAAAATAATCTCTAAAAGCTCGGTTGATTATTCAAATGAGTCATAGTTATACTTCAACTTAAAATTATTTCAACTTTACAAATACCTACAATACCACTCCAATTCGTAATAAATTATAGAAATAACGTAATCTGTAAAAGCTCAGTTGATTATAATTATTATTATGAGTCACGGTTACATTGTAACTTGTAACCAAATATGTAAATGGTAAATTAGGTGAATTAATACGTTAGGTTTATCATTTTTTTATCGTAAAGCGTTTTCTTATCGTATCCTGCAGATTTAAATATCAAATTGCAAACGGTTACGGTTGAATCAGTTCTACTAATTTGCAAACGAGTAATTTTAGGCTTTTATTTATAGGTTGGGTTCAACACTTGATGAGCCTTTTTATGTGTGTCATCTTAGTTTTATAAAAAAAAGCATGTAATTAAAATTTTTGGTAATCTTCCTCAGATACCTACTTTGTATGTAAGTTTTGCTCGACGTGAACAATTCCAGATATTCTAAATATTTTGTCAAATTGTGTTTTGCGAGCTTTTGCACAAATATTAGCTATGTGCTTAGGTACCTGATCTGGTATATTTTCCGCAATTCAGTGAAGTTAGATAGATGCATACCTACAATATAATATTGCTAAAAAAAATTGTGTCTGGGTGGTTAAACTAATTTTAAAGTATATTTGAAAAAAATCTTTTTTTAAATAACCATGGATGTTTTTTCGTTGTTAGTTAGGCAGATCCGGCAGATCCGGCAGATCCGACGATCTGCATCATTACATCGTCGGATATGCAGGATCTGCCCTGATGATGGACACTGCAACGCTGTCCGAAACGTCGGCTAAAGAAGGAGGTAGCGCAACACGGCATAACACCCCAAAAACTAACAACGAAAATGCTTTTGGCCGTGAAAATCTAAAAACGTATCTAACCATGGATGTATTACCGCGATATATTTTTTTGGGTATTATGCCGTGTAATAATATTTTCTTCTTTAAATAACATCAGTGTCCATCATCAGGGCGTATGTGTAATAATAAATCACGATAATACTTGTGCCGTGAAAATCTCAAATCATATCGAACCATGTATGTAGTTCAAATGTGACAACGCGTTTCCAACAAAAAAAGTCAAAAACCTGTTTTCTAGCTGACATAATATTACGTTATCATTTATTTAATTTGAATTACAAATATTTAAGATCAAGTATCGTATCTACCTACGTTTATTTTCTATTTTAAAGTAAGCCGGAAAATCGCATTGTTACAAATCTGAACTTAACAGTTTACTACCAAGTTAGTTCAGCACTGCTTTGATTTTTTTTCATAATAAGGTGTAGACTTGGATATATTACTCGTAGATGTGTCTAGGTCTACGAAGCTGAGGACGTATCGCACGGGTTGATCGATAAAACCATTTATCAATATGATATTCTTAAAATCCGTCATCTTTGGACAGGTATCAGTATTTGCGAGCACGGTCTAGGAAAGTTAACACACTCCGACCGACGATTGATAAATTTTAACCCGGCCTCCATGGTATCAGATAAGTTTCGGCTAACTATCAATATACACTAATTTTTTAATTATGTCGTTCGTTACGCAAAATTACTGGCTTATTTAATGAATGTGTTGAACTAACGAAGTTTTTGGAAATGAAAGAAGCCATATACTCCTGATCTATAGACTTAACTAATGCTTCCAAGACGCAATCAAATTTATCTGTTCGATCTATGAAAATCAAAAATGGTTAAAATATGAATAAAGACCTCATTAACTAATTAACTCCCGTTTAGTGTCAATGCATATTTAGGTTAGTATTTAAATTCAACATTGCCAAAATAGTAATTTTTTTACATAATTGCTTGGCGTCTGACATTTCATAGTGTCAATTCATAGAAAATATCTTCAGTGTTGGCAACGTATTTCGATTTCTTATTTATTATATCGGTTCGGCTGTCAACGGTGAAAGCGTCGTCTGGACATCGATATAAAATCATCAGAAGTTACGCCTATCGATCCGATATCGTAAATTTATCGATTTTACGGTATAGGACGTATAAGGCTCAAAATCACGAAGGTTGCAAATTTCAAGATTGGTTTTATGACAAAAAACATTGCAAGCTATAATGATGACTCTTAGTTTATACTGTCGCAAAATTTGTATATCAATAAACTTTGACGGGGCAGCGCACAAAATTTTATATTTTTTTGTAATATTGCTTTTAAGTGGATATTTTTGCAGAAAACTATCATTTTGGGAACGTTTTTCTAAGTTTAATAAAATGAACAAAAACAAAAAAAAAGTACATAATTTAAGCTTTGTTTAATAACATGGGTATATTATGTATCTATATTATATAAACAATAATGAAAACAATACATATTAAATCTTCTATAAGCAAAATACTTCAAAAAATAAAAAAAAGTTGCCATTATCATGCATAAAATTTAAGAAATTTCAAAATTTCCAAAACTCTTACTGTTGAATTAACATTACATGAACAGAATCCTATATAGGTTTGCGGGATTACGCATTGCCGTAGCAAGTGGTCAGTCCCAATCACAATCAAACCCAGCCAGCACCTATCAGCAGTTAAGTAAGTAGCAGTTAGTTAGTTAGCAATACGGAGATGTGTGACAAGAGTATTTACGGCCATTGGTGTTAATTAGCCAACCGCAGCCGGCGGTCGACCGCTTATCTGCCGCCCAAACGATAACGGTCAAGCCGCGTCGAGCGGGGGGTGCACAGAAAGTAAATTGCCATTTTTAAATAAGAAGAAACCCACTACTTGCAAGGTGAACATTCGTCACACTGACGATCGAAATCAACTCTTTTGCTAAGCGCCAGGTAACTTGGCTCGCGAATCCAGGGATCGAAACCGACCGCGACAATTCCTCCCTAACTGATAATGGAAAAGCGATGGAATAATAAAACTGCAATTTCCCACTTAGAAAATACAAGAATCTAATGGATAAAAATAATCATGTACATATAATGAAAAAGGAAAATTTATCTGTATTTTCTTTCAAACAGCCTTTACAGCACTCACCAGAATGGTAGAAATTCTCAGATCACCCTAGTGAAAGTCCAGCATTTAGAATTGAAATGTTGTTTGAAATGCTATTAGCAATGCTTGTTGACCAGATCTGAATGTACAGTCAGTGTAAAGACAATGTACTTTCTTCCCATCTCCTTTCCTTCTCCTATTCCCTTCAGCCTCAACAACACACCCTAATTTGTGTGAGAATGGGGATGCCATAATATCACTGGCTCCGGACAGTTGGGAATAGTTGGAACTTTTGTGAATATTATATAATTGTGGTATTCACATAAAAAAGCATTTCATTTTCAAGATTCCTACTAAATTATCTTATGATATTCAAACTACGGAAAATACCCGCATTTTCCATACATGCGACTTTTTATGTTAATTTTGCACAGTTTATTAATTTTTCTTTGTCATTTTGATAGGCCCTCAGTTTAAAGTTTAGAGCATCAGTTCCAGTCCAATTAGAATAAGTTTTTACTCCATGCGGTATTTGCGGTGGCTGCTTTAGGTAGATATGGATATATTAATATAATACGCATCCATTAGGCTTTTAATTAAAACCGTTGTGAATGATTACATTCAAATTGGAATTAAACGGTTCGCACCAACTCAACTTACCTATTGAGGATAATTTGCGAGTAATTAAACATAAATAAAATTATTTGCAGTTGGAAAAATATGCATCTAAGTATTTTACCAATTAAATTATAGTTTCTTGCGATAGCTGAAAAACGATTTTAGTGAGCTTCTTAATATTCGCGAGCTTTCGACTAAAAGTCAAATGCGAATCCCATCATTTAAAGGAGGTCGTCAACATAAATCTTCTATAACAATTCGATAAACATTAATTTCATTCCTTGAAGTAAATGTTACTTTTTATACCATAGAACAAAGAAGAACACTAGAAATGCCATGTAGATTTTAGTGTAAACAAATATCGCTATCGACCTAATTCCCTTTGTTCTGGCCCATTTTGCACGTTTTTTCCTCCCTTAAACTTATATTTGAATTTTGAATTACGGTGAAATACAGTTCTGCATGTGAAGTTTAAGCAAATAATGGTCAGAGTTTTGAATCACAAAGCATACCCACATGGCATTTCTTAACAACTCTTTCCCAATATGTACAACGAGAGTTTAAAATATAAGAGAGTGATGGTATACAATTTTTTTTACGAAAAAATATTCGTTGATAAGTATGCAAAATTTGTAGGTATTCCTCACAATAACACATCTAATTGTCAGATCTAGATATCAACAACTTTTATTTAACGAGTATTCCCTCTTTTAAACCTTCCTGTTATGTGTAGGAAATACCCAATATCTATGGCACCCTTCTAACTAAAAACATATTTATCCGATTGCAACACTAGATAAAGTAAAAAATCCACACATGAGGGTCGTACACAAAAAACACGTTAAATAATATGGCATCTTTCTCGTGGTTTTTTCGTATTATCAAACAGTATCTTTATTGCATCTCCGTGTTTATCGAGAATTTTGCTTCCCAGCCTCCACAGTCTTATCTCCAGCAAACAGATCTTTTTCGGACCAAATTGTTATTTTCCCTCTCGTTAGCACCCGTTTCGGAAAAAAAACGACGTACCTATTGACTCTGCGAAGTCCAAATCAACATCGTCCACTGTGACCAATGTTCCTTAAAAGCAAATATTAGATGCAGTTTTTTGCCAAAAAGGGCTTTACAGATATCAATACAACGCATAAGAACGCACAACTCAGCATTAAATTAATAATAAAGGGTTTGGTTTTGTTCACCAATCATGAACGAGTATGATGGAAAGATTTTTTTTTTAAATTTTATGCTGAATATAATTAGTTTAAAATGTCAACGTTTTCTATGAATAATTTTGTAAAAGAGAACTCTATTCAGAATGACATGATAGCTCAACCACTCCTTTAAATATAAAATTCTGAAAACGAGAAATTAAAATTTAAAAAATTTGGTTATTTTTAAAACCTATTGTTGTATATTTTTTATGTGAGTATCATCGGATCCTTGAGGTGAATTTCTCAAGAAAATTGCACTATATAAATAATCAAATCATTATTATTATTATTATACCTCTGCTAGTTTTTGCAAACGATAAATGCGATTGCGCTATAAATTATAAAGCTCTGCTTCGTAGATAGTAAATAAGTAAATAAAAATTATCAAACTTTAAACCCTTATGTTAAAATCATTGTCAGTAGGAACCTCCGTGCCAGCTGGTTGGTTGAAACTCGAATTATGTGCAATATTTCGTACTTTGTAATTTGTTTTGGTACGTTCCTTTTCTGCATTTTTATACTGACAAATCAAATCGGAATATTCAATATTATGGTTCATACCTGCATGAAAAAAAAGTTCTTAAAGAGATACTGACGTTTTCTTGGATAAATTAAATATTTCCTTAATTGTACATAATAGTTGCGTGAAATGTATTTTTTATAATTAAGTAAGTGGGTATTTAATCACCTATTTACAAATCTTATGACGCCAGAGGAAATTTTGGTTTAGATTTACGAAATAAGCGATAATTAGAAACATATCTACTTTATTAAATGCGAGGTCTAATGGTCACAGAACAGCTAGTTACTATCCACTTACACGCCTAAAGAGGCTTTAACATAAAAGTGATTTGTGATATTTTAAGTAAACAGTGTGAATAGAAGATTAAATGATATTGTACATAAAACATAAAATAATCTGTTTCATACTTTCTCTCTCAGGGGAAATTTAAATAGTAGATATAAAATAATAGCTTAACATTCAGCTATGCTTTTGATAAAATGAATCAAACCAAGTATAATTTATTAATCATCATCAGGTAAAAAACTTGTCTATTTTTATCCGTAACAAAAGCATTAGTAAAACTTTGAGAATGCATTGAAAAGCGACATAATCCCAAATTAGTGGCCTCGGAATCTTTTACGCCATATTGACAAACCCTCGAACCCGCGAAAAGCTGATTTGATTTGTTTCGGCGATTTGGTTTCCCTATGCGGACACACCGCCAAAGGGCTTGCGCGAGATAAAGGGACTGTTTGCTCGGCACATTTAGGAGTTTGTTCGACACTTTTCGATACGTTTATGATGATGATGTTGGTCTGCGTCAGAAGGAGGAACATTATGACTTCGTCAACAAGCTGATTCCCAGAAGTGTCTGTGTTGCTGTGTTTGCTGATAGAATTGGGTTGATAGAATCAACAATATCAACATCTTGTTTATAATGCCTTTTTGGAATGGATGGACAAGACATTTGACAGTATTGGCCAGCTTACAAAAATTACAAAAATGACAACTTTAAATCGTTGAAGAAGATTATAAGAATAACCCTCAATTAAAATAAAGAGATAAAGACATAGAAAAAAATTACGGATGCAACTGAGACTCGAACAGATCTATTAATCTTAAGGGGACTGACGTCTCTACCAATTGACCTATTGCAAGTTCATTAGTCATTGGACTCATTACAAGCCCTCATTTTTATCAATCTCATACTTCCTTTTGAGAATTTTTAACATTATTTTTTTATTTTACCTATATTTTTTTGGCTGCCGTTCTTTTTTTTACGGTAGCTCCACACACGGACGACATCTTTGGGGATGCTGTGAAGGTTATTTTTAACGAAACAAAGGCGAGGAAGTTCTGGGAAGGAAACAGGTATGAGGGGTGATTAGGAATCTGGGGGTCAATGTCAATGTGTCTCGGAGTGACGGACGTTTAAATCCATCCCTCCCAAAGCTGTACAAGGCGATGCATGGGTCGAAAGGGTCCGGCTGGAGAGGTCTAGGTTAGGTCTCCCTTTACCAGTATCTCCCGATCCGGCGCTCCATGCGGTGGGCAAACGCATTCGCCGCCAAGACCTAGACAAACCGTAACCTATGAACCCGGGAACCCCTGCTAAGTCACCAAACGTAGCAAACCACTTGGATGACCTACAGGGATTTATTTATACGTGATATCTTTTGACTTTATATTGAATATTCGATAAACTTATTGAAACATTTGCAAATACATTCAAAAGTGCGATCTTTAAAATGATTTGTCTATACCTACATGCTTGTCTCAAATATGATGTTTCAACGACGCCAATAAGTATGCACGTGTGTCGTGTTGGAGGTAATGATGTGTTGAAAAATATTGTAGTTCACCTGTTCAAAGATGCACCGTATATGTTTATCTTGAAATTCATTTCATGTTTGATGCATATTGCAAACATCAGTGTCTTATAAAACAATTAAAATAAATTGTTGCTGTTTGCTTAATTGCATTGCGCTAACCCAATTGTGTTTTACCACACAAGCTATCCTGACTACCTAAATGTGTATGGCTCTAATGTATGCAAATATGTACTACTTCCTACTTTAAAAGGTACCTGTGCACTAACTTACCAACATAAGTTAAAATAAATTTTGGTTTTGTCACTGCTTTCCCGTTTTACTTCCAACGTCTAACAACAAGCCAATAATAGCTTCACAAGTATTGGTAAATAATGTTGCAATGTGACGGCTGATCCATTTCCAGGTAGATGTAATTTATTTAGAAATGAATGTCCGAAACGTGACTCTTAGTCCATAATCTTCAATGATGATGACCAGCAATTCCTCACGCCATCACCACCTGTTCTGTTAGAGATGCAAAACAATAAGACTGTTTTTAAAATATGCCATTGTGAGGCCCTCTCACATCTGCATCTGAATGCGTCTTAGATTTTTGTTGCCCTTTAGGAATCAATAAAACCCGCGTTATCTTTAGACCTTAACTCGTGGCTTTGTTCGGCACGTGAGCGAGCAAAATTAACGGACATGAAAATTAGGATGAATGACAACGGACGCGAGTTTCAAAGGTTAAGAGGATGGCTAGTTAGAATTCCATTCAAGTTTTACCCACAATGCTGTCTGCTTCAGTGCAGCGAGGATGGACTGGAAGAATGGAGGCTGTAGGAGAAAGTTTCCCCTTTACATTTGCTCTTTTGTATTAGTGAATTTAAAAAGCGAGTAAATTTTTATAATTTTATTATTATTTGAAGATTTTGTATTCACAGATATTGTACTGGATAAATTCGTAATTGTCGTTTTTTTAAAGTATTTACATTAACACTTTTACATTTTATCGGACACATTTAAAAGGAAAGTATTAATAAAGTAATCGCCTTGACGCGATATCACTGATAAAACACGCCCTACACCTGCGGTTCACCTGTGTCCTATAATGTTTACTTTGCATTAGACAAATAATACGGATCCACTCGAGTTTATGATAACGGCGTTTAACAATGTCGCTTCGCCCTCCAAACTGTTATGTTTGTAAATTACTTCAAAGATGTCCGGAGTATCAATTTGATTGTGACTTTATTTACAGGTCGTAAAATAAACAGTCATACTGTTGCTTGTCCAATTTGAACGTTGCGTGCATTCAATTACTAAATCATTGACTTCTAGCTGTCAAATTGAACTAAGGTGTCAACGCGAGGTTACGTAGTAAATGATGCACACGGGGAACTAAACGCACCTGGCAGGTTACCACGCTGACAGTATCTCTGTCAGGGCCACTGCGTAACAAGATTACGGACGGCGTAATAAACTGATAGGCTTGTATTTGTTTATGAAATTGAAAGCAATTGACTAAAATGTTGTTCGGTTAATTTGATGACATTCTTTTCTTTATTTCCAGGGAGCAGCGGTGACGAACTGGAAGTGTCAGGAGTCACGACCGGGGAAGAAGAAGATCCCGATTCCCTGGACTCTGGTCAATTGTCTCCAAACACTCCTCGACTGCAAAGCGCAGTAGAAATTATTCCAATTAAAGCTGAAAACAGTCAGCTTTTACCAAATGCAGAAAACTATCACAGAAGAAAAAACACTCCTCAACAAATAATAGAAAATTTGTATTATCAACCTGGTTCCGTTCACGAAAGCGACGAATCTGATACAAAACATAATAGATCACCCTACAGTCCTGTTAGAGTTACTGCATCTAGTCCAGAAGAATCTCGCTATAGTCCAAGAGATTTTTCTGAAGTTCTGAGACTCCGCGCTCAAGAGCAAGCACAAGCCATCGAAGAGTCTGATTTGAAAAGGAAACCAATAGAACAGCGAGCAGAGATATTTAGGGTTCGCTCTGACGAAGCCCTGTTGAGAGGGCATGAGAAATTCGCAGAGCAAAGTTTTAAAGAGATCAGATTAAAAAGCCAGGATTTGGCTGTTCCTGCTGAACTTCTGGTCCGGAGCGGAAGAGATGGCATCGAAGGAGTCTGGGCGAGAGGAACCGTGGTGCGAGGAGTTAAATACGGACCTTACGCCGGGAAGTGGGCTTCGCTGCCAGCTGATTCGAGATATGCTTGGGAGGTAAGTCAAATATGTCAAATTCAAAAAAATACATTTATACATGGGCTTTTACACTCGGTACATTAAAATGTTTACAATTTCTTATACAAGGATTAGTAATATAATAAACAATTGTTGCGATAAAAAAATATTCTTACATTGCAGTAGTTTAACAATTGGACAAAATAAATAATAATAATAAAATGAATTTATGAGAAATTGCGTAAGTATGTTTTAAACATAGTATTTGTTGTATTAAAATTGTTACGACGTCATTTATATATAAGCGTTCACTAAACTATGTAGGCAAGAAATTGCCGAGTTTGCTACACAATTTGTTTGTGAATGGTGACATTGAAATAGGTCCTTATGCCTAATTGGCTAGTGTGTCAAGTAGGTTATTTTAAATAACTACTAGACTGCGAATTTACAATTTTAAATTACACTAATAATACCTAATATAAATGCCACCACATTATAATATTAATTATGTTTAGTTGTTCAAATTCACTTGTTTCGTGTTGTTAAATAATAATAACACCAGCCCCCAAATAATTGGAAGAGGGCTTTAGTAATCGCGTTGTTAAAGGTTTTCGTTGAAGATCAAAAGCTCGGAAGCAAATGCTTCCTAAACTAAACGATGCCACTCCCGCCCGTCTTCACTCAACCAGAAAATCCCTTTGGACTTTGCCTCTTTTCACTCTTAGATCGTTGTGTAAAGCTGTGGTTTCTATTTTCAGCTTTCAAATTATTATTTTTCACAACAAAATATTATTATATAACTCTGTTTCGCGGTTTAGAAAATAACTTCAGAATTTAATCTATCAAACGCTCTTGTCGGTTTTAGATGGGTACTACTTTTCGCTAGAAATTTATTTATAGCTAAAAAAAACCTACCTGAATTTTAAAGGGAATAAGCATTTTTTGGTAAAACTTGAATGACAGCCTTTTTTTACAACAATTCTGTATATTGGCACATTTCTATTACATATTCTTTACCTGCTTTGAATGAAATTAAAGTGGCCCAAATGTCGGTTACCAATTTACACGATACGGTAGCAAGACTTTTAATCTATTTTAAAAAACTTGATTTACCACTTTTTTCAAAGTTTCCCTGAATGCGGAATCAGACAAATAAAAATCGTTGCACAAATAAATAGAAATAATTAGACTGGGGTCATATAAATGGGAGAATTAGGGCATGAACCTAGAGGTGGTTACACGGTAAGCAAGAATACAATTGTCAACAGTTTTTTTTGACATTTCGTCAAATTTTTTCACAGGAATATTATTATTGGCTCTATCTTTTTGAGTGGTATTTGACGAGGGGTCTTTTGTTGATGAAATCTCCCAAAAACAACTTATGATTTTGAAGAACACCTTCAATATAATTTTTTAAATGTTTTCTTAGATGTTTCTGAAAAATATGATGCGGAAGACCTATATTCTTATGGGGTAGGAAAACAATATACTTAAAGATATTCATAAATTAATCAGTGGCTTAAAAAGTGAATAGGACTATTGGAATAGGATAGTGGAATATAGGGGTTAGTACAAATAATGAAAATGTTAGTTTATATTTTATGATCTGCCGGATCTGCCCTGATGATGGACACTGCAACGCTGTCCGAAACGTCGGCTAAAGAAGGAGGTAGCACAACACGGCATAACACCCCAAAAACAAACAACGAAAATGCTTTTGGCCGTGAAAATCTAAAAACGTATCTATACATATTTCATACAACTTTTACTCTATGTCCATATATAAATATGCAATAATTATGAAAACAATCATACACAGTGTCTGGAAACTAGTGGAACAAACAGGAAACTTTTGAATCTAATCTACGCGACTTTAAACCAGTTTTGGGTAAAAAAATAGTTGCTACGGGGTAAATATTAGTTGTTTATTTTGTTCAATTGCGTCGAATCTTAGAATCGGTTGCGAATTTTTTTAACCCTTAGTTGCTGTAAAAAAAGAAAAAGTTGAAAAATGAAAATGGAAATATTCAGATTGAAAAAAAGTTTAATGGTGACGTAGATTCACCGGTTTCCCGCTTATACCACTATGTTTCCGGACATCCTGTATAGATGAAACTACCAATAATTTACCCGTGGTTTCGTACCGTAGTAATTATTGATCGTATTTTTATTAAATATACTTTTTTGAAATCTCTTTAAATAAATAACTAAAACGATATCACTGACTGCATAAAAATAGTAAATACAATATATCTCTGTAAGTTAAGGTCCACATGGCAGACATAAAAGAGGGAGGCTCCTGGTATCTTCCCAGGTGTCCAAATGATTGACATCCTTTCACCGGGTAAATCTCGTCATCGGTATAGTGGACCCCAAACAGAGTGACAAAAATCATTGTTAAAATTGGAAGGTGTGCAGACTGACTTTCAGAAATAAAGGTGCGAACGTTCGAAAAACCAATTAAAGTTTAATATTTAAAAAAATTGTCTATCACAAATAATAAAATTGAAGGCAGTTCAATCGCACATTAAAAAAAGTGAAGTACCTATAGTCTCTTAATCTCTCTATATATGACTGTAATAGTTATTTAAAAATATTTTTTTAAAGTGTAAAATATTGTTTACGTTTACTTTACAGTTTTCCCTTTCAAAGGATTTAATAAATTGATTTCGATTGTAGTACACCGTCAAGCCGAATGTGTTCGTGACGTCATTAGATTCAGTATTATCAGTAGACATGCGCATTTTTGCCTTTAAAGAAGCATAGAAAAAAAGTAGTTTTGTTTCTTTATTTATATTTATATCTTTTATAGAAATTTCTAATGAAAGATAGATAGCTGGGTGCATTATTTGATTACCAACAAGAAGGGTAGTTCCAAGAAAGAATTTCTTTTGCTAAGTTATTGTTTTTTTGAACTGGTAGTTTTATAAAAACTTTCAGATCGATCAAACCGTTATTAGATTGGTATTACTACAGATCAGATAAATATGTATTAATGTAGGATTACAAAATCCTTTGCCGTTATTTATCTAAAAAAATAAGATATCAATACGGCAATAATAATTGTGCTTCTTTTTAATGCGGTAGCAAGACATCAAATGACAAATAATCCTTCCTAAAAAGGTGATAATCCCATTTAGGGTCCAACACTGGTCCCTAGGGTACTCCGCAGATAATGTTGTCTTTTTTCGTTTTTGACGAAAAATTCAAAAGAAGACACGCATTTCTCTCTTTGCAAGATTTCTTTATAAAGCAGCATGTTCCATCTTCATTCACGAGAAGTCTACCTGATTCAAAAAGATTTTTTTCTTTACTTCTGGAATTAACTAGGGACATCGTTCGCCGATTTGAAAAGACCAAAATTATTGTTGAATTATTTAATATTTCAATTTTAACGAAGCTACCTCAACGATCGCATGGAAATATAATTTCATAACCACGCTTAAATCAATGTTTAGATTTGAATATTTCATATTAATCTAATTTTTCATTAAGTAACGTTGGATTATACTGCTTCATGCAAATTAAAGGAAAGATTGATACATATCATGAATAATATAATAACCATGAGATTTGTTTATCCAATGACGTTAAATGTATGCTTTCGCTTTCTTGGATCAGAATTAAAATAGGGCTTATTTCGTTTATGAAGTGACAAACGTGTAACGATTTTGTATATCATATCACATCAAACGACCAACAATGGACTCTGATATTATTATTTCTTTGTAGGGGAATAAGTAAGTATAATGTCGTTATAAACGGAGCTACCTGTTTTAGACAACGAAATGTCCAGCAAAGAGTCATGGAACAACAATCAAAGTGTCAGATGGACATTGTCTGGGGACGTATCAACTTGTTTGTATTTTTGTTTGTCTCCCGGCTTGACCGACCTCTGGACACGTCAAACGATTCGGACAAAGGCATCAAACGAGGGTATCCTTCACATGCCAGACAATTCACATCGATAGACAATATAGTGAAACTGACGCAAGGAATAATTCATAATTCAACTATTTCCCTATCAATTTTATTGAAAAGGCAATAGATTTCTTCATTGTAAATTCCGAAAAAAAAAACAATTTTTTGTGTTCGAACTTGGAAATAGAATTAAAATATGTAGGTTAAGTTGATTATTAAGATCCCTAAGATCATAACCAGTTATTTTCAGTTAAGGAATTCATGTTGTTTGCACTATTCAATATTCCCGTTAAAGGAGTATGTAGAATGATATTTCTATAGATAACCTAATCAATTCAAAATAAATTTAATTGTCACACATGTGTACTCAAATTTATCAGAATCAATCATGAGAAGTAATCCATCTCAATTCATCGGTATCAATTTTTGAGAAGAGATTATCATCTTGACAAATTATATGCTAATTTTCTGCAAGATCCAAATAAAGTTTATTTAATAATTGAATGTAGATTTGCATTAAATATTTATTTTCCATTACTACTTTCCATTAACAATTTTTGCATTTGAATATATTTAATCGAGTTATTAAAACTTGGCCATCGATTTGTATTTTTTCAAATGAATTTTTGATTGAATTATAAGTTTGAAATTTGGCAACGAGAAGTCGCAGTTATGATTGACATTTGACAGTTTGCATTTGAATAATTTTAATGCAATGATATCGATGGCTTTGTCAAAGAGACAAGCCCCGACCCTAACTAACCGATATTGTCAATACTTAATAATTCAGGGCATTTTTTATGCATTAATGAGGGGTCGAGGGTGCAAAACATATTTTGATAATACATAAAAGTGATAAGTCAAGTGGATATGAATATACGTAGGATTCATTGTATTTTTGTCATCGCACCGAATAAGATACCGAGCAAAAATTGGAATTATATATTATTGCAATTTTTTATTTTGCATTTGAATGAAATTTCTCATGATATTTGTGAATCCTCTCATTGCAGGATGTAGATAAACTTAATCAAACACAACATTAACCACTCTTAAACGAAAAATTTGGTACGGAAAAGCAGAAAAAGTTTTGGTCACATTTGGGAATCGAACCTAGGACCTCTGGCTTGCTCTTACCAATGAGTTAATTCGATCATATCAACTTGCGTCGTTTTTAACTGTATCATAATTCAACTAAGAACTACCAACATTATCTCCATTTTTAAAACCATGTTATACTTCTGCAATATTATAACCACACACCTAACGCCTGTATTTTCTCTTTTCTTCTCATTTCTTTTTAATTTCTCCCATTTATTTTCTTTCTATTTATTTCATTTCTATTTATGTATTTAAATTTCCAATTTTATTTTTTCTTCTCATCTCCATATTAAAAATATATTAAATTCCTGCTACCTCGGAACGGGCTCAGCCCAGGGAGGATACCAACAAAACAAATGTAGGTATTTGTACAATTTTTTTGTTGTTGTTATCTTTATGGTATGATTGCAAGATCCTTATAACCTACTAGAGATTATGTATATTTTTTTAGGTGATGTTAGTTTTAGCCAGCAGATAGTTTTGTTGATTACGCCGAGGCACAATATTATTTTATAGGGAGAACACCTTCTATAGAATTTATCAAAATCAAAAGGTTATTTTGTAGGTATATACCTATTATTAAAGGAAATTAAAATACTAAATTTTGACTTTCAGCTATTTTGGTATTGTTCATAATTTTTTTTTACATTTACATTAAAAAAAAAACAATGATGGAATTTTATATTTGAATCGTGTTCATAACATTTTAGTGCAAGTGAATTCCGAAGACCACGATGTCAGCATGGGCCGCCTCACAACGCGTTTTGGTAGCAATCACTTATTATTATATTATATTATATTTTTACCTGAATAAAAAAAAAAAAAAAAAACTTGTTAGGTATGGAATTATACTAAGAACCTTCCTATTTTGCAATTATAATTAAACAGTATAGTTATTTCAGATGTGGTGAACGTAAGATGTTAAAATTAATAACAAAGTTTAAAATTAAAGTACATACATAAATTTATACCGCCGTTCTTAGAAAAGTTGGTGGTGTAGTGGATGATGGTCAACATTGTTGCCTTCAATGCAGTTTTTTTCCCGTCTTTATTTAAATAACGCGGATTTCATTCTGAAAAAAAGCATTTCATCCGGAAGGAGGAGACAAAATACATGTATTCCATCATATCCCCTGATTTTTCACGGATCTGTGCTATAGTGTTTTTAGTATTATTAAACATATTATAAGTTTGTTGATACAATCCTTGTTGCTATGGATAAAAAAAACATAAAAAATATGAAATATAAAGTTTTATATAATTTATTAAACTTTTCTAACATACTGAATTTGCACACATAACACACACATCCACACACGCACACATACACACACACACAAACACTTACACACACCTCTCTCCTTCCATAATATACTAACTTAATTTAGGTATAATATATAATACAAACTATATATATATATAACAGCGACATGTCATTGGGACCAATTATAATTGTTTTATAAATAATTATTTTATAACTTTGTAACTATTTTCTTCTATGTAATTGTGTACTGTTTGTTACTGCAAAATAAAATAAAATAATGGATATCAAGTCTATGTAGTCCACATAGACTACTCCGAAGCCTTTGATAAAATCCCACACCAGCATCTTGATATACACGGAGAAAAATGTTATTCTAAAATACGATTATTTTATTCGTGAAAACGAATAAAAACGGGACTGAAGTTCTTACGAACAAATTAACAGTGTTTCAGTGTTTATTGGCAGGAAAATGTAAGAATAATTTGTTGGTATACGTACGAAATTACCAATACCAACAAATTATTCTTACATGTTCCCGCCAATAAACATTGAAACCCTGTTAATTTGTTCGTAAGAACTTCAGTCCCGTTTTTACGAATAAAATGATCGTATGTTAGAATAAAAATTTTCTCCGTGTAGAAATTCGAAGCAATGGGTATATACGGCGACCTCCTTCGTTGGTTAGCCTTTTATCTCAAGAATCGTAAGCAAGCTGTAACTGCACAAGGGTTCTGCTCTAGTTTCATTCCCGTAAACTCAGGAGTTCCCCGAGGATCTCGCATTGGCCCCCACTTACTTAATAGTTTTATGAATGATGTTAACAAAACCATCCGTAACTCTAAGTGGTACCTATATGTGGATGACAACAAGATTGTCAAAATCATTATTATTATTAAAAGTATTCGTATAGGTAATTATTAGTATAGTTACAAGTATAGAACAACTGTAAAAGAGTACATGTAACATCACGCCATTCAATTAATCGTTCTGTTCTACTGTCCATTTAAACAACAGCATATTTGGATACAAATGTGTCCGATCTGTCACAAGTTTCGGGGGGGAGGGGTCACCAGCCCACAGGGTTTGCAGGGGGAATATGGGGTGGTGGTGGACTCGTCATAACTCAGCCGTACGGCGACTGTTTGTAATTGCAGGATATTTGTCACAGATAACTGGTGGACAGTCGTAAGGGATACCAATCAAAATATAACCTCCTTTCCATTTCAATGTCATTCTGTTTTGGGAACGATCGTCGACTTTTTGTTAGTCCCATATAATAGACATTTTTTTAAATTTTGTAGTCTTGGTGGTGTTCAACCTTTGTTAGAAGATGTACAACGTGAATAGTTAGCTTATACGGGGTATCCAGGGGTGAAGTGCATTAACTACACGATGGTAGAAGTAAAAAAGATAATTTTTGACGACGAATATACTTTTTCCATACAGGCATTTTTTTCCCCCTGAGAACTACTTGAAATAGTTTGCAATTTCAACCTTTCCACGTTGGACACCTTGTATAGTAGGTAGAGTGAAGAATACATCTTTTAGACGCTTTGTGACGTGGATATATCATAAATAAAAAAAAATCATGCGCATAAATTTCATCAAAGTAAAAGATCACAACGTAAATATGCCACTCGTATGAACTTCAGGTGACTGTAAAAATGTTGCAAAACTTTGTATGATTATTAAATGTCAATGGACTAGCCCTGGTTTACTTCGCCAAATCGTAATTCATGCGAAAAAATCATAAGGGCATCAGATGTTACGTGAGGGGTCGGTAGGAGTTGGGAGGAGTTGGGAGGGAATGGGAAGGGATGGGAGGGGATGGCCAGGACTGCCGTGGAGCCAGGGTGCCGGGGTGGCGCATTAGTCACGGCCCTGCGGACACAAGCCGGCGCGGGACACGGATCATCAGATCAATTGTCATCGCTGGACCACTCTTAGAAGTTATGACTTAGGCTATCAATCATTATTTACATTGAAACATTACTAAATTGTGCTATAAAACTACCGTATTTTACGGATTTATCATTATTAGGGAGTTATTATTTATATGACATGATAAATATTTTCGTTGTTGGTAGGATAGTATTTTTATTTCAGTTTAGTTTATTAGGAAAACAAGCAGTTAGATACATTTTATTAAAATAATTACGTGATACATGGTTGCTTGAGCCAGCAAAGTTTTCGCAGCAAATTCATATTAAATAATAAAAACATAGATGATTAAAGAAAACATAAAGCCTAGTATAATCAAGCTGACAGAAAAATAAATAAAATAGATAAATAAATGTCAAACTAAATATACAACTGTGTGTAAAAAATTAAATCCGGCAAACAGTCAAATAAAGTCAATCTCATTTTTTCTATATTTAACTTAAATTTGTACTTTATTACTATATACTCCTAGTCTTGAATAATTTTCCTTAACAAATACAGCCATTAAGGAAAGTAAAGATTGGTACAATAAGCGCTTTTAAATTGCACAATGGATTGGATTAAAAATAAAATATAATTTAAATATTAAAGGTTCCGACATTGAGAAAATCATGAAAGATGCAAGCGTTGAATTGTAGGTAGGTTCCACGTCCATGTTGCAAATATGCATTGTTGTTCGTTAGTGCAGCGGTGCATGTTTTGTTGCAAAAACAAGCAGTGACAGGCGAGGTGGAAACATTATTAGTTATTAGTATTCGAGTGCCTGCAGTTTCACTAAACTAATATGTCTGTCAGGTACACTGTGTTCTCTGACCTCCGCCATTGCGCTGTTGCAAGACAAATATTGATGTTGCGGAAAACCGCATTGTTGCCAAGTACAGTCGGCACCATTAATCAATTAACAGCAAACGTAGTCCAAAATAACTGTTTGCTAAAACATTTACTTGACAGCATTCAAAGTTCTTATAAAGAGTAGTTTTTCTATCCATTAAGTTGTTGAATTTTGTGCTATTTTTGCAAACGTTGGAGATCAGCTTTAAACGAAGCTGACTGTTAACTGGTACATTTTTATGTAAGCGTGATATTTTAAGAAAGGTACCTTATTATTCAAATTCAATGTTATCTTTTATAATTCATCCTGTTTTCTTTAGTAAGGGGTCAATTCTAAAGTGCTCCAAAACCAAAAGCATGATTTTTGTTATTATGGTGAAATCTAGTTTCAAACTTCCAAAATATTTTCAGTGTTTCTCCATTTTCTGTTTACAACTAGATGATGTTGTATTTTTAATTTAGAGTATTTGGTAAAGAAGAAATATCGTTTGGTCCCATTTTCACAAAATCAATTTTGATGGAATTTCTTTAGAACTGCCCGATATTACCTTTCCCCTTAATAACTGAAAACGAGAGCTACATATTATTTGATAAAAAAAAGTCTATAATACATAAACATTTCGAAAATAGAAAATATATATAAGGAACAATAAATTTACCCAAATTGAATATTATTAGTGGTTCACAAAGAGTTAATTAGACTGTCTTACATAATATATGAATTATCAATGTCCTAGCAATTAATTTTTTTTGAAGCTTTAAACATTTATGTCTGTATGCAATTCGTACAAAACACAAAGTATTTTGTACGAATTTTCCTATAAAATGCACAAAGAACATTATTATAGGAAACAAAAGTAAACATGGCCACGCGACCACTGAATTATTAACATTTAATTTGAAACATAAACAACAGCGCACTCTCTTGTACCCTATCCACAGTTTGCATTTTTGGAATATGGGAAACCACACCGCCACAAATGTTTTCAACGTAGAATTTAATGGAAACCAATTCCGCTACTAACTTAGAAACTTTTGGTTCTAACCCATTTAGCACGCGTTTTGTCCTTTTTACACTTGCCTATATCGTACATCGGCACTTCAATTGAATTTCACAATAATGATGAAACACAGTTTTTTATTGGAAATTTGAAAAGATTGACAAGTCTTTTGGATTACGAAAAACGCCCACATCATGTGTTTTTAAATTCCATTTGAACTGCGAATCTAAAATATCTATTTTTATAAGAACAACTCTCTTTTTTTTTTGAAGGTTAATACAATCAATGTATGTAATATGTCATTGAAGAAGAAGATAAAACTAATAATCTAAATGAAAATATGAAAGAGAAAAAGAGAACAAAAATACAAATATAAAAATATCGGTAAGACGAGAGGTTCTGGGTTCGAGTCCCAGTTGCGACCGTTATCTTTTATTTTTCTGTTGCTTGTTCTTTTTCATATTTTCGTTTAGATTATTAGTGTTATCTTCTTCTTCAGTGATAAAATATTTATATTCATTTCATTTCAGATTTTTAGCGCCGATTAAAAATGACAACCGGCGAATTATTTTTGTTGGGAATTTGGATTGTTCTATGGCAATGAATTGTTCCTTGTTCCCTTCCCCCTCTTCTCTATTCCTTCCCGGACAGCAGTTTATCTATCAGAATAAAGGGCAGTCACGCTGTGAACTTATAAACCGCATACAAGAAAAAACAATACGCAATTGAAATTTCTTATATTAGATATTACCCATAGTGAAATCATTTAAATAAAAAAGTGAACTACATCGCAGAGAATATATCTCACCGCCACTCCCTGTAAGTATCTTCCCTTTTACTTCTGGACTTATAAATTGATAAACATTTGACATTTAAACAATACGTAGAAAAACTAAAAGCAGAAATCATCCCGCTAATTGGTGTATTTGGTAGAATTGCTCATCTCCTACCAACAAAGATTTAGTTTAATCCAGTCCCACCTAAATTATTTTATTGAAATATGGGGAAACACATACATTACGTAGTTAAATGACTTACAAATGATACAGAACAAAGTTATTAAAAAAAACTCTTCAATTATAAATCAGACACTTCCACAAAAAAACTATACCAGGAAATAAACCTTCTGAAAATAAGAACATTGTACGAATATAACACAAGCCTTTTAATCTACAAAATACAAAATGGACTTCATACAAACACAACATTAATAAAAACGTAACAAACACATGAAAATTTTACTAGACAACATAATAAATTGTACACAAATACTGTTGAGACTGAAAGTGGCAAAAGAAACATTGGACAGGAGGGTGTACAAGTATAATATCTCCTTCCAGACAGCCCAAAAACGGAGAAGATTATAATATCCTAAAAAAAACTGTTTAATCTTATGTTGTTAGAGCAAAATTTAAAATTTTACTACTTTGTACTAAAGTTAAGAAAGTGAAATGTTATATTTCTTTTAACTTAATAAATAAAATGAAAAATGACAAAAAAAACTTAGGCCATTATTGAAGGAAAACAGAATGCATTTTGCCGTATGAAAAACTTTAGCCAAAATTCAGATTGATTACAAAATATTCCTAATAATCCCTCCCCTCAAATAAATTACAAGCCCACCATATCCTTTATAGATAAAAATGTAATTAACCTGTTAAATGCTACCTACTTTAAAAAAAATTGTTTCACTCTATAAAAATACAGAAACATTAAAACCCCCCTCTCCCTCTGCCTGAGCCAGGATTCTGAACGGAACAAATAAATCAATAATTAACGTTGTTTTTATAAATTTCTCTAAAAAATGTTATATATTTTCTTGCTGCGATTTAAAAAAAAGTTTTGATACAATATTTTATAATATTTGAGATGAAAACTGAAAGAGGGTAAAAGTTAATAAGCTGGGGGCAGCATTCCTTCATCTTTCTATTTTATCCATTTGTCTTGTCTACTGCAGCTACACATGGACCATTACCTTCTGCTCTTTGCGCTCCTGGGAGTAATCTTATAATATCATCATATAACTTTTGGAGCATGACTTCGCAGAAACATCGAATTATTATACCGCCATCTTTACTTTCTGGGAAATTTACAAATTATTTTGTTTGTGGATTTTCTTTTCGTGGTTTCAAAAAATTTATAGTATCGGATTGGCGAAGACGCGATTATTGATTATGATATAATACTTAAAAATAACATTGCAACTGTTGAGATAGACATATATTAACACAATGACAGTAACGATTTAAATATATATATAAACACCAATCGAGAGTCTTCCATCTCTGACTTCGATTTGGGGAAAGTTTTCAACTATAATAAAATTGAAAGGGACAGAAGCAGAGAGAAAATTTTATTTTTTTTATTTTTCAAAATTTTAATAATGTCTAGGCATTATTATTATTCAAGTTCATACGTTAATACAACCTGTTCCAATATTCGGCATTCATTACATAATATGTAATATTATTCTATTTGTTGATTCTGACATGAGTGTTAATTTGTACAAAACATCTCAACAGACAGAAAAAACAAAACAATTTTTTTGGATGCCAAATTGCTATTGACATTTTTTTATTTGGATTGTTTAAACACGTGTAAGACATTTGGTAGAATAAACAAACTGAAAGGGATGCCTTCATAGGCGTGTATGCTTATATTTAGACCCTTTCAAGGCGTTTACTTAACTATGGTTATTGTGCTTTAAATGGTGTCTACCCATAGGGAATGGGGGTAGTTTTTAGAAAACTCGAAATAAAACTGTAGTCTTGCCCACTTGCTCACCCGCTACAAACACATCTGTATATAAATATATATGCTAACTGAAGTCCCCGACATTGCCTGGGCTTTGAATCAGGCGTAGGCAGTGACCGTCCACTTCTCTTGAGGTGAGGTAAGCAAAATTTCATCAATCTCGGAATAAAACTGTAAATTTGTATAAAAAATCATGTCCACGTCACCCGCTCCCTTCCCCCTGGTGTGCGCTATGCAGCCGCCCGCCACAGACACTTTTCTTTATAATATATAGATTGATCACGGAAGCGTCAGTACTACGTTCATAAAACAATGAAATAAATCAGTAAGGTTTTCACCCTACTTTACTTCTCTGAAATGTTGTTTGTAAATTGAACCCTTCTAACGTTTCTTTTTAAATTCTTTTAAAAAAGCTTTATATCAAAATGAGTGTTCCATAAATTAAACTTTGTAAGAAGAAAAAAACTTTGATTTCATATTAAGTTTCTAAATATTTAGCAATTATTTTTATTGCCGAGTTTTCAATCAACACCCTCTGGGACCACAGCCAACGATTATATCCTTCTTATACCAAAATAAACTGTAAAAAAATAGTTTTTACAGTTTTTCGGTTTACACTCTTTTCTTTTGTAAATGAGATTTCACTTTCCCCCATCTAAGAAAAAAAAATCCGCTCATCTTTCAATTACTCGAGCTCCATCAAACAGCATGCCATTTGCAGGAAGCTGTTACCCCGAGGTTCTTGTACCGAGCACCGAACCCAGAGCAGAATAGATGAGCGATGGACCAACAGATGGTGATGGCAGTTCTCAAAATCTCAAATGGACAACATTTATGATTTCAGAGTTTTCACGTGAATTCAACTTGCGCCAATATTCGGCATTCATTACAAGTTGATTTAATTTGTCCAAAACACCTTCGTACACAGAAACCAGACCAGACACAAACCCTGATGAGTTGACATTGATGATTTTTATACAGACTAACTTTGCACGTATTGCATTGGCAAAATAAACGAATTGTTTTTTTATGTCCGTATGAGTCGCCGCGCCACCCCAGGAAACATTTATTGGATAACTGACACCTCTGCCATACGTCACCCCGCGAGTAGTTGTTCACTGCGTTTGGTCATTTAGCAGGGGTGCACGGGTTCTTCGGGTGAGGCGTGCGCCTCCCGAAAAGCAGCGTGCAGAGAGGCCGGTTTGGGGATACTTTTTTGGGGCTTAGAGACCACTCAATTTGGTTGGTTCAAACGTTGTGGGTCAACCGTTGAGTTAACAACCTTATCGCATCCACGCGGTACAAATTTACGTTCAACTCAACCACATTGATTACAACCAACTGCTCAATCAAGTTGAGTCATCTGGAAAGCCCATTTGAGCTCTCGAGCTCGTCTCTCCCGACCTTTCGTCTTGCACCGCTAGAAGGAATGAATTCATACGTCTGTCACTCCTGGACACACTGACCCCTAAATTCTTATCTACCCCTCATACCTTTTTCCTTCTCTAAACTTCCTCTTCTTGCTTTCATTAAAAATACCCTACACAGTGCATCTCAGCAGCAGACATAGGCCCTCAGGGAAATTATTTTCCTCCGCTTGGGATTAATGTACAAAAGTAATTATGAATCGAAAATATCCGTGTTACTTAAAAAAACAATGAGTTACTTATATCTAGACCTCATTGGCGCATTTTTGAAGTGAGTTAGAAATGTAAAATTAATACTTAATGACATTGATGACTTTCATTTGGATGTCTAGACACGAATTAGTACCATATTTGGCAGAATAAACATACGGAATGGATTGTTTATCTAACTTTTAAGGCATGGACTAGTATAATTAATGTTGTCAAGTTTAATTTGTAAATCTCAATTTAAATTTAAATTTACATATTTAATAACGCTATTATTTCATTTAAGCTGAAATTGTTTATAAATAAACTATTTTTATAATTTGATTAATATTATTATTGAATATACATATAATTTTTAAAATGCCCCAGCATATTAAATATTATTCGATTATTTATCAAAAATGTCAGTAGCAATTGCTTTCATAAAACAACGAATTATACCTACCTAACATACCTTATTCGTGCAATCAAACAAAACATACATTTGGTCTCCGAAATGTTTATTTAACGATGCATTGTTAGCATAAAACCTCTTAATCCATATTGACATTTTAATAAGACTTTTTATTAACAGTGCATCGAATATATCAGTTCTGCGCTTTTTAAACTTTGGTACGCGATGCATCTACATACGACATACTTACCACATATCTACCTAATATATTGCTCGAGCGTTATAATTTAATAGTTAGTATCGACACTCTGAAATCTTATTTTACTCGACACATAAGTTAAAGTAAAGTTCCATACTTAATGAGAGAAATCACGTTTAAGTTGAACAGTTACGTGAACCTAGAAATTTGAAAGGAACACACAATAATCTGTGAACATTTCATAACGCAATAGATCACCATTCCACCGTTTTTTATGTTCTACATGACAAATAATGTTATTTAATATGTCCGCCATGTAAACAAAAGAATACAATATAAGATTAAAATATTTATTATTTTATTTTATTTTATTATATGAATACTGCACAAGAGTCCCACTGCTGCCGTCTAGAGCCAGTGAGACTATAGCATCCCCGATTGGAATATGGTTTTTTTTTTTACATTAACTCCACACAGGAGGCCTTGAGGAAAATGAAAGTGAGTTCTGAGGCTGAGGAAAAGTATTATATAGTTATGAACGTAGTTTGATTCTAATTATATTTATTTTTAAATTCTCTACGTACCCTGTAGGGTCGGGCTTTGTCACTAGGTTACAGCCTAAAATAAGAATAAAATATCATATAAAAGTACTTTTATAATTCATACGTGTATACTTTTATTTTTAAAAAAATATTATAAAAGTTAATTTCATTCATCCCCGGTTACTACTGACAATTATGAGATGATTGGTAATAATTTCCATCTAAAAATATTAATTTTTAACCTTTGGTGAATATTCTATAAATATTATATTTAAATATCGCATATTTAACAAGTGCCAGCAGTTTTTTTTTCAAATATTCAAACGGCCTTCACACGTCGTCCCACTGACCCACATTTCGCTAAAACCAAAACACATTTTTTTAAAATAATTAGTGATGCGGCTGTCCAAACTTTGAGAAAATGGTGACGATTATTTTACCTTTTTATCGAAGGAAGCAAATACTTTAATAAAATAAAAAATAAAACACAACATTTATTGATTCTGAGGCGGTACGAAGTTTGCCGGGTCAGCTAGTTTCAAATAAAAAGTGTGATAATTGAATTATTTAAAGAATAATGATTAGCGCTGTTATAGTATGTGAATAGAATTTCGTAAGGATAATCGTGTGCTGTATTGCTAGATAACATCGATTGTCTTAATTTTTCACGTTCTCAGTTCCAATCTTGAAAATGACACTAATATGTTGTGTGGATGTTTATTCGAATTTGAGAAAAAAATCATTAATCTGCTATCAAAATCTTTCAAACGTCGCGCGTTTTTCTAATTCTTGGAATAATTATTTTCAGAACTTTCTAGTATTTATTTATTGTTTTTGTGTTTAATTTGTAGAACTCTACTTAATTTTTTGAAAATTTACTTTAATTTAAATTTAATCATGTTATTTTTAAGTTCTACAAGCATTTTTTAAAATAATTATTAAACAATTAAGAACACATTAACACTTAGTGCGAGGAAAAGAGATTTCAAAATACCCCTGGGGGAGATCTATTGTTTTCCCAGGAAATCGGATTAACCGGTGTATAATTAATTTACTTACCTTTAAAATTGACATTTAAAATCGTAAAAATACGTTGTCTAAATGTGGTACAGCTACAGTTTGAAAATGGACTCGTAAGCCGAAACAGCTGTCACAATAATAAAAAATAAAATACTCGCCAAGCTTAATAATAATATTTTAAATTTAATTTGAATTATTTTTTAAAAACACTTTCTAGCATTACTTGCGGTTCGGAAAATGAATGAATATTTTCCTGGTTAGGTATATTTTTTGATTAATTAACGCTTAATTATGTAATTAAATAAAAAAGTCAATAATAATCGTTCCTACAGATAATCGTTTATGTTAACCTTGAAGCTGCCTATACTATTTGGTTTTGATATGTCTGCATAGCGTTGGTTGCATCACTATTAAATAATTTATAAAATATGTTGTGTGATCTTTGTATATTTACTTTAATGCATCGTTACATCAGCTGCATTGTGTGTACTTTGCGATGATTTATATTAGTTTTATATAAACAAATGTCACGGATAGCATTCAATGTAATTATTTGCAATTCGTGAATTTTGTCAAATGTTGCTTTTATTATAATATGTATAATGATGATTCAAATAAAATTAATGGTTACGCTTTAAGTTGCACGTTTTGTAAATTTATTTTTGTTTGGTTCTTATGCGATAATTCTACCTGCCAAGTCACAAAGATAAGTCTAAAGATAGTACATTTATAATTATTTGTGTGTATAATGAAGCATTAAAAAACATTAAAACGAATCAGATTTGTTAAGCGGATTATCCGCTTGTTAATCTCAAAACTTTTGTAACAACTTATTTAACATTAGTTCAAAATTAACAATAAAGTCATTCTTCATCCTAATGTTTTCAAAATATATAGGTATATTTTTTAAATTGCCATTCAGTCTTGATGAAAAAATGAAAAAAAAAAACATTTAAACGAATCGTTACCAGAATAATACGCTTGTTAATCTTAAATCTTTTGTAACAAATTATTTAACATTAGTTCAAAATTAAAAATAAAGTCATTCTTCATCCCAATGTTTTGAAAATATATAGGTATATTTTTTAAATTGCCATTCAGTCGTGATGAAAAAATGAAATAAAAACGTTAAACCTAATCACATTTGTTTCGAGAATAATAGGCTTGTTAATCTTAATTTTTTTGTAACAACTTATTTAACATTAGTTCAAAATTAACAATAAAGTCATTTTTCATCCCAATGTTTTCAAAATACATATATTTTTCAAATTGCCATTCAGTATTGATAAAAAAATAATCAGTGGAAATGCCATCTATGTATAGGTATGCACACTACCCGATTTGAAAATAATCAAAAGTAACCAATTCACAAAACATCATCCGATTTATAGTTCCAATAAGCAATAAGACAACAGCCTTACCGAGAGGCGGATATGGGTACCGCCGCCATTTACTAGATTACCAATACCTCTTCCATACGTCACCACAATTGGTTCGCTACGTTTAGTGACTTGGGGTGATTGGGTCCATGGTGTGATGTTTCTCTAGGTCTGCCCACTTACTACGGATTGATTTATACGTCTGTCACTCCTGGACCCATTGACCTCAAGGTCCTCAAGATACAATTTATAAATTTTACCTTTCCAGAAAAACCTCTCTCTTCTTTCCTTTAAAAGACCCTGCACAATACGGTTCCGTGTCTAATCGGACTATGAGATCTCAGCGTCTGAATTCCCATAGTAAATTTATTCAGACCCAATACTTCCTCATATGATAATTCATCACATCATAACTCACATTAACCCACCCTTCCATTTCCCCCCCTCTCCCCCCACACCTAACCTAACCTAACCTAACCTAACCTAACCTAACCTAACCTAACCTAAGATTAAAAACATGTGAGGAAATAACATCCGATGAAAAGTTTGTACTCAATATTCATACACTTAAAAAGTTTCTACTGAGTAGACCGGTCACCACACAGTACACAAACTATCTCCGTAGATAACTGAGTAAAATTACTGTCCCTAGCTATTGTAAAACAAACAAAAACACAAAATGTTGCTCAGGGAATTTGCTATTTTACTAAAAGTACATATCACATTTCACCCAAAGTAAGAGAAACATCACTTTCTTCACAACAGTGATATTAGTTTAAGATTAGATTTAAAAAATATATTTTATACCTCTCGTTATATTATACCATTAGATCTATAAACAATATCGTTTGAATCGTTTAAGAAATTGGTAGGGGCATAATTCGCCCTTATTTCTGAGGGGAAGCCTCTTCAGTTTTTGTGCTTAGGGGTGTATTTGGAGACGGGGGTAGATCCCCGGGAAAATTGTTTTATGGTTCCTTTATACTTTATACGTACGAGTTATTTAAGGTTGAATTGGATGAGATTAGAGGGTGGGAGGCTAGTTTTATAGCCACTCGGAAACGTTCACCGTTATACTGTGTAAGTAGGTACCTGACCTACCTATTGTGATTTACAGTTAATAGAAAATAATAAAAAAATCCAATTGGGAGGCAGGAATGGGTACCGCCTTGGAACCCATTTATTGGATAACCAAAACCTTTGCTATACGACACCCCAAGTGGTTGGCTACGTTTTTTGACTTAGTAGGGGTGCCCAGATTCATGGGGTAAGGTTTGACTAGGTTTCGGCGGCGGGTGACTTGGACACACTGAACCCCAGATTCCTACCCACTGCTAATATGTTTTTCTTTCCGGAACTTCCTCTCCTTCCTTTCTTTAACACAGCATCCCAAAAGACGACACGGGCAGTGAAGGTAATTTTTTTCTTTAGGGCCTCCTGTGTGGAGCTAATGTAAAAAATAAACAACTTATTAAAAAGTAAAATACACAGGTATATAAAATTTAATATGTGAAAAGCTTGCATCACTTAAAAATATATTATTTATATTGACTGCACACAGGACACCCGACCGAAACAAGCATTGGCCGATAAGCAGACTTGGGTGTACCTTGTGTTTCTGGGACATTTTTTCATTCCTGCGTTATGTTTTCTTAAAACAATAATAATTTCTTCGTTCATCTGCTCTAAGCTTTCTTTCACGATATTTTTCGTAACGTTTGAATCGTTTTCAGCTCCCTTTTGCAATTATTCAGGTTTTAAATATTATAAAATTTATGACATTCTTAGTTATAAAACCACATTTGGACAAAGAAACTGCGCTTAAATAGAATAAAAATATTTCTGAAAGAATAATGAAAAAATCCCAATAAAGACACTAAAAACATAGAAGACCAATAAATTATAATTAAATAACTTTAGTCCGCCTTGGCACATACCTATACTTAATTTCACCATTATATTTTGTATGTATAATTATTTTATAAAGTCGCTAAAAAAAGTTTTGCACATTATTGAGGCAATTTTTTTACCAATCAGGTTCCTACGTTAAAAGTTAGGATAAAAATGATGATTTAAGGTTCATTATATTATGCGTGTGTACATAATATTCCAACTGTTCATCACCGTGTTTGAATATGGAATCATTAATTCGAGCGCGTTCCGACGTACTCGACTACCGCTAACTACGGCGGCACACGTCGTCGGTCGGTCGGATGGTGGTGGAAAATTGCGCGCGAATTTTACGGCGGTAAATATTGGCGCGCTTTTGGTTGGCGGGAAAAGTTAGCGGGCGGCTCCCGCAGAGCGTGAAAAATCAGAAGTTTCATAATAATTTTGCACTTCGGGCCGGGGGAGGGAAAGAGTGCCGAGAGACGGATTGGGGATGACAATTATTTATGTGGAAAAGATTCGATTAAAAACCACAATTTTTTTTAAAATTTAAGGTGATTGTCAAAAGAATTCCTATTCTACTATTCCATAGATGGCGCGCGTATAATTACTTTATGTATAAACGCTTTTTACAAGTTATGCTTTGAAATATTAGGAAAAATTAATTGTTTTGCGCCCGTACACGTGTAATATGAATATGAATAAATATTTTTGTCATTTAAAAAAACTCAAATCTTTCAATAAATTCTAACAAATACAACATTACTCGGTGATTCCCAATTGATTCCCAATTGATTTCCAATATTGTATTTGTTAACCTTTCTTGAAAGATTTGAGTTTTTTAAGAGCTATTGACCAGCTGCTGAGAATAAGTTAATAAGTTTTAAAATGCTTGCAACTGTACAGGGAGGTTCCAATGAGAAAGATCGATTTTTCCCCGTATCAAAATTTTTAAAATAAAAACTTAATATCGATTTATTTCATTCAAAATTTGCATTAATATATACCTACATTCAAGTAAGAAATAAAAATGCTCAAAACGCACGATGATAAATTTTAAATATAGTGTACTTTTTGTAAGTATTTTTTGATCATAAGTATTTATGATTTTTCAATAATGTCTAAACAAAATAAGTTTGTAAAAAAAATCTGAAATATTTTAGTTTCAAAGACCTAAAATAAATAGAAAAACTCAGGTATTTTCGTCACAAAACACGTTCCCGGATTTATTTTTTTAATGATTTTATTTTAACTAAAATTTAAATTCTTAAAACTGTGTTGACTAGATTATGTATTAAATTATTTTGTTGTGTGATTATATGATTTGGAATTTGTGTTGTTTAATAGAATCTGTCATTTGAAAATTGAACAAATCTGTCAACGATCAACGGTATAACCATAGTATATAAAAATACACTTAGTTTTTCAAAATTTTAAAACTGTCTGTACTAGATAAAATAACAATCTTTCAAAATCATTTTATGTTTTTTTTGTAAAAAAGAGTCAATACGTCTAGAATTTGATTTAAAAATGACTAATTTCCGGTATTCTCTGGTAAAGCACTATTGGCATATATTTTTCATTTATGCACAAACATTTATAAATCAAATAACAGTATCTTTTTTATTGGAATCCAATTGCTCCTTTCTCATTTGATTAACTCTTGCGTACTTACCTTTTCCCAGTATAAATTTCATAGTACTGTCAGTATCGTATATCTTCTAGCTTGTTCATTTTCAAGTTTCCTTCATTGGCCAAACTGACATTGTGGAACAGTAATATAATATAAATGTGGAGCAACTATAGTTTGAAAATTAATCTCTACAATGCAATGCATTTAGTTTATTATTTAGTCTTCTAAGATAATTGATCTTTTTAAAGCGTCTTCAGCACACATTAAAAATTTGATGTGAAAGTTAGTTTGAATCCAAAATGTATCTTACTTTATTAACTTTTTCAATGTTTTCATAATTATTTGTCAAATATATAAAATTAAATAATGTTTTCTACCTTTTACGAGTAGATCAATAACTCCTACTTAGCACTGCGTTATAAAAATGTCTCTAAACTAAAAAGTTATGGTTATGAAATCTTGATGGAAATAGCCACCATAAAGTAATATGTGTGTAGCAAATGAATAAATTTTGAATTTGAAAAAAGTCCGTCAGATGTTTTGCAGTTCGCCTCTGCAGAAAATAAGAGACGAGGGTGCTTTCCAGAAATGATTTTCACGTTTACATACATTTCATCTCCGCACTCTGCAGAACTGTGCATTTTGAGCAAACTAGATATTTTTGCATACATTCTGATGAATGCAAATGCTGGTGACCGAACGTGGCACACGTTAAATGCAATTAAAATTTGTTTTAATTTAGAATATAAAAATAATTTTAAATCATATTTAAATTTATCAAATTCAAATAATATCGAGCCAATTAATTAGTGCCTGTTGAACCACCAAGCTTTGTCAAAGCATAAGTTTAACGTATTTTTTTTCAATATTGGACTAACAACATGTCATTTGTCTTATTGTTTTATTGTTAAAAATGACAATTTAAAGCTGTATAGCCCATGCTGGATAATAATGCGCTGTTGGTTGAAAACAACAACATCAACAAAGAAAATTCAGAAAAAATAATATTTCATTACGCTAGAGTTCACCTTTGCTAGATTTTTTTGCTGCTATAGATGAATAGACAGATTATCTGGATGCCCTAGTTTTTCAGGTCAATAACAACAGGTTGCATCAAACATTGCGTAATATGTTCTTCATAGATGACGGTAATGATTTTAGGATAAATCTCCTTTTCTAGTTATGCTCTAAAATACTAAGATTAATTGTTTATTTACGCCTGTAAATAGGCAAACTGAATAAATAGTTTTGTTCGTACAAAAACCAATTCTTTTAAGAAAGGCATACAAATAAACACAATATTGTTTCGGTGATTCAATCCAATCTTTAACGACTTGTCAATAATTCGTCATAAATATGACCACAGTGGTGGTTATTTAATAACGATGATGAAATCCCACCACTGCGAATCCTTTAAAACAATTTAAATTTATTCAAGTCAAAAAGCACGTTTAACCACTTTTGTCGTTGACTCTAACACTGAGAAAAGGTATGGATGTATTGGTTTAACTGTTGAATATTAATTAACCACGGATCATCTACTAGTGGCAGACTAACGCCCTTCGTTCGCGTAGCTGTCATACTATTTTGCTAGAGCAGCGCCTAGCGGCGTTTCCAAACACTAATATTAGTATGGAAGGTACAGACGAGCGGCGACTCGCAGGCTTTGCCGGTCGGCAACCGGTCAGGATCCGGTCGGTTATTTCAAGTCGGTCATTTTAGACGGCCTCCGTGATCGAGGGATAAGGCTGTCGACTCCCAATCCGAAGATCGCGGGTTCGAACCCGACGCGCGTGCACAAATACATTTTATTTGATTAATTTGTGTTATTTCACAATTAATTAATTAGAAAAAATATATTGCGTATTTGCGGCACGTTTCAGAGTGGAACAAACTCTCAGTATTGCAGTGGTGTAAGACCACCATTCAGAATTGAAATGTTGCTCGAAATGGCTTTAGCCGTGTTTGGTGATCGAATCTGAATAGCTAGGTACTTTCCCACTCTCTCTTCCCAACTCATTTCCCTCCCTACTACTTTCAACTTTACAACATATCCCAATTGGGGATGCCATAGTCTCACTGGCTCCAGACGGGAGCATTTGGGTCTTTTGTGCGGTATTCTTATAACAAAAAAAAAACGAAATGACACGTCCACGGGGTTCTGGGTTTTTTTTCTGCGGTTTCCGCCATAGATATTACGCTTTCGCGGCTACTGTATGATTCGGTTGTGCTAAGGGGACAACACTGTATATTGTACTTGTCGGAAAACTCCGGGGTCTGGGGTCAGCAAGATGAAGGGATTCGACTCATGACATCATAATAACGAGGATAATCCATTATCTCTTCTCCCTCTCCGGAGTGAGTGGTCTTCGAGAAGGTGCTTACAGTGTTCCTCAAAATGCTTTAAACGTGCATGAATATTTATTTTATTTTTGGAATAACCTAATTAGAAAAACCTCAAACTATAATATTTAATCATTGAATGCAATATTAGCTACTCTCAAAAATAGAAACAGAAAAATATAAAAAGATTAGCCTTGCCCAAACAAAAAAAGTCGATTTTTTGGATCGGCTGATGGACCAGACTCCTCCCTTAAGTATTCAACGAATATTTCGATTCTAAATGGTTGCATGCTATCAAGATAATTTTGCAAGTAAGTTATCGATTTTTTTCCATTCAATTAACTTTATTTACTTTTATTTAGATAGTATAAGTATTTTTTATTTAATTTTTTTGTCATTTTCATAACACGTTAACAAAACTATAATCAAATGTAATATTAAAATAATGAAATAAAAAAAAATGGCCGCATCTGTTTTGCGGCATAATTTTATTTACGGTGTTGTATTGTTACAGATAGTTTTATGGCCACTTACGATGATTTTAAAGACACTGGAGGTTAGGAATCTACACCCGTATTTGACGGTCTCACCGTATGAGTAGGGACCTATAGGCTTATATACTAACTAACTAACTAACTAACTAACCATCACGCCGTTTCTCCGCAGGGGTAGGCAGAGAGGACGGACCGCCAAACAACTCGGTCTTGGCATACACTCCTCGCCTCATTCACATTCATACATCTTATCTTAGGCTTATATACGAATACCCCAAATGGGGATACCATAGTCTCACTAACTCCAGATGGTTGGGAGCAGTTGGGACTCTTGCAGTCGCAGTCACCAACTTAAAATGACGCCCTCATTTTTATGACAACCTTCCCCATCTCCGGCAAGGGGTGCAAAAAAGCAAGGAAAAGCTTTTAATTCCATGTCCTTTCATCAGACAACACGGGGGATGGGGGCTGGTGGCTGCGAAGCCTTCGCGAGACAGCCTGAGAGCGGGGGGCCACTGCCACCCCCGGCCGGGGGAATGTCTGGCTGTGATGTAAGGGTTAATAATGCCCACGTTCGGACCAAAATTAACAAACAACAGAAAATTACCTATTGGAAAATAACATATTTTAGGAGTAACGTAATAAGATATGTTCAGATTTTGCGCAAGATTCAGGTGATGGAATTGAAAATCAAGTAAAGTAAAATTATGACATAAACAAAAAATATTTTTATGTATTTTTATTTTAACTTAATAAGTAAAACCTCAAATATTTTAATTAATGAAGACAATTCATAAATATAGGTTATATAAAAATATACGTTAATAAAATGAACATGATGTTTGTAGTTCTCAGTCGAAGGGTACAGTTAAATATGAGAAAATCGGATAGGGACACATTAGCTAAGTGGTCAAGGCAGTAGCCCGGAAAGCCGAAGGTCCTGGGTTCGAGTCCCAGATGTGACCCGATCTTTTTCTGATTTTTCTGTTTCAGATTTTTGATTGAGTTTCGCTAATATTGTCTTCATTAATTAAAACAAATATTTTTTTGTTGGTTGTCGTATTTTACTCAAGGTAAGAGTTTTGTCTCTGGGACACGGGTTCTTTTGTTCAATTATGATTAATATCACAAAAAATGTGATATCAAACATCTTAAATTGTTTGCTTGTTGGGTATCTTAAATTCTCTAGAAAAAATACATAATAATATGTTATCTTTCAATTCCGTAATCTGAACGAACAATTCTTTTCGTTTTCGTTATTCTTGCGTGAATTCTTAAAACAAGGTCAGGCAATGTTCTATTTGCATTTGATCTTGTATTTATTTTCGTGTGGGGCTGTAAGTTAGTGGGGCCAACACAAGGAATGAAGAACGAAGGTTTTCCCGTCCGGAAACTATCACAGACACGGCGGCGGCGCTCTGAGTGGAGGTATCACTTCCGGTACAACTTCCAACTTCCTTCCAAACGAGTGTTTTGGATGACTCAAATTGTCGTTTTATTCCCCGTAGTCTATTTTGAATTCAGTTGAGGGAGGGATTATTCGTGTCTGTAATTGGCTCGTAAATTTTCCCAGCTCAAGTGGGGCTGTTTCAATTTATAATTGAAACAAATGCACTTGAACGACGTACATAATTGAAAATGTTTACACTACCTGAAAAATATATTTGCAGAAGGTTTATTTCATTATCACGAATGATTTTAACTTAAGAGGGTATTACCAGAGAATACCGGAAATTAGTCCTTTTTAAATCAAATTCTAGACGTATTAACTCTTTTGCAAAAAACATAAATTGATTTTGAAAGATTGTTATTTTATCTGGTACACGCAGTTTTAAAATTTTAAAAACTAAGTTTATTTTTAATATACTAAGGTTATACCGTTGGTCGTTGGCAGATTTGTTCAGTTTTCAAACGATAGATTCTATTAAACAACGCAAATTTAAAAATAATCATACAACAAAATAAATCAATACATAATCTAGTCAACACAGTTTTCCTAATTTTAATTTTAGTTGAATTGAAATCATTAAAAAATAAATCCGAGAACGTGTTATGTGAAAAAAATACCTCAGTTTTTCTATTTATTTAAGGTCTCACAAACTAAAATATTACTAATTTTTTTACACGCTTATTTGGTTTAGACATTATTGAAAAATCATAAATACTTATGATCAAAAAATACTTACAAGAAGTACATGATATTTAATAATTTATCATTGTGCGTTTTGAGCATTTTTATTGCTTACTTGAATGTAGGTATATATTAAAGCTAGTTTTGAATGAAATAAATCGATATTAAATTTTGAATTAAAAAAAATTCTTAGGGCGAATAATCGATCTTTCTCAATGGAACCTCCCTGAACAGTTGCAAGCATTTTAAAATTTTTATTCTAAGCCGCTGGTCAATCGCTTTTAAGCTACATCTACAATTCTTTACAATTTGTAGTTACGCGTAATTTTTTTGAATTATGTGTAAATTTAAACGGTCAAACCAGTCAAAAATGAATTTCTTAAAATAAAATGGTTAGTTTTTCTGGGAAATTCCCGTCGCACATAATCTTATCACATTGCAGGTGTAGAAAGAAAATCCGTGTAACTTTTCCACTAAGCGTGACACACGATTTCCGGCGCTCTGCTAACATTTCCGGACGAGTCTATCTTCCATGGCTTATCTCTATTTCCGCTTCCTCCCATCACAACCTCTACATTCACTAACGACAGCTCAACTTGGGAAATTTATAACCGGCCATGTTAGAGGCTTTCTTTTACCTGCAAGGAGGGGTCTTTTATCTTACGGCTTTTATGTTTCCTCGTCATTTGGATTATTTTTCCATTTATAAAAGAGGGCGTTCCTTTTATGCCGCACATGATAAAAATACGGTTTATAAAAACCACACGTTTATGTTAATTGCTTCGCTAAAGAAAACTAATCAATAAATTAAGTATTATATAAGGCACCTTCGAGCGGCATAAAAAGGTGTTTAATAATTTACAATTTCTCAATGACAGATCGAATCATATATTTTCTTTATTTTTACGACCCCATCAAAAATATGTTTCAATCATGCGACAAAAGAAGGCTTAATGCGGTAAATGCACGAAAGATGGATACACCTTCCGGCATTTATATATATACATAAGAAAGGCAATAATCGTTAGATACTACAAATGATAATTTTTTTAAATGTAACTTGTTTAATACATAAAATTTTGCAATGCGCTGTAATTTCAAGTACCCTCTTCCCAACCCCTTCCGTCGGGTAGATCTGATATAATAATACAATATATAAAATCGAATACCTCCTTGTTGTTTGGAAACTTCAAAGTGTCAATGTACCTTTTATAATTAATTACCATACGTTCCAATTGATAGATAATATGTCTAGTGACAACAGATCCATCATGTCTCTATGCACATTCCGTTCCTCCGCCCCCTGCAACACGGTGACGGGCCATCAAGCTGCGAGTCGCTACTTGCACGAGGCAGAGCTTTAGCGGTGGCTTTGTGGAGCTTTGTCGAGCTTTGTGCAGCTTTCGGGAGTTATCAATGCCCGCGGCGGGGTTCCGCTCAGTGAAGGTGTCAAGCGATGCGGTGTCGGCGCAACGATCACCGGCGTTCAGCAGGGTCGGCCGATGGGGCCACTGTAACCGACGTGAATGATGTAAATTATTATAGTGGTAGAGAATACGCGTGATGGAAGTAACCATATTAATCATTTTGTAATTGACGGAATTGGAAGGTACATAAATTGATTAGTTGGGCTAAATGGCACTTGAACTAAAATATATATTGATAGACAGTAGTTTCTATTATAGCCGTTTGCTAAAAAATGTTACGTAATTGTTCAAATTAAGCGGAAATGACTTGAAAGTATTCCTCTACATCTAAATCTAGATAAAGAGATATTACAAATCTTAGATAGTAAAAGTAAGACCACTGAATTCTAAATTGTAATTTTTCAATTTATTATCGTAAAGCGTACTTTAAGTGAAATAGTACATAACTGCGATGTACAAGTTTTATGTTATTATTATCATTAAATGTTATGTTAGTAGTTAATATGTAAATACAGTATCAATTTTTAATATCTATTTATATATATTTTTCTGGAACCTTGGTACCAGTAAACACAGTACCTACCTACCCGATTCAGTGGCATATATCTCGTTATATTGTGACAAAGGCCCGATACCCGGTAAACATCTCATTGTGTTCATTTTTTTGACCCGTCTCAATGTGTCAATGAGTTATTATTGAAATGTAACGCATCCGCGTTAGGGCTACTAGACATTTTACATGTCCATTCAACACTTTAAATGCGTTTATTTGTTACCTGAAAATTTTACATGAATTATTTGACGCTTGGGAATAGTTTTTATAAGAGTCGTTTTTACGTACAAGATCTCCGTAAAAAATCAGTTATACCAAATATTTTTTTCAAAATTTTACTATTATGAAAATATATTTTATAAATCCTTATGAGTTTTTGATTAGAATTGTCCTGCTTTAATTAGCAACGCTTAACTCAACATAACAACGAGCCACCGATGATCTTTTTTGAATCATGGCTTTTGACTGTTAAAGTACTCTATTTCTTACAATAATGATTATGTGTCATCAGGTGCTGACAATGCTGATAGAAACAACCCAAAGGACAAATAACAAAATAAATAAAGTACTCTATTTCTTACAATAATGATTATGTGTCATCAGGTGCTGACAATGCTGATAGAAACAACCCAAAGGACTCATAATAACATCCATATTGTATTGGGTTGTCACCCACCGTAAAATTGTGGTCATTCTTCTCTTCTGGACCAAAATTACGACGTGCGTGAAAGATTGAATTTCTCGGTTCGGCAAAGGTCGGCAGTGCCGAAATGTCTTTTGTGCTAAACAGGTGGCGAGGGTTCCTCTTCCGTTGCACTTGGTTGCTATTCATTGAACCAACGAATAGAAAGAAGATGATATCCATGTAATTGCTTTCCACAGACCTTGATATTTAGAAAATTTTATTATAAGAAGTATCAAGTTTAAATTTTTTTATTTAGCCATTGGAGCTATTTAGGTCCAAATCTGGACAGATTTTATTTTTCTGCGATTGATTTCAGTCCAAAATTGGACCACATTTAACGAACCTAAAAATATGGGTTAAACAGTGAAATTTAGGTGGATTTATTGGCTTTAAGCAGTAAACAGTTCATATGTTTGCGTACAAATATTTTAAGGAACTATATCAATTAAATCTAAAGGCCTAATTAAAAACCAAACACCCATCGTTCGAGTGGTTAAGAACGATCTATAGGAATTTTAATATTTGTTTGCATGTCATTATGACATCATTGCCCAAATGTTTAACTACAATATTAGATACTAATATCGTCTCTCTCTCTCTCTCTCTCTCTCTCTCTATAGGCTTATTCCATTTTCTGAAGTTTGAACACAAGGTGTTTTAGTCTGGTCCCTATTTTTGATTGATCTGAACTAAGAGATATATTTTACCCATATTCCTATGCAATAACACCGTGTCAGTCTTCTGTTGTCAGTATTTTTTAGATTAGTCTCTCAAACGTCCACCAAAACGATAGTTATTGTAAGCACAGAGGAAGGCGTAGGTAATATAACAAAATCGATATTTTTATACGCAAGAACTGATAATATTTCAAAATTTAAAGGTATTCAGCTTGGTATAATCATCGAGATGCAGATTGTATAGTAGATACCTACACCATAGTACTTTTTTGTAAATTTATTATAGTTTATAAATTTTGAAAGAACTTAAAATTTTTACCTACTTATTTTTTTATATATATGTGTTTGTCATAAATGTCTTCTTACCGAACCAACTCAATTTCGTGGCATTTAGTCGATTCTGAAGATTTGCAGTCCGATGCATCCCCATTATGTTCACCCATACAAAGTAACAAGCGAAAAAGATCAAATGTGAGGGGATGCTACATGCTTCCCTTTATGGCGTTCTAATTCAATGTGTATTCGGATGTGATCCCAGATAATGGAGACGTTATAATGTGGGTGCGAAATGTTTCCGGCATTACAGACCTAATGCCCATTCTACTCGAAGCTCACAACCCCCTACACATGTTGGTGCTCTTGGTATAATAGACACTGACCTGCCATCTATTGAGACATTCAGTAGGCTCCTTCTCGGGTTACAATGATGGTCCTGAATGGACGATATTGAGATGAGCAGGAAATTGAAGTTTTTTCATCTGTATTTTTTGTAAGCCTATTTTGAATTCAGTACCTGCATATTTACGTTCATTCAATGGTATTTAAAATGGTTGGAATTTTGGTGCCAGACTGTCTAATGTTGCCTATCATTGTATAATGGCTTGTTTATTTGGTATGGCCCTCGGTTATGTTTGAATTTCTAGAAGTTTTTCTAACTTGTATAAATAATAATATTTATCTATTTTCATGTAATAATTAATAACCTCTTCCCACGACTTTTTGTTATAATTTGTCTATGTTTGTGTATCTACATGCTTATGTGTCATTCAAAATTTTCAATATACCTACTGTATATCCTGATGAAGAAACCGCTGGTTTCGAAACATATATGATATATATAAACATATTATGATACTTATTTAAAAAAAAAATGGTTTTAACAGTAATAGGTATTTATTACTTGAAAACAAATCACTTTGTTTACACCACCAACATAATATGGTATTTAAAATTAACGATTTGACGAAAACTGTGTATAGAATATGAACCACGTGAGAAAAACTGCTTAGAATATGAACCACGTGAGTTCTGGCATTATATAATTAATGTTTGGCAAAATATATTCTTATAATGTTCGTAATATATTTTTTCTACTTTGTCCATTATTAGAATTGTTATTTCCCGTTTCGGCATTTTTTTAAACAGTATTTTTTCGAATTTCTTAGAATATACTCAGTCTCCCGTGGTTCATATTCTATATGCAACGACGATATTATTTGGAAACCAATGATTCATTCGTCAGGATAAAATATTTTGTTAAGATTTTATCCTGACGAAGGAATTATTGAAATAAATATTCACTTACGGATAAATTAATAAAGTGTTAATTAATTGTTTTAAAATTCTCCACACGTAGATAAATCCTTTATCATAAATATTTTTACAAGTCAGTGGGTGCGCAATTTCAAATGTCTTCTAATTCCCTAATAATTGCCTAAAAATTATAATAAAAAAATATTGAAATAGCTACCCGCACCAGAGCTGCATCCATGTTCCGTTACCGCCATCTATGTATTTTTTTTTGCCAATAAAGAAGTGTACCCAAGATTCAAACCCTGAATTTTAAATAAAAGGCGAATTATTGTCGAGTGTTTGCTTTGCTTCATAGATGGCGGTACAGTCATATTATTTTGTGAATACCGAAAATCTCGCAAAAAATACTTTTATTCCAATGCTTTAAAAACATTATAATATTAATTATTTAAACGTTAACAAAAAAAAATTGCATCGGCCGGGAATCGAACCCGGGCCGCCCGCGTGGCAGGCGAGCATTCTACCACTGAACCACCGATGCTTATGAGTCATTTCAGAAATTTAGTAATTACAGTAAACATTTTTTATCAATTGGAATTTTTAGTATTAAAACAATAACTATTACATTGCAATATTATTTTATTGTTGCTACATAACTGAAAGATAATGAATCTCTATAGGCATCGGTGGTTCAGTGGTAGAATGCTCGCCTGCCACGCGGGCGGCCCGGGTTCGATTCCCGGCCGATGCAATCTTTTTTGTGATAATTGCCTTGCAATAATTATTTACCAAAATTATTTTACTGGTCATAAGAGTTCAAAGCTGAATAAACGATTATTGAATCCTCTCTATCTGCCAAGTCAGTTGACACGCACTGAATTTATCTCAACTGTAAGGCCAAGGCTACATGAGTAGTTCTACCTCCGCGGGAAACCGCCTACAAACCGCCTATAAACCGCGGCAGACACAATTTACTATGAACGTTAGGTACCTACTGGCTGCAAATATTTTTTTCACAAAGAAAAAAATGTAAATGCTCGTAAGTACAAATACAGATTTTTTACCGATCTTGCCTTTAATCTTCGAAATTCGTCAACTATTATCGCACCATAAAACTTTGACGTCCTTAAAAATAATATCACTTTTCAATAAATCTACGCTAAATATAAGCGTCCTGTCTAGCAATAAGGGGGTTTCTCACCATCCTCCCAATAGCTTATCTACACTAATAATGAATAACTTTAAAAATAAAAATAAAATTCTCGCAATGGTTAGAAAACTCGGCCTACTTATCCAATATATAGCCACTATTCATAGGTTCGAGTACCGAATTATAAACTCCAACCCGTAAATCGTAAATCGAAAATAGTCGTTATTAGTGTAGATAAGCTATTGGGAGGATGGTGAGAAACCCCCTAAGCCTTCGACCAAGTATAATCGTCGAAGCAATAAGCACATGCATCGGATAACTGAATAACTGTATAAATTTTAATTTTTCTTAATTGAAATTCTTGCTCATAGGCATACCCCTACTAATAAATGTGTTTTAAATTTTACACAACTGATAAACAACATTTTACCATACATATATAGTTGTTTATCAGTTGTGTAAAATTAGAAAATTCAATTTTATTAGCATCTAAGGCCTATAGAATAAATAAGAACCCCAGATATGCTAGATATGCCTGTGATAAACTGTGTTTACGTAATTCTAACGCGGGCTGGAGATTTACAACGTCAGGCGAGTGTAAGTGGGGCAGAGCGCGTGCTAAATACAACTTTTATTTGCATTCAAACTTATATGGAAGGCACTTTTAGTTTTCTACTTTATTCTAAATCTAGGTAATCGTAGAAAACCTACTTTCGCAGAATCCATAGGATAACGTATATAATAAATAAACAATTAAAAATTTCGATTTGAGATTTATTTATTTATTAAGTCGGAGTTTACTATTCTATACTCGAACCTATAAATAGTGGATATACATTTTTTTTTTAAATAAGAAAAACTCTTGTATATCGGATAAGTTTGCCGACTTTTCTAACTATTCCGAGTATTTTATTTTTATTAAGATTCGTTATAGGTAGTACATGGGTAAGCTGTGAGGAGGATGGTGAAATACCCCCTTAGTGTTGGACCTACGTACAATAAATTTACCTGCGTACAAACAAATTTATAAAAGCATCTCTGCCAGTATCATCACAATATAATACCTGCACATATTGCGATAAGAAATGTTATTTATCATGCATTTTGGAATTATCGCACTTTTCGTACCGGTTGACCCGTAACTATAATATCCATACTCGTGATGGACCAATACTCATCTCGAATTCTGCCATTATATCGTTAGTGATTATTATGATTATATAGAAATAATGAATGTGTGTTTATGTTTGTGTGTTGACAGGTGATTGCCGGCACGGGAGTACGCGGTTGGCTGGACGCATCTCACGAGCCGTCTAATTGGCTAAAGTTCGTCCGCTCCTCCAATCACGGCCACGAGGTCAATCTGCAGCACTATCTATTGGCCGGACAGGTGAGATATTACTATTTGAATTTAGAATATGACGCTCGGTGCGCATCGGAAGATTCCACCACACATAGAAAATGTAAATCTTTAACAGCAAAAAAATCGTCAAACAATTTTGAATCTTGATCAAAAAAGTTCAAAACAACAACATACTATATATAATCAAATTTGGAATTTATGACACCTTTTTGTAAAGTGTCATTTTACTTTACTCGATTCTTGTTGGAATCGGGACGTAATTATGCCTTGATGAGCGTTACGAAGGAACAACATCATTAGTGGAGTAGCTAGGGCCCATTTACTATTTATTTGTACATTATGTGTATGGAAATGCTTTGTACGTGATCTACGAGGCATGTAATTATTCGGCTGTTCGACGCTTCGTGCTGCCAACTTGACGAGAATCTGGCAATTTGATTGGTTCGCCAGTAAGAGAGAATTAAGTATGGTGCAGTAATTATGGATGCTTCGCCATTTTATTGATTCAAGATAACTACCTACATATCTCATAAGATGATTTCCATGTTAATCTATGAAGGTATGTGAAAACGAAGAACTAGTTTAATTACTTTGAAATTAAATATTAAGAACATATTATCATTTGACGGGCTTGCCGCAAGGCACCGCGGTGGGTCCATTTTTATTTGAATGACACATGATCTGTTCATTTAGTCATCTTGCAAATTAGCTTAAATATTGTTAACCTATTTTGCGATTGTAGGGTTATAATCATCTATTATTAAACTAGCTTTTATTAAATTCGTACACCACTGTTAAAAGAATCTGGCTTCATTAATGTTATGTTTTTATGCTACGTGCTTTAAAAAAGACCAGCTAAGTAAAGGTATTTGTTTTATTTACAGCTATGGTACAGCGTATCAAGGGACATACCAGTGGGAGCTGAACTGGTGTTAGGACCAAGGGAGCCCCTGCTCTTACAGGAGTTGCTTCAGGCCCCACAAGACGATCGTCATGAGAGGGATGCTGGTAAGTACCAATATTAGATAAATAACAACTGATTAGGAAATGTGTTAGTTATATGTATAGTGGCTAATATTCCGAACGGTGACATGGAATTTGTAGATATTTTTTATTTCTGAAATATTTTAGATCAACGTAACAATTTGCAGATTGCAACGTCAATTCCGTCACGAGTTTCATACCTATGTACATTTTAAAAAGCATTCGTAAAATTTTATCTGTTAAAATGTGATATGAATCAAATCATTTCGTCAATTTTTTTCAAATGTTGAAAATGTGTAAAAGATGTTAACAAAATAGCGTTGAAATCTCAGAGAAGCCTATATAGTAGTAGTAAGTTCCTCTAACTATTTATAATGACGATAAAGTTAAATAATTGGGAAAAGACAAAGTGAAGTATCAATAGATATAGAATTGAATTCTACACAGTTTAAACAATCAGAAAAGATTTATTTTTACTCTGTGTTAAACAAGCAGCACCAACAATAAAAAAATCAAATCAATCAAAACAGCCCCTCAAACAGCGGGGTTGGAATAATATTATTGAATGTCGTTACAATTACCCTTTTAAATATTCACAAGCACTTTGACATAGGGTGGGAGCACCCACCTCATATGAAGTCACCTTTGGTCTGCGATAATAAGCCATTCCCACTGCTACTAGAGGCCTGATCATTATTGTTAATATGCGAGGGTGGCCGCTTCCCCATCTGTCAGACGTTTTAGTCACTTCACAATGTGAATTATTGTTTCGTTACATAAATAAGCGTCCTAAATATAGATAGATTTTGCACAAATACGCCATAATTTTACAAGCCTGATCACCTTGTTTTTATATGTTTACTGCAATGGAAATACTTTTGCTTGCTTACTTGAGACGTACGACTGACACAAAACAAAGTGTTATTGGAATTACAGGTGCTGTACGAATTTATTGAAAGTTAGTTATAGCAAAGAGCATTCCCAGAACACAGTCTGAACAGAAAAAGGCGACCAATATGAAATAATTTTAGGTTTACGTAAATATGAGACAACTCCATAATTTTTGACACATGATAAAGGGTACTAAATGAGTTTGCCGAAATTATGAAAATTCAGTTGTTAAGGAAGCGCGGGCATCATTTTTCGTATACAAACGTATTCCGAATTCAAGTGTAAATATTTTTTTAATATTATATAGATATTAATCTCTGGCATGTCCAAACGTTTTGTTCTTTTGACAAGTTACTTTTTACAGAAGTTATAACCCTTAAAAATGCATAGTTTGAACCCCATTAAAAAATGTTCTGACAAATTTGACAACGAATTTTTAAAAAGAAAAAGGTACACGCGTAGAATATTCACTTTTAATACAAATGGTGAAAAAATCTTTAAAATCGGTCCAGTTTCGGAGGAGAAAATATGGGGAATACAAAAGCTCAATTTTATTTAGGTATTATATGCTAGTTGTCCCTTTAACTACTTTAACTCAGCAATCCGAAGGCTTACAGTGACAGTGACAGCATTAGTATTTTAGTAGGTTTATCTATTATTTTAATTTCTCGGCGCCTAAGTTTCCTAATCTAAAGATTTACATTTTCTATGTGTGGTGGAATCTTCCGATGCGCACCGAGCGTCATATTCTAAATTGAAATAGTAATATCTCACCTGCATTTTGCTGGAAAGGTGAAGTTTATAATTTTTTTATTTACAAATAATTGACTGGTGTAGTGAGGTGGTCGTTTGAACAGGGATGGCGATAGTGATCTGATTTATTTTTTGCGATAACATTAATAATTAATTTTTACAAAAATGAGTAATTACTGTTAATAAACGTAACGAAAGTCATGTGACTTGACCCCAAATAATTTGCCACTCGCGAGGGGAAGTTTTATTCATCTGATGGCAACTTCCGCAGCGTCGGCCATTCCACTTCCGGTTGGCGCGCGTGGCTGTTTATGAATTATTCCCTACACAACTTTCACCGCCACTTCCACCACACTATATGAAATCCACCGTCGAAACTTATGGCCCTGACCATATCCTGATTTTTCCATAAGTTTCGCTCGAACATTCTATCGCACGACATAAAAAAGCATCAGTGAAACTTGTGGGAGGCACTGAGCGTTGTAGCTTTTCGTGACCATTTAAAAAGGGATTGTTTTGTTTTGTCGTTTTGATTTCGAACTAAAATCGGAAATCAAATTCAAAAGTCATCGAGGGAGCAAAGGTGAGGGTGAAAAAGCGTAATAATTAAGGCGACTCACCTGGCTTTTGTTATTACGCTTAAGTAGGTAGGTACTTATACATAGTTCCTACCTAAACTAACTGATAATTATAAGGATAATTATATACACATATATAACTGATAATTATATACACATCACGCTATTTCTTCGCACGTGTAGGCAGAGGCGATTGTACACAAGATACAACACTGTCTCGTAGATACTGTCTCAAACAGTCCGGTTTTTATAAAAAACTGCACGGAGAAAAATGTTATTTGAAAAAAAACGAACATTTTAATAGAACAAAACGAACATTTTAATAGAAAATACGATCATTTTATTCGTAGAACGGTTAAAAACGGGACTTAAGTTCTTACGGGGTTTCAATGTTTATTGGCGGGAACATTAAGAATAATTTGTTGGTATACGTAATTTCGTACGTATTTTACCGCCAATAAACATTAAATCACTGTTAATTTGTTCGTAAGAACTTCAGTCCCGTTTTTAACAGTTCATTTTTCTCCGTGTGATGGTGATGATGGGACTTTAGAATTTTATTCTACCAGTATCTTTCTGATCTGCTCCTGACTTCTCCCATTCACTTTGCGCTTATTATCTTTAGTTTTTAACCCTTCAGACTGAAATGTTCGCATTTGAGAACAGCTCATATAGGTCTCAAAGAAATCGTTGTGCCCCCCTCACTATCATGGTGTGAAATATGATCTAGAATCTAAACGGTGTAAGAAAGAGGAAACACCTGCTTTATATTCAAATCTAAAATATAGAAGAATTAAATTGTACACTTATATGAAACCAAAGTTTACGAATGCAATTTGAGAAAAAATTATAAACATTTTGAATTTTTATATTATGAAATAGTTAGTTGATATTAAAGTTTATAATACTTTGGTCGAATAAAACAAGTATGTTTTTAGTTTTTTTGTTATCAATAAGTTTAGTTATATATTCAAAACTTTTTATGTTTGCATTCAAAAATTTTATATTTCTAAAATTACGTGTTTATGTCTGATAATAATACAATTTGAAAGCTTTTTCATCACCTTTCAAAAAAAGTTAATTGTTTGTTTTCGGATACGTTCAGAAATATTCCATTTATTTTGATTTTATTGTAAAGCCGAAATACTGTGACCTTCTGATAAAATATACTCGAGACCCGATGGGTTAAACGGTTATTCGTTGTCGGAATTTCTAACCATTAAGACGACTAGTTTTTAATCATAATAAATTATTTACAAAGTTTAGGGTTGGTATCCTTACTTTATGTGGACTAAAACATTTTTCTTATAATAATTAATATCGTTCGTACTCCATGACATATGTGTCCACGAAATAAAATTCATCAGCAAAAATTCGGATAATTTTTATCACCAACGGATTGTATTGGTAGGATTAATTTCTAAACGCGTGCAATCCTTTATAATTCAAAAATAAGATTTCAGAGATACAATCTCATGAAAACAAAGGCCATTGTTCGCCGCAAATCAAGCATCTGTCCCGGTAGGAGAATAAGCTGTTTACAGAAATGACGCAAATCATTAATATAAAACTCTCGTGTGGGGGTAGTGGCAAAAGCCAATCCCAACAACCCTTTCAGATGCGAGGACGATAAGGCCAAAATCAGCGCGGGCCAACTACCCTAGGCCTTTAGGGTTTGTAGGTTCCGCTGGACCTAAGGGTTGTTTTATTAAATTGGGCGAGTTGGATTATTCTGTGAAGTGAATAAGTCAAACAAAGCATTACTTAGTGCGGTAAATAAAATTATTAAAGAATCGTATCACGTCTGATCTAAGGAGAGTGGATTTTTAATTTTTTATCAGCTGCATTGTACCTAGTTAGCATAATAATATTTTTTTATGATTTTATTTGTTTTTGTTATTTTGGTTTGTAGCTAGGTAGTTTATAAGTGAGTTTATTAAAAAATCTTTTCAATTTTTTGCAATTATCGTCGAACACAAATATATCATTTAATTAAACGAAGACAATATTCGCGAAACACAATCAAAAATTTTAAAACAGAAAAATCAGAAAAGGATAAGGCAAAATTAGAGCTCTGCCGTATCGTATTTTTTTTGTTTTCAGAATTTCTATTGAGTTACGCTAATATTGTTTTCATTTAATAAAATTTTAAAATTTGAAGTCTTACACATTAACTTTAAAATAAAAACAATTAAATCACTTTATTTCTATTATTTATGTCTGACCAGATAAGTAATTAATCAACATTTTATTTTATTTAATATTACTTTTTATCTTACTTAGTACCTACTGTTATTCATATTTTGATATTAAAGGCTTTATCCAAAAGTGGATCAAACTTAATATAATTTTATCAAACCCGTGAACGGTCCAATGACTTTTTAGTAAAAATCACGTAGGTCATGTCAGTATTGCACAATCGCCCTCATTATTTTACTGCCCTAAAAACCGTTCAGGCCCCGATAATAACACACGTATTGCGGGGGTGAGTATTGGGACCGTCAGAGGACTTGGCCATAATAATAAGGGTTGGATACCATTTGCCTTTTGCCCTCTGCTACAAAAGCATTGCCGATGCGATACCAATCAAAGCTAAACAGGGTCAACGAAAACAATTGACATTTTGATGTGAACCTTTTCGTTTGGTTTTGATGTTCACGCTAAAATCGTAAAAAGATATTATGTTCCATCTTTTCATTGTAATACAATTTTAGTTTAAGTCAGTTCAGTATATTATTTTCTTCTAGTTATTCAGAGTGTCATTTTTTAAGAATTGTGTTAATCATCTTGTCAAAGTTCTTCGGATACACTGCATCTTGAAATAATGTTCATGGCCTACAAAAATCTAACCTCCTTCGGTTTCTATTGCTTTTTATACACATTCTTTTTTTTTGGAATGTACTACGCATTTATTAAATGTAGGTATTTAGTATTACGTTTTGTTTTGGTTCTTTCAGTTTGTTTTAACTTAGTGAAAGGAAGAATACTTTCATTTAAGCTTTCATCATGATATCCCTGTAAAAATACCGCTTTTAAGTAGATGGAATGGCGTCGAAGAGATAGCAATCAAATTATATGACGCAATCAAAGCGTGACGGCGCGCGGCGTCATCTGGCGACTGCCATATTCCTACCCTTCGTAGTACTACAATTCATATTACTCGTAACTTACTCATAGAACGTCATTATAACGGTTCTTGGAATCAAACATAGAAACCCAGATTTTGAAATAACCCGGTAACCCTCTTCAAATCATATTAACGTGCAAAGGCAATATATTTTACTAATAAAACATCAAAGTCCATGCTTTTAGCAAATTTCTCAGTGCTTACTTAGCAGAATACTGAAAGTAAGAGTGATCTTAACTATACCAAAGAGAAATGTGCCGTTTAAGCCATAAATAAAACCAACACAAGAATTTTTATAATGTAGAATCGCCTCTCGGCCTACACAATAACATCATTATCGATGATAACAATTTTATCGGTGCAATCGATACATTTTTGTCCGCTGGACATGTACGCCTTACACTATCTAAAGTGACACAGAAAAGCAGATAGTATCACGAAGTCTCTACTTTCACTCACGTCTCTATTATTATAAAAATGCATTTACGCAATAAACATGTATACTTTTTTACCATTATGATAATCGCTGCTAGTTAGATGGTCGTACGGTCAGAACAAATCTGTACGAAAAGCCACGCTTCAGTGGAAAGCAATAAAATGATAGTAGATAGATATAAAATAAACGTATTTCTCCAAATGGTTAATCAAATATTTTGCTGCTAGTATGCTGTGCCTATTTGCTTTTATCAAAATTATTTTTGTGATTTCAAGTGAAAGAAATTTTTTAGCTCTGTTATCAAATGATTTATTGAATAATTATTATTGTAAACACGGATACTCTTACAAATTGTAGTCAGTTCTTATAAACTTTTTAGAGGCCGAATCCAATGTGATATTGGAGTTTCAGAATAATTCTCCTTATATATAATACCGGATCTAAGGTTTTTTTGGACCTTATTTGAATGCATTTTTAAAGCCCGTGTAAAAATAACAGAGTTTTACATAAAAATCAATTACTTTTTTATGAATGGCGCACCAAAAAGTTGTTGTTGAACGTTATTAAAACCGTGTAATTGAAAACACTTTTCTCAAATAGAGATGGTTTAGAATTGCTTAACATTTGCTTTCCGAAATATGGTTTTAATTTCAGCCGTTTTGGGTACTGCTGCATTTTAGGTTTGGAGTAGATCTTAATTTTGTTTATGTGAAAAAGGGGAATGGAATTATATTATAACTGGGAAAACTCAAAGAGTTTTAACGAAGCATTCAGAATTAAGGTGCTCGCTTTGCAAAACAGTTCGCGAATTGCCTTTTAAATTATGGTTTAAATGAACATAATTCAAATGATAGAAAACTCTTTTCATAATTTCCTTGAAAATGTATTTATAAGATGATGCTGAAGGGCATTTAATAGATTATGCTTAAACATCGATGTGTTTAACTCGAACCTTGCTAAATTCGCAGCATTCGTAAAAAAATTACAGCCGATCGAATGCCATATGTTTAACCAAAAACATTGATTTTATGCTCTTTATTTTATTTATTTCTTTTTTTAATAGCTCTTAACCTTTCCTCTTTTATTTTTTGCAGTTCGAATTTGAATAAAATCAATTCCTCAAAGAAATTATTGATATACATTAAAATTTAAATGTAAACTTGGATATATTTCATAAAACACTTTCTGGAAACTGAAGATGCACCTTATCAGAATTGTTTGTATTAGGTACACCTATTGTTGAACACGGAGAAAAATGTTATTCGAAAAAACGGTCATTTTAATAGTAAAAACGGTTAAAAACGGGACTGAAGTTCTTACGAACAAATTAACAGGGTTTCAATGTTTATTAGCGGGAACATGTAAGAATAATTTGTTGGTATTCGTAATTTCGTACGTATACCAACAATTTATTCTTACATTTTCCCGCCAATAAACATTGAAACACTGTTATTCTGTTCGTAACAACTTCAGACCCGTTTTTAACCGTTTTTACTATTAAAATGATCGTTTTTTCGAATAACATTTTTCTCCGTGTGTATTTTTCTATTATGGTCTTAAATTTCAATGTCGTTATTTTATTAATCAATGACATAAATATACTTATTACTGTTATATAAGAATTTAAAAGGACTGTTTATAATACTAATAAATAAAATAAAAATTAAAATAAAATAGAAGTGCAACCGTATGAGTAGGTAGTAAAATTTAATTTAACTCTCTCTCATTTTAAAACAAAGAATATACGGTATATACAAAGCAATGACAAGAGAAAATCAATTTTTATGAATGGCGAATATAGTACGTACAGGACAATGATAAAAAACAATAACGGTGCTATTATTATACCACAGGACAAAACAAGAAGATTATTACTCATTGTTATTAGATTAGGTGTTTGTAAGAAATGGGCTTGCATTTTGAATTCAAATTTGATAAATTTAATTTTCATACGGTTTATGCTTGAGATTGAGACGCAAAGGTTGTAAACTTAATACATACTCACGGACATTACAGACATCTGTAGTCGAGTTTCATCCGCTGAATCTATTATCAAGTCGATAGCTTTCCTTCACGTTATAACTTGCGCAATTATAACTTAATGAACAAACGTTGCTTTAACAACTTGGAGTTTTACTTTGGCCCTTGTTAGAAGGGACCTGTCACCCTATTGAGTTTATAGCTGGGGTGGTAGTCGGGCAGGAATAAGATGAAGGAAGTAATGATTCTTCGAGAGCTTAAAGCTCCCAGAAGCCCGATCAAGTCGCACAGATGCCTTTTATTATCTGACATTTCAACAGAACATAACAAATCCGAAATTATTTTCTCAGATATTAACATTAATTATTTGATTTTCTCGTTAAGCGCAGACTTTGAAGACTGGCATCGTAAATGGCAATGATCAACTCAACTATTGCGCGATGCTTAAAATTAATAATATACAAAAGCTACTGATAAACTTGCAAGTATACACCTTCTTTCAATTTGTATGAACCATTCGTTGGATAACTAACACATCTATTGTAGGTCACTACAAGCGGTTGGTTACGTTTGATCACTTAACAGTGGTGCCTGGGTTCGTGTAGTGTCCAGGTCTTGGTGGCAGATGTTCCCACCAAACAACTGCGTGGCGGGCCAGATCGGGAAAGGCCGGTTTCCTTTGGCATCTTCAGCCGAACTATCAGAGGCCCTAGCACAATATAGGATAACTATCGGTAACTTCTCATCGTTCCCTAGCATGACTACAGATCGCCAACGAATAAGTGACAGTTCACAATAACTAAGTGTCCATAAAATATTCGACATCAACTGTTGTTTGTACGTTATCGATGTGCAGTTGTCCTAGGGAACGATGAGAAGTTACCAATAGTTATCCTATCGATCGTTATTGAGCGAGTGTGCTAGGCCCTCTGTCGCCATTGCCTTGCATCGCAGTGGGAGGGATGAAGTCATACGTCATTACTCCTGGACACATTGACCCCCAGATTCCTACCCACCCTTCGTACACTATTATTTCACAAAACTTGCTTTCCATAAAAAGAACCTCCGTACAGCAAACTCGAAAATGACATGGACCCCTCTTTTTAATGTTCCTCCGGGCCTCCTGCGTGTAGCTAATGTAAAAATATGTAATCTTCGGGATGCTGTTTGGTGTGTCCTTTTAAGTAAAGTAAGGAGAGGTAATTCTGGGAAGGAAAAAAGAGGTGGGTAAGAATCTGATGGACAGTGTATCCGGGACTGATGTATGAATCCATCCTCCCAACTGCGGTGCAAGGGTAACTAACTGGAGAGGTTAAAGAGTCTCTCTCAATCGGCCTCTTCAGGTCCGACCCGCCACACCGCCACACAGATGGTGTGCAGACGCACTCGCCACCAAGACCTGGACAAACCTTCAGAGACACCAAACGTAGTGAATCTATTTGGGTGACTTATGGCAGAGGTGTTGGTTATCCAATGATTGGTTTCCGGGGCGGTGGAACCCATACCCGACTCCCAATTGAGAATTATATACGCACAACCATTGTAAAGTGGCCAAAACGTAGTAGTTTTAAAATATTCATTTTTTGTTACATGTTTAACATTAGAAAAACAAAGAGAAAAAATATTTAGCGACCAGGATTTTTGCTTTGACACCTTCTGCCTTATGAACTGGTATAAGCCACTAAGCTACTCGTATATATACAGTCTATATATATATATACTTATGGATACAGTTAAAGCGTCAACAATTAAACATTTGTTTACTAATAGATTTTTTAAATGGGTTATTTCATCGATATTATGTTTGTTCCGAATTGTACACAAATATTAACATTTAATGTACGACTACCATTATAAACCGATAAGTACTGAAATTCACACAACCGGAATTTAATTTAAAAATAATATTAATAACGCGGTCATGTTCGGATATAAAAGTGGATTTGTCAATCATAAGGAATTATACAACTTTTTATGATGATCATTTTTCCAATTGAATACCCGGACAATCAAAACTGGTTAAATTCATATATCATTTGTTGGAGTACGCAATGAAATATATTCAGTTTTAATCCAAAATAAATTTAATCCTCAAATCGTGCGAAATGATAAGACAGTTTTTGTCGCCCAATGTCGTTGAATATAGGGTGGTTATTATGTTGTTAATATTTTTATAACAAAACAATTTTTTTGCACAAATCACTGCATTTGGGAAAACAAATACCTGCGTCCCATAAAGAGAGTAAAGGGACCTACTTTAACCAATGTTTCTTGAAATTATTTGGAATAAAAAATGTTAATTATATTTGTTCTCCGGCGACTTTTTTTCTGTCTTTTTTTTAAAATTAAAAAATAGAATCTTCCACATGTCGTCACTGGTCACTCAGACGAGTAACCGATCACCCCTACACCCACTCTAAATATATAATAGCTAGTGTTTTTTTTAATGTTCTTAGTTTTTAAATTTTTTTTTAAATTGTCACTAGAGACCAAAATTTCACTTACTTTTTTTACTCCAAATAAAGTCAGGAATCACTGATTAAAGTAATTCGAGTACGTCCTTTAACACCCTATTTACCTATGTAGATGTTTTTGTAACGAGTATGTTTTTCCGGTAAGAAATATACAATATCTAAAATTAAACTAACCAAATAGGTTTCATAAGAAAAGTGAGAACACTAACATTTTACGAATAATAACTGAAACGTTGCTTAATATGGCTTTATCCGTTTTTATTGGCCAGATCTCAGTAGCCAGGTACTTCTCCACCATCCTCTTGTCCGTCTCCTTTCCCACCCACTACCTTTAACCTCACACTTTCTCTCTGGCTGCAGATGGTTGGGAGCATTTGTGACTCTTGTGCGATTCACATAAAAAAGCTTTCCAAAAAGCAATAAAATAAATAAAAAATACAAATGAAAAATGGCCAGCAAAGTCTATTAATATTCTTTTAATTATGCACTGGATTATAAATAAGTAGTTACCTATGCTAAATACTTACATTACAAACCTTTTTTAAAATTTCATTTGACCAAAAATATTATATTATAAGTATCTACCTATTGTATAATTTCGAGTTTGTGGCCTTATCGTCGACATACTGTGAAATAGACAACTGACAAAACTTTCTGCTGAAAATTCACATCAACCCTGTAGGCCCGCGACAAAACGATAAATCCATTCACGCATCAAAAAAATATGAAAATGCATATTGCCGTTTGATAAATCTGCGTGTGTAGTCGGGAACCCTTTGTCGCACCGGCCCATCGCGCTACCGCGGGGCCTATGGGCCGGTGCGGCGAGAGGGATGGGGTACGTAGGGCCAGCACGCGACTCACCCCTCGCGACAGTAGGTATGACCGGAGGCATTGTCGCTATAATAATATGAGGATTATGACAGGAGTGACGACGTATTGCAGTTTTGATTATTTAAATGGTTCCCAAGTTGTGATCCCAACAGAGTCCTTGTAAAATCAATGAAATAAAGATATTTATTCAGTCATTAATTTATCACTGTAATATCTTACATTGTTAATACTCCAAATATATCAATAAAAACAACAACAAAAAACTGTGATATTTATTATATTATGAAACTTGGTTTAAACATATATCGCACATGTGAAAAAGTGTCATAAGTGAAAAATAAATTAACGTTAATGAAGATAATATTAGCGAAAGTCAATCGAAAATCTGAAACCGAAAAATCAGAAAAAGATACGGATACATCTGGGACTCGAACCCAGGTCCTCCGGCAATCCGGGCGGATTGGGGATTGCCAATCCGGGATTGCCGGAGGACCTGGGTTCGAGTCCCAGATGTATCCGTATCTTTTTCTGATTTTTCGGTTTCAGATTTTCGATTGACTTTCGCTAATATTATCTTCATTAATTAAAATATTATAATTTGAGGTTTAACTCTTTAAGTTAAAAAGTAAAAAAAAAAAAAAAAAAAAAAAAAAAAAAAAAAAAAAAAAAAAAAAAAAATATTAACGTTTTATCTATAAAAAATAAAGTGATTGTGATTATCTATGCCCCACGAAATCCGTATTTATGTTAGATCACTCCATTTCTGCAATAAGCCGTTGTATCTCTTTTCGACAGGACTGCTTGTTCATAATTCAATCATTCGTTTTCACTCTCCTGCAAAATTAACTTTATTAACTTAAGACATTTTTCTAAGGAATGTGCAATATTGCAATAAGTAATCAAAAACCAAATGTTCGTGATAAATTAATATAAGGGTTTTTTTCACGTGAATACCACAAATGAGTCACAACTGATGTGAAGTCAACCGTCTGGAGCCAGTGAGACTAGCATCCCTAATCGGGGTATGTTGTGAGGTTTAACATACACGGTTAAAGCCATTTAACGCAACGTTTCAATTCCGAATGGTGGTCTTTTACCAGGGTTATACAGATAATAACTTCCCCTCTGGAACGTTTTGCAAACATATTATAATATGTAATATATTATTTAAAATGAATTAATTGCGAAAAACGAAATTAATGAAAAAAAATTGTTTAAATAAATTATACATTTAAAAAAATTCATACAACACTTTTTCCATTTAAAAGTCTATCGGAAGTAAATTAAAAACATCTACATAATCGAATAATTAAAATATGAATTGATATTATTGTAGCAAAGCATAGTAGAAATACAAATATAACAAACATTTGAAAAAATATATATTATTGGTATCTATTGAAAAGGTATCAATGGTGAGATGTACTCAATTACAATGGTCTATAAGTAACCTTAAATTTTTTAAAGAATGTTTAATTCGTGTTGGTGTTAAAAATGGAACCATTATTTTAAAATGCTTGCTCAAAAAATGTTTGGGGAACCAATGATTTTTTTCATTATATCACGGGTTAGGCGTCATCTTTGGGAGAACACAATTTTTATGGTTATATCATTTAGACCCCTCCGTGCAATAATGGTGATTTTTTAGCTTACAATTTACAATGTGTTCGTGTACACAGTGAAGGAGGATTAGATTTGCATTTATTACATACACTATGTCTTTATAACGGATTACTTAATACACCCCTAAAGTAAGCTGTATTGACGTACAATTTGACTACTTAAAAATGTACAAATAATATATAAATATTTGCGGTTTAGACCTTAACTTCGGGCAAACCAGCAAAATATTTTTATCAACTTATCTCTTTGATAATGTTTCCAGTATGTAGTGTTTCTAGTATAAAAAAAATAAAATTTTATCCCTAATCTGCAGTTTTTCCATCTTGCGTTGTATCGATCAGTGGCTGAGTTGGCATCGCGTTTGGGTCCCATCCAGGCGTCGTGTGTTTTATTCTTTGGTTTATACACGATTCAAGCAACATTTTCCTCTTAGTGCGGTGGTAATACGAAATTTTCATATGTTGTCAGTTTCTTCTTCATTTGGACATGGATTGGGAAAGGGTATTTTGCTATTTAACCAAATAACAATTAAATTAGAGGGCTGAAGACAATGTTATTTGTGGTCAGGTGCTAAAAGTATCGTGTGTTTTAAGAATTTTTGTACCCTAATTCACATTTTCCATTATTAGGAGACGACATCAACATCTAATATTATTTTTTTTTTGCAAAAGTGGCGTATAAAAAAATACGCATTTGGTTATGTCAACTTTTTGATAACTGTCTCAGAGAATGCTCGATTTGTTATGATTTACTGGGAATACTTGACATTTATTTTTGCACCAGGTGCTTCCGACTTAAAACATATGTCCCATGAACACTTAGGGTTATTAAGTTCTCAAAAAATGTTTTTTTAAGATAATATCTGAAGATTTGTAGAGCCGAAACGTTAATTACATAAAATTTCCTTGATAGAAAAAAATCGCAAAGAATGCTTCAAAAATTATTATTTACACGTTTGTTTCTGTTATTTTAAAAGTTATATGTATACAAAAAATTCACCTTGTTTCTTTAAACGCTTCGCAAGGTGTTGAAGAGCGATTTTGGCTCTATTGTAAACAGGTCGTGTTTTATTAACATTTTCCCAATTTTTGCTCGAATTTTTACGTTTAATATCAGTTCGCTCGCTCTAACATTCGTATTGTCGTATCTCTCCTTCTTAATATTTTGGGCGGGTACCACCGTCCCTTAAGTATCATTGACTCTCAAATTAAAATGGTTAAAATATAATTTGAACCATCCGTAAGATTATTGCTAATATCGTATTTGCATCGTAAAAAATCTTGCTATTGATCCCTTCATAAATAATTCGTTGGGATTTAAATTAATATTTTTTGCTTTGCGTTGCCTGCGGATGAAGATAATGGCTTATGAATTAAATTTATATGACAACCCAGTCACACCACGTGACAAACCAAATATTAGCCGAGGGTAGAACGCCTACCCAACACAATGGAATTAAACATCACAAATAATGACAATATGAATGCAATAATAGATTCATTTGTCAGCCCCGCCCAAGTCTCGTCCACAGCCGAGTACAATGACAAAAATAAATACGTCATTTATTTAGAATTTAACACGGTAATATGTACAGATCGAATTAACAGTAACAAACCGTTGGGTCTAATATATTAAACAGATCCATTGGCATTTGCGACTTTCTAGTATTGAAAACTACCTCGCTGCAAACAAAAAAATAATATTTCGTTTCAAATATGATCACATCACTGAGTGACTAACCAAAGTTATGATTCTCATCCAAATAAAGAAAGGGGAATATTAAATTAACCCGTTATGGTCCATTATGCAATTGTACCATTGCAACTATGCTAGGGGATGATTTGTGATTGCTTCTGTGTATGCTAGCCTTATTTAATGATATTTTTAAAATACGTACACAGTTTTTTTCCACCTTAATAAATCACACCTCCTTGTATAAATAAGTAGAAAATAACTCTATATCCACTAAAAAAGGGTTTGGAAAACTTACTGAAATCTGAAATCTGAACTGGAAAACTGTAGAAAAATTGTAGAGTAATTGTTAACTATGTTGGATTTGTTATTTATTGATTACGATTCAAAAATCCCGCTTTATTTTTTGTTATGCAAGAGTGACAAACAACAATTGAAACTTATCAAAAGTAATTTGAAAATATTAATTGTTGAGAGTATGGTCACCGTACAATGTAACATAATCACTTATTTGAAAAGTTATTATGTAAAAGTAAAAAACTAGCATAAATAGATTATGTCAGGTTATATGTTATGGGCAATTTTATTATTTATTTTTATCACTTTTACTTTTTTTAAAGGGATGTTGAAATGCCTCGTTGTTGAGTTGTCGTGGAACTGTTAAGAATATATAGTTTATAAAGCAAATGAACCACGTCAATTAAATAATGATTTGAGAATTATCATGATTAATTTTTTAATGTTATTATGCCGTGTTGTGCTTCCAACTTTTTGGACAGATGTGATAACATTCCATTACATCTGCCCCGATGATGGACATTGTGTCCGAAACGTTTGCTAAAGAAGGAGGAAGCCCAACCCATAACAAATATTAGCATGTCAATTGATTATTAACTTCAATAATATTTGTTTTCAATATCGTATTTGAATTCTTCTTGTTGTGGAAAAGTCGGGTGACCATAAACAGAACCAATGGAATCCAGAGCGTCAGAGTGTAATCTTACTATTAATTTTTTTTCGTAAATTAGGACATTTCTCGATGTCCTGCTCCTTTTGCCACAATGCATTTATTCGAAATAATCAATTCGATCCGGTTTATTCTTCAACGCGAAGAATTTAAATAAACAAATAACACGATATAAGATGCAGTATTCTTGTATTTTCGATCCTCGGAAAAAATATTGACACGATGATAAAACAATCGTTGGATATTCCAGTCTTAATTCAGCTGTTAAATATAATCTGTCTTATTTCATGACATCTCTTATTTGTTGAATTAGCAATGGTTTAATTCTGACGCAATTCTGAATATATTTATATCCATTAGTAACAATAATGGCAAGCCTTTCCATAAGGGTTGCAGCCCTGTCGAAAGGTATGAAAGGGTTGTAGGAGCCAGGGCTGGCACGTCATCCATCATCCATCATCTCGTGTTGATATCATTAGAGTGCGCTACGCGACGGGCGCGTGTCGTGCAATGTGGGCACGCCAAGATTAATGGATCGATCGAGAAAATCGATCATTGCGCAATGCAAAATGCAATAAAGCATTGTCATATATGTTGTTGTGTTGAACTAATCATATATTAGAAAAAATATCGAAAATCGTCAGCTTTCGATGTGAAATTTTATGAAATACACTATCTGCAAGTGTTGTTTTGTTTAAAAATTTGTTAGATACAATACATTTTTTTTTTCATAATTCGTCAAAATACTTAATTTTTAATTTAGTCTGTTTGAATATAGATTTTGCCGCTGACGCGCTCTTTGTTACATACATCGTTTATGAGGAAGGTAGTTAGTTTTACTAAGGCAGAGAATGTTGAAATGTTATGTGTGGTTGGTCTTGCTGTGAGACGTGGACTTTGAAAGTAAATACCATGAACAGGTTAAAAGCTTTTTAAATGTGGCTTCACCGGAGAATACTTAAATTCCCATGGACTGACATGATCACCAACAAAGAAATTCTCAGGCGGACTAGAGCAGATCGAGAACTGCTCACATTAGTAAGCCAGGGAAATTTCATATCTGGGTCACGTACTTCGAGGGGAGAAATATTTAAAAAAAAACTGGAAAAGTTATTAAAAAGAGTTTTTTTTTTAACCTAGAAACCACAAAATAGAAAAAAAATAAATGATCGGTCGGTGGCTGTTTTAGCTTCACGTCGCGTCTTTAGTTCATTTCCTCGGCTGGATAATAACAATAAAAATAATAATATTTGGTTGATTCGTGCAGCGTCGTTTTTGTGTCCTCAAGGGCGTTATACAAATGTATGAGACATTTCTACAAGTTCAATGGTAACACAACACAACACCTCTTTGAAAAGTCATTAAAAGCTATGAAAAAAAAAAAAGTGCCCATAACCTAACGTGACGTAACGTATTTAACCAATTTTTTTCGTATATTTTTTTCATTACTTTTAATAACTTTTCAAAGTAGGTGTTGCGTTCAATTTATTCTGAGTTATCCGGTCACCATTTCTACAAGACTAGACAAACTATTACAACTTAAGGCTAACAGATTGCATCCGCCAGATCGTCTATTACTAAAAACTATATGTACAATTCATTGAACCAATGAACGTGATGCTGCATTAAATTGTAGAAAATCTGCAGGACCATTTTTGGAAAAGTCCTTCATCACTTCACAATGAACATTATCCGCTTATTGTGGTGGTAGTAGGAGATTTTCAATTATAACCCGAGAATGTTTGTCTTTATATAGAAAAAATCAAACATTAACAAAAAAACGTTACTTTTATTAAATATTCAACTCTGATTAGATTCACCCCTCGCGCATGCGATAGCTCTGAAGTCAGTACATCACTTCCTGTCCGGCCGGGGAGCGAACCCGCGTTCGTTGGCTGGGAAGTCAAATACCCAACGTCTAGGCCACCTGTCGACTCACCTGACTTCAAAGCAGTTACGATTTGATTTGATTTCTGGTAGGGGTTGATATTTTTACAGGGGGTGGGGTCGATAAATTAGCAACTTTTAGGGGTTTAACGTTAAATTAATGTAACCAAAGTTCGCTGACAAAAACGTAAAAATTATCTAATGATATACATAGGTAGTATATGATCAAACGACATTTGTATGTGCATCTATAATTTTATCAAATATCTCTAAAGAAGGAACGATTATAAGCTTTTTAATATTTGTACAAACATTTTTTACTGCAAATAAAAAAAATTAAAAAAACGTTCGACTAATAAGTATGTAGTTCTGGATTTAATTTATTTGCGATTATCAAATGATTTTACCATTCAAGGATGGTAAAATCTTAACATAGGTTCTAAGTGATTTCAGTATTTGTTCACCTACATTACTGGCAAATTGATATCAATATTGTGTTAGGGTCACCCCTCAATAATTTAAATGAGAGGTGGTTCAATGTGTACCTACCTTAATACCTTTAACAAAACTTGTAACACAAAATACATTATTAATTTGTAGTTCCAACCCGTAATGTAATCTGAACACTTTAGCTGATGTAATTTGGACTCTAATCGTAGAAAAATGTTTTTTTTAAACATCTCTAACAGTATCTTCCACGGAAGTAATACTGTTATTGGGATAATTTTATTACGGTAGCTATAAATTGTTATAAAGGAGATATGGAGTTGAACGCATATCTATATTGCACGCACACATACCAGCTGCGTGGCGGGCTAGATCGGAAGAGCCCGGTGTGTTGAGACCTTTTGACCTCTCCAGCTAATCTCTCCCGACCCATCGTCTTGCACCTCGAGGAATGAATTCACACGTCTGTCACTCCTGGACACACTGACCCCTAAATTCCTATCCACCCGCATGCCTTTTCCTTACTCTCCTTCCTTCCTTAAAAAGACCCCTTACATCATCCCCAAAGATGACATTTGCAAATTATTTTCCTCACGGCTTCCCTTGTAGAGCTAAAAAAATCCCATTTACCCCAGATTCCTACCCACCCCTCATATCGTTTTCTTTCCCAGAATTTCCTCTCCTTCCTTTTCCTAAAAATACCACCTACTCGGCATCCCCAGAGCGACTATATTTCTTCAGGGCCTCCTGTGTGAAGCTAATGTAAAAAAAGTGGATACATCAAATTATACCAATAAAAAGGACTACACTATTCTACTACGTTTGTCTACTAAGAAAAATATGATTTTTTTTCGGAATTGTTTGTCTTAGCAATTATCTGCCGCTGTCTTCGCCGCACTGACCATACTTTTTGACGGTAAAATAAATCTTTGCACGTAATAATAGTTGTACGTAGAATCACATTAAATTTATAAACTAACGGCCTTACTAAAAAAAAACACTCCGCGGCCGTTAAACGGTGTTTCTGTAGCACGTTGTGTAAAGTCTGTACATTTCGTTTTTCAAATTCTTACTAAACAAAATATATGGTTTTGATCTGACAACGTCGCCATTTTACCAGCCTTACTAATAAACTTTCTGAAAAATTTGTACAATGGTCAAACAACCATGTATGAAGAATCCTTACTAATTAAGAACTGACAAAAAATTGTTCATGGAAAGATATGTACATTGCTTACACGGCCAAGGAGGGTAGTTTATCTGTTGTATATATTTGTTCCATTTGTAATTTTCAACGAATTTCGAATTTTTTTTTTAATGTCCTATATATTTATTATTTTTTGAGATGTTGTAAAAACAAATACCATTTTAGAACCAAAATTTAATTACCTTTAAGATTTTCATATCTAAAATATACTTAAATGTTTAAAAACTGTAGTATTTTAAGATTCAAACATCAAGTTGGAAAAAAAAACTCACTTACCCCAAACACTTTCTATTAAAAAATTGAAATATTTGGAAAAATTCAAAATTCAAAAAACACAGTCCTTTTATTTAATGATTTTAAAATAAAACTGTCACCTCACTTTTTACTCCTTCAAACAATAAAAAAATGTAAAAAAAATCTTGAAATTCGCTTTTCATATCCAAAAATTTACAATAAAAAAACACACGTTTGAATACATTACTTGCACATCTTAAGGCATTAATTTCTTTGATACGTTTACTAAAATATGTATTTGACATTTTAGTCACCAAAAAACATCACAAACAAATACATCACATAAAAACATCAAGAATTTATAATAAAATAAAGATCTTAAAATGCAAATTATTTCCGAACATAACCTATGAACCATTTTCTGACAGCTTAATTTAGAACACGCGATTTTAGTGCCACAATTTGACTTAAACTAACAAAAAACAACACAAATTAATAGCAAATATATTGAATACATGAATATAAGTGCGAATTAGTCATAAATATTCAAATCATTAACGAAAACATCATATTAATCACATACAAAATCGCGACCGACTAACTTCTGCATTCGCGGCTATTTTTTTCAGCGGTAAAGCAATGCGCAGGCGCATCAATCACACCACCTAGCGGATTATTATGAAAATTTTCAATTTACAAGTAAAATTTTCAGTGTTGCCACATTTAAAATACCGTTTAACGGCCGCGGAGTGTTTTTTTTTTAGTAAGGCCGTAAATGTTTAAAGAAAAAGGTATTCCGAACCACCCCCGAACACCTGTGAGGGTGTTCAAAACTAACACAATTTTCCCTCGTTTTTTATCATTGAAAATAGCTTCCACCGCCCCTGGGTGGGTGTGTGGGCAATATGTACAGGACAGGACAGGGTGGTGTGCGTGTCCGACGGTGGGGGGTTAATGCCAATTTGACACGCCTTTTGTTTTTGAGTACCACTTGTGCTCTATGGAACATTAAAGTTTTGTATTGTACGGAAGGACGACCTCACCTGTACATCGGAAGCTACTGATTGTTTTTGTGTTGTGATTATTTTGGGCCATCAATTTTTCTGGTAAATAATATACCTTAATTCAATGTTATTTCTTTGCTGTTTTTAATTCAATTAATACATTGTATTTTGTAATAATATTACCTAAATGAATTCTTTATATTTCGCAACTTTTTTAATAATCTTTAAATCTTGGAAAAAAAACAATTACCCAAAAAAGCATAACATTGAAACCAAATATATATTATGTGTAACATATTATTAAATTATTTATTATTGCATTAGCAAATTAACTCACTGTGAAATACGTTTATTTTTTAGTGGAATTATACCACAAATCGAAAAAATCATCGACTGATATTTCTAAAACAAACTATTTTTTCTAAGGTACAAGGTTTTTATTAGGGTTTTTTTCTAAAGCTATTCAATTGTAGGTTAAAAGAAAGCACCATAATAAATACAAAAAAATGTATTTTATTTATAAGTTGTTAAAAGGTTTTTATAAATTATTTAAAGACAAATTTCCATTCTTTGTTTTTTGGTTGTTGGTTTGTGACTCTCGACATTATATTTGTTAATCCTTTTCATTATTTCAATTAAGTATTATTTTATAAATGTATTTTTTTTCTTTTCTCAGGATCTCAGAACAGTGGAACGGTTGAGGACGATCGCGAAGAAGACGAATTAGAAGACTCCAGTGAATTGAGGTGCTCTGTATGCGAGCTGCTCTTCCAAGATATTGACCAGTGAGTCCTACTTTCATTGTTTTATTACAAATAACTCAGACCGACATGCGTCTAAATATTGCAATAAAGACCACCTTAGATTCTGTGGTATTTTGCAAAATGCGGGGCTAAAGCATTTAAATTTTATAAAATCCAAACAGCTGATGTCAGGTGAAAAATATGCATTGTATTCATACAAACAACATCGCAAAACTTCGTGATAGAGTTGAGGTTACAAAATAACAACTTATTTTTGCATTTCGCCTAAAACAAAATTCCTAAACACGTCATATGCGTAGACAATTATGTGATGAAGGCAGTTCCTTTGTAATAGGTACCTACCACAAAAATAACATATTTGATGAATTGAAAGCAATTTTGGCATAAATATTATGTAGGCTCCATGAAATTCGTGTTTTGTAAATGTTTATAAAGGTAATAAAAACATATTTGTGTTATTAGGAAAAATTCTTTGCCTCTCTTAGCCAGTTCACTAAGGAGGTACTTGTCATGTATAACATTTCTAAAATACTAAACGTTATTATTATTGCACTATTTACGACAATTTATTCGCAATTTCATATATTTTACTCAGTCTCAGAGGGCGTGGTGAGTGATTTGATACCCCACAAAATGAAAAACCTCCTCAGTTCGCATGTTTATTAGAAATAATAATTAAATTAATCTAAAAAATCATTTGCGTGTTCGATTAAAGATTCAGAAGTGAAGCCCCGAAGAGTAACAAGCAACGCACGAATTTGATAAACCGACTGATAAAAATATATACGGTAGATTTATTTACAATAATCATGAAACCGGTGATAGGTAAAGTGGTCGAATAGTCAAATATAGCAATCTAACCATTGCTGGAAATCATTCTTCATACCGTTCCACCACCTCATCGTAAATATGACTGTTCTGAGTGACAGATTACCCGAAAACAAAGCACTTTGACTCACATAAGTTCGCTCAGTGCAATAAATACTTCTAATGATATTTATTATACGGTGGCGAATGAAACAAAAATGATATTTATTATTGTATTTTTGTTTTTGTATTGTAAAATACAGTATTTCGATTTATTATAATTATTTTTGTACTATTATTTTGAGGTGATAGCTGTATCGCCCTTTAGGAGCAACGGCTGCGTGGCCTTTTTCACAATAAATTTAAATTTGGATTTGAGGCCAAAATACTTCACCCAACTGAATAATTATTTTTTTTAAATCAAAAGGATTAGGAAATATTTATGATTAAAGTTTAGTCTGTAAAGGACTCTAGTTTTCATGATTTTCGAGGCAACTTTGGCAATTATTTGCGTGATAATGATAATTATTTAAAATAGTAAATTTACATTATGACCTGCAATGTAAATACCATAAAATATAAAATAGAAATGTATAAATTGGAAACAAACAATTTAATATAACGACGATAAATATATCACGTCAAAATTAATCTTAATTGCTTTACTTAAGTTAATCTGTTTAGTTCCCAGAATTAGAAATATTACTGTTTAAAGATGAAATATTCTATTAATACACAAGAACCCAACTGCTTCCGTCTCTAGCCAGTGAGACTATAGCAACCCCAATTGGGGTATTTTGTGAAGTTAGTGGGGAAGGAAAGGGGATGGAAAGAGGAAGGTGGGGAAGTACCTGGCTATTGAGATCTAGTCACCAAACAAGCCATTTCAAGCAACTTTTCAATTCTGAATGGTGATCTTAGACAACGGCGATACTGAGATTATCTTCCGCTCTGGAACGTGCCGCAAATATGACAATATTTTTAATCAATTAATTGTGAAACAACGCAAATTAATCAAATCAAATTTATTTGCGCACGCCGGGTTCTTCAGATTGGGAGTTGAGAGCCTTGTCTCTAGACCACGCCGGCTGTCAAAAATGTGATCTGATTGATCAGCTTGCCTTGAAATCGATTTATTTATATCCAATGAAATTTTTTGCAAAAAGATTCTAAACTTTTTAATTAGTTTGGATGGTGTTTGTTTGTCACTGACAAATGGCTTTTTAAAAGCAATATTTTTTCCTATGACTAGTGGGTCTGAAAGTACATATTATTAAATTCATGGAATGTTATGACATGTTAATCTATAATTTACATAGAAGGCCTTCTCCATTGCTGATGTCCATTATGATTTGTAAAACATGCAATGCACTTTCGATGGAGCGTGCTACTTCGCGTTCGCATGCCATGTTGTGTGATAACTGCACCATCAAAGATTTTTTTTACATTTTAAAGAGGAATTGGAATGACAAATACCTTTTTTGTTTTCATTAAAATGATTGAAAGTATTACCGATGTATCCAATTTTCAGTGTTAAATTTTTACGTTAGTTATTTATTGATTAATATTATTTTCATAACCGCCACACAGCTGAACACATATATTACATAGCATAAATTACACAGTCCTTACATTAGGGTAGTATCACTGTTGTTTTTAATACTAAAAAAAATCAAGGATAATGAAAGTATTTAAATTTTATTTTAATATTGACGAATGCGTTTTCTATAACGATTTAAAATGTCCATTTTCCATTTGCCTCCAAAAGAATTTCGCGAATTCGGCGGCGTTGACGTCACCCCGAGCAACGTTGGTGACATTCGTCTTAACAGCCAGTGGCGGTTTCTATGTCATAATGACGTTGTAGCCAGTGAAACCTTTTTGCGGGTTTTGAAATCAATAAATATGAATGAATTTATTAAAATTCTACATTCTTTTTACAATGAATCGAATCAGAAAAAACAACTTTAAATCTTCCACACATTTTTAACGATATTCATAGTTTATTAAAATACCCCATTACAGATAGGTATAGAATGCAAAATTGTACCATGAAGCAGAAAATGTATAAAAATATATATATATATAAACAAGTAGTAGTAAAAAGAAATTGTAGAAATATGTACATTACATGATGATTTATATTTGACATTGATGATTTTAAACAGTGCGACATACAATTATATCAAATAATCATGCAAGAGGTGACATTATTGTATTACGTTACATTGGTAAAACTAGAAAAGGTTGATAGAAAGTAGAAGTACAAAAAAGATATTTTACCATTTTGAGACATGCTAATAATTGTTAACCTATTTGTAATGATAATAATTGATAGACTGAGAAATGCACAATAATTGTTAACCTATTTGTAAGTGATGTTGAATATTTCAATAATCTATGTTTGTATATTTTTTATGATTCATATCCAAATCGCATAATATATGAAGACTTTTATCATTTTTTTTTGCATTCTGTTTGCCATTGAGAATTTGGGGAAAATGTACCATTGCTTATTTTGTCTTGTCTGATAATAACAATATATACCTTAACTTTGCCATCACTTATGCTTGTTATTTTATATATTTTTTTAATAAATGAATTATTGCGATTCGTATAAAGACGCTTTTAATAAAAACATCGCCTTGTTCTTCTGCTTTAAAATATTTTATTTTAAATTAATATGTTAATGTTAAAGAAAGCATGTTAGACGCGGTGCACAAGAAAATAAAATCATAAATTAATCCTTCAGCCAAACTTTATGTTTCCTTTCCTTGTAAACAAAGGGAAAGCATGTTACTTATGACAAAATTGCACACCTCTTTCTTAATTTATGTGTACAATGTTAAGGATTTTTAATATCTAATTTGCGTTTAAATGGGTGCTTTATAACGTGGGTGAACATTAATCTACTGATAAAAAATTAACGATAAAACTATCACAAATCACATAAAGCAACCGTAAAATACAGATATTTTGCATGATACATTATTAGACTGAAGAAATTTAAGTTTTATGAAGAAAAAATTAGGCTTATCGATCTTTAAAAGCACTCCTTACTTATCATGATTACGTTTGGCTCGAAAATTTCAGAAGTGTTTTCGAATTTCTGATGTTTTTTTTTAAGTCGCGCTCATAGTGGGCTGTATTTGGATGAAAGATAATTTTTTTTAACGTGGATACTACGTAATAGATAAATCTGAAGATAAATTTCCTTGCATGCCAATTAGAAAGATTTCTTTATATTATATGTATACTGTTAGTTGATAAAGTTTATTCTGGAAGCCCACTGAACAATTATTATAATTTTTCAGAAGAAGCAAACACATTGTGACTTGAAATGTATTTAAATTAAATAAAATTTATTTAAATTATTATAATTTTAATTCATCAAATTTAAATGTCCAAATTCAAGTTCTGTGAATTGTTCAAATTTCGTGGAACAACCCGTCCCTAATCTTTAAAACTTTTTTTGGAAATAGATCGATTTTTTTCTGTTGCAGGCCTCTTTAAAATAATGACACCAATACAATTTGAACTTGTGTTAGGTTAGGCGTAGAACTGGTTAGGTTTCAGGCCCAAAAACAATCAAGCAAATTTATTATAACATGAAATATTGTGTAAGTTTTCGAAACATAATTGAAAACAACTGCCTACTCGGAAGTGTTAAAAATATTTTTTCATAAATAAATAGATACAAACTATTATTTTTTAAACACGATATCCTCGTACCTAGAGTAATGTTCGTGTCTATCAAGTGCCCTCGGCATGTCACGAAATCTCACCCTGATTGAAATCAGAGCCAAACAACATCCCTTATTATCCAAATGATAACAGTACACAGTGAAACACGTACTTCGTTATAAATGATACCGTTTCATATCCGTGAAAAGATCTTCAATAAAATCATCACGATGATTGAAGCGTGCTTTTAGGCCATTTGATTTGATCTTCTTTTCATTATTGATAATGAAAAGGTGCCATTGTCCATAAGGCTTTCCAAATAAAATTCTACATGAAAAAGGACTAACAAGTTTCTCAATAAAAATTTATTATTAATTCAACGAATTTTCTAGCCACATTATTGCGTATTACGGTTCTTTAAAAATTACTAAAATCAAATCAAGGGTAAATTAATTTGTCCATAAGATTTCCAAATAAAACTGTACACGAGAATATTAGAGGCAAATTAGAAATTAATCAAAAAACTTTTAAAACATATTATTTTTAAATCTTGAAAAAGTTAGCACATATTGTCTGTCAAATAAGAGTAGAAAACTTAGGAGGGCGCCACTGTTTTTCAAATGGCAATACTAAAATTATAACACAAGGTGGAAATGTAAAGCTGTGTAACCTACAATTTTGTAAAAAAAACAAAAACACGTAAAAGTGGGAAAAATATTTTCTTCAATATATATTCTTTACATATACATTGGAATTGCAATTTTGTGTGTGCAACACAATGAATAATAACGATATTGTAGTAAAATAAAAAGCAGTTTCGAAATTGTTCATATTTATTACTAGCTGAAGTACACAGCGTTGCCTGGGCTTTAGATCATCCCCCTAAAAAATGTACCTAATGATGAATAGCGCTGATTTCAAAACTATCTATAGCTTTCGGAGTGCGACCCTTTTTTATTTTGCCTGGAGTTTCGAATTTACTCCCATTTGTTTAGCTCTCCTTGACAATTCGCCTGATGGTACTTTCTGAACTAACCGCGAAAAAAATACAACTATGATAGCTAAAAATATTGTATATCTACGTGAATAAAATAAAATCATACTTAAAACGTGTATCCGTGTTTGAAAATATTTATACAAAACGCATTAAAATTGGTATTATTAAAATAAAACTGAAAATATTTATATTTAAAGAAATGTTTTTTAAAATGTTACAGTATTCTATATAAACAGTGTCATTGTCATTTTACTGTCATTTTGACAGTAAAATTGGTGTTGCCGGCCTACAATTATTTTAGTTCCAGTTTTTATATTTTCTTCTCTTAATTGACAAAGTGTATTTTGTTGAAAACACTGAATAAAATTATGGGGAAGTGTTATAAAACGTGGTTTTAATTTAGTATTGGCAAGCAAAAGTTTAACGGTTTCCATAGTTGAATATGATTCACCCTATAATCTTTGTCGATCAACTTGATTAGACCCATCACTGAAGATAATCTGTTTTGTTTTCCAATAATGGTGGAATCATTTTGTTTGGATCGGGATATCGTGGAAAGTGCCGCATTGTGTATCATCGAATGCCACGATCTAACGCTTGTGGTTGTCAAACTGCTTCATAATACTAAAACATAATTATTTTTTAGGTAGAAGCGAATACTATCTGTGTGAACCTTGAAACAAATGATTACATTTTCTTAACAAATGGAAACTATTCGTACCAATTACAAATGAATGCTAAAAATATATAAGAGCAATGCAGTGGAAGAGTCATGCCCGAGATATCCCAGCGAGACTTAATATGTGAATATCTTTGAATCACTGAATCGTATCTCTGTATTCATATCATATATCAAGGTAAAATAATATGTATAAAATATGTATGTAAGTATATGAAACAAAAGGTGTGTGCTTATGTGTTAAATAGATAGGTTTATAACTATACTCATGTTTTAATACCGATAGTATTTCTCTCCGACATTATTGCTTCTTTGGAAACATTTATATCACCCTGACTGAACAACGAGCTTTCCGTAGCTTTTTCCGTTTTTTTCGAATTTTTATCCAAATCTAATGAAGACAGTGAACTTCCGCTGGTTTTTAATGTCAGTGTGCAAAATTTAACAAATAATAAAACTGTAGATTTGTATAAATATCAAATGCGAGCCGCCCGCCCGTTACAGACAATCCTTATTATATAAATAGATTTTGGAATTCGATTGAAAATAGTTATCCAAGAATGACAAATCAAATAGTAAATTCAAATATCTTATGCGTATGTAACATCGACCAAGTGATATACTTGGTCAAAGGTATGTATGTATGAACTTATAAATTGCTGTACTAGGTGTAACAATCCATGCATCTTGTGTTGTCGCTTTGAGAAGTAATTTTATTTGCCATATATTTTTCCCCACATATTGACATCGCCTCGGTAATGTCTATTTCAACATTAGTGACACCTGTGATTTTTCCCTCGCCTTATTTGTGGCACATATTCATTTTCATAACCTTCACAAAAGCACACAGCCATAGAAACCTCATAAAAAAGTCCAACAAATAAGGGATGACTTGGCTGCGTTTTGAAATCGACTAACGTTAACTTGTTACGCGGTGTCTAAATTTATCGTCTCTTTATAACAATTCTGTGTTTTATAACTCCATTATAACAGTGAGTAGTTTTGGTAGTAAAATGAAGTGTCATATTGATGGATGAAGATTCGTTTCTATTAGAAAGTTCCTACTTCCCTCCTCTCCAATCAATTCTTCCGAACAAAACAGTGCTTACTGGTGCATGACAAATTTGCCGCGTATGAACACATTTTTAAATCCCCGACAAGTCGAACAGAATGAAATGTTTTGGAGTGGCTTAAATTCATTACAAACATTTATTAATCTGATTCTATTCCATCCGGTTTATAACTTATAATGTTATAACTGTTAATCATTTGATAATTTTTAAATAATAAACCACCAAATATTTGCCCCAAGAGATTAAATATCTTCACAATTTTGAATTACAATAATAAAACACCAACTTTTTTCTACTTATTTATTTATATCAATTAAATTGGCAGGTATCTTCTAGGTAACAACTAATTTAATTAAAATATAGAATATAAACGCGATAGTATTCGCACTCCCTTTTCGAAAACTTTTTTTGGTCAAACAATTGAAAAAAACCTTGCGACAAATTGGTACATGATGGAGGTAAAATCTATCATGAAGCCAAAGTTCACCGTTTGAGAGTTTTTTTTCTATTTCAAACACACACAAGTTTTCCGTTTTAAAGTTAAGGTTTATGGATTTATGTCATTTTTTCATCTTAATCTAAAAGTAAATTTTTTCTTTTAAATATTGTTTAAACTCCGTGAGAATTTTAGTAACTCGGTGTCTCGTACCTGTCTTCTGATCGAGATTAGCATAAATAATTGCAATTTATGTTATTTTCTTATGTTTTTTTAACTCCATAAAAGACAAGACAACATTTGTGTTTTAATTGACATTTCTAAAATTATATCTGCTCTATAAAATGAACAATATTGCGAGCAGTGATTTATATTGATACCATACTAAACCAGTTACAAGGATGGTGGTAGAAAAGATTATATTCGGATTAGAACATCCACGTCTGGTAAATGTTGTTTTGTACATATTTGGTCGAACCTGGATTTAAGTGTTTTTTAATGTTATCTACAATATTAATGCTGGGATGAAATAGAAAGGCTAAAGTGACAAGTTTTTTCATCACAAATCCAATTAGAGTTTTTGCTCGGTTTACATAATTAATTGAATACTTGTCATATCATTATATGGTAAGATTCTTGGCTCTATGCTTGGAGGATACGATTCCCGATGAAGTGTAAATACCTACATTTCTTTATCGTGGGGTTTTTAGTGGCATTTTTCAAGAGTGATATTCCTCTATTCTGATATCAAGTTTCTAGAAATATTCAAGCTTTTATTTTGTCCAAACTGTTGTAATTTGAAGTACGACCAAGAAAGACAACAGCCTCCATGACGGCTCTGATGACCGGCGTGGTCTAGCGGCAAAGCTTTAGACTTCCGATCCGAAGGTCACGGGTTCCAACCCGGCGTGCGCAAATTCATTTTATTTGATTAATTTGAGTAGTTTTACAATTTTAGTCATATAAAATAATGTACAGCATATTTGCGACACGTTCCAGAGTGGAAGATACTCTGAGTATCGCTCTGGTGTAAGACCACCATTCAGAATTAAAACGCTGTGTTTGGTAACTAGAATAGCCAGGTACTTCCCCACCTTTCTCTTCCCCATTTCCTTCCCCTCCCTACTACCTTCAGCCTCACAACATACCCCATTTTGGAGACGCCATAGTCTCACTGGCTCCAGACGGGAGCAGTTGTTACTCTTGTGCGTAATTCATATATATATATATATTTTAAATGGTTTTAGCCGTGCTTGTGTGATCAGATCTGAATAACCAGGTACTTCCCCACCTTACTCTTCACCATCTCCTTCCGAGACCACTACCTTCAGCTTCACATCATACCTAAAATGGGGATATGCAGTATTCACATAAAAAAATATCTTTCTTTTTTTAAATATGGACTCATCAACTTTTGGCACTATCCTGAATATAATTTTCTCTTCATTCTACAATGGAAGGTACTTTCAATATAGCACTTGAAGGGTGCTACCGGTCAGAATCGAAACTCTTCCAACATTCGGCTTTCGTTATTTTTAAATTCATCATCAACAACCCATCTCATTTCGCCTTTAAAACTTCCCAATTAGAGGCTTCCACTGTGTTACATGCTTAAAAACTTATATGATAAGGTGTAAAACTTGCAATGGTACAGTCAATCCAAAACTAACACCTCTACCGTAGGTCAACCCAAGTGGTACCTTGGTAACTTGCCATTATCTAGACCATTTATCCTCTCCTGGATTCTTTCGACCTTCCACCGCATAAATCACATCACCCCAGAACATCCCCTCCTTACTTACCTTTAAAACTCCCTTTTTACCCTCCACACAGCCCACACATCCTCAAAGATGACAAAGGCTTCAAGAGAAATTATTTTCCTCAGGGCCTCCTGTATGGAGGCGCTATTGTAAACAATAAAGTCAGTTTAATTTTTTCAAAGAAAATTCAAGTCAGTTGCAAATTGTAGGAACTAGGATATCAACCAACAGTACCGAATGTCTTGTGAGTACCAAAATATAACCAAAATATACCATCATCATCATCACAATTGGCGCTACAACCCTTGGTGGGTCTTGGCCTCCTCGAGAGTCTTCCTCCACTCATCTCTGTTTTATACTAGTTCTCTCCAGTTTGGAATCTCCAAGGTACGTAGGTCTTTGAGGACGTTGTCGTTCCAACCAAAATATATAAGTAATTGATATTGATCAATCAGAGCATCCATTAGACGCTAGAAAACATAGTTTATCAGACCTCTGACACCTGGCAAAAACTTCTGTTCGGGATATAAATCACTGTATCGATTAGAGTTTGATAACGTGGAGACAGAAGTACGGTCAGGTATGCGCCGAGGCACGGGAAAGCATTTGATGCAAGCATCTTGCCGCCTCTCTCAATCATTCATAGATTGCACAACAACCATGCTACATTTGATTAGTCGAAGCTGCCAACGGTCAGAGATGTATTGATTTTTATAAAATTCCTCTGTCGTCTGATCACAAAAAAGTCAAGACTGAATTACAAGCTACACAAGCAACTATAAGTACCTACTTTTTCTTCGAAATACGAAAAATAAATAATATTTTGTTTTTGTTTTGTTTTTGTTATGTTTATTTAGATGTATGCACATTTTTTTCACACATCTAGTAAGAAAATACGATAATACAATTTAATTAATACAGTTTAAAAAATACAAATTAAAAAATACAATTTAAGATATTATAAATTACATATGCCTTGCCTCATTTAATTTAATTTAAATAGATGTTTCAAAGCTCCTTAACTAATGATAGAATCGTTACTGCGTGCTAGAAATTGTATCATTGATCTAGAAGTTTAAGGTAAAATGCAAGAGATATTCCATATTTCGTAAGTTTTTATATCTTTTACTCAGGAGGCCTCGGGGTCTATGTCATCTTTGGGGATGCTGGGTGGAGGGCTTTTTATAAAATTAAGTTCTGGGAAGGAAAAAGCTATGAGGGGTGGGCATGAATCTGGGGGTCAGTGTGTCCAGGAGTAACGATCTTATTAATCCAACCCTTTCACTGCAGTGCAAGGCGATGTTCCTAGAGAGTTCTGCTGAAGAAATCAGAAGGTCTCCCTCAACCAGTCTCTCTAGATCAGCAGTTGGTGGACAGACGCATCCACCGCCAAGACTCAGACAAACCTCACTCCATGAACCCGGGCACTCCTGCTAAGTCACCAAATGTAGCGATCCACTTGGGTGACCTGTGGCAGAGGTGTTGGTTATCCAATATTGAGACGTTCCCCACTGAAGTGGGTAAGAGTTGTTGGCGTACATACAATACTTCTTATTACTTCTTCGGTTTCATTTCATCGTTTTAACAATTTGGTTACCAAGTTGACTACAGATTCAAGGTATGATGACATATTGCCAGATTAATGATCTCACGTGCTTCTGGGTTAACCAATATGTTTTATATCGTTTCGTTACTGATCCGTTATCAAAGTGCAAAGAAATAAAATGAGCAAGCTTCCACGAAGCCATTCATTAAATTAAGAAAAAACATATCAACAAAATACTGCCTACAGCTCCAAATTTATTACGTACTTTTAAGCTGATTTAAGTGTTTAATTAAAATTTTAGATTCATTAAAATGAAATAATTAATAAGTCAAGTTTTGCCTTCTCTCATCGTGTCTTTATTATTTACTAATTTATTTTGATAATGTCACAGTCGAAATTAAATGAAATTAAGTCAACAAACACTTTCAGATAAAATAATTAATAAACAAAAATGTTTTTTTATTCAAAAAGGAACATAATATCTTTATTAATTGATTTATCTCAGGTGTTAAAAAATAGTAACTTTAGATAGTTTATTATATTTTTACAAATTGAATAACAATGTACTTTTATCCAAATGTATATTATTATAATGCCTATATGTAGTGGTGAAAGTTAACACGGATAATACAATACATATTGGTTTGAACATAATTAAGAGTTGTGAACAACATGCGAGACAACAATGTTTTTTTTGACCTGATTTATTCAACTCACGGAGTAAATTATTATGTCTACCCTTTATTGTGATCACGCATGTTTATGGCTTAAGAGGGTATTATCAGAGAATACCGGAAATTAGTCATTTTTAAATCAAATTCTAGACGTATTGGTACACGCAGTTTTAAAATTTTGAAAAACTAAGTGTATTTTTAATATACTAAGGTTATACCGTTGGTCGTTGGCAGATTTGTTCAATTTTCAAACGATAGATTCTATTAAACAACACAAATTTCAAATTATTTAATCATACAACAAAATAAATCAATACATAATCTAGTCAACGCAGTTTTCAGAATTTTAATTTCAGTTAAATTAAAACCATTAAAAAATAAACCCGAGAACGTGTTTTGTGACAAAAATACCTTAGTTTTTCTATTTATTTAAGGTATTACAAACTAAAATATTTCTAATTTTTTTTATACACATACACGATGTTTAATAATTTATCATCGTGCGTTTTGAGCATTTTTATTACTTATTTGAATGTAGGTATATATTAAAGCAGGTTTTGAATGAAATAAATCAATATTAAATTTTTAATTTTAAAAATTTGATACTGGGAATAATTGATCTTTCTCATTGGAACCTCCCTCTACAATTGCAAGCATTTTTAAACTTTTATTCTCAGCCGCTTGTCAATGGCTCTTAAGTTTGCCAATAGAAGCAATACTGCGTAATATCGAGAATCAAAATGATATTCTATTCATTCTATTGGTACCTACTTACTTCACGAACTAACAATATATAATTGTGGATACGGATGCTGATTTTACGTGGAGAATTTATAACTTTTTGTTGGAAGTGAATAACTACTTTTACTTCAAATCTGGAAGAGTCAGGCTTCCACAATAGGCTATCTGCCCATTGCTCGTCAAACTGAGGACTCCAACATGGAGAAACTCATAGTCACTGGCATAGTGGAAGGCAGAAGAAGCAGAGGAAGGTCACCAATGCGCTAGAGTGACACAGTATCACTGGCGTCTAGTACGTCCGTCTCCGTAGGAGACCGACCGCGAGGAGTTGAGGAGCCTTGTCCACCATGGAAATTGGATGAGGGGTCACGATCCTCAGCAATGAGCAATTGAAGAAGACATTTCAAATAAATTTTAACGACTTTTATAATAATAAATAATTATCCTGAGTTGGTGAGAAAAAAAATTACAATAGGTTGGGCGCGAGTTGTTTAAAAAATGTGTGTATTTCATATAGTTTAGTGAGAGGGAGTGAATGCGGGAAGTGGTAGGGAATGATGGGTGATTCGTGGGGTGGCGGACGAGGGAGGGGGGAGACAGGGAAATTTGACCAGGATCGCTTTAGGGGAAAGGGATGCGGGAGGGGAAGAGGGGAAGGAACGGGAATGCACGGGAATGAACGCGAAAGGAGAAACACTTCCTTTCTTTGAGTGGCATCAACGCACGCCGGGTACTCGCTAGTTTAAAAATACCTTCATTATCGTAATTTTATTTCGCGAATAATTTTTTTTTTGAAAATACCATGCTGAAGTTTTTTACGTTATTTTGAAAAAAAAAAACAAATGAAATTACTCAACCCTCAAATGTTTCATAACTATAAATAGAATTCCAATATTTCAGATCAAAAATTTGAAACAAATAACCCCTTTCTTATAAATTTCAAGTATTTCAATTAGTTGTACGTATTTGTTAATTTCGTTTTATCGTCTCCTGTTAAGTTTTTCTTTTGTGGCTGGAAAAGTTTTGCCAAACTGCTTTGATATCTAATTTAAATATTTAAGGCAATTTAAATACCTTAGTTAGTTTTTCTCTAATTTCGTAATTTAGATAAAGATTTGTTTTTTCTTTCTTTTTGAAGTGTTTAAGTACGTATATGAGTGAACCATGTCTCACTACATTCACAAAAGTATGTACAAGAAGTAGGTATATCTTACCTACATATTATGCATCTGTAACAGTTGCGATTTTTGGTACAATTTTGAGTGCGGATAATTGGGTGGTTAATGCGCAAACGTGATTAAGTTTTAATTGAAAAGGAAAAGATTCGCAAAATCTTGATTTTAATCGCGTCACGATTACAGAACTGGGACGATCTGGAATGAAGTAGCTCCGCCCAGCGACGTATTTTTTGCCTTAATTAAAAAAATTCACAGGCTTCTCAAAAACATTGTTGGTTAACAAGTTTTCTTCGTCTTTCACACCTTTACGCGCAGTGCCGCCTACAAATAATTATAACTTTCCTTGAAAAATTCACATATTCTTTTTTTTGAGAGTTTAATATCTTCTCGCTGATATGAATATTAAATATAAGAAGCTAAACATCACGCCATTTCTCCGAGGGTCACCACCAAATAACTCAGTCTTGGAACACATTCCTTGCCTCATTCACATTCATCAATAATCTTATTCTTCCACTTCTATTATTCTGAACTCTTGATATGGCCCGACTCAAGTATTCGGTTCACTAATTTAATTTTTATAAATGTTTATTTTGTATTTTTTACAATATTATTGTATTTTACTAAATCTAACAAAACTGAGTAGGTATATCTGTTTGGTTTATCATATTTCATATTTACTCGTGTCTTGCCTTTCTATGTTCTCCTTATACTCCTTTCTTCGTTCATTTGCTGTATACATATGTTCAAATCATTACATGGTTTACTATCGTACATGTTTTTAATCCACGTATGACTCAGGGATCTCATTTCTACACATAATTTTATCCTTGCTCTGCCTGTTACATTCCTCACTGCCATCTTGGGATTATCACTCCATTGTGGACTGCAACCATCGCTTCTTTGGATATATTGTTGTTTGCTATTATTTAATCATATATATAGAACAACAGCAACGAAAACATCGAAATCATTGTGGAAATAGATTTTCATTTCAACATTTTTTCTTTTTATTTAAAATGATAGTTTTGGTTTGTTGATTGGTCTACATATTTTTTTAACTCGACCTTTAAAAAAATAAAACATCTCCTTATGCATAATAGAGAGTAAGATGAAATTCCATCTTTACTGAGTCATTGTTCGATTGATACATTTAAAAACGTGCTCTGTAAAGTTTTTTAGATTCGCGTCTTTTTTTAAGAAACGCTACTGATCTTCAAATCTCTCTTGGTCTATATTATCTTTGGTACGATCTTTCACGTGCAATCTTAGTCGGAACAGGCGGTGAATGTCTTCATTAATCTTGTATCGATGATAAATTTCCGAGAGAATGATAAAAAACTGTTTAATTCTCAATTTATTTCGAAAAACTAAACTGTTTTGTTTAAGAAATAGGTAAACTCTAGCAAAAATGAATTGGAAATTTATCACAATGAATTAGAGTTCTTACCAAGATGTCAACTCACGATTTATATGGTTTAATCTGTAAGTATCTTTCCTGTGGCACGATTTAGTTCTTGTATGACTTTTTATTAAATTTTTCTGAACAGAAGAGTATTTTTATGAAAAAGAACTGCCGATTTATTTTTAACATTCGTTACCATAGCTCTTTTACTATTTATTTAAGGTCCATCAAACTTTACAATCTACATTACATTACCCAGATTTGAAGCCCCACATATTATTAATTGAAAGAAACAATTCGAAACACAAATTTTTTGATCTCAATTTAACCATCATGCAGTAATTTCTGCACAGAAATTGTCTTGTGTAAAAATATTGTTCTGTAAAATTGTGAAATTTGGACTAAAAATAGCGGCCCACCACTGTTGCACATTAAAAAAAATTGCCTTGCATAAATCTAGGTATGGCGTGATTGACATCATCCGTTTATGCGATAAACTTATCGCTTTTACGAACCGTTATAACGTTTTTATTTATATCATTAATGTTGACACATTATTGCGTAGGACGGCAGTCAAAAGACACATAAAAAACCTCTATCGAAGTTCGAAATCTCTGTTTATTTAAATAAATAAAAATGTAAATATTGTTAAGAAAAAGAGCCTTTCCGAAAGTTCATACTTATAAAACGGTCGGATTAAATCGATTGATCTAAAAAAATGCTTGTTTTGCAACACATAAGCTCGGAATCCAAATTCCGATCGTTTGGAGTCATTTTAGAGATGTTGGAGCTCGCTTCTGTGCTGCATTTGATTAATGTTGTCGAGGAAAGGAAATTAAATAAATAAAAAAAGTATTAATGATCCCAAAGACTTTAATTGATGTGGTTTATTAACATAAGCGTTCGATCACTGTCAATAGATGTTGCGCCAAAGGAAATTGTACCCATATGAGTTCGATAAGCGGTGAAATGAGGTATCCGAAATATTTTTTTATAATATTTTCAACTTTAATGATATCCGTCCTATTAAGTTTAATGTTAAAATAATTAAACGACATTAATTTATTTTATTTTGCTTTCATATAAGTATTAACTTAAATACGTGGTTCGCGTTTGTTTTGTGACTGGTTCTAACGACATCTTGCTAACGATAAAAACATCCAATTTGAAAGACAACCAAAGTGGGCGAAAATCTTATTTTGAACACAGTTTAGCAAGGTGGATTCTACTAACTTAAAAGCTTTTTTGTTATTATTATACTAGAGAAACATTACTTCTTCCCCTTGTCCTATTTGGGTCGGGGACCCACTGCATCGACAAGGCTCCTCCATACGTCCCTGTCTTGCGCCGATTGTACGGCCTCCGTCCATGGCAGACCCATCCTCTCCTCGCACAGCTTTTGGAGTTGCCTCGCCCAACTGTGTCTGAGGCGGCCCACTTGTCTACCCTCTATAATGACACTCAGTATTTTCTTCGGAAAACATTACAACTTTTAAAATTCATAGGCATATAATTTTATCAATATGCTTTCTCCCTCTATCTAGATGGCATATCTTGACCTATCGGCTTGCAATGAAGCGGGGGGGATGGCTTCATACGTCCGTCAATCCTGGACACACTGACTCCTTCATTCCTACCCCCCCGTCATACCCTTTTCCTATCCAGAATATTCTCTCCTTACTTTCCTTAAACTGATCTTCTACACATCATTTCCAAAACTGACATAAAGCCTTATGGGGAATTATTTAGCTCAGGGCCTCCTGTGTGGTGTTAATGTAAAAAAACCGCTTTATCGGTTTGTTGAAAAGAATTTTCATATACCTAACATATTCAAATGATTCTACAGGTTTAATGATTTTGTTTTGTCAAACACAGCTTGTTTTTCTGTTCATAGTAGATTTTTTTCATAAAAAAACACGTGTGATAATTATATAAGTACGAAATGAAAGCACAACTCAAGTAAATTACTCAAACATTCATGGTTCAGATAACCTTAGGCATACTTAATAAATTCTTAATTTAACGATATGAATACTTTTAATGAACGCACTACTTAAATATTAGGTTGCAATTAATTACACATTTCTCACTAGAGCCGGTATGAGGTATTTGGCACCTGGGGCAACCGAGAATGCGAAAACTATTTTTTTTCTTTCTCGAAGAATCTTTTTGATTTCTTCTACATAGATTCCTGCCATCTTAGATTTACTTCGCGTAAAGGAAACATATGTTTTGCATGCCGAAGAGCTCTAAGGCATTTTAAACTGGGGCAATATTTAAAAAAAGCCTTTAGTGAGAGTGTGCCATGATGGACGGTGCTGAAAAAGAACCATTTTAATGTTCATCAATCTTATATCGAATAACAGGTAGACATAGAGGTTACATACTGTTGATAAAACTAATGAGTTTCTCTAATTGCTCACTATCTACTTTGCGGCATTTCGAAACGTCTAAGGAATAATATCTAAAAATATATTTTTGTATTCAAAAATAAATCAAACTATGAAGAAATTGAACTTAGAAGAACCAAGATAGCTTTAAAAAAAAAAAAAAACGAGTGTGCTTTAGACCATACGACTGAAGTAAAACTTACTCACTTTACACGTAGAATATTTAATGTATTGAATAAAATATTAATTTATAAAATTGTTCACGAACGAAATGAAACTACGAATAATCTTCATGCACTGGCTATGAGAGGAAGAGAGAAAGAAAATGTGCGCGCGCACTGCTCTCTCTTGCTCCTGCAGTATGATACAGCCCGTTCGCCTCGTCCTACTACACTTTTCGTAACGCTTTCGTAACGCATTCGCCAGCTTACCCCCCAAGTTAAGCGTGCGTAAAGAAGTTTTACTTCAAAAAGTAAAATAAAAGTTATACCGTTTTTGAACTGGCAAAAATGGCAGTTGAGGTAAACGTCACAATCTTGGGTAAATCATCAGAATTGGACAACTTTTCACCAATAAATTATACAAAATATATATAAAATGTTGCAATAAAAAAAATAATACTAATTTATTTTATGTATCTGTAACTCCGTACAATGAAATCTAGAACTTTTGCTTTGAATTTAAGCTACATTTTCAAAATTGGAACTGATGTGTCGAGAATTCAGATTATCCCCCATGATGTTTTATATGTGTATGTTACACTTTTTTACCGAATTTGTCCTCCAACGCTTGCAACATTATAACGCCGAACGACCGGAAACTACTTACACTGATACCCGCTCACTTCTACTCGAGTTATTATAGTGGAACACGTTTTGGCAAGCAGGACGCAATAGCTCCTTAATGATTTTCAAAAACTTTTTATATTTGTAAAAAAAGTATTCACTTTTAGTTTTGTCTAAAATAAAACGGTTTAGATATTTATATATTTAAATAATTTCTTACGAATTATAGAAAATATTTTAATTAGATACGAATTGAATTATTAATGTTACATTTAGATCCATCTGCATATTATTTCGTATTCAAGGTCAATAATTAATTTTAATAGCCAACTAAACGCCAATCTAAGTGTATCCATAGAGGACCTACGCAGCAAGTAATTAGGCGAGATTGCAAGAGATTATTCATAAAACCACTCGAGCTATGTATGCCTTGAGCATGTTTCATCAACCAGAATAATTTGAATAAATGGTCACAAAAAACTCACAAGTAGAGATTAAACTGAGTGGTATGAAGGTGAGTAACTAAATCAACAAATTTGATTGATGAAAATTAATTATAATTTATGTACCCACACGATGACATCGATCTAGTTTGTAAATTCAGTGTTGGAGCGAATAATCAACAGCTCCGGGCCACTAGCCCTGTTGAGATCCATACATAATAAGATAATAACCATCACACTGTTTTTCTCAGGGGTAGGTAGAGAGGACAGACCGCCAAACAACTCAGTCTTCGCAAAAAATCCTTGCCTCATTTACAATCTTACATCGTCTGATACATACTCTTCTATTATACTATACATACTCTTCTCCAAACAAAACTCATTTATCTACAGATCCACACATTCATTTAACATAAATTATTACCATATTGACATTTTTAACTCGACTTTACCAGACATAAAACGAAAAATTCACTAAGCAACATTACTCTAAGTAGAAGTTCATTCCCTATATATTCTCGTCCTTTACCTCTTAATCCTAATTCTATGTTTCCTCCTCCCCCTCTCTCCTTTTCACATATTGTAACTAGAAAATAATTTAATTAAGAAAACAACCCTACAATGTCACACCTTATCATTTATTATTATCAGTGGAAAGTTTATAATTGGCATAATTAACTATCTTATTAATATAACATTGTATAATCTCAGATTTGCTGTCAACTTTTCCTAAATAAATAAATAAATTATTATGAATCTTAATATCCTCGACTTAGTATCTGATTCATTTGATCATGCAGTATCTTCCTCGGGCGTCCCCGAATTCTTCTACCATTCACATTTGCGTAATATATTCTCCTTACACTCATATATTCGTTCACTTGCACTACATGCCCAAACCATTTGGTCGTATCTTTTTTAATCTTGCTCTTTACGCTTACTTCCGCCTTGCATTTTTTGAGGATCTCTAGACTTGTTACACGATCGTACAAGGTTTTACCACATATATTTCATTTCTGCAGCATTCAGTCTACTTTTATACTTCCTCTTCCAGATCCATGCCTCACTGCCATACATCCGGGTAGGTAACAGTACTCCTTTATAGTACTTTATAGTACTCCTCTGGATAGCATTTTTTTAGTGCCGACCGCGTTCAGTACTTCATTAATGGTTTTACCTGCCTTTGTAAACATACTTCTAAAATCCATTTAAGAGATCCGTGCACCGCAAGAAATAATAAATAACTGTTGTTGTTGTATTTCACACTTACATACTAACGTTGTGAAATGTCAGTAGGAAATAAACGTAACTAGTTGCAATGTTTTTCCTGTATTGATAGAAGATATTGCAAAACTAGATCACCCTAGGTTGGTATTTGATATATATCTCGCTACGCCAATGACAAGATGTCAAGGAAATCATTGAAAGACATTCGTCACGTCACCAAACATGCCAAATTTTATCTATGTAGATCACACCAATGTTTATTACGCACAAAATATTAAATTGTGTCCGTACAACGCTAAAGCCCAATTAACACACGTGTTGTGATATACTCGTATGTAATAATATCAGGACCAACAATGCTTCAGGTAAATCACATTAAAAAAAAAATAACTCGGAATAACTTATAAATATGTAACATGTTTTGTAAACATAAAAAAAATCTAACGACACGTGTAGGGATATTCATTCGGATGTATTTGTTCCTCTTCTATTCCCTTGTTAATTTTGAAGGAACGTGTTTTCTTATGAAGTTGAAGCGATACGAATTCTTCGTAATATTTTTATTCAGCTTTTAATGTTTGTTTGTTTGGGTATTTTGTAAGGCTGCTTACCATTTTTTCAAATTTTACAAATAAATCGCTGTTTATTGTTGATATTGCTTATTTGATCATTTTCAAGGTTGCACGTGATGCCAAAGACCTGTCGAACCTTGATTATATTTTCGCAAAAACATAACACACTACTGGGGAAAAATCACAACAACGTAACATTTAGAAGTTTGCAAACAAATCTTTCGCTTTTTTATAGTAGTAAACTACCATAAATGGTAATGATAGGAATTGCGTTAACGACAACGGAAAATGCGTATTCAAATATCTTTTGACGTTAAAATTTGTTCTTTTACTCTTAGAACGTGGGTTACGTAATATTTCGAACCATTATTTTTTTCATTTTTTTAAAATATAATAACACAGACACAGAAACATAAAAAGTGCAAAAATGCAACTGGGAAACGAACCTAGTCTTGTTCTATTTCATTTAGATTTATCGGTATTATCTTCTTCTCCAGTAAAATGTTTACATTGATGGGTGGGTATAACTATCAAAAGTGATTCAAATAAATTAAATATTATATTTATTGATACGTTTTCGCAAGGTGGTTATTTCAAAACTTAGTTTTTGGAGTTTACCAATATTTTTTATAAATAATTTGTACAATATTACAGCTTATTTTCAGTAATAATAAAATAATAACGGTTGTTCCCATGCTGCAATAAAATTCCACCCTAAATAGTAAATAAAAACAACTATGAATAATTAAAATTCACGTGTATTAAATGAGAGTACAGTATGAGATGAGGTAATTAATAATAATCGCCGATGTCAATTTGTTTGGTCATTAATATATTAACTTTTAATCTCTGCTCTCCATTAAAGGATCCCAGTATGTAGGTATTTGGGGGCAACATTTCAAATTAAAGATTCGTTTGAAATAACCAGTTTTTTTTCAACTTACTGGCATCTTGTGTGCTGTGCTCTGTTTAGAGTAAATGTTCTCATGGAGTCTAGTTTTCTAGAGCCGCGATAATAAATACGTTTGAAATGCTAATTTATTTAGCCCACCTCATCAAATCAGAAGTCTTTCGAAGCGACCGACTGGTATCGCTTCCGTGTTATATTTACGGTGAATTCCGTTGATTTATTTGCAACCTGATCATTTCTCGTGTATGTTCGGCTTCAAACAAAAGTCGTGCACTTTTGTGCACGCTCATATAGTTTTCTTAACACGATATAAAACTTGCAGATCACAGTGCATTTTTAGATACCTACCAAATTTTGATACTTTGTGGTTACTTAGCGTTGTCGTTAGAATTATCTCTTCGAATATAAGGGCTATCGTGGTAATTTAACCTGATTAGATAACTTTGATTATTTTTTATAATGCCTTCCACTTGACACTCACTTTTCCTAATAACCAAGAATTATCTTTCACAAGTGTTTTTCTTGTATAAAAGAGGGAAATTATTTTCAAATGTTGTTGCAGTTTCTAAACCAGAACATGTCGCTATAATTCCCTTTATTATATTATATTTGTTCGATGATGTTTCTCTTATGAGTAATCTTAATACATACACAGTTTTTTAAAGATATACGTAAGTATAACAGACCGATTCCATCTAATATACACGAGAATAGTAAAAAAAATACAAAAATGAATTTTCAATATAAAAGTTATCATAAGTATAAATGTTTAAGCTTAATATCTACAAAAAAGTAAGATATCATGAAAAGCGACATCTTGAAACGTTCAAGGTTTATGTTGGAGATATCAAGAAACATGTTGTTTAGCAACAAATTACCCATATCATGTTGAGGTGAGCCAATACGTCTGTTCTGCCATGTGGAATGCATGCACAGCCAATCGTGGTGCTGACCATGTGCAAACAACTTTTAGCACCCTAGGATGTATAGACCATCTATAAAATAAAGATAATCTATTAAATTAAACATATTATTTTTTATGTTAGGACAAAAACCATTGTTAGAATACAACGTTTTTTGGATATCGTCGATTGTTCAACTCCAAATTACATCCCTATGGTAAAAGTTCTTAATCCCGATTTCCGTGGGTTGTCAGTAGAATTATTAAATAATTGATAATATATGTAATTAAGACTTTTGTCCGCCATGTATAAAGTGATATCTGGAACATACCAGCTAATAAGTCAAACAAATGGTAGGTGCACATTCGTAATTTGACGATTCAGACTATTTTCTAAAAAAATATATACGGTCTCCGTTGATATCCCACTTGTTAAATTGGAATATCGTATTCAGCTCTGAGTTATTGATGCCAGACGCTAGCAGAAGGCGTTATTTATGGGTCCAAAGCGGTCGATCTAAGATCCAGTATTATAATTAAAAAGAAGATCAAGAAATTATTGTGTTATATTAATGTGTGTTTCTGTTTTGATAAAGCCTGATGGATATACACTCATTTTACATTGGATTAATACATGTTTCAACTGATTTTATTACATATGCAGGATGAGTAACAAACTTTAAGAAATTCAAAACAAATTGTTGAAATATTTTTGTTACTGGTTATTTTAAAGTTTTAATAAATAGTATGTAGAGGCAGCTTTATACTTTAAAACTGATTCATTGATTTATTGAGTAAAAAATTCATCACGTACAGACACTTTTCTTCTCTAATGGCGCTACAGCCCATTTCGAGACTTGGCCTCCTTCAACATGAGCCTCCACCGTCCTCTGTCCTCGGCCGTCGTCTTCCAATCTGCAACAAGAGTAGTCCTCTTGCATCCTTCCTGACATCATCCTTCCATCTCAGCCTGCTCAGGTCTGCCCACAAATAAACCAATGTTCTGCCCGCCTTTCAGTTACCTCCTGGGTAGATAAAAACAATACATTGAACAATAACATTGTAAACAATAACCCAGAGTTGCAAAAAAGATGTAATTTAATGCACATGCGCGCTTCACACGTTCTTCCATCCTATTTAAAGTAGATCAATGTAAAGCAAACTGTAAACAGTTTTTTTTTTGTTGCTTGAAAAGCATTAGGTGATAATTACAAGAACGTCAAATCAAAAATGGATACCGTCAATTGTTTTTTTTAAAAATATAATTCTGTTAATAATTTAATTGGTTTTACCTAAGAGTATGGATATTAGAGAGACGGCATGTGAAGTGTGCCCGCGCGCTCCAAGTGTGCCTTTTCGAGAATTTTATCCAAACGACTGACATTGGCTACTGGTTTTTGGCCGTTTAATACGTTCCGACATTTTTACGACAGCAGCCATTTTACATGGTGACAGCCAATGTCAGCCGTGTGGGTAGAATTCTCGAAAAGGCACACTTGGAGCGCGCGGGCACACTTCACATGCCGTCTCTCTAATATCCATACTCTTAGGGTTTTACATCCGTCTTTATATTATATTATAAGTTTTATTTTGTGCATTTTGTAAGAAAAGGAAAAACGAATAATTGGTTGTATTTTTGGTATAACAAAAAACAATTTAAAAAGTCAACTGTTTTTTCCCAAAGGTTAATATATAAATCAATAAATATCTCGCTTACAATTGCATTTTTCGTCCATTGGATCGTGTAGGTTTGGATTCGATTCTCTTATCTCACTAAACAAGTATTGTGAATCTAGATTGGCGCAACGTGGAAGAAAATCCCTTTCCGACGAAGAGAAATCTTTCGCTTTGGGTGGTCTGCTTGACAGATAAGTCACAGTTTTGTTTTTAATTAAACAAGACCGGTAATGCGTGGAAATTATTTACAGGAAGATCTCGCAGTCAGCTGAGTGCATCTCGAGATGAAATACAATTTCAGACCAAGAAACCTCCGCAGTTGCATATATCTTCATGTAAGATGCAGGGTAACGGAAAATAACGACAGTCCTGGCAAAAACGATGAATAGTGTAACTTTGATAAAAAAAAAATATTGAAGGCATATTGAAATATGAAACAGAAAACAGCACGGAAAATAAAAAAAAAGGTAACGGCCCCAACTTACTGGGGATCGAACCCAGGACCTCCGTCTTACCGGGACAACTCTCTAACCACTGAGCTACTGAGACCTGATTTTATCGATCTCATATTTCATTATAATTACTAATATTATCATCTACTAATTTACTTTCTTTGTCTGACATTTTTTTGAATTTTAGCTAGGTTATATTCGAATACAACTTATATAATTATCAGCTCTTCTTTTTAAATGTTAGAATCAAATCCATGTACCTACCACCCTTGTTAATTGTATAATACCTCTAAATTGAAATGTAAAAATATGATTTTATTTCACTACATCTATATTCTTACTTTTACTTATCTACACTATATATCCAATTTAGTAATTGTAATGTTAATCTATTCCATTCTCTATACTTGTTAACAACCTGTATAAGTTTTATTTGTTTTCTTACTTAAAATCTTTTCTTTGTTTTCTTCTACCATATACTCTAATGGCATCACTCCTTAATTCAAACACGAGAAATATTTTCTTTATTGAATTGGGTACATTCGTTAAATAGCAAACTATTTTATTGTAATTAGCATTTAAGACCCATGTTTTTTTTTCTGTAAATATATTTGACGGCCGGCGTAGTCCAGCGGTAGGGCTTTGGACTGCCATTCCGAAGGTCGCGGGTTCGAACCCGGCGTGCCCAAATAAATTTTATTTAATTGATTTGTGTTATTTCGCAATTAATTATTTAAAATAATATATAGTATACTTGCGGCACGTTCCAGAGTGAAAGAAACTCTTAGTATCGCCCTGGTGAAAGACCACCATTCAGAATTGAAACGTTTCTTGAAATGGCTTTAGCCGTGTTTAGTGACTAGATATGAATAGCCAGGTACTTCCCCACCTTCCTCTTCCTCGTATCCTTCCCTTCCCCACTTACCTTCAGCCTCATAACATACCCCAATTGGGGATGCAATAGTCTCACTGGCGAGCAGTTAAGACTCTTGTGTGGTATTCACTATAAAAAATAAAATAAAATATGTACCTATGTCAGCTAGGTACTGTCTCGGATGCACCCATCTGATTTTTGATTTATAAGAGACAAATAAAATTTTCTAAAAGTCTGGATTGAATATCTAATTCATTTGAATAACTTTTTGTAAGAAAAAGGTTATCTTAATAAATCTAAACGAAACACGAATAAAAACGCATAAACACATGACGTCGCATAAAATGACTTTTATTTAGTTAGCTTCCCTCCTACAATCCACTCTCATAATATCGTATCCTTCAGGCTCACAATTTCTCCTAAATTTGGGGTTGATGTATTCCTACTGATTCTGTCCATTATGTAAATAGAAAACAAATCACATTCTTTGAAATATAAGAGTGTTCACTCTTTAGCGTCTAAAGCACAAATAATTCATCTGAAGGTGGTTTGGTCTGCCCCTGAGACGATTCAACATTTCGATAGCGCCTCGTATTTTACAAGTGACCGGTCGTCCGCCCTCGTGGACCTCGCTCATCAATTCCGTGTCTGGTTTTAAAGCTTGCTGCGTGAGAATGCAACACTTTGCGTCGGATTTACGTGTGAAAAAAGCTCACCATGTTATAGCATCAACGGAAGTGAGAAGCTCCACTAATTACTCCGTATTAATTAATGTTTTATAATTACATTCAATATGGAGAGGCTACTAAAAGTTTTAGATGAAAAAAATATAAACCATATTATAGCTGACAGTTTCTATGTCCACACAACGTTACCTTGGTTGGATAGGGTTCTAAATTCAACTTTCAATGGTAAGGACTTTGAAACCTAAGAACATGTTCTCAAGTGTCAAAGTCGAAGTCAAAAGCGAAGTTCGAGCCCTTTCTTGCCAGACTTAAGGAGGCCGATTTCATACAAAACGTAGTTTTGGATTTGAGGCCAAAATACACAACCAAACTGAAAAAATATATTCGTAATAAAAAGATATGTCTGTCCAATATGTATCTCGGACAGGAGCTAGTTTTTTTTTTTGGTTTTAAATGTTGACGTATAAGTAAAAAAAGCAGCTTTGGTTCATTTTGGAAGGAACTTTGGAATTTTTTTGTGAGTTATTTATAATTATTAAATCTGCCTAATCCCTGGTTTAAATATAATAAAAAATAAAATAAATAAAATGCGTTTCTTTGGGTAGTTAATTTTAATATATATAAACGACAAGTTTTTATTCAGATGTAAATAGGTCATTTGTAATTAAAACTCACACTCATAAAATTTGTTTCTAAAAAAATAAATAAAGTGATTGTTTTATTTCAAATACATATTTTTTAATTTTATATTTTATCACATTTCATCATATTTAAAAAAAATATAGCAAAAATATGTTTTTAAATGTTTACATTGACTCGTAATAATTGTTTTCGTACTAATAATAATTGTCCAAATTGCCTCTAAAATCGTAAAATCGTTAATAGCCTATATTTTATAATTTAAAGCAAAAATAAAAATAATTAGTTTCTTTACGAGATATACATTTGACATAACTTTTGATTACAAAAATAATTCTTCAGATTGGTTGAGTATTTTGGCCTCAAATCCAAACTACGTTTGGTATGAATCCAGCCGCGCAGCCTTAAATTATATTAATTACTAGATGTTATAGATATGTTGTTATATACATACATACATTCCTCCCCAGAACTTCCTATCCTTCCTTTCCTTAAAAATATCCGCCACACAGCATCCCTAAAGATGAAATAAATTATTTTCCCCAAGGCCTTCCGTGTGGAGTTAACATAAAAAGAATCACATTTTTAAGTGTTCTGATTTGTCACTGTTCTAATTTTTTTATGGAACCTTGTAATCATGGCGAGCGGGATTCTGCGAAAGTTGTTTTACAGACGTAATAAGTTTTTTCTTCCCATTTCCAGATTGGACGAGCATTTGGTGAGCGCCCACCGCTACACTGCGGGACAACACCGCTGCGAGGCCTGCCCTCGTTCTTTCTCCTTCAGACCAGGTCTGATCAGACATCGCACCAGCGCGCATCCAGACCTGAGACGGTACTCCTGTGAGAATTGCCCTAAGGTTAGTACCAACTGCTTTTTTTCAATTTAAAGAAGGATCTTATAACCTCTAAAACTGAACGACGATCCTCTTTATGATAACTTTATCCTACAGTGAATCGACAGTCTTGGTCCAAAAAATTTCAGTGGTGATTATGTTCAAAAGTACCTTTACTTTAACATAATTATTTATTTTGAATGATTTCGAGAGATTTATTAAAAGTCTATTTAATTAAAATAATATGATTTTATTTTTACTATGTCTTAACCTTGATTGGCTGTTTTGATGTCAATCACAATTTCTGGTAGGTACGCAGTGCTTAATACAACTTTATTTAATTCACCTACCTCTCTGTGTTAGATTGATTTCCCAATTTTATCAAGATTTGATTTGATTTTCCAACCATTTATGTCTGTAACAATGACTGAACCAGTATGTCTTTGATTACAGATTTTCACTGATCCATCAAACCTTCAGCGGCATATTCGCACGCATCACGTCGGAGCTCGTTCCCACGCTTGCCCCGAGTGCGGGAAGACGTTCTCCTCTTCCAGTGGACTCAAGCAGCACTCACACATCCACTCGAGTGTCAAGCCGTTCCAGTGCGAGGTGTGCTTCAAGGTGAGATACATAATCAACCCAACCTAAACCAAATTTATTAATGAAAACAAACTTCCCTGACCCTTTAAAAAAATGAAAAATTTACCTTTGTGAAATAAATTGAATTTTCTGTTTCCAGGCCTACACGCAATTCTCAAATCTGTGTCGCCACAAGCGCATGCACGCTGACTGCCGCATGCAGATCAAGTGCGGAAAGTGCGGACAATCTTTTTCCACCGTCACATCGCTCTCCAAGCACAAGAGGTTCTGCGACTCCACCGGCCCCAGCCAGGCGCAGAGCCACCCCGACAAGGTTTATCAGATGCCCCAGCTCCCTCAGGTTTCGAATATGCCGGTGAACAACCCATCGGGACAAAACCCATTCTCAATGTACAGGCCTCCACAAGGACTACCGTTCCCGTTTCCACCAAACTTTGGTCCTTATCCGGGACTGTTTCATCATTCTGCTCCACCAGGATTCCTAACCAATCCTTTGCTTTTCAACTCGCATCTAAACAGAAACCAATTAGCAATTGAATCCAATCACAACAGCATAATGAATGAAAGGCCCGCATCTGTGGATAGCCAAAAACGTCATTCAGAATCAAACATGGACAGCATTTTACACAATTCAGAAAACAAAGACCGTAACATTCGAAATCACTCTGAGAAACTTTTCAATCCTAAGGATCGTTTTACTCCCCCGAGGCAACAAAGCTTTTTAGCAAAAGTTTCTCCTCCGACGGCCGAAGAGGCCAGTTCTCAATTGCGTCCTTCTCCAGCTCGTCCACCTCTGCGCAATGCTTCTGCTTGTATTTTCACTAACCCACGTGAAATTATTGCTTCTAATTCAAATCACATTAAGCCTCGACCATCAATTACAGAAATAACCCAAATGGATAGTGATTCAGGGTTTTCATCGATTCCAAAAGATTTCTCTCGGTCGGCTAAAAAATCACCAAAACCAAAAATTATCGAGGAAGAAGATGAAATCATCACTAAGAACATAATTGATTTGAAAAGAAAAGGTGAAACAAACGGCGAACAGCCGTTAGATTTGAGTGTCACTCGAAAACGTCAAAGAAGCGAATCTTCAGACAGGTTGGATGACGACAATTACATGCACAAGAGTCCATCAGTTAGATCTTGTGAAACTCCAGAAACACCAAAACCTATTCATGATGAAATTCAAAATGTAAAAAGTCCAGAAAACGAAACGATAGATATCGATGTTGAGGAAATAAAACAATCAACTTCTCCAAAATCATCGATCTTAGAGAAAATCTCTGCAAACCCGGCAATGGCTTACCCTCGCCCTATCCACCCCATGTTCCTAGAAGCCATGTACAGGCCTGGAGGCTTTGCGGGTTTCGCTGGTCCCGGAGATAGGCTGCTCGGTCCTCCACCGCCACCATTTGGACCCCCAAGAGCGTTTCCTTTTTTAGGACCACTTCTGGGAGCAAACGGAGCAAATAGAAATAATTTCGACCTTCTTCGAGCTCCCCTCCCAAACTTTGCAACAAATAAATATCAAGATGTACTGATGGGTGGGAATCATGGTGGTAAACTAAAAGATCGGTATGCTTGCAAGTTTTGCGGAAAAGTATTCCCTAGGAGTGCTAACCTGACAAGACATTTGCGTACACACACCGGGGAACAGCCGTACAAATGTAAATATTGCGAGAGATCATTCTCCATTTCCAGTAATTTACAACGCCACGTAAGGAACATTCACAACAAGGAGAAACCATTCAAATGTACTCTGTGCGACAGATGTTTCGGTCAGCAGACAAATCTTGATCGCCATCTGAAGAAACACGAAGCCGATGAATCAGGAATGGGACCCATTGCTGACTCTCCCGGTAGTTCCAATGAAACCGAAAGGGAAGATGCTTATTTTGATGAAATTCGTTCTTTCATGGGGAAGGTGACTTACAGCGGCCAAGATCCATACCTATCCTCTACAATCCCACTCCACTTGTACAATCCCCACCAGGGAAATGAACTGTCACAGAAAGACAACGACGAGGATTCGGAGAGTTTTGCCAGCGAAGACTTGAATCCAGAATTGTTGGGAAGAGGTGGAGGACAATCGCTCAATCGTTTTGAAAGTATTAAAATCAAACAAGAAAAAGAAGAACTCTTAAATAATAATGATGCAATTATTGAGGTTTCTACTTAGCGCACAGCACTTCAGCACAGAAGCGTTACGCATATCTTGTGAAATCTAAAGGATATATGATGAGATGGAACCGTACTCTGGAAAGTTAGTATTAAAATGAACAAGATTGAATCACAAATGAATTTATCCCTTGCTGCATTTCGCACGGCATAGTTTTTGGTTAAGTAAAAAAGTTCCTAAAACGTTTTCTTATTGAATTTTACCCTGGTAATTTTAAGTGCAAAGAAAATATGTAATCCATGTACTGTGTAGATATTTTATTTCGACTAAATGTTAAAGTCAAATTACAAAATTAACATACTGATTTAATTGTACTTAAATAGTTTTGTGTAATGAACGCACTTAGATTAATTATTTCTTGTATTATAGATTTTAAGGTTGAAAAAATATGAAGAATTTGAATTTATTTCTATGGGCATGTAAAACAACACCATTAGATGGATTTCTTTATTTGTGTGATAGTCAATTATAACCAAAGTTATATAAAATTGTAAAATATAGTGTTTTTTGTTGTCGTTAAAACTTTATTAAATGTATCTTAATTCGGATGAACGAGAAAGTGTAATTTAAAATTCTGAAAATTATTAAGTTAAACAATAGACAAAATTCCATAAATTTAGGCTTAAACGTGTTGTGATAACTGTTAATTTAAGGAAACCTTTTCTATGTAGCCACTTCGAGGAACGATCTACTATCAATTTAAGACATTTCTAAAAAAAATTAATACTAAGTTTAAACATTGGTTTTTTGATTTTACAAACTTCCCCTATTTAATTATTTTTAATTTTATATAAGTCAGAACTTAATGTACTACTACTAATGTATAGTGTATATGTATTTTGAAAGACTTAAATTACAGTAAGAGTATCTTTCCTAAACAAAAATATAAAACTGATTTTGTGTTATAGGAATCTAACACATTTTATGTTATCATAAACATTTTTAATTTTTCGCAACTAAGGGTATTTACACACAATGTTAGTGCAAAATGTAAATAAAACATTTAAACACACATCACATTACTAAACAGGAGTTAAATTAAACAAAAAAAACAAAATGTTAAAAAAATACTTGGAAACTTTGAAATCTGCATAAATTTTGCAGATTTAACACACACCTACATACTGTAGATAAATATTTATTGTAATATTTTTAATGAATGAACATACAAATCAAATATTTCATATCAGACATTTAACATTCAAATCATGTCTTTAAAAAATCTAATACTTCGTTATAGTTATAATTCACAATTAATTAAAACACATATTATTAACAATAATGCTTAGTATAATTTTTTCTCTTACTCTGAATTCAGCTAATGTACTGTTATTGTTACTATTATTATTAAGGTCGTCATTATAATATTATTATTATTGCCATTTAAACACAAACCACTTGAAACATGTGAAAATTATCAAAAATAAATTAATATATGCATTCTAAGAAAAGTTTTTTACAATTTACCCCTTGACTTCTCAATAAAGACACTTTGAAATAGTAGTAATAAGTGATATAAAATACATGAAATAGCTAGTGATGGGCCTTGTAATGTCTACTTGATAATACGGAAAGTTAAAAATTATCGAAATTATTACTCGACTGAGTTTTTTTTTCCAAATATTTTTTTTATCATTTCTAAAGTGAAATCTTTAAAAAACCCTTTATTTTTATTTAGTGTTATAGTTGATATAATATTTTCAGAGTTCTTCCTATTATTAATGGGTTCCATGACTACTCAAAAGTCATTAAAAGCGATGTTAAAAAATAACCCATAACCTAACCTAACGTACCTTATTATGTAACATAGATGTTTTTTATACTTTGAATGAATTTATAAAGTTGTGTTGAAATGTCACTTTGTTGAGTTATCCTGTCACCTTTACATGGATCATGAATGGAAAACAAACAACAATTTATGTGAAGATAGGGCCTTATATGATTTTAGATTTTCACGGCCAAAAGTATTTTTGTTATTTGTTTTTGGGGTGTTATGCCGTAACGTTGGCCGAAACGTTGGCTGAAGAAGGAGGAAGGGCAACACAGCATAACACCCCCAAAACAAATAATAAAAATAGTGCCTGATGCTCGTACTAAAAATATATAAATATTAAAAATATAGGCATGGAACTGGCAGAGGAAGGATGAAAGTAGACTGAATGCTGTTGAAATATCTTTGAGTCGTATGTGTGGTAAAACCATGTATGATCGTGTGAGAAATGTGGAGATTCGAAAATAATGCAAGGCTGATGTAAGCTTAATGAGTAAAATTAAGAAAGGAACCCTCAGATGGTTTGGACATGTAGAGCGAATGAACAAAGAAAGGAGCGTAAGAAGAATATATGATGCAAGTGTGAATGGTATAAGAAGTAGGGGACGTCCGAGGAAGACATGGCACGATCAAGTGAATCAGATACTTCAGTCGGGCCATGTCAAGAGTCAGAAAAATAGAAGAGTATGTATGAGACGATGTATGAATGTGAATGAGGCCAGAGTGTGTGCCAAGACCGGGGTGTTTGGCGGTCCTTCCTCTCTGCCTACCCCTGCGGAGAAACGGCGTGATGGTTAGTTAGTTAGTTAGCTAGTTAAAATTATGTCATATTTTAAAGAATTTTTTTTAATGAGGTTAAAAATTCTATAATACAAGGTAACTTATTTTTAAAAATGTTTTTGTTGGCACCGTGAAGAAAAACACAATTTTAAAAATAAGCTCTCGCAAAGATTTTTTTTGTATAAACGTCCTTGAAAACAATTACTTAGACCTTAGACAATGACCTTTTCTTTTCTCAATATTATGATTACCAAATAAATAGAGTTTAGCTCTTCACGTAAATGCCAAATAAGCGCCATTATCTTGTCAGCCTAAAACCAATAATTTATCGGTCAGAAAAAATAATTACTTAAATGCAACAAATTACTTTGTGTAAACCACTATAATTACATGTTATTATATCTACTAATCAGTAATTTTGCAAATATTGAAGAAATAATAATTTCTGATTAAGTACAACCAAACATTGACGCCAAATATTGGACATAAGTTGCGTAGCTTATGTGTAATAATGTTTTTTTAATGAAAAATCTGTTGTTCAGCCCGGGTTCATCCAGTGACGTGGTGCAGGTCTAGGCTTTGAATATTTTATTGTAAAACAAAACCCCTGTCACAGGTCACCCCAAGTAGTTCGGTACGATTGATGACTTAGCAGGGGTGCAGTTTGTCTGGGTCTAATGCATGGCTGTACTGTATGGCGAGCCGGATCGGGATTGACCGTTTGAGAGAGACCTTTAGACTTCTCCAGCTGGACAACTTTTGGAACATAACCGTGCACCGCAATGAGAGAGTTGGATTAACAGCTCCCTTACTCCTGGAAATATTGATGGCCAGGTTCCTACCCACCCCGATAATAATAATAATAACGTAACATTTGTGTAGCGCAGTTTTGTGTTATTTGACTTCTGTCACAAGTGCGCTTACTATAACAAACTTAAAAATAATCCTACAGTGCTCCTTACGAGACCTTACAAAATATTGATAAAATAATATGAAATAAAGAATATACAGTATACATAAATATAAGTATACTAGCTTCTGCCCGCGACTTGGTCTGCCTAGGATTAGAACTTCGAGTACCTAATCTATTTTCTTTTCCTAGGTCCCATCTACGTTTATACCGAAATTCTTAGGGGGTTTCTCACCATCTTCCCAATAGCTTATCTACCCTAATAACGAATATTTTCGATTTACGATTTATGGTTTATTTATTTATTAAGTTGGAGTTTATAATTCAATACTCGAACCTACGAATAGTGGCTATATATTGGATAAGTTGGCCGAGTTTTCTAACCACTGCGAGTATTTTATTTTTATTTTTGATAATATTCGTTATTAGGGTAGATAAGCTAACGGGTGGAAGGTGAGAAACCCCCTTAACCTATTTATTTAAAATATGTATAATTCTTGATTGGATTCAAAGTATTAGTCGAGTACTTCAAATAAATTTACTAATTTAAATATTTTCCAAAATAGAATTTTGATTTAACAATCATTGTTTTGCAAAATGTCATTCTTAAATTTTGACATTTTCTATTAAACAATATTTATTATTTTCAATGTATTGAAAATAAATAGCTAGCTTTATAAATTATACCCTATATGTTATTCTGATGTACGAGCTATATTATTGTAAAGTTTCATTAAAATCAATTCAGTAGTTTCTGCGTGAAAGAGTAACAAACATACATACATCCATACAAACTTTCGCATTTATAATATTTGTAAGATTAGTAAGAGTAAGATAGTAAGATATAAATAATAAATATAAGTATATATACATAAATAATATACAGTATACGAGTATACAAAGCAATGACAAGAGGACAAAAATTAACAATAACACTGCTATTATAGCACATGACAATATTAAGAGACAGTAACGGTGCTATTATAGCACCGGACAAAACAAGAACATGAAAACTAATACATAGTATACTCGTAAAACCGGTTCAGAAATAAGAATCATTTTGAGTGGACATTTAAAACGTAGAAAATACAATAAGCAGGAAACCGAAAAAAAACCAAGGAATTACAAGAAACTTTAGAACATGGCCTTATTGCAAGAAATTTAATGGTGTGATTTATAAAATAATTTTGTTTTTAAACCCCTCTTACCTTTATCCTTCCAAGAACTTCCTCTCTCCTATCGTTTAAAAATAGCATCCTCTCAGGCCCAGGAAGGAATTATATTCATCAGGGCCTCTTGAGTGGAGCTGATGTAAAAACAAAAATCACCTTTACGCACTCTCGTCTTCAATTGCTTTACGAGATCGATAAAAGACGTAGGCACCCATTACGTCGGCAAATAAGAGCAATGATACGTTACATAAAAGATGTTAGCTGACCTTAGGTCATCTGTGAAGTAATGTGATTATGAAGAGTGGTAATTGGGTCGAGAGTTCATTGGTCATCGGATTAACAATACGATTTGAGAATCAATCACTTTCCAAACAATAAATGATCTTAAGAATTTGGAAATACTTTTGTTATCGGAATGAAATAACTATTCACCGAATGAAATAACTATTCACCGAATGAAATAACTATTCACCGAATGATTTATGTTAGCTGGAGAATAAGTGGAATCCTTCATCGCAATTAAGGCGTGAAACAATCAGTATTAAAGGAGCCAAATTTAAATAATAATAAGTGATAATTTTCACCGAAGGATGAACAATAATGAATTAGACAGAGAACTTGTTTATTATTTTCAATAGAGTTTCCTTTTCATTTTTTGTGATTGCTATGAAGACAATGAAATAAAACAATACGATTTACAATGAAACATCATAAGCAATAAAACATAGAATTTGTTTTGAATATGTACCAATTAATTTGTTACTTATCAATTAATCCACTGTTATAAATTATATCAGTTATATTACCAATAGCAATTCAATTTCGTAGGCGGCGGCCCGGGAACCATTTATTGGATAACCGACACCTCTGCCATACGTCACCCCATGTGGTTCGCTACGTTTGGTGACTTAGCAGGAGTACCCGGGTTCATGGGGCGAGGTTTGTCTAGGTATTAGCCGCGGATTTTAAATTTTTTTTTACATTAACTCCACACATAGGCTGGCAAATCGTTCCACAGCCGAGCTGTTGAACACAAGAACGAGTCGTAGAAACGACCCGTTCTCATGAGACAAATATCAACCGTGTACATATGTTGAGCGCGCGTTTGGCGTGTTTCCCGACTCATGACGAATCAATGATGCTAGTTCCTCGGAGCACCATCCATTGAAATACCGGTAGAACAAGGACAGCATTCCCACCCGACGCCTGTGCTCTAAAGATTGCAATCTGTTTGTTAAGACGGGAGAATCTATCAAACGGACCGCCCGTATCTGCACAGAGTCGAGATAATTCGATGATCTGGACACACTGAACCCCAGATTCCTACCCAAACCTCATACCTTTTTCTTCCCAGGACTTCCTCTCCTTCCTTTCCTTTAGAATACCCCCCACACAGCATCCCCAAAGATGACATAGTCCCTGAGGGAAATTATTTTTCTAAATGTAAAAAAAAAATGGGAACCATTTATTGGATAACCAAGACATCTGCCAAGTGGTTCGCTGCATTTGGTGACTTAGCTGGGCTCCTTAGGTTCATAGGGAGAGGTTTGAGTGGGAGGGTTGGATTCATAAGTCCATTATTCCTAGGCAGTGACCCCAGACTTCTAACCACCCTCATATTTTTGCTGCGATTTACTTGAAATTTTGACACAATACTCTCTACATGTTGTACATTCAGAAAATGTTTTAAAACCTTACCCCCCCTAAAGTTTGAAAAGTGAAACAGCTGTTTCAATGAAACAAAAAAAATTATGGAAGAAATTCGGAATATTTATTATGACTCACAAAATGAAGAAAAAGAAAATCGATGGAATTTATTTAAGCAGAGATTCAAACCCAAATCGACAACAACCCTATTCTTCACAATAGTAAGTACGTTATTACACAATAATATTGGAGGGTGCGGTGCGTGCACTCTGTCGTTCAAACTGCAAAGCTTTTTAATTTCATGGGGTGAAACAGATGGCAGGAAGGGGTTGGATTGGACAAGAAAACGTGTAATTTTATTTGAATACCGCATAAGAGTCGCAATTGTTTCCAATATTTTGGAGCCACTAGGACTACAGCATCCCTAATTGGGGTATGTTGCGTGGCTGAAAGTAGAAGGAAGGCAAAGAAGATGGGGAAGAGGAAAGTGGGGGAAGAAAACAGGCACTTCTTCCCATATTTTATACTCTTCATATCTTGTCACCAACCATGGCTAAAGCCATTATAAGCGACGTTTCAATATCGAATAGTGGTCTTTTGCCAGGTCGATACTGAGAGTAGGTACTTACGTATCGAAAGTATACTATATATATAAATATATATATATTTTTTTAATAATAAATTGTAAAAAAACTTTAATTAAATAAAATTTACTAACTTACGCCGGGATTTCAACCCGCGTCCTCCGAATTCATAGTACAATTCTGCGTCTTCTTCCTATCCTACTATTATTTAGTTCTACAAAAGTGCCCATTGAATTATTCAAATGGATGTTTTATAAAAATTGTTTTCCTTGTTTTTCATATTTTAGTGACGTAATCAAAAACCCTTTACTGTGAGTTGTCGGTCGAATTATTTTCATTCTTGGTTTATTACATGCCTTCAAAATCTATTTAAAACTGTATTCTTTAACAAAGTGTCGTGGGTTGGGCAGATTTCTTTTCCTTTGGATACCCAAAAGCCAGTTTTCTTTAAGGATTTACAACGCAGAAAGTCTTAAACTTCCTTTCATACCTAACTGTAATTAAAATTTCATGAAATGGTGTAGTTACCTTCGAAATCCTCTTCTGGGCCCCTAGTGAACCACGCAACAACGAAGCGATCTCGACAGCAAACGCCAATAAATTATCATTTCTACAGTTATGTAAAATAATAATAATAATTTGTAGAGCACTGTTTTTGTGAGAAATCACCTCAAGGGCGCTGTACATTTTATTATGACTTCTTAGGCTCTACCTAGAACTATTATTTACAATAAACTATTTACTATTTACAATAAATAAAATATAATATACAAAACGAAAAGCGCCAATAAGGAAGGTTCAACGTTCTTTAAATTAAACTATTCATTTCACTTCCTCTTATTATGAAAGAAGTAGTTAGACCAATCAACAAATAATACTTAATTTCTTTTTAAACGTTTGGAAGATTTAAAAAAAGTTTTAAGCACAGGTTAATGTCTTCATTTGATGAGAATATTGAACTCGATGATAGATCGCTTTATAGAAAACCCATTTGCTACTAGATATTATTTCGTCGGCTACTATTTGCTTGATTCATCACCCGACACGCTATTCCAACATTAACTTCTGTTCATAAACAACATGAAAAATACGGCAGATGTGTAGATTTAAGTACACCTGTATCTTTCTACACTTACTTAAACTATACTATCTTGTAATAATATGCTCGGGCTCGTTATACTCGCACGTCAGTGTAACGAAAAGAATTTCGACATTTAATTAGGCAGGTAACTCTCGCTTATACTATCTACATTCTATGTTTCAATATTAAATCATCTATCGCGCCATTCTTCTATAGAGATAGGCAGAGAGGATAGAACGCTACGTTTCTTATTCTAGCATACACTCCTTGAATCATTCACACACTATTCTGTTATTTCATTATAATGCTTGATACTGAATAACGTTAATAGCTTCAACGACGATGGTGTATTTATTGTATGTCGATTGTGTCTTTTTCTGGAAGTTTTCAAAATCATATTTTAATAATACAATATGCTTATCATACCTAATTATTAATTATATACCTAGGGGCTTTCTCACCATCCTCCCAATAGCTTATCTATCATAATAACGAATATTATTAAAAATAAAATACTCGCAGTGGCTAGAAAAACTCAGCCAACTTATCCAATATATAGCCATTATTCATAGGTTCTCGTACCGAATTATAAACTCCAACTTAATAAATAAATAAACCGTAAATCGTAAATCGAAAATATTCGTTATTAGTGTAGATAAGCTGTTGGGAGGATGGTGAGAAACCCCCTTAGTCTCCTGATACTTTTTCTCCACAAGTGCTAAATAATATTGCTTTTCAAAATGCTTCAGGCGAAATCTTCAAAGTTATCTGTCAGAAGGGTGCGTACCTATCAGTTAATTACTATTATTCCTTATTATTTTCGAAAGTATGGTAACATTTATTTAAGTTTAAATAGACGTAAATAAATGTTATAGATATATCACCCTTGACGTAAACCCGTTTGGGGAGATAAAAAAGGTAAGTACATACTGGGTCGACGTACGCTACGTATACGACACATTAACTTTAACAAGTTACCTGACAGTATTTAAAGTAAAAATGTAAATGATTTTGGTGTCCGGTGACATGTTTGAAGCTTGTTTTTCGACTAAAATCAACTGAGGGGTTAGGCAGTTACATAGCTGAGTGACAAGTGGTTGCATGAGAAAGATTTTTTTTTTGTTGATTTTGAAGTAAAATAATTGAAAAGAAAGACAAAAAAGACAATTGACCAATATTGCTTTTATATTTTTTCACTGAACAATGTCAGGAATCATTGGTTAAAGTACATAAGTCAAATACGCCCCTTAACACCCTGTATGGTCATATTGAAAGCCTGCAGAATAATTTTTCGACTTTTTGTGAGCAATTCTACCGCGGCGGTTTGTCCCGTAATTTGATACTTTCGATTAAAAAGGTGTTGAAATAATGATAAAATATCATACACGCCACGATCATACACGGGCAGCTTAATGCTATAATAATTACACCTTACACGAAGCGTTACCTCTTGTGTACTGGAATCAGCCACGGGCGAGAGGCACACGTTATCATTGAAAGTTATTAATCAAATATTAACCAAACACGTTAATTATTTTTTTATTGCTTAAAATAAGAGTACTTGAAATATATAAAGTTGGGAAATGAATTCAATCAAGCTACGTTTAATCTTCGTTCTAGATGATCTAAAGTGATACTTTACACGGAGAAAAATCTTATTCTAAAATACGATCATTTTATTCGTAAAAACGGGACTGAAGTGCTTACAAACAAATTAACAGTGTTTAAATGTTTATTGGCGGGAAAATTTAAAAATAATTTGTTTGTATACGTAATTTCGTACGTATACCAACCAATTATTCTTACATTTTCCCGCCAATAAACATTGAAACACTGTTAATTTGTTCGTAAGAACTTCAGTCCCGGTTTTAACCGTTTTTACGAAGAAAATGATCGTATTTTAGAATAAGATTTTTCTCCGCGTAGGGGTGCCTTAATGAGATAAAATGCGCTTTCAGAATCCCATAACAAATTTAACATTATAACTAAAGAATATTATTTTATCATTGCTGTGCTTGTCTTTAATTAGTGATAGTATCGAGATTTGATGGAATCACTGTTGACAAACCCGAGGCACAGTTTTATACCGTTCATGGAGTTCCACTACTAACCAAAATATTTATGTTGCAAAATAATAATTAATATTATTGGGCCCGCTAGGAGCTCTATTTACTGACTCTCCTATTTTACTGTATTATTTTGTAAGATTTTGTAGGTCGAAAAGTAATTTTGTATGTTTGTAGTTATAAGGTACCCAAAGTCTGAAGTTTTTTTGCCTAAAGTAAGGTCTTGAGTATTCTAACTTGTGCATAGAAGGTAATAAATAATAAAATTGCATGCGTGGATAAAAGTAGCTTTAATACGATAAGCTTGGTGATATCTTTTGGTAATGTGTTTGTTGTATCATTGTAATATTTCTGGACGTTGATTTTCACCGTTTCTGTACGGTGTCGAAACGTGGAAACTTAGAACCAACGAAAGAAAGCGGATGGACCCCCTCAAAATGTGGTGCTGGAAAAAGATGCTCAGGATTCCGTGGACAGCCAGTTTGGCATCCGTAATGGGCTTTCAACTATCTGCCCACAACATATTATCACGTTGGTCGCTAAACTGAATACCTCAACTCGGAGAAACTCATTGTCACTGCAATGTGGAAGATTGAAGAAGCAGATGAAAGTCATCAATGTGCTGGAGTCACATTGATGACCTTCATCTGCATCATTTGGGAGGCGGGAATGGGTACCGCCGCCCCGGGAACCATTTATTTGATAACCATTACCTCTGCCATAGGTCACCCCAAGTGGTTCGCTACGTTTGGTGACTCAGCAGGGGTCCCCGGGTTCATGGGGTAAGGTTTATCTAGGTCTTGGCGGCGGATGATCTAGACACACTGAACCCCAGATTCCTACCCAACCATCATACCTTTTTCCTTCTCAGAACTTCCTCTCCTTCCTTTCCTTAAAAATACCCTCCACACAGCATCCCCAAAGATGACATAGGCCCTGAGGGAAATTATTTTAATATGACCTAATGTAATATAAACAAAAAAAAAAAATAAAGGAAAAGGAAACAGAGGATAGTCACCAATGGATTGACCAAGTATCACTGGCGTCCGGTACGTCGGCGTTCGCAGCATTCCGTGACGATTGGAGGAGCCTTGTACACCACAGAGATTCGAGTAGGGGTCAGGATCCTCAGGAACAAAAAATCTTAAGATGTCATTAATTTTTCCGCTGTTTTCCTAGGTAGCTAGATTACTCAATGACTAACAAATAATGTTTATACACCTATAATTATTAAATGTGAATCGTTCCGTAATATCTTAGGCAGTTATTTTAATGAAGTTCAACACAAGAATGCGAGGATAATTATATTGTACTAAATGACATGGAATCCTAAGGCATGGAGAAATGTGAAAAACGAAAGAGCAAACTCCATTTCACAAGCCATTCCGATGATTTTTGATTGCAAGTGTTTGATTACAATGTCGAAATGTGAGTAAAATATTATTACCCACAACCACTGAGGTAGAATAAACAAACCTGTGACGAATTTAATAGTTTTAACGAGTTATCTTTTAAAATGGCCTATTAAATAATTTATTGTTATTATTTTGTAATTTCCTAATGACCCATCGATTGTTTTGGATTGGATATATCGAACGATTACAATGGTCCCAATAATGGGCTGGACTGAAACAACTGTGAGTGGCTACATGTAGCTTACGGACGTATTCCGAGGAAGATACGATCTTTGGGCGAAGTAACAACGCAACCTTTCATGGCGTATAAAACCGATGCCGTAATTTATTACTCACCGTTTAGTTTTTCAATAATAGCTGCCAAAAGTTTATTAAAATATTACCAAAATCATTTAAGATCTATCGCAGACCCTGAAAAAATCACAAGATATTATACTGTCTACTCACAATATATTAATTCGCTTCCAGATATGTAAAAAAACCTCCAGCAAAATACAAAATTCAAAGTAATGCTTAAAATTTGAAAATTAAAATATATAATTTTCTGTCTGTTCTTTCTTTCTCTCATCTTCTTTTCCCTTTATTTGTAATCATTCATTTTTCTATATCCTTGTTTTTTTTTTTACTTTGTCTGTCTTTAATTTTTATTTGCTGTACTGGATGTGAAACTTATATTTTTGTTATCTAAATACCTTTGTAAACTTGTACAGGTTATCTTTTCTTGTAAGTTGTAAGTTTCTCCCGCCCTAAAATGAGTTTTGTAACTCATCAGGAATGCTCTACAAAGAAATAAAAAAATAAAAACAAAATTTCAATTGGGATATTTACCGATAATAAAAATATTTTTTCCGTTACATATTATATTTCAGGTGGGTTTAAAAATCAAACTTAAATTCAAAGAAAATTTGAGTTCATTGAACCATATTTCACATAAGACTGACGAATTTTATATTTTATTAAATTGCAATTTATTTTCCTATTGTATTATAGTTCATTTTTATTGTACGTTTTGTTCACACTGTTTTCCTGCAGACAAGCTACTTGCAGTAGCTTTGCGGGTGTAATGTAAACATGAAAAAAAATCTGTTTTTCTGTAATAAAAAAAAAAAAAAAATAGCAAAGATAACCGAAATTAGTATGTTTGATGATTCCATTTTGAAATATAATTAAATTTTGCTGAACCTTTCCTAATTGAATAAATAATACAAAAAATGGGCCTTGTCTTATTTTTTCTCAGAAATCTTCACATATAAAGATGGAAATAAACATAACTGCATCGATCTAGAAAAAAATGTAAGAAAAGTCTGTGCGGTTTTGACAATAAAAGCATATCGAAAATGAGTTTTGCATGAAGAGAAGACGTGTCAATAATACAAAATAAAGACACGATTAGATCGAGTAAATATTGTTATATCAGCCATCATATTATTTTTAACGATTTTATTTCGTTACGTATCAACATACTTCATAAAAGTTTCAACCCTTTTTTGACCGCCTTAAAGAAATACCTCAACTCTGCAGCTTTCTACTGTTTCCCTTTCCTTTCTGCTTCCCATCAATTGCTTACGTCTAAAGCTGCGGTTTTGGCCTCCACATAATCCAGCCAACTCAAAGCCTTGATTTTCTTACCAATTAAAATGAATTCTTTCCTAGACACCAGCTGAATATCCTGGCTGGACGGCTATTTGTGATCTTGGCGATATGTTTTTTTGTAATGGTCAATACATCATCTGCAGCCCGAGGGTGGATCTGCCGGTCAGGTGATGGCCCGGTCCTTCTCGGAGGCTGCGGAGGTCCATGACAGAGATGACCTCCTTTGTGCGATGAGATGTGGAATCAATCATCAGGCCAGTGTGAATCAATCACGCGGCTTGTGACTAGTGGGAGATTAACACCGCACTCGGTTATTAGATGAGAAGGCAAATTATTTCATCCGCCTTTGTTCTAGACCTGCTTGGTAATCAGATTATTGTGTGGTATATTATAATAATATTGTGAAGTTGATACCAAATTTCAAATATTGAATTCTGTTTAAGTATGCGGCTGCCGTTCAAATTCGTTCATTTCTCTAGAAATAAGACAAGATGCAATTTGTAATGAGTATATATTACATATTTGTACATACATTTAAGGTTTTATTTTTTTTCGTTTTTTATTGTTTATTTCATTGTTAATAAAATAAGTAAGCATTGAACGTAATCACAATTGGGAAGTTGAGTGAAAAATATTTTGACTAAAAATATATTCATGTAGATGACATGCAAACATAAATACCAGTATTTTTTTTTTAAAGTTCGTTTTCATAATTAAACTAATTCTAGAAATTAAAATTTTATTAAAGCCCGTGAAAACGGCCCTGAAACAGGAGAGTGTGTGACGTCGTCTCACGTCATCGGTCCCTTGTTTGTGTGAAAAATAAGGGAAAATATTTACAAAACCGGGACACGGTTAATATGGACGAAAAAAAATAATTTTAAAAGTTGTAGTAGTTAGGTATTAACTAGTACTATCAATTCAGTTACCGGAATTTCGAAAAACGTGCATTTTAATGGTTATTTTTAAAATTTAAAAACACAAAATGTCATTTTTCACCGACCGCTATGTTAGGAACTGTTGCAAGTTTCGGTGCAAAATGACATTTCGTGTTTTTGGTGGACATTGGTTAATACTAGTTAATATCTAACTACTGCAACGTTTTAAATTTATTTTTTTCGTGTATATTAAGCGTGACTCGGTTTTGTAAATATTTTACCGTATATTTCACAAAAACAAGGGACCAGATGACGTAACGAACCCTCCCACACGGTATTATACTCTTAGCGGGCGTTTTCGCGGGCTTAATAAAATTAAAACTTGTAAAATTAATTTAATCATGAAAACGAGTTTAAAAAAAAATACTACTATTTAAGTTTGTATGTGAACATTGATAAAAAAAAAAATAAAAAAAGGACTCAACTTCGTTATGGTATAGTCCTGTTCGCCGTATACAAAATTTGGGTAATGATTATAAGGATGTTGTAGACATTTTTAACACATCAACCACTAAATACAAACAGGTCGTAGTAGAATTCATATCTAAAGCAGAATAACAAATCTAATTAAATAAACTACCTTGCTCTGCTTCCACTTACTTGATTTATATGCTATTTTACTCCGTCTACTGTTTTTCTATCTTGCGTGGTGGAATATTTTATTTTTGTGATGAAATGCTCATTTTGACTTAAATCGTGTAAAAAAAAAACATAATAAGGCCCAGCTGAAATTCTAGATAAATAAATTAATAAATTTTTTTTTTTAAACATTCGTTCTACAGACTTTCAGACATTTCACCATAAATTTTTAGTCCTCTATATATTGAGAAATTCAGTGACTTTGTTTTTCTCCTATGAATAGATCTATTTTTATTATTTTTTATGATTTATTAACCAAAAATATATTTTAAGTACATTTTTTTAGGTATATGCCACCTCACTAGGCTGAGCCTGTTCCGAGGTGGCAGTAATTTAATATTTTTTATATCATTTTCTTAAAAGAAAGAATAAAATTAATTATTAATTAATAAATTAATTCAATTTACATTTCTGGTTTCATAGTTATGTGTGAATTTATTGAAAGCAATTTTATCATTAAAGTATTTTCGCCTTTGGTTATAATAATTTTATGTAGGTAGGTATATATATATTGTTATTAAGGAAAATGATTGCAAATAGGTTGCTTTAATCAGTGGCATCAAAACTGAACTCTACATACATATTTAAAAATCCATTAGTTACGAAGATTTGTATTTAGAAGGATAAGGAAATAAACGGGTACTTCGTAATATTTTTAATAAATAAATCACTCTTAGATTACTTGATAAAAAATTATATTTGACGGACTTTGAGCTTTTCAAAGAAGTTGCACGATGAAAATGTTTCTGATTCTGTTCTGGTATATTATGTGGAAATTATTTAATGGACTAAAGTATGTACCTACCCACTTCTCGTGTTTATTTTTTGTAAGATAAAAAAGGCATATTTTTTTTAAAGTAGGTATCATTTTGTATTCCACATTAACAATATTTTCAGTAAGAATTTTTCCGCCCACTTGCTAGTTTCTTTGTGCATATTGCGTTCAAAATACAGCAACCAATTTTGTATCCAAAACATCGTTAAATTTGATTGATAACTATTAAAATTTGTGGTAGCAATTTGATTATATTTCGTAGATTAATAATTGTATGATGTTTATTATAATATTTACAGAACATTACAAACTTATTATGTTTTAAAATAAGATGTTTGGATGTGGGCAAATCCAAATGTCAGCGAGAAACCTTGAAATGAAATTGAATTGCAAAAATAATTTTTTTTTATCTACTAATTATTAGATACCAATTATCTTCATATAAAAATTTTAAGAAACTAATGTGAACGGATTTTAACCAAGGTAAACAATTAAAACTATCTTCATATATTATCTATTCCGTGGTAAGAATAGGAAATAAATGTATTTTCAAAGATATCTAAGTATTTTAAACACTTACAATAATGTGTACCTACTGTAATTAGAAACTCTGTGATTAGAAATTTAAAAAAAAAAAATCTTTTGACAACTCGGTCATGTGTTGCAATATCGGTCACATAATAAAACTCCTAGTAAAACTCTATTTATACTTTACTTATTTAAAAAAGAATGCATTAGGTACAAGAAAAATATAAGCTGCACATCTCACTAGGGCATTCCTGTATCCAGATGTGCAGCTTTACAATGACGGAATAAAAAAAAAAAAATACATATATAAACTTAATATCAAACATTAATTACAGTTGGGCAGTAAGTTTATAGTTGGCAACAAAAGTTAGGTAAATATTAACAGGTAAGTAATAGTACGTAAATAATGAATAACAATTATGTAATGGAGAGTAAATAAATATAAGTAAATTAAGTCGATCATAAATTATGAGTAAAAAAATAACAATAAATAATTATGTAGTATATATAGTAAGTAAATAATAATACGAACGTTATATTAGTTACCTTCATTTCTATTATACAGTGAAATATATAATGTAAGCATATTTAGAAAGAACGAACAAAAAACTTTCTCTTTGCGTTTAAAAGTTTACCATAGATGCTAACGCTTAATTTGAAATAATTCTAAAAAACAAAAAAAACCTTTTTTTATTAACAATTCTGGAAGAGTCTTTCATCTGCTTTCAAACCCGTATTTCATTTTGGGATAGGTTTAAAAACAAAATTTAACAAATGTTATGAAAATAACTTAAGAAAGTTAGTTACCTTTAAATTAAGTACTTTAATAATTATGAAATTAATTGTCTATGGCCTTTTGTGGGACTGGCAACACATGGACTTTTGGGAAGGACAGGAACAATGTGAGAGGTTTTCACTTCCGTCTGGGATCCCGAGTGGGGGGGACACTTGGGATTCCAGGACGGTCGTCGCAGTTGTTCTGATCGCAGTTGAGTGATCGATTTAATGATCAAATAATCCGGAGTTTTTGGATTAAATGTGCGGGTTGCCGACTTTAACAAGCCTCGAGTGTTGGTTATCCACGCGGTGGGAGGAAACATCCAACTTTATCCTGGCCATCCATCACCATCACTCACCGGGCAGGTAGCACTTTGCTGCTGAAGCCAGGCCGGAAGCCTTGGGCCGCTTACCGTGCCGAGATTACTCCTTTGCTGCTGAAGCCAGGCCGGAAGCCTTGGGCCGCTTACCGTGCCGAGATTACTCCTTTGCTGCTGAAGCCAGGCCGGAAGCCTTGGGCCGCTTACCGTGCCGAGATTACTCCTTTTCTGCTGAAGCCAGGCCGGAAGCCTTGGGCCGCTTACCGTGCCGAGATTACTCCTTTGCTGCTGAAGCCAGGCCGGAAGCCTTGGGTCGCTTACCGTGCCGAGACTACTCCACAGTCTCCTACCATCCACCAACTCATCTTCGGTTCGCGTCATCATACGGATCTTAGTTAGTTATAGATAGACGTACGCGTATCAGGTCTGCTGGGTGAGTTGTTCCAATTTACTTATGTTCTTATTGTTCTGAAATATATATTTTAAATGTGGCTCGACCACTTGCATAAGATTTCTCTCTTTTATTTCTTACTAACCCCCTACACAAACAGAAAGAGGTTATAACCATTGCCTATGCCCTGACAAGAGTGTCTTGCTCTACTGACGTCCAGCTGGCCGGATCAGCATTTTCCTTAGTCAGGAAATTGGCGCGCCTTAGGCAAAGCTGATCCCGGACCACCAGGGCTACACTTAACTACCCATACTTAACTACTTATTTTGGCTTCCCCTGGCCAAACCCGCAACTTAACACAAAGTTTAAAAAACAGCGAATCTATTTGAAATATAATATCATGCGGGAATATTCGTCGACATGATATTTTTGTCGAGACCCATTGATTTTTTTGGTATTTTGTTTAGTCACTGTCTAGATCCGAAGAGTAAAAGATGTTTTGATGTAATAAGAAACACAATAAAAAAAAAAATCTCTCTTATTCTTGATCCTAATTTTTAGTAGTTTTTAGTAGCACGTAGATAACCCCACAAAGAATTCCTGAAAGGATATAGGTACACGAGAGCGTTGTAGCTTTAAAAGCAAGTCTGTAAAAAGTCTTAAAACTTTAAATTGATGCTGATGGAGACAGGGTACATAATAAAAAAATGTAGTAATCATTGCCATGATCATTTGTAGGTAAAACTTTTTTACACAGAAATTCTCCTCATTAAATATAAATATAATATCAAGAAAAATGGTGATCATACGGTGGTCTCATCCAAGGGAGACTGCTATGCCCCAATGCAAAGGACTATCCCATCAAAAACTTTCCCCCTTTTTACACAAAGAATAAATTTCCTCACTTATTCGAATGAGAATCGGACATTGTTCGGTTCCTTCTCACCTTTTTAAAATTCACGTCCTTGACTCCCCAGATTGCACAATCCGTGGTCTAAAAGTGGGAACTCTAGATCACATATTTTTTGTTGTCCCTTTCTAAACAAATATCCTCTCTTCTATCAATCCTTATAAAAAAATTCCTCCCCTCCATTCAATATCTCATCTCTTCTAAGTCTGAACTTGACTCAAATCTTCATTATAATTTTGAAATTTGCCTATTTAAATAAAATTAATATTTTAATTCACATTTCATTTCTCCATAATTTGAAATGATGGCTCAGAACACCCTTAAAGGGTGAAAGCCAGAATTAATTGGATAAAAGGTGGTCTCATTATATCTAATAATGAATTAAAATTGACTGTTCGATTAATGAATCACAAAGTAGGTAGTCAATTGAACCATAGCACCATTTCAGTGCAGTTATTGTAAGGAAAACGTGATATCACTTGCTGTTACTTAACGTCGGTAATATATCTACCTATGCATTTAACGGCGATTGTTTATGTTCGGTTCGCCCTAATAAATCAGCTTTGTCTGGGCTTCTATTATGTTGTTAAATAATGAACTAATTGTGTTGGAAATCAAACTTGAAGTGTTGGGCCATTATTGAAGCCTATAATCAAATCGTCTTTGGCATAAAAAAATGTGTTGCTTAAATGTTTCATAGTGTGCACATGTAGTTATATAAATATAGTTATGTATTCAACAATTTTAGGTAGGTACTTACTTAGGTAGGTACATATTTGTGCGCCATTTGAATATTATTTAATCTTTTTTTTCTTCTTCCTTGCATTGTCCCAACTCATTGCCTAGGTAGGCTGTTGGGGTCGGCTCTCCTCGTTCTCAGGTTGTAGCTTCTTCGGTTCTGGGTATCGCTCCATTTCTTCTTAGGATTTTAGAGCATTGAGTCATCCGGGAGTTCTTTGGTCTTCCTCTGGACGACTGTCGATGAAGCTTAATAGACATTGCCTGCTTCACTGTGTGGTCTGGTGGTCTCCGTTTTATGTGTCCATACCATCTCAACTGTCGTTGAATATTATTTAATATAATATTGTAAATTAATGTAAAAAATTACTCTTCTTCAATCCCGGGTTATATATTCGGGAATTTTCAATAAAGCTCGAGCTTCGTCGAAATTACAAGTTACTTTCTTTACATTATCAGCTATTTGCGTAACCGTTGGGTATTAGATACAAACGGCAACAATTTCCACTCTACTAAAGTACTACTTAACTGACATCTGTAGTGACACCTCAAAAACTACATACAAATACTTTTACTAACGACATCTGTTGAAGGACATTGAAACTACATATATAATTATAAAACTACACTATACTAACGACATCTGTTGAAGGACATTGAAACTACATATATAATTATAAAATTGCACTATACTAACGACATCTGTTGAAGGACATTGAAACTGCATAATATGCAGAGGGCCTTAAATGCAAAAACGCCACTCTCCAAAAGTACTGTTTTATGTAAATGACAAAAGACCGATCCAAGAATTCTTCGCATTTTTCGTGTGATTTTTTAGTAAAATCTTAAAAAGTATAATTCAAAGTGAAATATTATAATAAAAAATGTTGTAATAATGTGTTCATTGGTCATGTTGAATTTATTTTGAATTCAGGCTTGTGATTGGCTTTTGTGGAGAGTGGTTATTTTGATTGTTAATCGCTGTGGAGAGTGGTGATTTTCATCCAAACACAATTTTCATTTCGATTTTTCCATGATTTGTGGTCGATTTTTCTAAGGAACTCAAAAACCATCTTGTAGCTACGGACATTGCGCATAGATAACTCAATTTCGTAATTTATGGAGAGTGGCGTTTTTGCTTTTAAGCCCCACATATATTATCTTATACAACAGTGGTTTTCAACCTGTGGTACGCGAACCCCTCGGGGTATTCTAAGTAAACACTGGGTAGGTTTTAAAACTGTTTAGTTTAAGCTCGGTGGTTTGGAAGCCTGATTGCTGAACCAGACTTGAGGCTCTACCTATGTTAAATTGAGCCAGAATTTGTAAAAATATGATCTGCAGAGCAAGCTCAATGGTTACATTGACTTTAAGTTAACATTTATAAATCATTTATTTTTTGTTTATTTAGTGTGTAACAGGAAATCGGGCTTTTATTTTGACTACTGATATATTATGAAAAACTTTTATTCTTTAAAATTTGAGGAAAAAAATTATCCTCTCATTAATACACTTTGTGACTTTGGAATTGTGTACGGAGAACATAAATTTTCTTTCGTCGAAATAAAAAGACGTGGAAAAAAAATTTATTCAATTTCGCAGTTAGAATCACTGGATAAAAATGCCCGAAATCGTGTTACACTCTGTATAAAATTGCATCAATTATATTTGTGTGACTTGATTATTAAATTCATGTAATAATGGGAGTAGTAATAAAATACAAAGGAAATATGTCTTTCATTACACGTGTACACGAGATATATGCCAAGAGTAAAGAGGTACGTAGGCTCAAAAAGGTTGACAACCGCTGTTATACACCACTACCGAGTTGTGCTCCAAGAAGATACATATTAAAAAAATAAAGTCTTTTAAACAAAATGAGTCAACATACTGAATTTCGGGGTAAATTGGAGTAAATATCTCATTTAAAGTTAGGTAAAGCAGTGAGGCTGAAAAATTGAGAGAAGAAAGAGATTAAGGTAAAGGAAAGGAAGGTTTCCTGGCTATTCATTATTAACATTGCTAAACCCATTTCAATCAACGCCGACGTTTAGATTCTGAATGTTAGGATTTTACCAGTTTTTTACCGTGGACAGAAACTTAAATAGGTGTTTGGCTTTTCATGTAATTATTTTCATGTAATTAATTATTATATTTTCATGTAAGCATTATACCTATTATATTGTTGGTAAAAAATGTCATACAAAACTAAGTTCGGTTTTCTATGTTGATGTGCGTTAGTTATTTCTGCGTGAAACTTTTCAAATTCAATGAACTCATACTTGCTTTGAATTGAATTTTCAAAATATTTAAAATAATTCAGAAAAGTGATAAAGTAGGTACCCGCTTAATAGTCAGAAAATTATGTTTTAATTAATAATTAGCAATAATTATTAGTCTGAAACACTCCACATTGAAAAGATCTCCCGAGAAAAGATACATGCCGCCGACGGGACTCGCACCCGTGTCCTTCTGATTTCCGGTCATCTGCTCTATCCACTGAGCTACATCGGCTTATCTCTTACCCTCCAAATAATTCAATATATACTAGTGTTTCATTAAAAAATTACTGCTTATTACATTTTTTCCCCTGCAAACAACCAACTTTATTTTATATGAGAAAGGCATTGTAAGTGCTAAATCTCCCACTAGGTGGCATCGAGTCATATTATGTCTATATTTGCATGTATCTTTTCAATGCGGATGAGTGTTTCAGGCTAATAATTATTGCTTATAATAATTGTTACTCTTTGTGCTACGCATAAAAATGTTATCTTTAAACATTATTTTATCAACTAAAAAATAATAATTAAGTAATGATACTTAATTTGAAATGAGTATTTCTTTATTTTTAATTTTTGATAAATTTCGTAATTTTACAATTTTACTATGGGTGTTCATTCGAAAGGTAAATTTCTGAACGTCTCTAAATTGACAATTTTGAACTTTAGAAGCAATAATCCTGAGGCAAATATTTTATAAAGAATTTCAGCTTCACAAATTCTACAATAAATTGTTATTACCGTGATTTTTCACGGGTCTACGCTAGTTTATTACTGTTGTTTGTAAATGTTAAGTAACCATCAAATAAATTAAGTACTTTATTTGCACTTCTGGTGGCGTGAAGTTGGCAACACTGGTTACATATATTTTTAAATATGCATTTTAGTCACAAAGTCATTTTTTTAAAATCTTTGATCTTTTTCTGATTGATCTAGGATAGATAGGTATCATTGATCCGATTGATGTATAAAGGTCTAAACATAAACATGTCCGAAGTATAGGACACATTATAATGATACGGATACATTCTCGCAATAAATTTTAAATGAGAAATTTATGTTAATTGTCATATAATTTACGATATCATTTTAAATAGTCGTGATACCACATCGGTAATTAATTATCACATATAAGTCGAAACATTATTGAAAATGCAAGTGAAATATTATGCGGTCTATTGTTTAGTATCGTTCGCCGCTCCCCGCGGTTTTATTACGTATATCACGAGCGTTCAATAGATATCTTTGACAAGTTAGTTCAATACAAGAAAATAGCACTAATTAGGGCGACACATACCCTAAAATAAAGTCGGAATCCTAATGACGTAAGTGAAAAATGCGTGTACAAAAATATGCGATGCGCGGCTCAGGTGTTTTGGACGGAACTAAGGTCGAAATTAGCCTCGTCGTACGGTCGAATTCGCCCTAACAGGTCTAGAAAATTGATATTTCAGTTAATTATTTATTATTTATCAGTATTTTTAAAAATTTAAGTGGTTTGAAGGCCTCCATGAACGAGGGGTAAGGCTCTCAAATAGCAATCCGGTGGTCGCGGGTTCAGTTAGTATTATTAATTAAAATAAAATAAGACAAAGAAATATGCAATATTATTCTATAAAATTATTTAATATCCTCCATCTTGCAATAAAAACTGTAAAAAAAATAAGTGACTTCAAAATAAGCATTAAGATATGGATTATGGACAAGGGAAGGAAGAATATAGATATAATTTTGCAACCCAACAAAGACTAAAGCTTGTATTGTTTTTTATTTTGTATTGTTTTTTTATTTTGTTTTTTTTTTTTATTCTAGATATTGTTTGTTATTTTTCTTTGTAGTATTTTACCTTATTTCAAACAACCATTTACAATGTGACCTTGGAACGGGATACTCCAATAAGGACATATTATCTTATAAAGAAAAATTGTTGCATTTAAATAAATAAATATATTTGTATTATTTTCACAATTTTTTCATCTGAAATAATATATTGTACTTTTGCGCCACGTTCCAGAGTGGAAGATTCTTTTATGATCGCTATGGTGTTAGACCAGAATTCAGAGTTAAAACGTTTCTTGAAATGGTTTTAGCCGTGTTTGGTGATCCAGATAACCCCACTCCCCCTTCCCCATTACCTTCAGCCTCATAACACTGACTGGCTTCAGATGGTTGGGAGCAGTTAGGACTCTTGTGCGGTATTCACATAAAAAATGAACACAAAAAATAATAGGAATTACTTTTACCGTGTGGTCACCCTATTTATGATGTCACCAGAAGTGTTGGTAGGAGATGGCGAATGTCGACAGCAGGTAGTAGTAGTAGGGAAGTGGGAGGAGCGAGAAGCGTGCGCGAAACTGGGTGACGCAACCGTGCGGCCATCGGCGGTCCGCTTGTTTGTTTCTCATTATTTTTATATACCACTGTGTTATTATGATATCTATTTTAATTGTATCATATTTCGCGGTGGGACAGTAGCATAAAGCTAGACTTTAACGAAAACAAATAGATCGATACGAAAGTGGGAAATAAAAGTTCTCAAACCAAAGAAAGTGTTACGCCGTCCGTTCATGGAGCTACTTACAAGCGACTCGATACTATTTTGCTAGTGCAGCGCGTGCGGCGTATACGAGCACTAGCAAAATAGCATGGAGGGTACTGACGAGCCGCGATCGATATGGCCAGCGTCAGGGTTTCAGGTAACAATCAAAAAAAAAAACACTACTTAGACAAGTATTCTGAGTTTATTTTACAAAAACACGTTTTCATGATGATTTTGCACTTATTATTTCTACCCAGTTAAACACCGGCTCGGCCCCTCTGATTTTCCGAAGAAACTGATTGTCCCGTTTGCAAATTAGAAAGAAGAAGGATTCAAGGAATTCTTTTGTATTTACAAAACTACGGGCTTAAAAAAACTAACACCACAACAAATCAACTGCTTACAAATAGCTCACAATCACACTCTACATTACCGACTGGGAACTGCTTGATCATATGGCTTGTAAGTAACATAAATAAGAGTAGGTTTTAGCCAAGTTCCGAACCTAATGCCATTGAGTTTTTACCCTACAATGGTAATTAGTTTTTAAGCACATTGCTTTTTAAGTTTGAGTTTAGGTTTAAGTTTTGTCAGTGTTCTGCACTTGATCCAGGTATAATTGATAAATTAAATTAATTTACGACTATTGTGGGAAAGTCAACAATACGAGCATCGAAATTACTATCGTGCAAGACATTCTGACTGGACACATACTTTAACAGATTGACTTCAGATCACTCGTTGGTGCATGATGAGGGGAGCGCGTGTGGCGCAAATCATGCAATTACGCGTGAAACTTACATGATACTTCAAAAATCGAAAAAAAAATGGCACTCCCTTCTCTTCGGCAGTCATCCTTTTAATTTCTGATAACTTTTCTAAAATGTATATTGTTCTCCCAAATGTCTCAAAGTCTTTAATGGTTAAGTTTAAAGCGGTTGTGTTCAATAAGTGAAAATAATGTTCAAAATGTGTGGGTCCAGGGCAGAAATTTCCGATTCCCGTTGCGAGACCTCAAATATATTGAATATCGGAATTTGAGCTGCGAAGTACGAAGTACCTACTTACTTAGTAAGTGCTTACTTATTTACTTAATATTTACTTGCTTACTTACTCATATACTTGCGAAGTACTTACTTTCGAAATACTTTCTTAGAAAGTGATCACTTACGAAGAACTCTCTTAATAAGTACTCACTACGAAGTACTACTCACTTACGAAGTATCACTATACTCACTTACAAAGTACTCACCCGAGTACTTACTTACGAAGTACTTACTTACGAAGTACTTACTTACGAAGTACTTACTTACGAAGTACTTACTTACGAAGTACTTACTTACGAAGTACTTACTCACGTAGTACTTACTAAGGAAGTATTTACTTACGAAGTACTTACTAACGAAGCACTTACTTACGAAGTACTAACGTACGAATTACTTATTTACGAAGTACTTACTTAAGAAGTAATTACTTTTAATAAAAAAATAATAATTCAAAAGCACGTAAAAAACTCTCGGGGGGAGTTTCCATGCTTCCAAAATAAATAAGCTCAGAACCTAGTTTGTAAAAGTCATGATATTTAAATATTTTGTTGCCATATTTATAGTGACATATTTATCTACGTAGGTATATTGCACGATCGTTTAAAAGCACTTTTGCGTGTTAAATGAAAACTTTTTGCTGCGATTTTGCCTGATTGCATCTACAGTAATCATAAATAAATCAATGATAAGCCTAAAATGGCGTAGTGATACAGATATGGAGCAGATTAGCGTGCACGGGTTTCGAATCCGAGTCACTTTTTCTACGTCTCTAATAACCGTACTGTAAAACAATAAATGGCGGACGAGTTTGAGACGGCCGATGATGAAAAAAAAACGCAAGTGACTTTCACTGATTCCTTTTTAATGTCTAAGAGCGCGGGCAGGTGGCACCAGTTGTTATTTCAAATTGCAAAACAAACTAATAATATTGGTGATCAATCAGTCCATTAACCATTAAGTCGTGTAGGAGGGGGTGAGGAGACCGTTTCAACACATCTTTAATGAGTTTGTCAAAACCAGTTCCATTTTAAAATATGATAATCCATCAAACTCGTGCGCGGAGTGAAGAGCCCTCGTACTTGATCTAGTTTTAACAATTATTTTCAACCAGCCTCAATAACCAACGATACCTATTTGGTTTTTGTGATTGTGTTACGCGTTTGAATAATAATTGCATTCCAAATATATTACATAAAGCAAACTGTGAACTAACTAACCATTAAGCCGTTTCCCGTTAAGGGGTAGGCAGAAAGGACGGACCGCCAAACAACTCAGTGTTGACATACACTCCTTGCCTCATTCACATTCATACATCTTCTCATATATGCTCTTCTATTATTCTGACTCTTTACATGGCCTGACTCAAGTATCTGATTCAATATTTTTTTTTTTAAAGGTTAGACAAACATTCCCGGGTTACGAATAACCCAACAACATTTGAAAATCTCCTATTACCACCACACTAAGCGGAAGATGTTGCTTGTGTTGTGATGGAGGACTTAGCCAGCCGAGGAATCGAACACGGAACGCCTGGGTGGGACCCAAACGCGATGCCCACTCAACCTCCGACCGGTCGTGACTTGATCGTGCCATGTCTTACTCGGGCGTCCTCGACTTCTTCTACCATTTATATTTGCGTCATATATTCTCTTGACACTTTCTTCATTCATCCGCTCTACATGTCAAAACCATCCAAGCGTCCCTTTCTTATTCTTACTTATTACGCTCACATCAGCCTTGCATTATTTTCGGATCTCCACATTCTTCACACGATCATACATGGTGTTAACACACCTACGCCTCAGAGATCTCATTTCTACAGCATTCAGTCTACTTTCATCCTTTCTCTGCCAGATCCATGCTTCACTGCCATACATCAGGGTAGGTACCAGCACTCCATTGTGGACTGCTAGCTTCGCTTCTTTGGACAGCTGTGAACATATTGTAAATACACTATACATTGATCTCTATTTTATATCTGTAAGAAATCATCATTTTTAGATTAATCTACGGATTGGTAAATATTACGCCATTATTTGAGAGTTTTGACTTAAGATTTAAAAGACTTCAAATAAATTCATAATTCCTATTAAGTTTCTGACAGCCTAAAACTGCTGTTTATCTCTTATTCGGACTTACCGACAAATATAAAAACCAACTATTTCTAATCTACTATTTTCCGTGGATAAAAAGAAACGATGAAGCCTAAATTCACACCTCTTTTATTTTCCAGGTTTGTATCCATTAAGTTAAATCAGCTCTAAATTGTTATCCCATCGAAATAAAAATCAGACCTTTTTTCATCAGATCAGATCTTAGATTTATTTTCATACCAATACTTCGTACTAATCTTTCTTAGGAACTTCTTAATTTTTTAAAATTTAATAGTTCTCATAACAACAGCGTGTTCAAATTTGACTGTCCTAAAACGGAAAAGTTTCCTAGTTGGACAGTCAAACATTTTTTGTATCTATTAAAAAATTACTCAATTGAATCTTTTTTCTAATTTTTCGTTATCAAATTTTTCATAGAGTCGTTAATATATTGTCTTCAATGATAACATTTTATGATTTGAATATTTATTCGAGAATATAGATTGTACCCATTCTTTATTCTCATGCCGAAACTTCTCTGGTTCATGCAATCATGTAACACGCAATAAAATATGTATAACTGTTTGTTTCCGTAAATAAACTTAAATACAATATTCAGGAATAAATTAATAAAATAAGTTGAACCAAACATGCTTTCATATTGTCTGTCCTGGAACGGGAAACTTTCCTAGTTGGACAGGCAAAGCTTCCTAATATGTAATCTGTACTTTCTTTTGAATCTATCTATAATAAAATATATATATATAGTATATATTATAAATGGTAAAGGATATCAGAATAAAAGAATCTAATTTTGAACCATCGTTTGATATTTTTAAAGGGTAGGTACTTTAATTCAGTATAAAAAGTACATACTTTCAACACGATTTCTGAAATTTGAAATGCTGTAAATAACAATAAATCGTAAAATCAGTTAAATATGTAATTTTTCTACGTTTTTTCTTTTTCCCTGTCGAAATATTTCTAATAAAATAAGTTCGTATTTTAAAGAGTATGTTTGTAAGAGGATTTTTATTCTGAAAAATCAAAAATTATTAAATAATGTCATTAATGAAATTTACAAAAATGGTAAGTATGCTGAAAGATCTATTTAATGTTATTTTGTAATAAAAATGGATAGTCATACAATACGGTGACCGGATAACTCAGAATGAAATAAACTCAACACCTCCTTCGAAACATCATAAAAAGTTATAAAAAAATATATAAAAAATGGTTAAATAGCTTAGGGTAAGAACTATTTTAAAATATATTTTTTTCAAAGCTTTTAACGACTTTTTAAAGATTTGTTGAGTTGATTATGAGTTGTCATGTAACCATACAATACATAGGTCTACAAAAACAAGAGATACGATTTTTTGAAAAAACAAAAAAACTTTCTTTTCGCTCTCCTGAACAATTAAAATTTTGTCCTTTACAATTTGATAAAATCAAAACGTTAGAATTTGCATTTAAAATTGGAAAGTAGAACCGACTTTACATTTTAAGGGTCCTTTGGACCTATCCTCTCTGAGTGTGCAGAATGAATCAGACGGAGAATGTAAATCAATCAGTAGTGGGTTTATACGATAATTAAGGAGCGACCAAGTAACTGGTTTTAATCGTCTCCTAGTTGTTTATCGTACCACGTGATTCTTCATATATTCTACTTACTTCTGTTTAGCTTACGTAACTGGCCATCGAAATAATTAAGTAGTTCGATGAAATCAATTTTATGCCAATTACCAGAGTATGGCTAATTCGATAAATTATATATTGTATTACGTTTTCAATGCATAATTATGTATGTAGATCAATATAAAAAACTTAATTAATTCAATTAGTGCCACGTTCATTCAACCGATTGACTTTCTTTGAAAGAAAATAATTGATAAATCTAATTGCTTTACAGAATTAGTAAAATTGTTGATAGTTAAAGAGTAATAATACATCTTAGTTTTTATAAAGTTGTTATCGAATTGTTAAAGAAAAGTTTTGTTATTTAAAAAAAAATCTGAATACCGCACAAAAATCCAAACTGCTCTCACCGTCTGGAGCCAGTAAGTCCATGGTTTCCCCAATTAGGGTATGTTGTGAGGCTTAATGTAGTGTGAAGGGGAAGGAGATGGGAAAGATGAAGGTAGGGTAGCACCTGGCTATTTAGATCTAGTCACTAAACACGTTTGGTTGTTTTTTATTTTTTTATGTGAAGAGTCCCAACTGCTCCCAACCGCCAGGAGCCAGCGAGTCTATGGTATTCCCATATGGGTTTCAGCCTCCCAAAACCATCACTATGTTTTTGAGAGGCTGGAGGTAGTGGAGAGAGTTTTCTTACGCCAATGCAATACTGAAATTACGTAGAACGTGCCGCAAATATATCTTATACTATTTTTAAATGTTTTTGGGAGGTTAAGGCTTGGTGTTCTTACACCAAGGGAATACTGACAGTACGTGGAACGTGCCACAAAAATATCTTATATTACGTGTTACCATCAGTACGGTTGAAATTTAAGAACCCGACACCGAGTACATCTTGGACGCCGCGGCCGCACCGTATGGAAACCATTGTGTTCCATCCGTGTACGTGAAATTTGTGACTGAGCTACTATCGTGATTGATTGTGATCTGCGAACTACTATCACAACATTCATAGAGCGAACTTCTGCCATACTGGCATTCGATTCGAAATAAAATAACTGTTTATGGACATATTCAAAATGAAATACTGTTTTTGAAAGCAGATGGAAGAGTCTTTCAGATTTCAGTATTACATATGCAATTAAAAATATTAAAATTTTGAAAGCAAATATGGATAAAGTGTTTAAAGTCGCTAACCGAAGTTTTTTAACGTGTAAACGGTAATTACCAATTTACAAGAAACTGTAAAATACATTTAATTAGACAAAGGTATTCTAAAAGTTATCATCACCTCACTTTTTTTCGTTTTGTATAAAAATATTTTCTATACGAATATTAATATACTAATATAATACTATTTCGAAGAGTTTATTTTTATTTTAGCTAGATTACATGTAATATTATGTTATTATTTTAACATATTCATATTTTTCATTTCCGAGAACGTTTAGAGTCCGGTAGGGGAGGTAAAATGTATCTTTCAACCAGTCTCTCCTAATCCGACCCACCACGCAGTAAGTAGGCAAACGCATGTGCCGCGAAGATCTAGACAAACCTTATCCCATGCTAAGTCACCAAACACAGTGAACCACTTGGGGTAATCTATAGCAGGGAGTTGGTTATCCAATAAATGGCATGGGAGAAGAAATATTTTTCTCTTAGTCATTACTAAGAAGATACAATTTATTCTTCATATTATCAATAACATGGATGAACGAGATTTATGTATGTAGGGGTGAAGAGTGTTCCTCTCATTGTCCGCGGTCTCAATATACAGAATGTTTCCTATTATATAACTACCTATTAAATGTCTTCTGTAGTTTTATGTTCACAGTTGTTAGTTTTGCAAAAGGGCGAAGCCTTATTAATGGTCACCAACACTTAAACCGGACGAAGTAGCAAAAACCCGCGGACGGTTTTTTAACTGCTAGTTTTTAAACGACTTAACTGTGAAATAGAACTAAAATAATATTTACTAGCGCAAGCCAGGATTCAAAACCGCGATCTCTGTATCGCTGGTCGAGAGGTATACCCCTCAACCACGGAGGACGTATTTAATGGGAATCACGGTTTTAATTTTAGTTAACATAATTAAAATAATAATTTTTAAATGGAGACGGTCTTCATAGTACCTTTAAGTGAGTCCAATAAGTCCAATAGTAGTTGTTTGGTTCGCTCTTGGTTGGGGTTTACGAACCATTACATAGGAGGTTCTTAAAATGTAAATATTTTAGCTTGATTAATATTACATCAGCAATCATCAAAAATACTAATCTCGGTGGTGTGTATATCTATAAATCTGGTTCGATAAGCTCCAGAACTCGGATTTGCTTTGAATGTAAGTATCATTTTCAAAATTAGAACTGCTTGTGTAAAAAATAATTGAGAAGACAAGCGATAAAGCAGGTAGGTACATTTATTAGAAACAATAACAGAAAATTATTTTAATTATATTTTTCTAAATTTTATTAAAAATATTCCATAATTTTTTAGGGGTCCTGCGATACTGTTCAATAAGAGATCCTGAATTTGTGTGCTTTCTAAGTTTACTCCAAAAAGAAAAAAAAATGAAGTAAGTATTTCACCGATCGATTTTAAATAGAACGCCAGTTTTTAATTCATTTATAAATATAACTATGCTGTTGCTCTTTTGAAAAGTTCCTCTCCTACTTGTTATAAATCATCTCATCCTAGAATTAACTAAGGAGGGTTACGTAATGTTAAAGGTAGAATATATCCTACAACCTTTCCTTTACAGCGAGATGACTCAGAGGATAAACATTCTGACGATGATTGCAAACGTCGATCCAACTTCTGACATTCACTAGAAAATTAATTTCAAGACTGGGAGGCTGTATACTGTATGGGCTCAGAACCACACACGAGCCATTCCCTTATTCCAAAGACATTAAAAATATTACAGAAATAAATTTTTTTTTTTAGAAATTCACCCTGTCTAATTAATTACAAGTTGTAGATGTAGAATCCTTTTTCTTTAGTTTTTTTTTTTTAAATTAGGTAATTCACCCTAAAGAATGTACAATCTTAACGAACTAATAATAAAAACTATTATTGAATAATTTGTGAAGCGTCGTTCTTGTGAAAAATTACCTAAAAATTTAACTAACTAACCAACCATCACGCCGTAACCGTCACGAAGGCAGATAAGACAGACCGCCAAATAAATCGGTCTTGGCACCCACTGCTTGCCTCATTCGCATTCAAATAGCGTTTCATTCCCTTTCTAAATCTCACTCATTCTCATTACGCTTACACCAGCCTTGCGTTCTTTGCAGATCTCCACATTTCGCACACCATCATACATGATTTTACCACACATACGCCTCAGGGATCTCATTTCTACAACATTCTGTCTACTTTCATCCTTCCTCTGCGAGTTCCATGCATTAGTGCCATACATCAGGGTAGGAACCAGCACTTTATTGTGTACTGCTAGCTTCAGTCCGGTGGCGTTCAGTCCTCACTTATTGGAGTTACCCTTCTTTAAATACCTCCATCAGCCTTCCCATCTCTCATAAACATACTTCCCAAATCTTCAAAACACAAATAGCACTATGGTGCATTTGTTAAGAAGTGATAAAGGGTATATTATAAGAAATACAAAAAAAATGATCCCGGTAAATTTTGAAAAAGAGGTCAGTCAAACTTTGCATTCTATATTACGGTCAACATTGCGTTAAATATTACAACACTCTTCAAAACCTACCTGACAAATTTAATGATAACAAAAAATGCCTTTAAACCCCCCTTAAAAGGCTATTCCTCTAATAATAAAAAAAATTACTATCTTAATTTATTTTTGGGATATTATTATACGTGTTCGGACAGCGTTAGTGTTCATTTTCGGGGAAGATGTGTAGATTATGGTGAAGTATGTGTTTATGTATGTAGGATGAGATACCGCGCTGATCGCGTTGATCCTCATATTTCAGTATATATGGCCGTCAAGTACCGAACACCAACGCTATTAAGTTAAGCGCCGTCGTCGTCCCAATTAATGTGATTAATGTTGCCTCTATAATTAAACAGAATATCTCGTAAAAATCACCACAAAAGTTCCCACAATGACAAACAATGTATATCGAATATCGCAAAGTAACTTTGTGACAGAAGACCAATAAAATAATTCATCACAAAATAATGCATCAAACGGTTGAAAATGTTGTGAACATTAATTGCAACAACGGTGGCATTGTTAGCATGTTAGTTTCCAATGCGCTGATTCATCGATTATAACAAAGGAATTTTTCGTAGAAAATCTTGCAAGAATACTGTTTGGTAATTGTACTAAAACCGAGGTATTCCGCAAAAATATGTTAGTTATTGCAGTGTAAACTTCTTCGTTCATTGTATCTTAAGCCTCTTTCGACAGTAAATAGCCAATGAAATGGAGGCATGCGCCGTAAAATGTCAAAACAATTAATGAGTATTTTAGATTTATTGACTATAGATAATTCAGAAGTGGCTCCCGCCTGGAGCCAGTGAAGCTATAGCATTCCCAATTGGGGTATGTTGTTAGGCTGAAGGTAGTGGGGAGGGGAAGGGGATGGGAAATAGGAGGAAGGGGAAGTATCTGGCTATTCAGATCTGGTCACCAATCACGGCTAAAGCCATTTCAAGCAACGTTTCAGTTCTGAATTGTGTTCTTATTTTAGGGCGATACTGAGAGTATCTTCCACTCTGGACCGCGCCGCAAATGTACTACATATTGTTTTTAATTAATTAATTGTGAAATAACACAAATTAATCAAATAAAACATATTTGCGTACGCCAGGTTCGAACCCGAGACCTTCGGATTGGGAGACCAGAGCCTTAGCCCTGGAACACGTCATATAATATACATCAGTCAGTCAGTGTACGCGCTTTGTATAGGAGAGATATTTTACAATCTACCAGCTTATGTCACGAATTTGAGAATGAAGGCAAGAGATCAATTTTTTTAAAGAAATGCATAGATTTTTTTAACAGGTGGGTAATCCACCATTCCATTCCTTCTTTGTTCCAGTTGAAGAAAAATAATATTTAGACCCACTTCTGCAGTACTTGTGTTGCAACGTATTTAAAATAATGAGCAATAACAATGGGCAAAAAATAAGCAGCTGCCTCTCGTTTAGATAATTTGAATATATAATACTTGTATTATGTAGTACAAGCATACATAATTACCTACATAACGTGCAATTGTTCCAAACCGTGCAATTTCTACACTGTTTCATGAGTCGATTAGAAATTTAGGCATAAATCTTCATGGAATATCAGCCATTTAAAAAAAAAACAATGAAAAAGTACGATCTATCAATCTATTTAGATACAGCGAACATTATACCGCTTAAAGTTGGCATTAGTGGCGGTGCGCGGGCCATTATGGTCCGGGCACGAGCGACCTTGGGAGAAGAGCTGCGGGCGACCACACCCAGAATACTCTCACAAGACGCAACAACATGAAAGCGAAAAATCAAGAATTATATTATTCAGGTATATATATATTTTTTTAAAGTGGGCGCCTAGTATGATAATTATTTATGAATTGCAACTCTTGAAAAAAGTTGCGGTTATCTTTATTTGATTTGGAGATAATATTGCTAGAAGATAGTATTTTATTTGGTTAGGGATAATATACTTGGAGTATGTATGATAATTCTCGTCCTATATGTATAAGAATAATTTTATAGCAGCTACATAGGCATCTCAAAAACTGTTCAACTTAATTTAAGATACTTCCCTCGAGATTCCAAAATTTTAGGTAGGCAGTGTTGGACAGTGGACACTGCCGCAGTTATTTTTGTCGTGTAAGTACTACTGTGTAACTACGTGTTACTTCAGTCGTGTAAGTATTATTCAAAATATTATTATTTTTTTTTTCTTTAAAAAGAAAGACAAACATTCCCAAGTTACGAATAACCCAACAACATTTGAAAATCTCCTACTACCATCACACTAAGCGGAAGATGTTGCTTGTGTTGTGATGGAGGACTTAGCCAGCCGAGGAATCGAACACGGAACGCCAAACGCGATGACCACTGAACCACTGACCGGTCATTATTATTATTATTTAAGTGTATACTAATTTTAATGAACAAATTAAGCAATAACAAAAATTAATCAAATAAAATTTACTCCCGTACGCCAGGATTTAAATCAATTTGAAGCAAAGGCTTCTAGGCCGTTGTATGGCGGTATGAGTACCACTCCCCCAGGAACCATTTATTGGATAACCAACACCCAGCCATAGGTCTCTTTGGTGACTTAGCAGAAGTGCCCGGGTTCATTGGGTGAGCTTTGTCCAAATCTTGGCGGCGAATGCCTCTGCCCACCAACTGCGTGGCAGGTCCGTTAGGGAGAAACTATTTGAGGGAGACCTTTTGACCTCTCCGGCAGGACTCTCTTAGAACATGGCCTTACACCGCAACAGGAGGGATAGATTCATATGTTCGTCACTCCTGGACACACTGACGCCCAGATTCCTATCCACAACTCATGCCTTTTCATTAGCATGAGGGGTGGATAGGAAAAAAAGATCCTCCACACAGCATCCCCAAAGATGACACAGGCCCTGAAGGGATTTATTTTTCTCATGGAGGCGAGTAGCTAATGTTAAAAAATAATTACGATGAAAGAGTTCTTTCGAAACCGGTGAAAAAAATGAATTAATTTCGTTTATAAAAGAAAAAGATAAATTATTCAATAAAGATGGAAAAAAATATGGATTTTCGTGAATGCCAATTTCATTGACTGTATAATTCATTCAAATAATTTCCTCTCATTCGGTTCACCGTACAGTTTTATGATTTATTGTAATACCCATTCTGTTTGGATTTCAGACCGGCCTGATAGGGATGTGCGATCCTATCTGCGCTGTCCACGGCCATATACTTTATTCAGTTCGTTGCGATATACAGAATAGCCCTCGGGTGTATTCACAACACTAGTTGTGGCATTTCTCGGCCATTTTTTTCACCACAGTTTACCGTTTTAGTATTATTTCTAGTTGAATTTATTACTTTATTTTGGTGATGAAAGAACTGTAAAGGAGATTTAACAAAAATGAAAACAAATTAAAAGTAAAAAAATGGTCCAGCGATGTTTTAAGCGTTTCTTTACTTATCAATTTGATAGGTGTATTGCTTACCCAAGCAGTTTCACTTTCCTTTAGTAGATGTCGGTAGGTTAGTTTGTAATAAACGTTCTGCCATATCCCAACAGATGGCAGCTGAGTTCATTATCAGAAAAGTACCATCTATCGCCGTTCGTGTCTTATGTAGAACGGTTATGATGATGGCCGAAGGCTCCAGTGAAATTTGGCAGGCTTCATCAGTCAGCCCGAGCCGGAGCAACATAACTATCTAAGTCTAGCCTAGTAAGAACGTCTGTCCAGTTTAATATTCATTGTATATTATCACTACCACCAAGTAAACAAACTAGTAATCAAATTAAAACAAATAACTTTGTTTAAACCACTAATATAATCACAATCACCTACATGTTTCAAAACCGATGGTTTCTTCGTCAGGGTAGTAATGACATTAATAACAAAATAATTTGTTAAATTAATTTATTAACAAAGTTATTTGTCTTAATTTAATTCAAAATGACGCCACAAAGTGATTTTGCGAAGTTTGAAGAAGAAAAAACTAGTAATCATTCGAAACATATTATACTTAGGGGGTTTCTCACCATCCTCCCAATAGCTTTTCTACCCTAATAACGAATATTATTAAAAATAAATATAAAATACTCGCAGTGGTTAGAAAACTCGGCCAAATTATCCAATATATAGCCACTATTCATAGGTTCGAGTACCGAATTATAAACTCCTACTTAATAAATAAATAAATCGTAAATCGTAAATATTTGTTATTAGTGTAGATAAGCTATTGGGAGGATGGTGAGAAACCCCTTTATTGTAAGATATCCAACACATCTCAAGTTGACTTATACTATCTACACACCATGCTGCGAACAGCAGCTTTTGGCAGCTGGCTAAAAATCGAAGGTTGGAGGATGTCTCTCGTCTCTTTTTTTCCCATGCGAACCCGTAACACTCTGTTTCACGTTGTCTGCAAATTGGAAGAAACCGTCTGCCGTTAGTACCAACCGAGGAAATGAGATGGTGATATTGAATTTGTTGTGTTAATAAAAGAGACAGAAGACAACGTGAAACAGAATGTTACGGGTTCGCACGAGGAAAAGGGAGACAGGAGACAATAGCCAGCTGCTAACAGCCGGCTGTTCGCAGCACCGTGTGTAGAGCCCATTTCTATTGAAATTTAAGGTACATAACAATAGGTAAAGGTCGATTATTATGCGTCGTCTTCTTGTACGACAGTAATCTTGGCTGTCAAAAATAATATTCTGGATCCAGAACGCTGCATTTTCACCAACCTCAATGTAGTCGCGAGATTGTATAAACTTCGTACAAGCGTTTAGAGTTTTTTGATGAATACGTACCGTCATACCAGTTCTCGATCTTTCTTTTTTTAACATGTTGAGAAAATGATACGTTTACTTCAATTTCCCGTGCTGAGGATTAATTTTTTCATATACAAATTTTATTATTTGCGTAATGTGACGTTGTTTGTTTTTAGTGTAGTCGTGTTCTTGGTGATAATATGTTTTCAGTTTTTTATTTACTTATTGGTATCGCCATCTTGATGAAATCATATTCCTCTTTTCTCTACAGTAATATTCGAAGCTCTATGTATGCTAACGCGCATCGGAATGCTCTATTTTTGACGTAACGAGTAATGTTATAATGATTATTATGCCTACGGAAAATTTACGGAAAGCGTGAAATTCATTCAATTATATAAGTACCCACATATGTAAGATAATTCGTTAATACAAATACATCAAGGAAAATCCAATGGTTTCGTTTATCAGTTGCTATCGAAAAAAATTACATCTGTTCAAATTCAGTAGTTTTCCATGTTCGTAATAAGCATTAACTTTGTGGCTCGCCACAATTTACAATAAAATATATAATTTTGTTTTAGACCACTTTAAATTTTAATTACACTCTAATGGTTTCGGAGGAACCCTTCCGTCGTCAGGAGAATATTAAAACTGATGTTGATGAAAATGCATTCTATCAACTTTTGGTTGCACTAACTTACACAAAATATTTAAAAATTTATGTACGAAATAAAAGTCGGTACCGTCCAATTCAGATTTGTCTTAGGTGTTGGCGTTTTTCACTTTCAGTCCCAGGGGAAAAAGGTTAAATCCTCAATCATACAAAAAAAAATTAAAAGACATTTTTAAAAGTGACGAAGGTTCAATCTTCGTTCAAACCAAAACATATATTCTTTTTATTGGCTATTAGCCCAAGAGATGGCAAAACTAGGTCGAAAATTGAAAATAGAAGTATTATAATTAAAAAAATGTTTTTTTACGTTGGTTGATTTTTTTATAGATTTTTTTTTTCAATAATCGTTTTTTCCAGTTGTTTAATGTTCAATTGGCCAATGGCCAGGGGTACTACATCCAGTTAGTTGTTAAGTCTAGCAGGATTGAATAGAGACAGAGAGTAGGTATGGAGATCGAGCCGACTGCAGATTGCTATCGGAGTAGATCGTGACTAGACTCGGCTACCGACCTCGACCCCTGAACTTTCTGACATACTTCATTTTTTGCTCCGAATATTTTTGAGTTATTGTAGTTTGAATTTCAGCGAATATCAAACTCGTTTTTACATTTTAATTTTACGATCATTCATTTTAAAAACATTACTGTACGATGTTTACTTATAACTTTTCAACATTAGAAATTGTTTGTATGCAACTATTTATCCTAAACAAACTAACCGACCTAAAGGTAATCACACTCGCCTCATAAAATATATCGTAAAATATATATACCGTATATCTAATCGTGAACTGTCTTCACAGACGGGTAATATTAAAAAACATAAATTTAAATACTTAAAGCGGCGTCTCCTCCGACGAAAATGTTTACACAATTTGTGGATAGTTAAGTCGGGACCACAATGTTTTTACTTTCCGTGGCCCATGGAAAACAACAAACGTTGTGGCCCTGCCCCATGTGTATGGTAATGTTTGAGGTATTGTTTGTGAAATTGGTAGCAAGAGACCGGCCTTAACTGATTCTAAATCTCAAGAGCCAGTAAGATTATGCCATCAACAATTCTGGTAAGTTGTGCAGCTAAAGATTGTGGGGAGGGTGAGGATGGGGAAATACGAATGTGGGGAAATACCTGGCTATTTATATTTCCATAATATAACAGAATTTAATAGGTGCAATACGAAATAATATAAAGTAATGAAATACAGTACAATGTAATATAATACAGTAGAATATTATAGTTATATTTGTCACGATTGTATGAGATTATATGGCCAGGCCCACTTATATTATGAGGTTATATCTCTCGTATGTGAACAGCTATGTGTCGTGTGTCAAAAAAATTATTGGCAGAAAAAGAGTCACATTAATTTTTTATCCCCAGAAGTTGGAGATGTGTGCACAACTGTAGGAAAGACAGTACACGAAACTGTACTTTTTCAAGGTAACATTGATTTAATGTCTTCCAACAGTCTCAAAGTTGAGATACCTCGGTTATTTCAAACAATTTCAGACAACACTCTCCCAGAACAGCCTATGCGTTGGTTTCCAGTCTTGCGTGAGGTAACCTATTTGATCATATTTAATCTGGAAATTACAGATTTTTACATAGATAGTAAATTAGCCAGCTAGTAGCTTGTAAACTCGACCAATGTATTCGAGGCTTTTAGCCTTTTTAAGTAGCTTTTAGCCTCGATTAGATTGGGCGAGTTTACAAGCAACTAGCTGGCTAATTCACTATCCGTTAGTAAACTGGCTCAGTGTATTGATATTTATAGCTAACTGGCAAATTGTGAACACCCGAAGTTTACTAGCAGATAGTGAATTCACCGGCTCGTAGCTTGTAAACTCGCTTAATGTAATCGAGGCTCTACGGAGACTTGTGTAGAACTCAACCAAGTGAGCCCTCGTTGCTGGAATACCGAAACTCACAATAACGTGCTGTGTGACGATTGAGGTAAGTCAGATTCCTTCGCAATGTCCGTTGTGCACCGAGTTGTCCATAGTTGTCACTTTTTAAAACCATCTTTTATATTACAGTCCATTGATTCGCAGTCAATTTATCTGCGACTACAATCGTTCTGCTGATAATTAAAATCACGTGATTGATTCCGAGAACTTCTAGAAGCATATTCATTATTCATCCAATTTAATTATTAACATTTTACACTTTTATTTTATTATTGTTTACCCACAGTTTAAGAGTAAACAAGATACACTGTTTTTTTGTATTATGTTGTTCAAGATCTTATTATTAACGATATTATAAGTATACTGCCTAAGAATGAGTTAAACGTTAAACTATGCATGAATTGAGAAAATGTCAGAATTCGGCCGGACTGAAGATGTAATTTTGAAAATATTTAAACAAGACGTGATTCCAAAATAGAATGGCATCTCAATCGGATGGAGTGACCTGAAGGCACGGTTTAAGCAGATGTTGTATTGGGACATCGAAAAATAATTCGAATCTTTCGGGTTTTTTATTACAGTCAAATTTGTGGTACATCATATTCTTGATAAAAGTTACACAAGTGTATTTGCTTTCATATTCCTTCGCGGATAATTTTGATGTCTATTTGAGAGTTACTGTTTTGGTGATTTAGCGATTTTTTAATGTGTTTACCGCACAAAAATTCCAACTGCTCGGAGCCAGTCAGATTGTGGAGTCCTCATTTGGGATATGTTTTGAGATCGAAGGTATTGGAAAAATATACCTACCACTTTATTTACCACTCTGGAGTGTCGCTAACATAAAACTAAATATTTTGATTTAAATGTGAAATAACAAGTAACTACTAACTAATAATTACAAATTGAGGTTCAAATAACTTGAACCATAAAAATAAGTGTAAATAACTCGGGTTCAATGAAATTTAGAATTAGAATTTGCTTTGATTTAAAACAAATTTGAATTGATTGTGGGTACGATTCAGACAAGCGATAGGGTAGGAACAGAAATGATTTAATTTTGATATTTATTGATTTGTGCATTTCTTTTGTTAAAACTTTTTTGATTTTGTAATTTTATAAGTTAACAAAAGGTGTTTATTCGAAATGTAAATTTCGGATCATCTTTTAAAAAGCATTGATCGTAAAGCAATTTTTTTAATAAAATTCAGCTTTACAAATTCTACAATTATATATATCTTGATTTTTCACGGGTCTGCTCTAATTTGATAATAATCATAGATTCAAAAGGTTATAAATTAATTTAAACTTCAAGAAATGTTTTAAATAGCGGCTTTTCACCCGATTATTACCGGAAATATCTTGCAATCTGGAGCAAATACAACTTTAAGTAAAAAAAATACCACTTTCCTGCAATTTACTGTTTTTTTTCTCAAAAAGTAGACTTAAGTCCGACCAGTATGTAGTGAAATTTCACAAAAAATGGCTTTCCTGTCGGATACGGCGCGGTTGTCGACAAACAAGAACGGATACAAGATACAAGCGTTGGAGATATTCTTTCAACTTTTTTGCGCTTACCCGCCCAAGCGTGTCTACCGTAGAAGAATGCCAGATCGCTTTTTACTCCTTTTAACAATAAAAAGTAACACACTTTTTAGATTTCCGTTTTTGCCACCAACTACCAATTAACTCTTCGTTAAACGTAAATATTCCTGGGCGGTTTTTGCTAATCTCACCATTATGAAAGCCATTTCTTGCTTTTGGGGCAAATATCACCGCATTGTAACCAAGATGATCATAAATTGCTCCGCGTTATTGATTTTAATGAGATTTGAGCAAAAAGCGTATTGCAAGAAAGAAACGAATGTTTCTCCCAAGGTATCAGAGTTGAAAAGATGGCGGGAAAGATCTAAAGGGTTTAGAAAACCACCAGAAAAAATAGCAGGGGAAATTAATGAAACTATTTTTAAATAACAGTTTTTCTAACATTAGCTCCACATGGGCGACAAATGTATGAGAGGTGGGTTCAGTATGTCCAGGAGTGATGGACCTACGAATCTAACCCTCCCAGTGCAGTACAAAGCGAAGGGTCGAGTGAGTCCTGCTAAAGGGGCTAAAAATCTCTAGACCTAGACAAACCTCAACCCACAAACCCAGTACCTTTTTTATTTTTTATAGTTAATACCTCACAAGAGTCCCAACTGCTCCCGTCTGGAGCCAGTAAGACTATGGCATTCACAACATATCCCCAATTTTTTTTATTTTTTTATTTTTTTTTTTATTAATAATTTTTTTGTCACGTACATGTTACAATAAAAGTTTTATTTTATTTTTATAAACAGTAAAAAGCGAGAGCAATGTAGTTGTATAGACAAAAGATTTAAAAAAATAAAATAAACTAAATAGACTTAAAAAACAGAAAAATATAAAAAAAAAAGAAAAATATATGTACATATGTATGCATGTATATGTATATGTATATATATGTATTTATATATATAAATATCTATACATGGGGCATTAGACGCTATATACCAACATACACACACAAACACACATACATATATTTAATATAAACATAATTTATAATAGTATGCATAAATGTACGATAACAAAAAAATCCCACATAGGCATCGCCAGTTCGTGGGTATACTTGTGTTTTTTTTAAAGCAGTTAAGTTAAATTTACTCTATATATGTATATTATCTTTGTAGAAATTGCAAAAAATAAACAATAATATAGTAAAATCAGTATTTACGGAATTAAAAATTAAAATACGAGAATAAAAGATTACAAATTTGTTAAAAGTTAATAGAGATTAAGATCAGGTGTCACAGCAGGTAAATATTAATATCAACACTATTTATCCAAGACTATTACATTTTTATGTTTGCTGAAGGATGATATATTTTCACATTTGATTTCTGTAGTCTTATAGAATGCATTATAAATTTTCGGTGCAATAAAATAAGCATGTCTTTGCGCAAGCTTTGTTTTGCACAGTGGAACTTTAAAAACATTTGAAAGTATGTTGTGAAGCTGAAGGTAAGTGGGGAAGGGAAGGAGATGGGGAAGGCAGATCTAGTCACTAAACACGACTGTAGCACTTTAGAGCAACATTTCAATTCTGAATGGTGGTCTTACACCAGAGCGATATTGAGAGTATCTTCCACTCAAATATAGTATGTATTATTTTAATTTATTAATTGTGAAAACAAATTAATCAAATACAATTTATTTACGCACGCCGGGTTTGATCCCGCGAACTTCGGAATGGGAGTCCAAAGCCTTGTCCCTGGACTACGCGGGCCGGCCTGGACTACCTACTGCTAAGACACTAATCGAAGCGAACCACTTGGGGTTACCTACGGCAGAGGTGTTAATTATCCAATAAATCCCTCAGAACGCGAGAAACTATTTAGTAAGGTTTGGCTTAGTTGATCATAGTCATCTTCATTACTATATGTCTTGTTGATCAAGACTCTCTCCAACTTAGGCTTACATAAAATATGACTTTCAATGTCATTAGTTTATTTTTATCTAAATCACGGCGAGTTCCTTCCTACCTTTGAAAAATCACGAGTTTATTGTGTAATAAATGTTCCAATTACATTTTTTCTTTTGTAAAACAGTTAAGTATTAACATTTTTATTAATATCGGCTTTGGCACGCTTTTATTACATACAAAATATAAAAATAATATCGAGTCACGGCTTCGAATCGTTTTAGATGCCGTATTAAAAAAAAATTGTATTCAAAAACCATATTTAAAATAAGTGTCGGTACCTCTCGCTTTTCATTGGGGTTATTCCACAACAAGCCGATTCAATATTACTTAAAATTTATTAAAAATATTTTTTATCTTTCGTACGTGGATGAGTTTTTTTTCCGTATTTATCTATACAGCTGAAAATAATTACGAAATGCCTTTCTAATTTACCATAATGTGACATATTGTTGATAAATCTATACATTTTGAATAAGTAGGTTCCATCGTTAAAAGTACAACAATTAAGTTTTTGGAAGAAAAAAAATGTTTATCACAGATGTCACGTGTCATTAATGGGGTATCAGAATAAAAATTGAAGTCATAACTGCCTCCCCCCCCATTCAACATTTCATCTCTTCCAAGTCTGAACTCGACTCAAATTTTCCATATAATTTAAAATTAGCTCACATAAAATTAATAAATTAATTCATATTTCCTTTCTCCATAAGCTAAAATGATTGACTGGAACACCTGAAAGGGTGAAAGCCAGAAACATTAAAAAAAAATTATGACACATTATAAAAATTTTTCAGCTAGCTATGAAATTTGGTTGTAGTTTTCCCTGATTCGGTTAAGTAGAGAGTCTTTTAACAGTACTATTTATAGGTTATCTGAATTGCACTACAGTTTCATTAACCTACTCACAAAGAATTAAAAAACGTCATTAAAACGGTTACATGATAACTCAGAATCAATTCAACTCAACATCTCTTTGAAAAGTCATTAAAAGCTATGATTTTTTTTTTCATTTATTTGTTATTTCACGCCCTGCTGGGCTTTTACATGTTTTTATTTTTTAATAACAAAGTATATCTAAATCATAAATTACATTCAATTCACACAAAATTAGTTGGCTCTTTTTCACACAAAAGCAAAAATAAAATTAAAAAGCAAAGTACATCTAAATAAGCATTAGAAACAATTCAAACAAAAGCAAAAAATAAAATTATGAAACTGAATCTAAAACAAAATCCAAAACAAAATCATAAACAAAATCAAAAACAAAATCAAATACGAGTTTGATAAAAGCAGGATTATTGAAAAATATCCCGAACCCTAACCTAACGTAACCTATTTAACCAATTTTTATATATTTTTTCTTCACTTTTAGTGAATTTTCAAATGAGGTGTTGATTTAAATTCATTCTTAGTTATCTGGTCGCCCCGGTTGTAAAAATATCAACCGAACCCGGAGATTCGCGGTATTGTAAAAAAGTCCATGCAAGCCGATTTCTTTCTTTAATTTTCCAAGAGGTTCCGCCTGTCGTGGAATGTGTCAGCAATTTGATACATGACATTTTGACGAAAGGAGAACGTTCCCGAGCGGTAATCGCGGAAGTTTACGGTTTTATCATTGTTTTGTTTTTTGTTGTTTTCTGACATACCGATGTTTGCCGGGTGACCGATAAATCGTGACAACCAGATCTTAGTCAGGATAATGTACAATATAACTGCGGAACAGCCAGCAGAAGAAATACATTATTAGGCTGTAATCTGTCTTCTGTCATCTGTCAGCTGTCGGCTCTGTGACAGTGACACTTCTTAACTTTACAGTAATGAAATCGTACATTATTTAAATTTATTGGATTGTTGTCGACACCTTGGATTTGAAGGTCTTTCGAAGTTGTTTGCGATTATTATGACAAACACTTTTTTTTTGCAAATGGCAGTGAACCTTATTTTAAAGTTATTTAATCGCTTTATAGGACTATCTTATGCCTTCCTATTGTCATACAATATCCAATTTCGATGACAATAAAAAAAAGGTCAATCAATTAATAAGTCGGCCGGCGTATTCCAGCGATAAGGCTTTGGACTCCTATTCCGAAGGTCGTGGGTTCGAACCCGGCGTGCGCAAATAAATTTTATTTAATTAATTTGTGTCATTTCACAATTAAGTAAGACCACCATTCAGAATTGAAACGTTGCTTGAAATGGCTTTAGCCAGGTTTAGTGACTAGATCTGAATAGCCAGGTTCTTCTCCACCTTCCTCTTCCCCACATACTTCCCTTCCCCACTTATCTGCAGCCTCACAACACACCCCAATCGGGGATGCCATAGCCTCACTGTGTCCAGACGGGAGCAGTTGGGACTCTTGTGAGGTATTCACTATAAAAATAAAAATAAATTTATCAAAAATGACAATAAAAAAATTACGGTCCGATGGCTGAGGCTTTCGACATTCTCCCTTCGGTTATGACAGATGATATCGAATCTCTACAGGTCCCGTTAGATGTAAATAAATCGACTCATTTGGGACCACTAAAAAATTGCAACAAGGAAGGGAAAACGTAAAGATCCATTATTTGGAAATGTTTAGAAACGTTATTTCGATGTCGAATTTTTTTAATTGGATGTCATAATCACACTCATCACTAACTTCAACTGATATGTTTAATTAGAGGTCAATGAAGTACGGTATGGATAAATTAATATGAAGTCGGTACCTATCTAATATTCTTCAACATGGTATGGGTACAGCTCGTTTTAATGAACGTGTTCTTCTAATGAGCACAGTTAAACAATAAAACATATTCATAAAATTTTATGATTGCTGATTATAAACCAATAAAACAATACGTTAATACTTTGATAAACCAGTTAGAACTCAATGATATGATGGAGAAAATTATACACCAAGCAAAATTATTAATTTGAAGATGTTTTAGAGCAGGTAGGAAAGAAATATTACAAGGGTACATACACTCAAAGAAACAATACTTTTTGTAGAGAATTGTATGATTAACAAACGTAGGTACAGTTTTAACAATTTAGTTACGTCTTTCCGAAAACATGTTTTTCATATTCTCGTTGTTTGTTTTTGGGGTGTTTTTCATATGTTGCGGTTTTTCATTAGTGTCGGCGTATGCTGGGAGTCAGCATGTGTCGCGCATGCAGCATTTGCAGGAAATGCTGCACGCGCGACACATGTGGACTTGTTAACGTATGGACTTGTACGAAGCATGTCTGCCTCTCAGCTTACGTTGTTTCATACAGGCCCATACATTGCAAAACAAATGCTGCACGCGGACACATTCTGACTCTTAGCTTTCGCTGATCCATGTAGGTGTTAAGCATATTATTCGTTATTAAATAAATAATAATAGATTCCATCCATCAAAATATTATTAAGTAATTATTTCTGATTGTGACAAAAAATGTTGTAGAGAGGTCAGCCACGATTCTCGTGTAGTTTCAAGTATGTATACACCTACCACATATATAATCACAATTTTATCCCACATTCTATAATAGGTGGTACAAGTATATACAACATAAAATTAATTTATAAAGCCAAATTGATTATATTCTCTTCCTTAAATAGACCCGTGACTGATGACTGATTGGGCAATCAGTTTAGAGAGAGAATCGGCTAAAGTTGGTGCAAGGTCATACTTTGTATACATTACTGTACTTATTGATACAAAGAGCAAATAAAAAAATGTTCCTGGAATATATAATGCAAAAATGGTAAGCATCAGATACATTACATGACATCTATTGTACAGTGAACACAGGCTGAGCGATATTGACAGGATAGAAATATAAAGACTTAAAATTTAATAAGTTTTTTTAATCAATATTTTTGAAGGTCGAGTATTTGCACTTCATAGCACCTTATACCATCTGATATGAAAGTTTGCTGGATATATTCGTTGTTTATTTTTTCTGCACTTATTTTTGAATGCCCGTTTCCGTAATTTGATAATACAGGCAGACAAGATATTTTAACGAAACATGCAGGTCTTTTCATATGGGTTACAACACAACTTTAAAAAAATTGTGTCCTTGGTGGAGTACAAAGGTCACACATGTTCGATAATATTCGTACTTTTACTAGGCGATTATTGATAATTGACGGACAAGACTCAATAATTGCTATTTTAGATGGTTCATGGTTTCTTTATGCCCGTCATGCTATGCTTGTTATAATAAATCGAATCGAATAGTTTCCATTTTTTTAATAAGAAAAACTCTCTTTTTTACTTTTGAAGGTTATTCCCATCAATGTAATATATCATTGAAGAAGAAGATAACAATAATAATCTAATTTTAAAAAATATGAAAATGAACAAGACACAGAAAAACAATAAAATATAATGGCTGCAACTGGGATGTAATAATAAAAATAATATGTAATATGATCAATATGCAATAATAATAGTTTGGGGATGCGCCGCATCCACAAACTGAAAGATCTTCATACAAAAAGTTGATGTTTGAAAAAAAAAATCATTTCCAGCTACAACAACATCAATAACGTCGTTTTTTTCAATCTTAGAACTCTAGCTCAACAAAAATAGCGTTATACTCACGTTGAAAATAATACAGAAACAGTATTGTTGTAAAAAAAATTATTCAAATATCAGTAGATAGTTGAGAATCCAATACAATATTATTAGTACACGGCAAGAGCTAGTAATATAACTGAATATACTTAAAAAGTGAATATTATTACTTTGTCTGTCGCTTAACGCTATAAAATATACACAAGTGTGTCGCTTAACGCTCGCTTAAAGATAACTTAATTTTAACTCTCAGCTAAGGGAAAATGAGGGCCCTTACACTTTCTCAACGGTCCACAATTTAAGGATCTAAATTTTTGATTCTTCTCAAATTGGTTTCTCATTGCTGTGGATCGTGACCCCTACTCCAAAATCCAAGGTAGACAAGCCTGCGTGGAGAGCAGCGGACATCGACATACCGGATGTCAGTGATACTTGGTCACTCCAGCGCCAGCGCATTGGTGACCATCCTCTGCTTCTTTTGCCTTCCACTTTGCTATTTACAATCATTTTCTCTAAGTTGGAGTCTTCAGTTTGGTGAGCAACGTGTCCAAAGTATCTTAAAATATGTTGTAAGCAGATAGTAGAAAGCTTATTGTGGATGCCTAGTTCTTCCAGAATGGATACATTTGTGCGTCTGGCTATCCACGGAAATCTGAGCATTTTTCTCCAGCACAAATTTTTGATATCTTTGCAGTAAATGTGGATGATTTCAATATAAAAACTTTAACACCGAGAATTTCCGTGTCGATTAAATGCAGTCTTTGGTGTTTACCCCCTAACTTCATAAGAAAACATGGCAAAGATGACAGAGATTCGAATAAAAGAAATCATCTATATCTAAGTACTTCAGGAATGTTGGAAAAAATGTCCCACATACAGTGTAAAGCAAAGTTTATACAAATTTTTCAAATAAAGGCCGATTTAAAAAAACTTTCAGTTCTTAAATCAGAAAGCTTTCATGCTCTGATAAACCTACATCTTCGTCTAGTCAGATTAAGGCTTAATTAAAGCTAGCAAGATCAATGCTTTACTGGAGTACCCAATAACCACCAAAGTAAAAACTGATCGGCACTCTTATATTTAGAAGCAACTGTTTTTCGGCTTAACAGCGTTTTGTTGTGTCTAGAATAATGAAGAATTTGGAAAGTGGAACAAATAGGAGTTAAATAGTTTGTAGTAAGATAAGAAGTGTTCTGTCAATCTAAAAAATATTTTTGGTATCGTAAAATTTTGCTGTAAATACCTTTTTAATGTTCAGCTCTTATCAAAAGAGAATGAAAGCTGCAGATAAGATTAAAACATATCGATAGTGGAAATTTGAAATGCTGTGAAGGATTATAATTCCAAAAATGAATTAAAATTTCTCTTTTTTTTCTCATTTGATCTGCATCGTCTTTTGACGGCCGGCGTAGTCCAGCGGTAGGGCGTTTGACTGCCATTCCGAAGGTCGCAGGTTCGAACCCGGCGTGCGCAAATAAATTTTATTTAATTGATTTGTGTTATTTCACAATTAAATATTTAAAATAATATATAGTATATTTGCGGCACGTTCCAGAGTGGAAGACACTCTTAGTATCGCCCTGGTGTAAGACCACCATTCAGAATTGAAACGTTGCTTGAAATGGCTTTAGTCGTGTTTAGTGACTGAATAGCCAGGTACTTCCCCACCTTCCTCTTCCTCGTCTCCTTCCCTTTCCCACTTACCTTCAGCTTCATAACATACCCAATTGGGGATGCCATAGTTTCATTGGCTCCAGACGGGAGCAGTTGGGACTCTTGTGAGGTATTCACTATAAAAAAAAAAATCTTTTACGAGGTGCTTTTTTGGGATTTTTTTCTGAAAAATTACAAATGAATTAAATACTATTAGAAAAGAAATTTACAAAAAATGTTAAGTATTCTGAAACCTATTTTCAATGAAATTTTATAATAAAAAATCATAAATTTAGTTGTACAAAAATAAGAGATATGATTTTTTTTTAAATATTTTTTTCGCTCTACTGAACAATTAACATTTTGTCCTTTTCAGCATTTCAAAATTCCGTGATCAATATTATTTTCTTTCCCTTTAAATCATCAAAGGCTCCTGGGCCCCTAGCATACTCGATCGATAACGATTGATAGGATAACTTCTCAACGTTCCCTATCATGACTACAGACCGCCAACAAATAAGTGACAGCTCACAATGACAAAGTATCCTTAATATATTCGACATCAATTGTTGTTTGTACATTAGCGATCTGCAGTTGTCCTAGGAAAGTCCTAATTTTAAATTAATCATTTAAAATAATAGAACGAGTATTTGCGGCACGTTCCAGAGTGGAAGATACTCTCAGTATTGCCCTGGTGTAAGACCACCATTCAGAATTGAACCGTTGCTTGAAATTTCTTTTGCCGTGTTTAGTGACTAGATCTGAAGAACCAGGTACTTCCTCACCTTCCTCTACTCCATATCCTTCCTCTCCCCACTTACCTTCAATCTCACAACATACCCCAATCGCCATAGTCTCACTGGTTCCAGACGGGAGCAGTCGGGACTCTTGTGAGGGTTGTGAGGTATTCACATAAAAACGGGAGGATAATGATGCTTTAGGATACGATTGATGGATAATGTGGTAGATGAGAGAAAATTTTCGTGAATTGTATGATTAACTTGATGTTAGCTAACATCGAACGGGAGAGGGCACCGGTCAAGAAAAACCCTTCAAAATGATTCGAAATTTAAAAAAATTAATTCACTGAGTTATGAATCTTATAACGGTAGTTCCACACAAGAGGCCGTGATAATAAAAAATCCCTCAGGGTCCATGTCAGCTTAGGGGATGGTGTGTGGGGGGTGCATTTTAGGGAAAAGAAGGAAACGAAGTAAAAAGGTATGATGGGTAGGTAGGAATCTGGGGTCAATGTGTCCACGAGTGACAGATAGAATCCATCCCTCCCACTGTGGTGCAAGGTGATGGGTCGAGAGAGTTCGCATAAATAGGACTCAAATACTCTCTCCTGATCCGGCCCGCCATGCAGTTGGTGGGCAAACGCATTCGTCGCTAAGACCTAGACAAACGCTTTTAATGAACCCGGGCACTCCTGCTAAGTCACAAAACGAAGCAAACCACTCGGAGTGACCCCTGACAATGGTTTTGGTTAACCAACAAGTGATTCCGGGGCAGCGGAACCAAATCAGATTGTCGAGATCACAGTCACCACGCCACTGAGTATGTAAAACATAACTGGTTAGATTTTTATGGGCTTCCTACAATTACGTTATATGTCGACGGCTCCGAAGAACAATGTCGGATCTGACAAAAATTGAAAATCGTTCTGTTGGCTTGTTTATCAGCTTATTTTGTTGATTTAAAAGTCTGCAATTTCGGATTTTTTAATGCAATGAGATGAAATTCCAAAGATCAAAACAACACTATATTTATTGATATCAAAAACAGTAACAATGCAGAAACGATATTTTAAAAAGCTCTACAAAACTACAAAATCGCACATCCGACATTGTTCTTCGGAACCGTCGATGTACATTACATCTAGACTCGCGATTGTTTTACAAACTCAATAAATAAGATGGAAAGCAGGAGACACTCCTAAATTTTTAGTAAATTCTTAATTCAAAAGATGTTATTCACATATGATAAAGACAGACATTTAAAGAATTTGTGTATATGAACGACATATATATATAGGACGGGACGGCGATTTCGTATTTGCTCCTAATACCACATTCTACATCACGGGTGTGACTGAGATGCCAAGATACGGAGATGCTAAGACGAATATGGAATTTTGTTTTTGTTTTTGTTATGTTTATTTAGATGTATGCACATTTTTTTCATACATCTAGTAAGAAAATACGATAATACAATTTAATAAATACAATATTTTAATTAATGAAGATAATATTAGCGAAAGTCAATCGAAAATCTGAAACCGAAAAATCAGAAAAAGATACGGATACATCTGGGACTCGAACCCAGGTCCTCCGGCAATCCGGGCCGACGACCAGATGTATCCTTATCTTTTTCTGATTTTTCTGTTTCGGATTTTCGATTGACTTTCGCTAATATTATCTTTATTAATTAAAATATTATAATTTGAGGTTTAACTCTTTAAGTTAAAAAGTTAAAAATAAAAATAAAAATATTTCATCCTAGACTTGCAGATAAAGTCAATAGATGTCGCATATTAATAAAAAGTGATAAAATTTATCCTGACACTATCTAGCGGGCATTTAGTTCGATTGAATCTTGCAATCACACATAAAGGTAGCAGCCAATAAAAATATGCGATAAGAAAAATGAAAATAATGTTGGTGGTTCTCAGTCGAAGTATGATACAGTTAAAAATGACCGAATCGGATAGGGATACGTTGGCGCAGTGGATTTGGGACCTGGGTTCGAGTCCCAGATGTATCCGTATCTTTTTCTGATTTTTCTGTTTCGGATTTTCGATTGACTTTCGCTAATATTATCTTCATTAATTAAAATATTATAATTTGAGGTTTAACTCTTTAAGTTAAAAAGTTAATAAATACAGTTTAAGAAATACAAATTAAAAAATACAATTTAAGAGATTAATTTAAGAAATACAGTATAATATTTGTAATCTAATCAAAGATTGTTTTTAACATATATAGCACATGTCCTACGAAAAGTGCTAAGGTTTGAGGCTTCCTTAACGGCATTCGGTAGGTTATTATACAGTTTTTGTTCTTTATAAAACACGCTATTTTGGAATGCTGTATGAGACGACCTACTGTCCTAGGATGCCTCATACGAAATTGTTGCAACACTTTATCTAATGACGCTAAAATTCTGCAGGAAACAATCAAAATAATTGTATTTAATAATAAATTATTTACTTTCTTAAACATGCAAATTATTTATTATTATTTAAGAAAGTAATGTTATTCCCTTGCTTTCACAACTGTTTGTCGTCTAAAGGAAACATTTTCAAACACAGAGGCATTTTGAATACTAAAACTTCAAAATCGAAGACAATACAATTGCCTTATCTTTGGCTTACCACTCTGAGATTTTGATCACATATTATATATCACTCCATTGGCTTCCTGCTGCAAAACGACATAAAACCTTTTATTGTGAATTTTATTACTTTACGGTTTGCAGTAAAATAGAGAATGATCCAATTAGGATGTTATTACGTCTCAGCTCGTGCGATTCAATTACGAAAAGCATACCAGTTTCCAGAACGTGAGATAGGTACCCTTTATTATATTACCTAATTATTTTATGAGTTTTGTAAGGCGGCAATTTTTTTTATCAATATTATTAGTAGCCTTCATTTTGGTGTCCGTCGCGAACCACTGGCGTTGAAAAAGTATTCTACATATTTTTTTTTTACATTTTGATTTAACAATGGGTCCATCTTAAAAGATTTTATAAAAAAATATATGGTTGATTTCCTGGACAGTTGATCTCCTGGACAGTTCATCCTTCTGCCAATTGATCCCTTGATACCCCAGATCCTTTGATTCCTCTATTATTTAACTAACTAACTATTTATGTCATGCTTCCTTTTGTTGTAGAGGGGATATATGACCTCATAAAAAAGCCGATGTGTTTCTGGCGTCTTTACTGGAAATCCGCTGTGCAAATATTTTTACTTAAAATAGTGAAGTGTCCCGGATGGAAAATGTGGAGAGAATTTACCGCCAAATCATAAAAGACGACAAACATGTCGATCACGGAAATATGAAATGTAAAGGACAAAATTTGACTTGTTGATTTGAATGAAAATTTGATTTGAATGCGAAAAAAAAACATTTTTTTGTAGACCCATCCTTATTTATTTATAAAATACGTGATAATACATTAAAACATTTACATATTTTTTTTTAATTTTATTTTTTTCAATTTATTTCACCTTACACACAACAATTTTACAATTTTAATCATTGTTTAACTAAATAAAAACAAAAATATAATAAAAAGGTATAACAAAAAGGTGAAAACATCATTTTTTTTGGTTTCTACACCAATTAAGAGAACTGGCTCTTGAGCTTGGTGCAGGAGTTATGTAAGAATATACAAGTTTTAGTCCATAATTAATATAATATCAAGGACTAGATTATTAAATGATATATTTAACTATGATATATTAAATAACCGTACTTAGGCGGCTGCCCGTTTCTTGGTGACTAATGGAATATAGGTACTTTAAAAGTAAACATATGGATTAACTACACAAACATGCTGAAAATTGGAAAAGTTGGATAGGAAATTTTCCCGCCAATAAACATTGAAACACTGTTAATTTGTTTGTAAGAACTTCAGTCCCGTTTTTAACCGTTTTTACGAATAAAATGATCGTACTTTAGAATAATTTTTTTCTCCGTATGCATGCATGCATACATGTGTGATTACATGCACACATACATATGTACACCCACATATACTTATAACTAGATGTATTTGTAGGAATACACATGCACACATTGCATACGCGTACCCAGGTACATACGTTTACATATACATACAAATTCACACAAATATAAACAATAAACACTCTCTTATTATAAGCAATAAATACTTTCTTATTTCTTGTCTCTCTTAATCTATCTGAGTATGATAAAAAGGCTTCTAGTATATCACATTCACTCATCAAAAAGTCTCCAAACGTTTTCCTGAACGTGTGATTATTTATGATTTTTTTTATCACACATAAAATAACAGTTAATAGACCATCTTTCAAATTTTTTTTTTTTAAATCCTCTTAAAATGCACAACGTAAAGGACGCACTTATTATCCTGGAAATAATGTGCCGAAGCTGACCGAAAGAGAAAAAAAAGGGAAACAAATTATTTGTTTTTTGGATTTATTATCCTTACAGCATTTCAAATTTCAGCTATCGATATATGTGTTGTTGGTTTTAGGGACCTGCTGAGAGAAAACCTCTATTTATGACCTGGGTTCGTTTCTCCATTATGCCCTGGGTTCCCCTGTATACTCTCTTAATATACTTTACCAAGGTGGAGGTAAAACACAAATAATCCTTGGGGGATCAACTGACCAGGTGATCTCCGGGATCAACTCCCAGGCTTATTACAATAATGGTCTCAACCACTGAATAGAAAATCCCTTTTAAAGTTGTGCTCCAATTTAAGACTATATGACATATAAGCCCAAGACAATGCTTTTTGCCGTGCTCATAAATCCATCCAATAAAGAATTTCAATGATATTAAATGTTTGATCAATTTCACTAGTAAAAAAAAACAATTATAATCTGAAACAGGTTTAAAAAGATTTGATCGCGATAGAAGGAAGTCAATATATCATTGATTATTTTGAAAGAACACAAAAATATTGAATTATGTAAAGTGAAAATAACATTCATGTTCGTTCACACCATTATGAAATTGATTGTCAGAAAATCTTGTTTTTTGAGATTTTATGTGTTATCTATTTTCTCACTACATGTTTTGGTAAATGTGGGCGATTTATTTGTAACATACATTTATAACAATTTTACAAAGATGGGTTATTAATGTCCCATGTTTTCGATTTTCTCTTGTAACATCTTCTAGTTTATCTAGTTGATTGTGGTTGAAAAAAAAACGTTGCGTTCCGTCAATATTGGAAAAGCGAAATGTTTTAAGATAAATGGAAGATTTTTTGTTGTTGTTAAAATATAAAGATGTCCTGTTAGGTTAGGTTAGGTTCTACTGAAATTTAAGATGAACGCAAAAATCAAAGCAATTTTAGTTACGTGATTTATTTTGACACTAATTAGGTATGTCTAAATACGGAGTGTAACATCACGTACCCGAAGGATTTTAACCAGCGATTCCTGAGCATATATATACCAAAACTATAATATTTATATCATACGTCGCGACAAATCACGTGAATTGCGCTATGTGTCGTCCGCTACCATGCTGCGGTAACGAGATGGAGTGCGTATCACATTATCCTCAAGTACGGTGACGTAAAAAAAGTAACTCAAAAATCATAAAAATCATTGTACTCGTTGATAAGAGCATGTATGTGTGTTCTAAAGTGAGTTTAAAAATGTATATTCTTAAGACTTTTGCTTGTGCAACGACTGACGATTTAGTTTAGAGGGGATTGATCTCGTGACACGAAGTCCAGAACTTGACAATATTGACTATTGGACTATGAAACATTTAGTTTGAATTAAAACGTTTCATTTGGTTCGTAGCAATTTTGCGATTTGACGACTGGTATGAACTGTCCGGTGTTCGGAGGGAGGAAAAATTGCGACAATTGAGAACTTTGAATTCCTATCACCGGTATTCGGGCGTCTTCATGTGAACGACAAAACCTTAAAGAAAGCTCGCAGCGGCGGTTGTGAAGCTGTAGAAAGCTCTGTAAATTTATTTGATTGTTTCGCGTAATTTCGATTTCGCAAAAAGAAACCGCCAGGAGAGACCGCGAGACCGGGCCGGGCGCATGCCGACTGCGAAGGAATCCCGTCGGATTTTTGGCTAATAAATCTGTTCGAGTCTGTCACTACGGTTGACCACCTCGTGGAATCGTCAAACGAGCGGGGTACATCTACAGCTGATGCTGTGACGAATCGTCAGCAGTAAATACCATACTTAAAATAAATGTAAAGGAAAATTTTCGATAGATGCCCGTAAAACAACGACTTTAATTATATTAATTAAAATACATATTATGCCCGATATTGATTATAAAATAGTTTTTTTTCCGTAAAAGTAAATTGTCTATAAATTTGAGCTGTTATTTACATAGATAGCTTGGTTGTTTTTTTAATCTTTTTATGTGAATATTGTAATTATACATACAAATTGGGGTATGCTGTGAGGCTGAAAATAGGGGAGGGGAAGAAGATGATCAAAGAGAAAGGTGGGAAAGTACCTGGATTTTCAGATTTAGTCACGAAATACGGCTAAATCGTTCAATTCTGAATGGTGGTTTACACCGGGGCGATATTGAGAGTAGGTATATTTTTTATATTTTATAGTAAATACCTCACAAGAGTCCCAACTGCTTCCGTCTGGAGCCATTGAGACTATGGCATCTTAAATTGGGGTTATTATTATTTTTATATGATTAAATTATGAAATAGCAAATCAATCAAATAAAATTTACTTGATTTCAACCCGCGATCTCCGGATCGCTGGTCAAGAGCCTTAACTCTTAGCCATCGTCAAATCAAAATCAAAATCATTTGAATGTGAAAACATATGAAAATTTAATACAGCCCCCAAATAATGAAATAAAAATAATCTTAAGGCCATAACCATATTGTACTTGTGATATTTTCAATTTTCAATGCTGATTTCAATTTTAGGTTCCTATACCTAATTACCTTGAGTAATAAATCAATTAGATACAAACAAATTTAACAAGATTAACAATAGGTAAAAGATACTTATCGTTATTTTTTATTCAAGTAACTTCAGATAGATTTTCTATAAAAAAAAATTAAAAAAGAATTCCAACCTTTAAGAATCCTACGTAGACATAATGCATAAGTACCTAAAGTAAATTGAGTGTTAGTAAAATATCTTCATGTTTCTTAATTTTATTCAGATTATTCTGTGAAGTAGGTCTATTACGAACCGTAATCTCAAATAATTCCTATGAATTTATGGTCACCCCGGCCGTAAAAGAAATTCTGTCTCAATTAATGACAATAATTGCCACCGCATTACACTGTCTGTACAAGGCTTAAATTACTGAGAGCTGTTTCATACAAATAATAAAAAATAAAGATTTTTCCCCAAGCAGAGACAGCATTTCCCCACATTGTGAAGTGAGGGTGCTTTACGTGGTTTGTGATGAGTTATTTTAAGACAAAAGCCACCGACAGCAATATTCATACTTACAACTGGTTTCTGGTAAACAGCATTCATTGTCAGGTGTGGAAGACAAATTAATGAGAAATACAAAAAAATAATAACGTGGTTTTCCACAATTTAATTGTAGCTAATTATTTGCGTCGGAGCGAAATTGGACCAAGATAAGTAAGTAATATATGTACCTTTGCCTTCACGTTTGAATGGGATATTTTTTTAAAAAATACTAAATAAAAGCTAAGAAGTTCAAAAGCTAGGGATATATTTTTTTAATTACTAAACAAAAGCTATGGTTAGATTATTCAGAGGATCACAAAGTTAAGACACTAGAAACTCCTTGATAACACATTTAAAGGACAGAGATCGGTTAGGTACCATTTGTGATAGAAAAAGGACGGAGGTAACTAATAAATTTGTATTTTTGAACCAATGATTTATAATTCTTAAAACTACTCTTTTTAAATTTATTTTATGTTTCTTTACTTTTCATTCTGTTAGAAAATGTGAAAGAAATTATCGGGAATCATTATTAGCGAAGTTGCCATTATTAAAAAAAGTATCACACAATTTTTTTTTTTTTTAAGTAGATACAAAAATATTAATAAAACATTCATTATACAAATGAAAACGGCGTAGGGGTAATTTAAACAACATACTTAGATAAGTCGACTCAATGTGACAAAACTACAATTTGATAATGGCCTCGAACGTCGAAACATCTGTCACAATATTAAAAACTACAATACTTGCAGAACTTAACGATACCAAACATTATTAGTTTTATTTATTTTTTATTTAATGTTGTCAAGACTTTACAATTTTTTTCATTTTTGTTTATAGACTCATTTGAGTGCCCCCCTCCACGGAATTTTTTTAGTAAAACGCAAAAAAATTATTTGTTATTGAAGGGAAACCATAGTACGTAAGTATATATTTATATTTTCTCTTTACATGTTATTATAGTTGATATAATTGTTTTTTTTTTTAATTATTTTTATCTCTTATAGTAATATGACAGATTGGGATTGCAGTATCCTCCCAGACCTGCTGGATTCAAAATGTAAGTTTAGTTGTGTATCAAATTTGATTTAATTTAAAAAAAAAGTTAAGTGTTCAAACACTCAACGGCACGGCAACGGTAACGGCTCATGGCATCTCATTTAATTAATACGAGTGAGGGAGAGGCAAGAAAATTATTACTTTTTTGCTTCTCCCTCACTCGTAGGAAATAGTGCCGTAATAATAAAAGCGCTCTATAGGTGCTTACAACTGCGAATTTAATAACATCGTCAAATAAACAGTTATCTCAAATCGACTTAGTTTTTTAAAGTTTTTTTATTGTGGGTTCTTCATATTTTATCATATCTTCCTAAATTAAAATTAAAATCTCTCGAAGTTTTTTAAATGAACAGAGGAGTCAATGTAACACATGAAAATTATTCCAAGCTTTCTTTAGTGTGACATAATTAATTGTTTTTAAATGCCGTTTCTTTTGGGTTTCACCTCTACCAGAGCCTATATATAGCTACAACAGGAAAACATCTTTAATTATTATTATTTAAGCCCTTTGATACTAATATGTATGTAGGTAAGAGGCTAATCACTGAAACAAACAGAATTAGATTGATGCAACACGGAGAATGGTTTGTTAGTCATTTTGAATAATACAGTGTTTATCGTTCAACGGTGAGTCCAAGCATTTAGTTAATCTGCCTTTAATTTGACACACTTAGCCTCAATCAGTCAATCAAACATCGAATTGAGGCTTTAAAGGAAGTCTCTACTTTCTGATCCCTAAGGTCTTAAAGCCAGTGGCCTTGTGAGTTAGAAATATATATAATTCATAAGGTCACTGGTCAATCCCTCTTGATATCAGATTGAAATACTTTAGTTCAATTTCCAGCCAGCTGTGATTTTTAACTGTTACGCCTATAGGAACGGAGCTAATTGTTGATGTCTTTGAAATTTGTAGCAAAAGTTATGCAACCGAAATTATACCAAAAATCACATTAGTGACTACTAGTGTTTATTGTTATGATAAAAAGCTTTACATAGATGAGAATGATTAATTTATTTAATGTTTATTTATTATTAATTTATTTAAGTTCATATTGTGGATGTAAATCCATTATTAAGTAAGATGCGGGAATGTTTTTCTTTTGGAAGGTTGACCTTCAGTCCAATTTTAAGTATGTTCCCCATGTCTTCACTTATCCCCCATTCCCCTCCTCCTTCCCATAACTGACGCTCTGTCCCACTCTAGTATACTGTCCCTTTCTTTCATAACATTATGTGTATATGTGTACTTCTGTATTTGTAGACATTATTTTTGTAACAGTCCTGATGATAGTACGGAGGTACCGAATCCGGTAGATGTTAGATAAAAATAAAGTGACCTAAAACAAAGTATTTTCTCTTCATTAATTTTTTTAAAATTATCTATAATCAATGTACTTATGTAAGTCATGTATCAAGGGATGCACTGAGTAAAACAAATACCTCATCGACTATATGTCACTTTTCGAGATGCAAAGTTTTTTTTTATGTTTCTTTATTCTTTGAATAGTAAATATAACATTTGTGGAATTTATGGCCGCCATACTAGGCACATGCCCGTGTTATGGTGGCCGACCAAGTGAAGGGTCTTTGGAGGAAAAGGAAGGAGAGGAAGAAGGAGAATCCGACCCGCCACGTTCTGGGAAGGTAGAAAGTGTGAGGAATTCGGTGGTCAATGTGTTCAGAAATGACGAAAGTAAGAATTCATCAATCCAAAAAGGTAAAAGGTCTCTCTCAATCAGTCTCTCCCAATATCGAACCGCCATGCAACAGGCCAAGTCACAAAATGTAGCGAAACATTTCGGGTGATCTATGGCAGGGGTATTGGTTGTCCAATAAATGGTTCCCGGGGTGGCGGTACTCATATCCGCCTCACAAATATTCTTATTTTTTTTAAAAGCATTATATCACGTAAGTGTAAAACTTAAACCTATTTGTAAAAATCCATGGATTGAGTGAAAACTACATCAAAAAATAATTCTCAAGATGTAACTTCCAAACCGTTACCTACCAACCTACCTACATAGTTGTCAAGGAGACATCGACGAGCGGTCCGACACGAAACGGTAGCCAAAAGGAGTCGCAATCATTTGTTAAATAAAGAATCCCATTGTAAACGGGTAATCCATACAAAAGTCGGGACTTGTCACCAAATTGCCGACAATACCATTCTACAGATCGCCAACAACCGTCGCCCTGGTCTGCCCAAGTGCCGGCCGACAGAGAGGGCCGCCGACAAAGTAGGTGGATCTTACTTTTAGGCTGACGGCTACTTAACTGTTTACATTAGTTACGTACCAAGTAAGAAATTGTAGATAGTAATACTTATAGAGAAATTAAAGTCCCTTTACAAAACATGTACTAGTACTAAAAATGTAAACATTAAGTACCAAATGTAAAAGCCCCATGGATGAAAAAAAAAAAAATAAGTGCAGATTTAAAAAAAATGTTTTATTGTGCCGAAAATCTAATGCCACTAAAAGAAGGTAAAATTCCCACAAAGTTTAAAAAAGCTATTATAATCCCTATTCACAAAACCCTAGGCTAAAAAATTAACTTTGAAAATTACCTCCCAATCTCAATACTCAATGTATTTAGTAAACTTGAGCGTATTGCCTACGATCAAATTTACACAACAATTGTTTGCAATATAAAAAAACAACAACACGGATTTCTTCAAAAAAGATCAGCACTAACAAACTTGGTAAATTTTTTTATTCACCCTAATTCAAAAATTTTAAAAATTAGGCATTCATGCAGTTCATATCTTTGGAGTAGACTTCAAAGTGTCTCAGTTGAGGGAACAAAGTCCAGCTTCTTTTCTGTGCCCTCCGGTGTACCTCAAGGTTCTCATTTAAGCACATTATTATTAAATGTGTACATATACGATATTCACAAATGTTTTTTACATGCTAATTACCTAGCATACGCAGATGATAAAAAATATACTTAGAAAAACTTAAAAAAATTTGTTATTAACATCTCAAAATGCAATAAATTAACATTTACACGTAATAAAAATAAAATTTCCTTTATATACAAATTGAAAGGTTCACATATCAATGAAGTAAAATATATCAGGGACCTTTTACATCTCATATATTCGCCCGCACTTGGAACACTGTACACCGAGCTGGACTCCTTTATACCAAATATTTGCAATAATCCCCAATTCCTCGTGTATGTGCACAATATAATACAAAAATTCACAGCATCGACATTTTTGGTAATAACCTAAAGAAATATCGATATGAAGTAACGCTTACGATTGATTATTAATATGAGAATATGGAATGTGTCGGAAGCATCTCCTATCCTTTTCCTATATTCGTCTTCCTCTCCCCTTCCTTAACCAAAAATTAATTTTAAGATATTAAAACTTCATTTCGAATGAACTTAAGCATAAGAAACTTCTGTGACTTGACTTCAGTTCGCTTGTATATTTATCACTGCATATTATGTAAAAGCTGTTTGTTTCTTACAAATATATATATATTTTTTTGTTTTTTTTTTTATATTTACACAGTACATTAAATATAAGTTGTAAGGTATTTTAAATAAATAACATGGTTTTGTACCTATTACGAAAATCTGTAAAATGTCAATAGGTAATTTCGCCTGAGTTTTAAAACTAAATTATGATGAAACTAATGAAAAGAATCAAACATTGGTTGACTAATAAAACATAAATGAAAGAGTATGGGTGGAGAAAATTTTACATTTTAAAATCAAAAATTATTTGCTCACTAAAGTTTAATAAAATGATAAGAAATATAATAATTTTGTTTTGTATGTTCGCAATAAATCGTGAAAAATGTCTAATTGTAATAATTCTTCAAAATGGGTATAGGTTATGATTGCGCGAGTGATTGGTGAGTTATTTGCTGCATTGGTGTTGTGGGCTTCTATATGAAGAAGAGAAGTGTGCCTGGTACGCCGCATTGGAGCATTTAAACCAATGACGGATAGTAATTCGGGACTATCGATATTATTATTAAGCAGGTTATACAGAAACAATAGATCCGTTAAAGCAGGTTATACAGAAACAATAGATTCGGTTAAAATTCAGAGAATTTTAACCGAAGATTTGGACATGAGAAGGGTTGCAGCTAAATTTGTCCCTCGCCTTCACACAGACAAGCAAAGGGAACGTCGACGCGCAGGCCTACACCGCCCTCTCCGCGAAACATGTTTTTGACCAAAATCGGCTGACACCGATTGTCCACCCCACTGCTCACCAAATCTAGCCCCTTATGACTTATTTTTGTTCCCCACACTCAAAAGTGTGGAGGAAGTAAAACAAAAATCGCTGGAAGGCTTAAAGGACATCCCGATAAGTGAATTTAAAAACAGCTTGGAATAATGGAAGAAGCGTTTGGAGTCGTGTGATCAATGCGTTGTGGTCAATGGAGAATACTTTGAAGATGATCAAAATTTGGTGTAAAAATATTGAAACATAAAAAGTTATGAAGAATGTCTCGTTACTTTTGGGTAACCCCCTCGTGTGATAATAAAAAAATCTTAACTCTTTCAATAGAAATTAGGTATTACCCAGAGATTAGATTTGCATTGGTGTTGTACGTAATTTTATAAATACATTAAATTTCATTTTATTATTTTTATTTTTTATTTTTTTTTATATGAACGTCGAATAATCCGCATTCGCATCCGCGGATGTCAAAATTTTTGCATCCGCACAGATATTATTACACTATTTAAGGAAATTCTAGGTATGTAGGTTAAGTCTTCTTGCCTTCTGCTTGCAAGCAAAAATAAAATAAAAATCAGATAAAGGCATCATTAATATTTTCGCTCCTTTCTCCATCAACGAGAACCAGTTCAAAGGTGAACAATTTTAATAATCAAATTTTCAGCGATGTACGAATTTTTTATGCGATCAACTCTGGGGTATGTGATTAACCCCCATTGTTATAATATGTGCTCTAATTATGTGGAAGAATATTGAACAGAATTAAGTACATCTGATTTTTATTATGTTGTTTACGACCTATCGAGTGAATCGAGGCTCGTAGGTTCCTGTATATAATAATTAATGGGTTGGCGAGTGGGTTAATAAGATAACAATTCTGTTATGAATACATACTGTGATGCTACAAGTACAAAATATTTGCTTAAAGAATTTTTGAAATTTAAAAAAAAAGTTTTTATTAGTGTCTAGCTAATACCCGGCCTGCGTTGCAATGCCACTTAGATAAAGAATTTTTTTCTCCCTTCGTGTCCTTTCTCATTCGTCCCCGTTTTCCTACCACCTCCTCTACACCACCCACGCAAACATCTAGGTATTTACCTAAGTACCTATATGTAGATACGAACGGGTAAAGTGCACAAACTCTGGGAGGTGAATCTACATGATGGTAGAAGTAAAAGGGACCTTTTCAAATTATCAACTTTTCTTATTATCCAAAAATATTTTTCCCTTGAAGAATATTATTATTTTCACGCAAACAATTCAAAATTTCGAACCTGAACCCGAAAACCTAAAAATCCGATTAAAAAATTGGAATTTCGAAAAGTTTATCTTTTTTTGTACTAGGTATATTGCGTAGAATCATCGTACGAAGTTTTGTGCAATTTACTAGTGTTTACCTTCGATATTATATATATATATAAGAGTGTCCCTAGTTTAATTTTTGTACAAATTTACAGTTTTTTCGGGGATCGAAGAAAATTTTCGCACTTGATCTTCAAAACTAGACAAAGGTCACTGTCTACACGAGGTTTTGAAAAACCACCCATCTCCCTTTCCCACCCCTTAAAATAGAGCAAATCTTGAGAAAACTGGGTGCTTCATATAATAAAATTAACGACCCTTCAAATATTATTGCCATGATTTATAGACCAGATAATAATAATAATAATTGGATAATTTGTATAGCACCGTTTTTGTGTAGATAATGTGAGAAACACACAATAGATAATGTAAAAAATCGAGTATTTTATAGAAAGTAATATATTAAAAAAAACACAACAGAAGCAGTATTTTTAAACGCCTTGTAATTAAGTACGTCTTTTACATATACAATGCTGAGGTTAAGAGGGAATACCAGAAATTAGTCCCTTTTACATCAAATTCTAGAGGTATTGACTCTTTTTTTACAAAAAAACATAAATTGATTTTGAAAGATTGTTATTTTATATGTTACACGCAGTTTTGAAATTTTGAAAAACAAGGTATATTTTTAATATACTAAGGTTATATCGTTGGTCGTTGGCAGATTTCTTTAATTTTCAAACGATAGATTCCATTAAACAACACAAATTTCAAATCATATAATCATACAACAAAATAAATCAATGTATAATCTAGTAAACACATTTTTCAGAATTTGAATTTTAGTTAAATTAAAATCATTAAAAAATAAATCCGAGACCGTGTTTTGTGACAAAAATACCTCAGCTTTTCTATATATATATATCTACCTAAAAAAAAATATTATTTTTTTAAACACTTATTTTGTTTAGACATTATTGAAAAAACAAAAATCAAATCTTACTTGAATGTAGGTATATATTAAGCAAGTTTTGAATGAAATAAATCGATGTTAAATTTGTTATTTAAAAAATTGATACGGGGAATAATCAATTTTTCTCATTAAAACCTCCCTGTACAGTTGCACGCATTTTTAAATTTTTATTCTCAGCCGCTGGTTAATCGCTCTTAAGGGGTTATAACAACAACCGGTAGGTCTCATAAAAAAAAACCAAACGGATTAAAATAGATCACGGATTTTGCTCTCATTTAAAGTATGTAAGTAACATAACTAATTAAAATACAACAAGGAATGATAACATGATGCTTTTGTTTTTTAATTGGCTTGTGATCAAGTTATAATAGAAAAATGATTATGTTTTGAAAGATAATTTTTGTAATAATATAATAAAACAAATTTCAAACTTATTTCCTCTTTAATTTATTTGACCGTAACTGATTTCAGCTTGTGAAAGCCATATTTAGACTTGTACAAATTATTCTTAACCTACCGACATTACTTGTAAGGTATTCCTTAAACAATATTAAAGTAAGCTACCAAGCCCAGAAAATTAAGCCCACTAGGAATAACTAAAATAATTAGAAATTTCACACTCAAAGTCGTCTTAGCAACAAATGTAATAAAACCCGTGTAATTGAATAAAATCCTTGTAGACCGCCCCTCTCCTCCCTTTCTTATATTTTATGTATATAAACCTTAGGTTAAGAATAATATGTACCAGTCTGAAGATGGCTTTAACAAGCTGAAACCGGTTTCAGTCAAATAAATTAAAATGGAAATAAGTTTTATATTTGTTTTATTATATTATTATAATGGAATTCCATCACGAATTATCACTTTTTAAAAAATAGAGATAATTTTTGTATAGCATCACAATCCTCAATGCATGCAAATAACCCAGATAAATCAATATTATCCATATTAACTCAACTAACTAACTAAGGAAATAATATTCCACGAAGGCACTTATTCTTTGCACCTACGTGTTTTTAGAAAGTCGTACTATAAATCTATTCAAATCAGTAACTACACATTTTTAACAAAACACAAAGCCGCAAAGGGTGAATTAAATCTAGCGACTTGAAACTGCGGTTTTGCTTTTATTGCGGTAAAACGTTTTTACGCAAGTTTATTACCTTCAATAATGTAAAAAGGAATTCACGTTGGTTGTCTTCGTTGGTTTTCAACCGACGTGCTTCTTGCAAACAATAAAACACCAATTAAGCTAATTTAAAATGTTGTAAGCAGGTACTTAATAATTAAGTCTTGTCGATGCATTTAACTGAAATTATTTCGGTTTCTTTTGGTATTCTTCTGTTTTTGTTTTGTTTCTGAGTTGGAGCCAAATACCGATGTCTTAAGATGCTGTTTTATCACTTATGTGGATGATGTGTTGTTTTACTAAAAAAAAAGTTGTTTAAAATGATAATGTTTTATACGAAAGGCGACATTGTTTGGATGGTTAAAAAATAAGTATGAATTACGTAAATAGTTTTAAAAATCCAACTTCACATATACATTCTATATTGAGGAAAATGGGTTAAGACTACCTCGGTAACATTCAGTGTCAATTTGAAGAAAATAACTGTTATTATCTTTCACTTTAAATATATACTTTTTAATAATAATTAATCATTATTTCTTAAGATTTTTTTACTTTTATAATTTTGTAACAAAACTTAAACAGTCGAATGCCGACGTGTCTCCGGACAACATCCAAATATTTTAATATTATCATTGTAAGAATATTTGCGATGAAATTTTGACCTTTGTGCGAAGAATAAAATCGGAATAGTTTGCGCTAAATAACTTTATTTTCCACTTTTGATTTTATGAATGGATCGACTTAGAAAATAATTTTCGGTTTTCTGCTCTGGTTAGGTTAAAACATCATTCTCAAATATCAGATCACTGCATATGAACTGGGCCATGCTTACCCATATAAAATAATATTAATTGATTCGTGTGAGACGACTTTATGCGATTATTTGTCTTGCGATATGTTGATACAGCTAACGCCCAAATTGCCAGTGAGTTTACAGCGCTCGTGTGAGACTAAATTAACGTTACTATTTATCAACATACCCTAGATCTTTTTAATTTTATATGCATCTAATCGAATATTTAAGAACTCTTTTAATTAAATAGCATACACACTAGAAGTTCGGTAAACAGTTAGTTTAAACAATTTTCTCTTAAAATAAATGAAAACGAAATCCTTCCTTAATACGAAATTACTACATTAAATTATAAAATTAATATATAGGTACCTACTTAATTGCCTGTCTACTAAAATTTATAACCATACAAATTTTATGTAATTCAAATATGTAATTATACAATTAGTCCAAAGAAACTACACTATCTCAATAACAATAATTTTTTTTTCAAACTTTCTTCTGGCAGGTAGGTACCATAATGTTGACTATTGCGATCTTTATCAGGTGGGCACATTCTGTGAGCATTTCCCCTCCTTTCGATTATTACAGAGCGTCCTTTAAAATTGACGTTAAATTATTATTTATTGTAAAAAAGACAATAAAAAAGATAATAAAAAAGAACCGTAATCTAGACGAACAATTATTGTAACTCCCGATCATTTGTTCATTAGAGAAAACAACAGTATACCACAGTATCCAACTAAGCCACCATCTTGAACCGGAGACGGAATTTAACAAAAAAAATTACAGTTAGATGAAATGTAGAACGGTCGATATTTAATAGAGATCAGTCAATAAATCCTTAAAGGATATAGGTCTGAGTCGGAATTGAATTTGAAGATATTGTGATTTGTATTGAAGGCCCCGGGAAGAGACAGGAATAATATGGCTGCAGTAGGTAGATACTGTAGCTAATACACAATTCATCATTCAATTTGCTACCTTGATTTTGTTTTGCTTCTGGCTTATCAGTGAGTAGGTACTTTATTGCTGAGTTCATGTCCTTGTAATCAAACGAGAGAATAAATCTTATACATAATACTAATTATTAATTTGTTCGTAAGTATTTGTAACCTTCCTTTTCTCTTTTTGACCTTGTCAATTAAATTGACCGTGCCTTATCATCGACAATACTTCAACGCCTGATTACTTGCCGGTTTGTATATGGATGATTCATTTAAAGATACGAAAACTGATTTATGAAACGCAATTAATTTATAAATCGGTTTATGTTTGCGGAGCCAAACAAATTAGGTACTATTATTCATGTAAAAAAAGTACGTTGCTGTCAATCTTAGTGCATCAGCTCACGGGCTGAAAAAAACTAGTTAGCAACTCAACTCGCTATCCTGTGTATGTCAATATGATGGTCCGCACACTACACAACTTTTCAAAAACCCGTTGTCAATGGCAACGCAAGCAGTGACTGGCAACTCACCATGCTAGTTGCCGTGGCCGGCCGTTGCCAGATTGCCCGGTTGCCATGGTTGCACCAGTTTCGTTGTCAGTTTTCAAGTTTTATTTTATTTATTTTTTAGTCGCCAGAGCCAAAATGACAGCGACAGATGAGTGAGATGACAGCTGAAGTGTTCCTTGTGTATGGTTAAAGAGTATCGCCGTGATAGAAGTTTAGTTGAAAACCATAGCAACCCGCCAATTTTAGTTTGGTTTCAGTTTTTCCATTAGCGGAGGGCCTACGCGGAGGGCGTGAGCGGAGGGCATGAGCAAAGAGTATGAGCGGAGGACGTGAGGGGAGGGCATGAGCGGCTGTTGAACTTGATTAGTCGCTGTGAACTGCTGTTTGTCCGTTAGCAATCTGCAGTACTGTTCGGGAACTATGTCAAGTTACTGTCATTATCGATAACATCTTTATCAATCGATAGTGCCATATACCCTGGCGATCATAACTTGTAACCAACGACCGTCATGTATTTAAAAAAAAATGAGGGTTCTAAAAAATAAAGCAGCATACAGGTACAAAAATATACAATCAAGTATGCAAAGAACTGACCCCACAGTTAATCCTCCGATAGATGGCCCCCGAAATGAATATAATTATAAATTTAAGAAATTGTGCTTTATTTCGAAATGTCATACCTAAAATCGACTTCAAAAATACCATTAATAAGAAATTGGTATGAATATCTAACGAATTTATTTATACTGTCGATTTTTTGTACTTATGCGTTGAATTATACAGCAAATAATCAAGCAGTTTTATCCTTGACGCATTTGAATGAAAATATGTTTTTTACTTTTGTTATTCGGCAGTACACCCTTTCTACACAGCTTTTTGGGGATATTTAGTTATATTTTGTGTAAGTATTTATGTCGTATTTCCCTAAATCGACTGCGTACTGTATACAAATACGTAGGGGTTTTAACTGTCATGGAATCATGCGATGAATACTGTAAATAGCCGTTTTAATTTTGTTGAATAACTTGTGTCTGGAGAACTACGTTCATTATTAGATAATGAGTATAAAAACTAAGTATCTCCTTGGTTTATTTTTTCTCCACGCGCCGTGCACCGATGCCTTGAGTAGAGATATAAATACCTTGCTGATAATCTGTGTGTTTGGCAATCCTTGTTTCATCCGCATTCACGCGGCTTCGGAAAAAAGTTGACCAACGCCCAAGAGAAAAAACTGGTCTGGACAATATGACCATGTCGTGCAATTATTTTCACATTTTCGGGGCAACACGAGATGCCTTATGCCTTAAGAGAAGAACTTAAGCTTGTTTAAAATAAATTAAGAGAGAGGTATTGCGATTCATTTTCTAATGTGCATTTAATATGATTTTTTATGAATAACCAATTTTTTATGTAATTCATGATTTTTATTTTATTTTAGTTTATTGATTATACATAAGCTTTTGAAAATAAAATTTATTAGATATTTAACAAAAATGCACACAATATTAGTAATACTGTTAACTACGGGTAACTTATAAAAAATCAATTACAACGCGACTGTGATTTTTACTGGGGGGGGCCCCATCCAATGTATTTGCCACGGGCCCCCGATGGTATAGTTTCGCCACTGAGACTATGCATCCCTAAATTTCTTTAGAAATTTTAATCTTGCTTCTGGTAAGGAATTGGAAAAGGAAGGAAGAAAGTAGACTAAATGCTTTAGACACGAGATCCCTGAGGCGTATGCGTGGAAAAACCTTGTAAGATCGTGTGAGAAATGTGCAGATCCACAAAGAATGCAAGGCTGATGTAAGCTTGTAAGTAAGATTACAAAAAGGGACTCTCAGGTGGTTTGGGCATGAAAAGCGAATGAACGAAGAAATGGGTATAAGGAGAATATATTACGCAAATATGAATGGTAGAAGAATTGGGGGATGCCCAAGGAATACAACGTTCAAGTGATTCAGATATTGAGTCGGTCAAAAGTCAGAATAATAGAAGAGTGTGTATAATACGATGTTTAAATGTGAACGAGGCAAAGGTGCGTGCCAAGTCCGAGTTGTTTGGCGGTCTGTCCCCTCTGTCTACATGAAATGTAATGGAAAAGTAGTTAATCTTGTTTTTGTTGCTGTTGTTGGTACTGTCATTCTATGTTAAGTGCAGGTATCTTTTTATTTTGTTCTATATTGCAAACACGGTGGAACAATTTTTTTAAATTATGTCGTAATAGTTTTGAAAATATTAAGTTCACACAAAATAATTACTTTAACCACAATATTTAATAAATCCTTGAAATGGTTTCGAAAAAGTCCCTCCTTTGATGGATCAAATATAAAACTAACGCAAATAGGTACTTGTTTAATTATTATCAAACAAACTAATTTGGGTTGTAAGTCTATCTGTGAGTAATTTTACTTTTATTTATTTTTAATTTTAACTCTGGTTCATTGAATTAGAACTTTAAAATGGAAACTGAATGTGTCAAGAATTCAGACAAGCGATAATACAATATTTTTTGCACATAATATAATATTTATGCCAGTTTTTTTTTGTAACAGTAGTTAAAAAAATAAGTAAGTACCCACAACACATGCTATTCTAACTGGTAAAATGTTTTTTTGAATGACAATTTAATGATCTACAATTCTTATAGAATAACAATAACAATTTGGGAGGCGTTATGGGTAGCGCCGCCCCGAGAACCATTTATTGGATATCCAATACATCTGACGTAGGTCATCCTAGATGGTTGGTTATATGTGGTGGTATAGCAAGGGTGCCTGCGTTCATGGCTCTTGACGGCGAATGCGTCTGCCCACCAACTGCGTGGCAAGCCGGAACGGGAGAGACTAATTGAGGGATACATTTTGACCTCTCCAGAAGGAGTCTCTGGGAACATGCCCACATGTGCACCCCTTATACCCTTTTCCTTCCCAGAAATTCCTCTCCTTCCTTTCCTAAAAAGTTCCTCCACACATCATCCCGAAATATGAGATAGACATATACAATATTTTTCTCAGGGCCTCCTGTGTGGAGCTAATTAAATAAAAACATACTAAATAGGTCCAAACGTGTTTTTTCTTACCGCTTTACATACTCGTACATGATTGTAGTCAATAAACTGACCATTGGAACTGAGATTATACCTAATAGTATTTATACAACGTGATAATGTTTCTTCCAAGCATTGATTGTCACGGGTCAAGCAGCAAATGATCGATCATTCAAAGATCATTGTTGTACAGGTGTGATAGGCTGGCTTGGCATACGACACTCAATAATATTATTCATTCTACTCCATAAAAAACACCGATTTATTCTCTGAGATTTACAATAGCGCTGTGCGGTGTAGTGTGAAAATGATAATTTAGTACAGTCAATATATGGATTCCTCATTGATTGATTGTTGATTGTCTTGCAATGTGTATAGTCAATTATCGCGCTAACGACTTATATTGAAATGTTAACGTCTTAATACTTACATCTAATAATCTATTTAATTCTGTGTTTTACAGTGTAGTATTGAAATACACAGTAAGTTGTCGAATAATTTTATTTATTTCGTGGTAGTCTGGGTGTTAGGGACATAACAGTAAGCTGGAGGAACAACAGTTGAGGTGGTATGGGCACATAAGACGGAGACCACCAGACCACACAGTGCAGCATTTAATGTTTCTGGAGCTTCATCGACAGTCATCCAGAGGAAGACCAAAGAACTACTGGGTGACTCAATGCTCCAAAATACTAAAGAGAAACGGCCTGGATGAAAGCGATACCCAGAACCGAAGAAGTTATAACCTGAGAACGAGAAGAGCCGACCCCAACAACCTACCTAGGCAATGAGTTGGGACAGTGTAAGGAAGAAAAAGAAGAATAAGTATATGTGTTATTTAGTGTTATTTACAATTCCAAATAACTTTATTTACAGTTTTAGTCACTGTTGTTATATTAACCGGTGACAAATATTATTACGAATGTGCGGACTGTGATAAGCGTCAAAGTCGGTAACAACTTGAAAGGTGCGTAATTTTTATATAATTAATGAAGACAATATTGGCGACTCAAAATCAAAAATTTGAAATAAAAAAAATTTGAAAAAAGATACAGTTACATCTAGAAATCGAACCCAGGATCTCAGCCATAACGGGGTGGTGCTCTTCCACTGAGCTAATGGGACCTAGCCCCTTCGCTCATATTTAACTATGTTAAATATGTTAACTTTGCTAAATATGACTGAAGGGGACAGGGTCCCATTGGCTTAGTGGTAGAGCAACGCTCGGCGTTCAATTCCTGGATGTGACCGCCTCTTTTTATATTATAATTTTCCTCCAGGCCTCACGCGTGGATAATGTAAAAAAAGAACGATGTGAAAGATAAGGGGTTATTTTAGATGTTTTTATTTAATTTTATCAACTGTGTGAATGTCTTATTTGTTATTTAGGTATTACAAAAATATCCACTCTACAATACTGGAGCCCGCGCAAAGAAGAGATAACATAATCGTTCTTAACATAATCAGTAGGTAACAGGAATTTATTGCAGGTAAGCCTGTAATAAGAATAAGTCACATCATACTTCACGTCATATTTTGTAAAAATCCATGGCAATGATTCGGCCACAGAAAAAGTTTCTTGATAACATATTATTTTACAGTAAAAAAGTATCCGTAAACTCCTCATTCAATGCCAAATGCATAGAAAAGTAGTTAATCGCAAATGTTGATAATAATACGATCAATTATATGCATTTTAAATGTTTTTCCATATTTTTTTTTTACTTTAATTATAAAATTCAAATAAAACGCTTAAGTATATTATAATAATGTGAAAAACCGTGTATGTACTAAAAGGAACCGTTTTGTAAATAACAGTATTATGTGATTTAAAATATAATTGAATACCTAGTCGAAGTGAACGGATTTCTCATTCAAAATCACAAAGAAATATTTTACCATATTAAAGGAACGATAATTTTTCAAAACTGTGTATGGATTTCAAAACATGTAGCACCTGAAAAAATAAGAATCATTAATAATGTTTAACAATTTGAATATTAGGCATCCATAAATCAATATTTATGGTTGATACTTGTCATTTTTTTGGTCTTCCAAATGGAATAAAGTATCATACAATGAGTATCTTGACAACTTTATCTAATGCGATGGAGAAATTGCCTTTTGGATTCCGTTTTATAATAAGGTAATTTATTTGAGGTGTTTGTGTGGGAAGTCTACCGATTGTTTCGCTGTAGAAGAGCGAAGTGCGTGATCCACTTGGGTGATGCGATCCGTTATGAAGACGAATAGGTTTTATTGGGCATTGTGATGAGGAGGGTTTTTTTTAACACATAACTTATACTTATGACCTGAATATATACTAAATCGACCATATTATTTTTGTGTTTATTTGTTAATTTTTCAGCTTCCAAACAACAAAAAATGACAATAAAATAACTTGCTTTGAATCTTAATTTAATTATTAAAATAATACTGTAATTATTACAATAATTTTATTGTTTTTATAAATATCCACAAAGTGATAAATCAAATTAAAGAAAAATTTTACTAATTTATTTTTTGATCCATCTAGGACATCACTACACACAAGCAAAACACGAAAAAGAACTGTTCTTTATAAAACGCTATCTGTTTACTCAAACTTGGGCTTGAAAAAATGGGCTGTTTTGAGGCAATTTGTGTGATATAGAAATAGGTTAGTACCTTAGTAGTCCACAAATTTATTTTTCACAAATTGCCTCAAAACAGCCGATTTTTTCCCAAAGTTAGAGAAAACAGTTAGCTTTTTATAAAGAATAGTTTGTTTTCGTTTTAAAAAAAAACCGTAAATGCCCCCAACTCTAGTAAAGCTTGCCGAGGATTGGCAAGCGTCTGGACACGGCTTAAGTATGTGTATAAATATTTCATTTTCAAAAATGGATTTTCGGCTTGAAGAATGTCCAATGCCTAATTTAAATTGTTATTGATTGAATCAACCTGCTGTGGTTACCAACGGGAAAGAATAAAATAGGTTAACCTTGGAGTAAAAAAAACCTATTCAGTAGGTTGTAGAACAGGTGCTGGTAGCAACGAGTATTGTCCCATCCGTAAGGACAAAAAACTGCGTTATGTAGAACTAGGAACAAAAAATTATTAATCTAGATTCTAGATGTTATTCAACAGCGTATAAACTTACAATAAGTAGTGTGCCGTCATGGGTTGAAAACATTTTTTCTAAAACCCTGTGTTTTTTGTATGGTAGGTGATTAGTATTTCGTCTTTCATAAGACTTTAATTAAATCTTATAAGACGAAATTTTGTTTATTTTAATTGTTGATAAGTACAAGAGCTGCCGCTTGTGGCCAAGCGGATATAAATTGTGACCACGATAACGTAAATACATGTATTTAACGAGGGTGACTCTATTTTATTTCAATTTTATTTATTTTAATTTTTTTATTTTATTTTATTCGGGAGACCAACAGTTTAATAATAATAATAATAATAATTTGATAATTTGCAGAGCGCCGTTTTTGTGAGAAATCACCTCAAGGGCGCTTACATTAATAACAAAGCGCAGATATTGTCCGAGGTATTTAAGACCGTCCGTGGTCGAGTGGTAACAACACTTGACTCCCAATCGGAAGGTTGCGGGTTCGAACCCGGCGTGCGCAAATAAATTTTATTTGATTAATTTGTGTTATTTCACAATTAATTAATAAAAATAATATATACTACATTTGCGGCACGTTCCAGAGTGGAAGATACTGTCAGTATCGCCCTGGTGTAAGACCACCATTCAGAATTGAGACGTTGCTTAATAATGGCTTTAGCCGTGTTTAGTGACTAGATCTGAATAGCCAGGTACTTTCCTACCTTCCTCTTCCCCATCTCCTTCCCTTCCCCACTTTCCTTCAGCCTCACAACATACCCCAATTGGGGATGCCATAGTCTCACTGGCTCCAGACGGGAGCAGTTGGGACTCTTGTGAGGTATTCTCTATAAAAAAAAAAAAAAAAAAAAAAAAAAAAAAAAAAAAAAAAAAAAAAAAAAAAAAAAAAAAAAAAAAAAAAAAAAAAAAAAAAAAAAAAAAAAGTCACATTGTTCCATTTACAGGATTTCACATGGATATTATATACAAGTGAAATGATTTGTAAGATTATAATGAAAGATTATAAAGGTTATTAAAGTTTTTTGAAAGGGAATAGGGTGTTTTTATTTAGTTTTTATTTGATATGATTTAGTTCAGGTTTTCAGTTTAATTTTTAAGGTGAGTTTTTAATTCTTATATATTGGTATTCATGTTTCTAATTTTTTCATGTTTCTAATAATTCTATTGACAGTACATTCCTTTTGGAATTTCATGACTCATTCGTACCTGAAAACTATAGCCGTTGCTGTTAGGGATAATCCTTCCTGGTCCTACTTACAAACTGTGGTATAAAAACTGTAATGTTACACATTCAGTGGAGTGAAAAACTTCAAACAAGTGAAAACAGTGTTATGATATCATTTCTATTATTCGATTAACTTTGATTTAACTTCGTGTTTTTGCGATGTGCGTAATTTAAATTAGCTGAATTAAATTATTAAACTATTATTAAATTGGACCAAAATTAAAAGAAATGCCTCCACTCTTGCTGAGGTTAGGTGATTAACATTTTTTTGCCATCCATGTTCCTCCAATTCCTCCCTATATAACAGTAGTCGTCGCCACGACTTGTTAAAAATACCACATGGCGGAGCAGATGTTCTAATGCATCCTAGCATGATGAAAGGAATGGTGCTGTTGAATTAAATTTCCAAAATAGTATTTTCTCTGTAAAACACCTAATTTAAAAACAAGTTATTATTTAATGAAATTTTGTATGTTACAGTGTTTTGACTTTTTTCCAAAAATAATAATAGGCTAATTAATGACCGTGTTGTGGGTTTTTTATTTTTAACATTAACTCCACACAGGAGGCTCTAAGGAAAATAATTTCCCTCAGGGCTATGTCATCTTTGAAGATGCTGCGTGGAGGGTCTTTTTGAGGAGAGGAAGGAGTGAACATGGGTCTTAAAGAGACCCATGTTGTAGGAAGGAGGAAACACAGAGGCCAGCAAATCGTTCCATAGCAGAGCTGTTGAAGTCAGGAACGAGTCATAAAAACGACAACGATGTGACAATTGTCAACCGTGTACATATGTTAAGCGCGTTTGGCGTGTTACCCGACTATGCATCGCTGCCGAGGGGATCAATGACGCTAGTTCCCTGGAGCATCTTCCATTGAAATACCGGTAGAACAAGGATAGGATTCTCACCCATATACGACTGTGTTCTAAAGATTTCAATCCGTTTGTTAATTGTGTGGTAGTCATTTTGCTTTTTAATGCTAAAATGAAACCACTATTGTCCTATATTGGGTAAAACCTTGAATATTTTAAGCTTAGTTAAATTCTAATAATACCCGAAAAATGTAAGGTAATACTTACTTCCATTTTGATAAAAGCAGATTCGTGATAAGTTTTGTATACACGTGTGAAAGGAAAAAAAGCATTTGAAACAAAAATGTCTCGTGAAACTTGTAAAATAATCCTGTTCTATATAAATATTGGTCCATCACCAATGCTACATCTTCATAAATAGTGAACTTAACTCCACAGGTAGCTAATATATTCCCCATTTCCTTTTTTTATGGAAGAAGTAATGCTTTATTAATACTTGAAACTATGGCGAATCAATAAATTAAAAAGCCATTTATCAATACTGAATAGGAAAAGTTTAGATGTTGAACCATCTCATATCCCACGCTGCAACCGACTACTTCATGTTCTTTTTCTTCACATTTTATAATTTAGTAATTTAACACCATCCGTATAAGTCCGACGAAGTTATAGACGTATTTTCAGTTGTTTTGTGCTTATAATAATAATAATGTGATTATTAAAACAACAGTGAAGGATACGTACAAAAATAATTAAACGTTTACATATTTATAAGCTTTTACATAACCATCATAAACTAAATTGAAAACAAGAGTATAATATGTATATATATATATTTTTTTTATATTAGGTCCACACAGGAGGCCCGGAGGAAAATAATTTCCCTCAGGGCCTATGTCATCTTTGGGGATGCTGTGTGGAGGGTATTAAGGAAAGGAAGGAGAGGAAGTTCTGAGAGGGAAAAATGTATGAGGGTTGGGTAGGAATCTGGGGTTTAGTGTGTCTAGATCATCCGCCGCCAAAACCTAGATAAACCTTACCCCATGAACCCGGGCACCCCTGCTAAGTCACCAAACGTAGCGAACCACTTGGGGTGACCTATGGCAGAGGTGTTGGTTATCCAATAAATGGTTCCGGGCGACGGTACCCATTTCCGCCTCCCGAATTGATATAAATAAAAAATATCAAAAAATCACTCTAACTTTAAATAATACGTAAAATTTGTATACGAGTTTAAAAAATAAATTAAAATATTTTGAGTACTTAAACAAATGCATAAATTAAAATTAATTAAACTATTAATTAAAAAGTGCTGAACTAATTTGGGTTATCAAAATTTAACTTTAAAATATCAGCGACATCTGTTAGTTCATTGCCCTGTCCATTATGTATTCTCACCATAACTGAATTGAATATGAAGTTAGTATTGCAAAATAATATATTCCATCTAGTGTGCTTCGGAGGTACTTGTAAGGACAGCAAAATTATAGCATCAGAGTATTTATTCATTCATCAAGCAGTCATTCGAGAATTAACAATTTTATACAATAAAAACAGATCAAATTTTTTTCGCTCAAGTAATAATATAAGTTTTTTTATGAAGGATGTGGGGAAATGGAAGGTAGGGATGTGCAGATCTTATCACAAACACTGCTAAAGCCATGAAAAGCAACGGTAACTACTTACTAATTTTGTTAAGAGCGATTGACCAGCGGCTGAGAATAAAAGTTTAAAAAGTCTTGCAACTGTACAGGGAGGTTCCAATGAGAAAGATCGGTCATTAACCGTATCAATTTTTTAAAATAAAAAATTAATAGCGATTTATTTCATTCAAAACTTGCTTTAATATATACCTACATTCAAGTAAGCAATAAAAATGCTCCAAAAGCATGATGATAAGTTATTAAATATCGTGTACTTCTTGTAAGAATTTTTTGATCATAAGTATTTATGATTTTTCAATAATGTCTAAAAAAAATTTTGAAATATTTTAGTTTGTAAAACCTTAAATCAATAGAAAATGTGAGCTATTTTTGTCACAAAACACGTTCTCGGATTTATTTTTGAATGATTTTAATTTAACTAAAATTAAAAATCTTAAAACTACGTTGACTAGATTGTGTATTGATTTATTTTGTTGAATCTATCGTTTGAAAACTGAACAAATCTGCCAACGACTAATGGTATAACATTACTATCTTAAAAATACACTTAGTTTTTCAAAATTTTAAAACTGCTTGTAGGTACCAGATAAAATAACGATCTTTCAAAATCAATTTGTGTTTTTTTGTAAAAAAGAGTAAATACGTCTAGAATTTGATTTAAAAAGGACTAATTTCCGGTATTTTCTGGTAATACCCTCTTAACTTTTGCTGCATCCTTTTGATTTCATCACTATATTCTCAGTTCACACGATGAGTAAAGGAGCGCCCGCTATTTTGGCAATAAATTATAACCAACTATATTCCTCGCTTAAACAAATATAAATTAAATATAATAAGAGTAGAATTTTTGGTATTCTTCGCTAGTTAGAACAAGGCGCGTGGGTCGTGGAACATCTGCTATAATTTATAATGTGTTGTAAACTTTAAATTATTATTTTAAAGAATAGTACAAGTGATTGCTGAAAAAGTTTAGATGAAAAACTAATAGGTAACATATTATAAGAGTAACCCATTGTTTGAAGGCAATCCGACTACAATATTTTTAATTGATTAAATGGCAGATTTAGGAGAGAGGATAACTGAAATACTTATTGTTATCAAGTTTAATTTGTAGAACTACATTTTAATTTTATTTCTTTATATTTTCGATAATATTATTATTTCTTCTTCTTCTTCTTCCCCTTGTCCTATTCGGGTCGGGGACCCACTGCATCGACAAGGCTCCTCCATTCGTCCCTGTCTTGCGCCGATTGTTCGACCTCCGTCCATGGCAGCCCCATCCTTTCCTCGCACAGTTTTTGGAGTTGCCTCGTCCAACTGTGTCTGGGGCGGCCTACTGGACGTCTACCCTCTGGAATGGCACTCAGTATTTTCTTCGGGATTCGGTCATCAGACATTCTTAGTACATGCCCAAGCCACCTCAGTTGCGATTTTTCTATGAAGAGTACCAGTGGTTCAATGCTTAGATCATCTCGGATCGTAGAATTGCTTAGATCATCTCGGATCGTAGTAGTAATTTATTAAATAGTTGATTTATGAAAAGGTTCTGGTTCGTAAAAAGACAATATTATTTTTTTTTCTTTTTATTAAATACAGAAAAAAAAGTGAAACAATTTTTTTTTATGTGAATGCCGCACAAGAATTGCTACCGTCACATTTCAAGGAACGTGTCAATTTTTCCATCTCTAATTTTTTTTGGTTATAAAGAAAGACAAACATTCCCGGGTTACGAATAACCTGACAACATTTGAAAATCTCCTACTACCACCACTCTAAGCGGAAGATGTTGCTTGTGTTTTGATGGAGGACTTAGCCAGCTGAGGAATCGAACACGGGACGCCCGGGTGGTACCCAAACGCGATGCCCACTCAACCACTGACTGGTCATTTTTAAATTGAATATCTATTGTAGTTTTTATTAGTGTTTTTTTTTTATTCATATTATTGTTGATTTGAAGGATATTGGTACGCTTTGAGATAGTTTAGTTAGTTAGCAATTAATGTATTTTTTACATTAGCTCCACACAGGAGGGCCTAAGGAAAAAATCCCTCGGGTCATATATCATTTTCAGGGTATTTTTAGGAAAGGATGGAGAGGAAGTTATGGGATGGAAAAAGTATGAGGTGTGGGTAGAAATCGGGGAGTCAACGTGTGATGTCAAATGAGTGATGGACAACTGAATCCATCCTTAACACTACGGTCAAGTTGGAGAGGTATGTGCTAGGTTTCCCTCAACCGAGCTCTTCGGATCCGGCTCGCAACGCAGTAGGCGGCAAACTCAATCATAGCCAAGACCTTGTTTAACCTCACCCCCATGTCTCCAGGCACCCCTGATAAGTCACTAAACGTAACGAATCACTTTGGGTGACCTACAGCGGTGATGTTAGTTATCCAATATATGGTTCCCGGGGTGGCGTTACCAATACCGCCTCTCAGATTGAAACCATATGTATTTGGAAAGTTATAATTAATATCATTACTAAAGTGCTGAAAAGTACATACTTAATAATATATAACTATATATAATTTTCACTAGGGAGAAAGAACAATCATTATCCGATACTTAGATGATATCTATACTCTCGTAACAAAAAAATTTAATTTTTAGTTGTATGACAGTATTCCTAATTTGATAGAGAGATTAATGCCCGGATCTAAACACCAACAAAAAGATAGTACGTAAATAAAAAAACTAAAAATATCTTTAGTGGAGATTAGAGTTATCAACAATATACAGACCGGCCATAATTTAGAGAATTGTTTTAATATCATTAAGTAAGCTAAGTACATAGGAAATATAAGATTGCCTCTAACACCACAGTAAACGCATCCATCAGCTTTTACGACGTCCAAAGATTGGGGGCAAATTCACCAACCATTTCCCCTTCGCCGCCGACGATAAATGTAACACCTTGTACTAGAAATTAAGCGTTAGTCGTTGGATGTTGTAGGGTTCTGTGTTTGAGGCCGGGTCGTGACCCCTCCCGTGCAGTAATGATCATGACTTAACACTTGGAAGGGTCGCTGCGAGATCTATCTCTCAATCTTCTGGCATTTCGCTTCCGCGATTCTTAGTTTCATTGGGCAGTCTTTCGGTTACGCCTTAGACTCTAGAACTCTGGACTCTATACAACTCAGCACAAAGTTGTAATCTCATTGAGCTTTATTACAAAACTTGAATACAATTTTGAAAATCAAAGAATAATCTAATTGTAAAAGTCATCAGAAGGTATCAACCATCCACTCAGTTATAAACCGCAGTTACTAAAAAATAAAAATTGAAGCACTATCGGCAAATAATTTGCGTATTGATCCATTAGGTCCATTGCCTAACAAAGTTTCGTTTAGTTTGAGAATATTTTTTATAGTCACAACAATAACATTGGCTGTCATCAGTTGCTTTGATGTTTCAATACTTGGGCAAAGTATAGAAAAATTCCAAGCGAGCTTGTTATGCCTCAATTCATAGGACTCTCCCACCAAACCCATGGTGTCAACACATGCCCCATTTCAAAAAAGAAATTTCCACACAAATTTAAATGAGGATTGGACATTGTTCCGTCCAATCTCACATTTTTAAAATTCACTTGCTTGATTCCTCAGATTGTAGATACTTTCTGTGGTCTAGAAATGGGAACTTTAGATCACATATTTTTTGGTTGTCTCTCTCTAAACAAATATCCTTTCTTATGCCAGCCTCACCTAAAATTTCCTCCCCTCCATTAAACATCTTATCTCCTCTAAATCTGAACTCGACTCCAATATTCCATATAATTTTGAAATGTGTACACTTAAATAAAATTAATATAGAGATTCACCTTCCCCCTCTCCATAATATGAAAGAATGACCTATCACACAATTTTTTGAAGGCAAAAAAGCAGTATCCACGGTATAGCGACCAATCTTAAAAAAGGAAAAAAAAAATGCTAATTAAAAAAATTTAGTTTAAAATGTCGTCAGTATAATTGTGTATGTTATAATTTTTTTACTGACCATATTTTTTCTATTCTGAAACGTGTCGTTGGACATGAAGCTATTGATTTTGTTACGTTGGTGAGGTGCCAGTATTTTGACTAGTATATTTATACATTTTAACGCCTGAAGAATTGATAGCTATACAGACACTTGTACGTAATGTGAGGTATTTACGGACAGCCGAGCATTCGGAAACTGGATCTTAACCCTAAATTGATGCCCCCGATTGATGGGGGTTAAAGGAGACTAGAATCATACCCTCAGCCAGCGAGGAACTTGGAAGAAATATAATTATGTTGATAATAACGTACTAGAATGAGGTGGAACTATGAAACCCAGCGAGATGAATATCTTTAATCGTATTCACTTATAGCGTTGCAGAAAATAAGGTTTCTTCAAACTTTTTAATGTAAAAAATAAGTTATAAATAGATGGGAATTGTGTGAAAGAAGAGTAATAAAATATTTTGTATATATTTAGAGTTGGACGTGATACAATAGGCAAACTATATTTAGGCAGAATTTTTAGCAAATTATTGAAAGCCTTTTGTCAACGTATGTCCCAATACAATGTGTAATTTCTTGATAAAAAGAAAAAAAAAACGAAAAAACGAAGAAAGAAACGAAGCCAGTAGTCCACAATAAAGTGCTGGTAGCTACCCTGATGTATGGCAGTGAAGCATAGAACTGGTAGAGAAAGGATGAAAGTAGACCGAATGCTGTAGGAATGAAATCCCTGAGGCGTATGTGTGGTAAAACCATGTATGATCGTGTGAGGAATGTGGAGATCCGAAAAGAATGCAAGGCCGATGTGAGCGTAATAAGTAAGATTAAGAAAGGGACGCTTAGATGGTTTGGACATGTAGAGCGAATGAATGAAGAAAGGAGTGTCAGGAGAATATATGACGCAAATGAGAATGGTAGAAAAAGTCGAGGACGCCCGAGAAAACATGGCACGATCAAGTGAATCAGATACTTGAATCGGACCATGTCAAGAGTCAGAATAATAGAAGAGAATGTATGAATGTGAATGAGGCAAGGAGTGTATGCCAATACCGAGTTGTTTGGCGGTCCGTCCTCTCTGCTTACCCCTGCGGGAAACGGCGTTATGGTTAGTTAGTTAGTTAGTTAATAATACATTATGTTAGTTTACAAACATTGCTTGCGTAGATACCTATACACATTATAATGCCATACAATATCAACAAGATATAATGGAATTACCATATCATTGGCAGTGGGCTTGAGAGAGGATACCGGTAACGTCTTGATCATTAGAAATTATCCAAAGTTGAACATTCGCATTCATTGTTAACGCTTTCTGTATTTGACTCTATTTAACCTTTTTGATAGCAAGTTCAAAAAAGGTAGAAAATTTTGCTGTTTTTTTTAGTAAATCTTTAAATTTTTATTTTTTATTTTGCATTAACTCCACACAGGAGGTCCTGAGGAAAGTAATTTCCCTCAGGGCCTATGTCATCTTTGAAGATGCTGTGAGGAGGGTCTTTTTGAGGAGAGGAAGGAGTGAACGTGGGTCTACAGGAAGGAGGAAACACAGAGGCCGGCAAATCGTTCCACAGCCGAGCTGTTGAACACAAGAACGAGTCGTAGAAGCGTCCCGTTCTCATGTGACAAATGTCAACTGTGTACATATGTTGGGCGCGCGTTTGGCGTGTTTCCCGACTATGCACCGGTGCCGAGGGGATCAATGACGCTAGCTTCTCGGAGCATCTTCCATTGAAATACCGGTAGAATAAGGATAGCATTTCCACCCTACGCCTGTGCTCTAAAGATTGCAATCCGTTTGTTAAGACAGGAGAATCTATCAAGCGGACCGCCCGTTTCTGCACAGAGTTGAGGGTGTTTTTCAGGTACATCGGGGCTCCAGACCAGAGATGGCAGCCAAATTCAACAGTGGGGCGCACTTGCGATTTGTACAGGGTTAGCAGTTGTGTACAATTAACCCGTTTAATCACAGGAGACCATATTTGTCCCAGCTCACATAGGTCTCACAGAAATCGTTGTTTCTCCCTTACTATCATAGTCATAAATGTGATCTAAACGGTATTGGAAAGAGAATTCAACAAACAATATATTCAAATCTAAAAGAAAACCACATAAAAATTAAAATTTACCCCTTTCTGAAACCAAAGTTTCCGATAGCAATTTGAAAAAAAATTATGGAATTTTGTGAATTTTTTAAGAATTTTTTTTACATGAAACGAAAAAAAGTGAGGTGACTGTAAGGTTTATAATTCATTTATCTAATGAAATAAGTATGTGTTTTATTTTTTTTTCATTATCAGTAATTTTGGTTAGAAAGAAAAGTAAAGTGAGCCATATTTAAAATTTTTTTAAAGTTTTTGCAAAACAAAAAATTATATTTAAACAAATCCATAGTAATTTTTAATATAGAAAATATTCAATAATATAGTGATATAGTGATATTGATATTGAAATAATATAGTGATATTGATATTGAAATGAAATATTCCCTTTGTGAGGCTGTCAAAATAATAATATTTTGGTTGTGGTTTCTGCATGTAGTCCAGCGGTAGGGCGTTGGACTGCCGTTCTGAAGGTCACAGGTTCGAACCCGGCGTGCGCAAATAAATTTTATTTAATTGATTTGTGTTATTTCACAATTAATTATTTAAAATAATATATAGTATATTTGCGGCACGTTCCAGAGTGGAAGATACTCTTAGTATCGCCCTGGTGTAAGGCCACCATTCAGAATTGAAACGTTGCTTGAAATGACTTTAGCCGTGTTTAGTGACTAGATCTGAATAGCCAGGTACTTCCCCACCTTCCTCTCCTCATCTCCTTCCCTTTCCCACTTACCTTCAGTCTCATAACTCATAACATACTCCAATTGGGGATGCCATAGTCTCGCTGGCTCCAGACGGGAGCAGTTGGGACTCTTGTGAGGTATTCACTATATAAAAAAAAGTGCGGAGGGTGAGTAGTGCCTTTAAATAATATTTGATTAAATATTTCCAGTAAGTTTTGGCATTGACATGTTACCCGAAAAAAATCGTTTACAACCACGATGTAAGATATTATCAATATAAAGCTTATTTATTTTATTGCAAAACCTTCATTTCAATATCACGATATTTGCGACACAAAAAAATCGATACGAATTAGCTTTATTGGCAATATTATGAATCCGGCAACGGATATCGATGGTTCGTATAGCTTGCTGATAGTAGCTAATAGCTAAATCGTTTATTGAAAAATTCAGACCGATCTAAAAGTAATACTTTATTTCCAAAACACATTAATTAATTTTTAATGATTTCTTTTTCAATCTAAAAATAAATTTAATTTTTTGTTGTGAATCATTTGAAAATACGAAAACTTCTTGTTATTATCACTCACACGCGAAAAATATCGCTTTTGCAATAATGAGTTGAAATTTGAACACACGACACGTTTTGGGAACCCAACGCCTTAAACCACTCGGGCACTAACTTGTTTATATTACATATAATATCTGAAAGTTTTAGGTGATTCTCAAAAGAATTAAATTTAAAGCATAACTTGTAAAAAGCGGTTTTAAAAATAGATTTTTTTTCTTATGTGAATCTATGCGATGTAAAAACACGTTTAGCGTTTATCCAAATAATGTAATATTTTAATTAAACATTTTTAGTTTGTAAATAAGAACGAGCAGGGTTTTTTTAAGAGTTCAATAATATGTCTGAATAGACGCGAATTAATTACTTGTGAATTCTACTAACTTATGTTTAAAAAGTCACTCTCATTTTTATTTCATAAGCTGACAGTAAACTCGCGATTGACATAAGATAAATCTTATTTCAGAATAAGAGCAGTCTGATAAAGATGAAAAGTATATACATTAGAGATTAAAATATAAGATTCCGCGGCGTGGCAAAATGACTCGGTTGGAAATTCAGTTTTGGTGGCTAAAGTAAATGATCTATATCAGTGTAACAAACATTGGAAAGTCCTGGAGTCGTTCTTGGTAACTCCTTCACTCTTTTTCCGTTTCCCGTTCTTTCTTCAGTCTTTTGAGGATGTTTGTTTCTATTTCGTTCAACGAAGTTTTTTCAAGCCTTTTTTTTTTTGCTCGTACGCACAACGGCTAGCCGCCTAGGCGATTAGCCGCGGCGGCTGGCCGCACTTTCATTTTAATATGCAACCGCTCATTTCGTACGCACTAAACCGCCGAAAAATTCAAACAAAATTCAACCGCTAATCGAACCGCCTAGGCGGCTAGCCGCCTTCAATGGTTGAATAACTCTTCAATGGTCTGCTATTTGGGAGGCGAATATGGATACCACAGCCTTGGGAAATATTTTTTGAATAACCAACACCTCTGACATAGGTCACTCCAGTAGGTTCGCTACGTTTGGTGTGCCCGGATTCATTGGGTGAGGTGTATTCAGATCTTGGCGACGAAACCCTTTGGCTCTCTCCAGACACCCAGTTTCTTAACAACCCCTCACACCTTTTTCTTTTCCGGAACCTCCTCTAATTTCTTTCTATAAAAATACCCTCCACACAACATCCCCAAAGATGACATAGGCCCCGAGGGAAATTGTTCCCTTATTAAATGATCTGCCGGCAGAACCTTTCTATAGATCGATAGTTATAACCAATATTTACGGAATATGGGGGTCAATGTGTCCAGGAGTGACGGACGTATGAATCATCCCTCCCGTGAAAGGTGGTGCAAGGCGATGGACCGAGAGTCTCTCACAATCAAGTCCACCACGCAGTATGTGGACTAACTCATTCACTGCCAAGACCTAGACAAACCTCACCCCATGAGCTGGGTACCCCTGCTAAGTTACCAACGTAGCAAACCACTTGGGGTGACTTATGACAGGGGTGTCTATATGTTTATTAGTTCAATCTCAAAACTTTACGAACTTATACATAACATATTATAGGAAGTCAACTTTATATCCAACCAAGAGAGATGTATCTGCGCGCTATTTATTGAGTTAATAAATTAATTCGCATACTTCCTGCCGTTTATTAGAAGATATTAAAACAGTTTTACTACAGCTATATAAATCGCAAAATGTAGAGATATAACGTAACCAATTATAATTATTTTTATTGTGCTTATTTCCTCTACAGTTTAAAAATATATTCTAATTGATTATTCTCTTTAAGCTCATCTTATATCCTCTCCCTTTTATATATTATATATATATATATATTTCTTAAGGTCAGTAAAATCGATGGTTTTATACTTCCTACGTAATATTACGAATTGATATATTACGATATAGAAATATAAAATGCATATCTGGTTGCGTTTAATTCACCAAGAATTAGCACATTTTTAAAGAAAGTTAAAATATTTCGTAATAAACGAAATAAAATCCAATTAATTGAAAAAAAATATGTATCCGAAATCTGAAAACTGTTTTTGTAGGGTAATTAAATACGTTTTGAAATTTAAATAAACACATAGTTTTTGAAATGCAAAATTGATTTTGAAATGCAAAATTTTAATAAACACATAGTTTTTGAAAATAAAAATTTAAAATTTTGAAAAACTGAGTGTATTTTTAATATACTAAGGTTATACCGTTGGTCGTTGGCAGATTTGTTAAATTTTCAAATGATAGATTCTATTAGACAACACAAATTTCAAATCATATAATCATACAACAGAGTAAATCAATGCATAATCTAGTCAACATAGTTTTCGAAATTTTAATTTTAGTTAAATTAAAATCATTAAAAAATAAATCTGAAAACGTGTTTTGTGACAAAAATACCTCAGATTTTCCGTTTAGCAAAACTAAAATATTTAAAAAATTATTATTGAAAAATCATAAATACTTACAAGAAGTACAAGATATTTAATAATTTATCATATTACGTTTTGAGCATTTTTATTGCTTTCTTGAAAGCAGGTATATATTAAAGCAAGTTTTGAATGAAATTAATCGATATTAAATTTTTTACATCAAAAAAATTTGATACGGCGAATGATCGATCTTTCTCATTATCAGAAAGGCATAAGGGTTTTCGTGCTGTGCTAAGAACATTTAAGAGAATAAGTCGATAATGACGGCCTCCGTGGTCGATGGGTAAGGCTCTTGAATAGTAATCCGAAGGTAGCGGGTTCAAATCACGGCTTGCACAAAAAATTATGTTCGATTATTTTTGTTTTTTTACAATTAATTAATTTAAATTGTAATATGAAAATTTTGCTGCACGTTCCAGAGTGGAAGATACCTAGGTACAGTAACGTTCTGGCATAAGACCACTATTCATAATTTTTTGTATTTCTTGGGCATTAACTATGTAACAATTTCTAGACATTTTGTTTTGAAGAGTTTTAATTTTCAATGTACTATCGTTACTTAAATTTTAATTTTTCTGCTACCGGTTACGACATATCCGTGCCATTCACTAGCAAACTTAAAACTAAACTTAAAATTTAAAACAAGTACAGAAATGAATTAGATGTTATTAGGTGGGGGTAGTGGGAGGGGTGATTTTGGGGGAGGGGTCAATATCACATGGGAACATAGTCAAAAGGGGAGATTTGCAGGGTGCTATTATTTTGTTTACTAAATTAATTTTTTATTTAATTTTTTTGTTTATTTCTAAAGTTTCTAAAGCGCACAAGTCAAAGTATGAATATGTTTAAATTTGGTTTTTTCCTTGTTGAAGCTATGGCCTGTCTCTATTAAATGATTGGCGAATTCAGAATAGTTATTATTTCGTAAACAGAGTTCATGTTCCCTGATTCTAGTTCTAAAATTCCTAGTAGTCATTCCTACGTACTGGGCGTCTAAGTTTGCTAGTGAATGGCATGGATGTGTCGAAACCGGTAGCAGAAAAATTAAAATTTAAGTAAATGAAACGTTGTTTGAAATGACTTTAGTCGTGTTTGGTGACAAGTTCTAAATAGCCAGGTATCATATTATCTTCCATCCATACTCATCTTCCCCTGCCACATCTCCTTCCCCTCCCCACTACTTTCATCCTTACGATAAACCCCAATTGGGGATGCTATGGTTTCACTGGCTGCAGATGGGGGTAGTTGGATCTCTCGGGTATTCACATAAACAAAAAAAATCTAATTTTGAATTACAATGCATGTTCCGAAGTCTACCCTTTGTCGGAATCGGATAAATACGGGCACACATTTTATAACGATTATTTTTTTTGTGCTATTGGTTGAGGTGACCATGTTTATAACTTAAGAGGTAATTAATATCCAGCAATCAATTATTCCCTTTTTGTTTACAGCGCTGCGCGCGGATGTTTTTACAACCATGAAGCTAAACGGTATTAGTTTTAAATTTAATGTTGTCAAAATGAGCAAACCTCACACGGCCGCATCTCGGCGGCTAATGAGTCAGGAGAATTTATCTCTCGATCTTACAATTATATACTTCTTAAAATTAATTTTTGATCAAAATAATTTATAATTTTTCAATAATGTCTAAATAAAACACGTGTGTAAAAAAAACTGAAATATTTTAGTTTGTAAGACCTTAAATAAATATAAAAACTGAGGTATTTTTGTCACAAAACATGTTCTCGGATTTATTTTTTAATGATTTTAATTTATCTTAAATTTTTTGAATACTGTGTTAACTAGATTATATATTGATTTATTTTGTTGTATGATTATATGATTTGATATTTGTGCTGTTTAATAGAATCTATCGTTTGAAAATTGAACAAATCTGCCAACGAAATATGGTACCTTAGTATATTATAAATGCACTTAGTTTTTCAAAATTTTAAAACTGCGTGTAGCAGATAAAATATCAATCTTTCAAACTCAATTTATGTCTTTTTGTAAAAAAGTTCTCTCCCAAGCACTCTTAACCACAAGGGGTGTTCTTTTTCAACATCAGACCTTCCAAAGACGCGTTACACTTTTACATTTTAAATAGATTTTTCCTTTATTTAAAAAAAAAATTATATATTTAAATAACCATTGTAACTAATCATTCAATAATTATAATTAGTTATTTAGTAGTTAGTTAGGGTCTGAGAAGGAAAAATACGACGTAGTCTCTCTGGGACCAGAACCTATAAATCGCCATCCGGTAGAGAAGAAATTTATGGTCCGGATTATATGAAGGCGGTAAAACAGATGCCGGTAGCTCGTTCCACATGCTAGCCGACTTATGCAAAAAAATAGTCGGAAAAACGACCCGCTCTCACAAAGCCAACTTCAACTATTAACGAGTATTCCGTTCGTATCCGTCGAGTTTCGCGTACACAGGTGTAGAGAGGATTAATGCTGCTAGCTCCTTCGAGCAGGCTCCATTGAAATATCTGTAGCACAATCGACTAATTATTGTTATAATTTTTAATGTGTTTCACCCCAAGTCCCAAACGCTCCTGTCTGGAGCCAGTGAGACTATGCACCCTTAATATTTTGTGAAGTTGAAGGTAGTGGTAGATCTGGTCATCAAACCCGGCTAAAGCTATTTGAAACAAAATACAGAGTGTCTTCCATTCGGAATAACGTACTGCAAATATGCAGTACATTATTTTAAATTAATAAAATTGCGAAACTACACAAATTAATCAAATGAATTTTATTGGCGCACACTGGAATTTGAGCCCGCGTCCTCCAGTCGAAACCTTTGCCCCTCGACATACATAATTATACAACACATAATTGGTGCAATTAAAGGTGTGCAATGATTTTTTACCAATATTCCAGAAAACCATATTGAAAAATACCTCTTAATAAAATCTTAATGTTTTATTTATTTATTTATTCATTTTCAACGCCCTTACGGGCTTTTAAATAGTAAGTGTATGATATGATATATACAGAGACACGATGGTTGGAAAAAAGATCAACTTAAAATACGAACATTATTTTAATTAGTAAGTATATAAATAATATTTAGTATAAATAGTAAGTATGAAGGTAAATTTAAGTGAAAATAATATATTATTTAGAAAAAGTAAGAGAGAAAAAAACAAAACAGAATAATACATGATAAAGTGCATGATATAGAAAAGAAAGGAGAGGAAGAGGTTATTACATTTTACATAGATAAAAAAAGTACAAAAATATATCCGACATCTCTTATGTAATGCTCCAATTTAAAAAAGATATGCTATAAAAAATATCATTCAGTTACATTTAAGGTATATTTTATATTCCATCTCATAAATCGTAAAATAAAGTGCACTTTTGTCCATAAATATATTGTAAGCCACAATAGCACTTGTTTGGTTGGTATTCCAAGCAGAGGTTTAATCAATTTGCAAAAGCTCCTTATAGATGTAAACGCGATAATCTATATTTAATACAATTTATGTATTGCGGCTGATGATAAGTTGGAGCTTTCAAGTTTCCTAGAGCTAAATTGATTTCGCAACTTGTTTTGGTACATACCTTATACCCACCTTTTCATATTATTATAAACGGGAGCATCCAGTATTTACTTACTTTCGCATAGGCGCAAAGGTAGAGAAAATAGATTTAGAAGATTTATCGGAATATTAATTTTATTATTTTTTTTATGTGAATACCTCACAAGAGTCCCAACTGCTCCCGTCTGGAGCCAGTGAGACTATAGCATCCCCAATTGGGGTATGTTGTGAGGCTGAAGGTAAGTAGGGAGGGGAAGGAGATTTGAAGGAGAGGAAGGTAGGGACGTACCTGGCTATTCAGATCTAGTCACTAAACGCGGCTAAAGCCATTGTTAAGCAACGTTTCAATTCTGAATGGTGGTCTTGCACCAGGGCCATACTGAGAGTATTTTTCACTCTGGAACGTGCTGCAAATAAATGTATTATTTTTAATCAATTAATTGTGAAATAACACAAATTAATCAAATAAAATTTATTTGCGCACGTCGGGTTCAAACCTGCGACCTTCATAATGGGTGTCCAAAGCCTTATCCCTGGACTACGCCGGCCGTCGAAGTCGGAATTAATTCACGGAAATAAGGAATATTACAATAAATTGGATGGATATCCAATGATAAGGATGTACCCATCAATGAAACATATCATTGAATAAGAAAATAATACTACTAAATCTAAATAATTATAATATATAAATATGAAAAAGAATAAAATACAGAAAAAACAAAAGGTAACGGTTGCAACTGGCACTCGAAACCAGGATTTCTCGTCTTACCGGGACAAGCGCCTTAACCAGAGTGGAAGATACTCTTAGTATCGCCCTGGTGTAAGACCATCATTCAGAATTGAAACGTTGCTTGAAATGGCTTTAGCCGTGTTTACTAACTAGATCTAAATAGCCAGGTACTTCCCCACCTTCCTCTTTCTCGTTTTCTTCCCTTCCCCACATACCTTCAGCCTCATAACATACCCCAATTGGGGATGCCATAGTCTCACTGGCTCCAGACGGGAGCAGTTGGGACTCTTGTGAGGTATTCACTATAAAAAACTCTTATTTTTATGTAATTTTTTTGTAAATCTCATACTTCAAATTTAGAATTTACTATATAATCTTCTTTCAGAAAAAAGTGAATGGAATAGGCAATTCACCCTAAGAAGAGTGCTTTGTGAAAAAGTGAATGGGTGTCCCATTTTAATAAAATTGGATATGTTTATCCGAGGAACTATCTAGGTTACAGGACTCGTTCTTTTTATATGTTCGTTTAGATTTATTGGTATATCTTCTTCTTCAATGGTAATTGTATGGGTTTATCTTTTAGTGTGCCAAGGATTCCACCACGGATTTGCCAGTAGCTCAGCACATTTTCCTTGATTTTACGGAATTTTGAACCTTAAAAAATGCTGCAAGCGTAATAAAATAAATTCTATTCGCTTTGCAATAAATGAGTGAATCTTAATATTATTCTAGCTTTTCTTCTCGTCATACGCAGAATTATTTATTTTATATGTAAAATAGCGCATCACAAAATTAGTGTGCAAAAAAAAGTGTAGGTACTTACAAATCGAATTTTAAACTATATTACGAACACAATAATGGTTTCCTTCGAAACATGTCAGCAATGAATGCGCAATACGATTTTTATCTGTGCAATTTTATTTGGTCTGCAACCAGATTTTTATTACTCCGCACGGAACTAGATTTTATATTTATTTACCTATTTAACTTACTTTAAAATGTATCTGGAATACCGCGAAAGTAAACCATTCTCGTGTTCCGAATGTAATTTTTTTGCGGTGTTTGCAGCAGACCGTACCAAAACGCTCGCCAGCCTCGCGGGCCTCAATTTGTCTGCCCCTGACCTATGACAAACGTCATGTGATTTATGAATGACAGATGTATTCATGTGATATATGGTATTGTTTAAAGTATTGAAATTTATTGACAATTTAGTAGGTAGTTACTATCCCAAAATATTATTTATTCTATATTGGCAACCATATGTATGAAATCGTTAGTATAAAAATAACAATACTGTAATGCGAAGATTTTTCATACGAGTCCCGATAAAAATTCTATGTCAGGATCGGTACGAAAAAGGCACGATGTAAAGTGCTATTAGAATAATTGTTACTGGAATGAGTCAATCTGTAAGTTTGTTTTTTCAAACGATCTCATCTCGATGAACAGAGTAAGTTTCTAAGCAGCCAATTAACGTTAGAATCCCATAACAGCAAACAACAACTAACACAAGTATCTACTTATTGTTAGCGCCGTATTCGGAATAAGGGGCAGCAATGAAGTCCACAATAAGAGATAAGAAAGTTGAGAGAATAAATCTCTAGGCGAGATAGAATTTACTATTATTATTATTATTGCATCGATATGAGGGCAGGGATTCTAATATCTCGCACGCGTTGGTAAAACTACAATACTTATCAGGAGAAAATTATTTATTATTTTTTTACAAATTATTTTCCTTGTTTCCAAAATTATGTTCAATAGAGTGGCGAATAGTTTATCCACTAATCTAAGATATAAAATTACCCTATTGATTCGTCCTGAATAAATAAAACATTTTCAAGTATTTAATTAATATATCATCGAAGAAGAAGATAACACTAATAATCTAAATTAAAATATGAAAATGAACAAGACAGAGAAAAATAAAAGATAGCGGTCGCAACTGGGACTCGAACCCAGAACCTATCGTCTTTATTTTTCTGTGTCTTCATTTTCATATTTTAGTTTAGATGATTAGTGTTATCTTCTTCTTCAATGATAATTACATTGATGTGAATAACCTTCAAAAGAAAAAGAGAGTTTTCATTATAAAAAAATAAATTTATTAATATTTTTTTTTAATTAATAATTTTATTTTTATAAATAATTACGCCACAAAGTGAATTTGCAAAGTTTGAAAAAATTATTATTTTTTAATTTTTATTACATTTAAATGATGTGCCTATGAAACATACGTATTTATTCCACTTTACAGTACATCATAATTTTTTTTTCACATATCTTGGTATTGGGCAATATAGTGAGGCTGAAGGTAGTAGGGAGGAAAAGGAGATAGGGAACAGAGAGGAGGGGAAGTACTTGGACATTCAAATCTAATCACCAACACGACTAAAACCGTAACCATATTTAAACTATTAAAATTATTACTAACACTTTATTCAATATAAATCCAATTTGAAATAATTCAAAATATTTTTCTTTTTTATACCTAGGTAAAAAATAAGTTGAGAACAAGAAAACATTCTAATTCACCATAAAAGCTTCGATTAAAAAAATTTGTTTAAATAAGAATTTTGTTTCAACTCTTAGAAAAACTGAGGGTAGCAAAGTCCTGCTCCAAATTTACTGCTTTGAATTTCGTATGTTTGTAAATACATTTATACGTTCTATTTCCGTTTCAAAGATGGTGGCAGATTTTTTTTTCAAAAAGAAATCGCCGTATTTATTTGAATTTTATTTTACCTGCCCGATGAAAGTTCAAATAAAGAATTGTTATTGAGACATTGATATTTATTTGGGAAAATTGTATAATTACTAATTTGATTAAAAAACGTTATTTTTAAATGATTCATAAATAAGTAGTTTGATTTTTATGTACCAACCTTAATCTTAATTTGACTTCAGAGGAAAAATTGGTATTGATTTATACTTTCACATTTTTTTTTGTACGCGAAGTTTGTTTTTCACAAAACTATTAGTTATTCTGCTACCATTTCAATTCCGATGCACTCTTTCAAATCATTAGATCTAACACATCTATTTTCTGCAAATCTAAAAGTAATATATTTATAATTAGCTAGTTTCATTATTGAGTTATTGCGTTCTTGTATCGGGCGAGCGATAAAGTTTATCGCTGTACCTCGTCGGCCCCGCCCAGTGCGCGCGCCGCTGCCCGGTGGCTGGTCACGACTAAGACTGCCGCAACTCTAACAAAAAATTAGGGGAAAGACGGGTAATGTGGAGTCGGTACTATTCTATTTTAAATAACCAAAAATATATATACTTACTACTTAACTGAAAATTCACGGAAGTGTTGTGTATAATGATTTGAAAAAAACAGATGTCGTCACTCAAGATCAAAAAAAGATAAAATTGTTTTATGTAAAATGCTTTATTACAAAAATTGCCATTAATATAGTATACATGTTACTTTACTGTCTTTACTTTACTGTTTGCAACATTCATAAAAAAATATTACCTTAATTGCCTCTCCTTCACTCGTATTAAAGAAATGAGATCGCGCGAGGAAACACAGTCGCCGTGCCGTTTCCGCGGGTCGTCACGGTAATAATAAAAGCGCTTATTGGAGGATTAATGTTGGAGAACACCTGGGTGATTATTCACAGGTTACATTTGTCAAAATGCATATTTTAAAGTTTATTTTTATTTTTTATTTCTATATACAGTGTTACATAATTATTATTAGATATTTATACATAATAATATAATTTTTGAACTTTTTATTATGTTGTGTGTAAGGTAGGTTTGAGAAGGTGAAACTGTGGTTGGGTAATGTTGTATATTTCGTGAACACCTCACTAGGAGAACCTGTGCTGAGGTGTTTACGTGGTTATTTTTAATAACTCAGGTACGGGACATACGTCATTCCTATGTCTACCTACGTTAAATTATCGTGAGAATAAGCTTATGTGTCCAAGCGGTTAAGTGTGACAAGTATTTATGTGTGTTAGTAGAAAGTTTCTTCTTTATTTATTTTTTAAATTAGTGGTTATTTTAAACTTATTATTTATAAAAAAATATATACAAATATATGTATTTTAAGTGTGTGTATAGTTGGTATATTCTTGAAAAATGTGTTTAATTATTTTACACTTTTTTATATATAATTAAGCTGATGCTTTGATTATAAACAGGGTGTAAAATAATGTACCTGAAGGATTTTAACTAGTTATTCTTGATAACATTTGAGTAAAAAACGTACATATAATTTTGAATTAAAAAAAATGTAATAATGATTTTATTGGGGGTATTATGCCGCGTTGTGTTACCTCCTTCTTTACCCAACGTTTTGGACAGTGTTAGTGTCCATCACCAAATCAGTTGGCTAAATAAGGAGGTAGCGAAACAGTTCATAATACTCCAAAAATAATGCACTCTAATACTTTTGTGTATAATAACGACGGGAAAATAAAAAATATTCCTTTTTTTAAATTTTGTTCTAAAATCATATAAAAAAGTGTTTTTACCATACGTCGCACCTATCTACTGCTACGTGTGGCGACGGAATCAAGTGGTATGCGCTTTTTCTCTTCTGTTACCATGCTGCCAGAACGAGGCAGAGTGCGCATCACGTGACTCGTGCTGCCTGAATCCAAGTACTGTTTTGCAGCATGTGATTGAAAAATATATATTTTTTGTTTTTAATTAAATAAAATATTCTTGAACAGCGAAATGATATTTTCACATTTAATCCAAATATGTTGGGAAATGGCTTGTTAAAAAAAGTACGTGCTATTATACCATTTATATATGCTGGATTTTAAACAGGGTGATAATATTTTCCACTAAATTTTCCATTCAATATCTTCCACCACATCTATCAGGACATTGTTACGCGGTTTTCTGGAATTTAAACATCCGGACCGACTACAGAGAAACTTCGGCACCACTTGAGAGTTATTTGCAAGTCATTATATTGCCAATTATTATTCTCTTCAACTCATGACATTTAGTAATATTTATAAACCCTGCAGAAACATGTCACCTTGATGTATTTTTATTAAATGAAGTACAGATATATGACTTACACATAAAGATGTAGTATTTTACAAATTGTGCATGCGTGAAATATACCTAAAAATCTACTTATTGAAAATACATATTGAGCAAAAAAAATTTATAGCAGTACATTGTCAATAATTATTCTGTTTAACTCACGATATTTTGTAATATTTATAAATCCTGCAGAAACATGTCACCATGATGTATTTTTATTAAATTAAGTGCCGTTTCATGACTTACACATAAACAAATGTGTAACGCATACAACAATAATTATTCTGTTTAACTCATGATATTTTGGAATATTAAAAACCCTGCGGACGGATGATGTATTTTTATTAAATGAAATACATACAGATGCATGACTTACACACAAACATGTAGACCTTTACAAATTGTGCATTCGAAAAAATACCAATAAAAATGTTCATAATACATATTGAGCAAAAAAAATGTGTCGCGGTACATTACCAATAATTATTTAGTTTATCTCATGATATTTTTTAACATTTATAAACCCTGCAGAAATATTACACCATGACGTATTTTTAATAAATGAAGTACAGATGTGTGACTTACACATAAACATGTAGTCCTGTACAAATTGTGGGTGCGTGAAATATACTTAAAAACCTACTTTATATATATTGAACAAAAAAAAAACAAATTTATGTATTGCAGAAAATATAACAAAACCCCGAGTAGTCTGTATTTCCCCTATTCCCCTACATTATAGACAGATCTCTAAATAAAATAAAGCGGTCCGCGCACAGATGTGCCGGTTGGCCAACACGACACAGTGCCCCGCGTACATTATTTATGGCCAATAATCTAGGCCTATTCTAGCCGCAGATTAAATTTAAAATCTAGATTACATAAAGCGGCGATACTACTTACAAATAACACTGTCCGAAGTTTAGCGTCTTAGATAGGTGTGAATTTAAGGAATTTAATTCATTTATTAAATAAACCACTTAAAATTGGTAAAATTTCGTCGGTATTTGAATATTAATGTAACCCGCAGAGTGCTAAATTAATTTTTTAAAATTCTTCGTTTAATCATGCAATGAATTTTACATAATAAATTCTATCAAAAATTACGAAATTAAATGAAAATTCCAGTTATGCAAGTTAATGAACATCATCAAGTTTAAAATGATTTTTTTTTGTCCAAAGCAACAAAGCTTTAACAAATCGAAATCCAAAATTTCCTTTGTATAATGTTGACCCAATGCCAATTGGTAAATTAAGGTAAACTGAGTTCTTAAAATTTATAGTAAGTAAATTGTTCCTTCGAAAGGGATGAAACTGGATTTATAGTGATAAACCAATTTGACTCAGGAGATAAAAATTAAAATCATAGATTGATCAAATCTACTGGTTGTAGTCAATTATCCCAAATGTTTATTTTTAAATGTCTCTTATTATTATTTTTTTTAAACATTTGTACCTATTTTAAATAATTAAAAGTATCAATCTCATAATCTATCAATAATTTCATCAGAATAAGCAATTTAATAGTAATATCCTAACGCATTAAACAGTGGAAATTAATAATGGTAGCTAGAAATCATCATTAAAAATATCTTTTTCAGTTGTGCGTGTATCCTGCGTAGTTCTGGTTCAATAAACTATGGATCTCGGATTTACTTTGATTTTAAGTGTCTTTTTAAAAATTGTAACTGATTGTTAAAAAAAATCAGGCAATCGATAAAGTACTAACCATAAATACAATATTTGAACAGAAAATTATTTTATTGTCTTTGTTAAATTGGAACTGATTTATCCATAATTCAGACATTTCTCTGATTTATCGAGTCTCTGCTGGAAAGTAATAATTGTTCACGTCTGAGGAAATGTAACAAATACATAAAAATTAACGTTATATATTGCATTATTAAACTATCTTAAGGTTTTTTTGTCAATAAAAAAGCTATATTTTACTAAACCATCGATGTAGCATTTTTGATCGATGACCTTCACAGACTTCGACTTTACTATTCGTCTAGCAACCTACATTTTCGGTAAAACTATCGAGATATTATAAATAATTTTATTAAGTAAATTATCACCACACCCAACACGTCTTCCAATTCTTCTTGAGTTAAGTAATCCAACTTTTTATCATGAAGCTTTTATACATGTTTCACCATTAGATATATAAAAAAAATAAGTCAGAAAGTGTAAACTGAAATGATAAAATCCCTAAATGTACGAATATTTTCAAGTCAAGTGCAAAAGTATAATATTGACCGGACGATAGATTCTTGATATCCTCAGTTCTTTTCCAATGTTTAAAAAATTGAAATTTAAAATTTGTTGTTTGAAGAAAAAATCATAAATAATTATCGTTCCGACTATAACAAATACAACGCAAAACATTTTGTAACAAGTCCCCTCCATTGTGTATCTATAAACTCGTGCGTTCGGATTTTAAATTTAATTTACCGGTGTGCTAAATCAGATCGACACAAAACGAATAAGCCGGAAAATAATCAAAGGAAACTCGCTCTTAGAGAATCGATGATCTCGTTAAATTAGATATGGTCCATGGATAAGCAATAAACATATGTAAGATGTGGTGAATTAATGCTGGCACGCACGCTATTTGCTTTCTACTGGTTTATGGGCGTCTTCCGCATACAAGCAAGAACATTTGAAAAATCATCTGAATATATGTCACCGTGATTAAAAGCTGGTACATAATTTAAGAGCGATTGACTAGCGGATGAGATTAAAAGTTTAAAAATGCTTGCAACTGTACAGGGATTTTCCAATGAGAAAGATCGATTATCCCCCGTATTAAATTTTTTAAATGAAAAAATTAATATCGGTATATTTCATTCAAAACCTGCTTTAATATACACCTACACTCAAGTAACAATATAAATGCTCAAAACGCACGATGATAAATTATTAAATATAGTGTACTTCTTGTGAGTATTTTTTGATCATAACTTCTTCTTCTTCTTCTTCTTCTTCTTCTTCCCCTTGTCCTATTCGGGTCGGGGACCCACTGCATCGACAAGGCTCCTCCATACGTCCCTGTCTTGCGCCGATTGATCGGCCTCCGTCCATGGCAGATCCATCCTCTCCTCGCACAGTTTTTGGATTTGCCTCGCCCAACTGTGTCTGGGGCGGCCTACTGGTCGTCTACCCTCTGGAATGGCACTCAGTATTTTCTTCGGAATTCTTAGTACATGTTGATCATAACTATTTATGATTTTTTAATAATGTCTAAACAAAATAAGTGTGTACAAAAATTTGAAATATTTTAGTTTTTAAGACCTTAAATATATAGAAAAACTCAGGTATTTTTGTCACAAAACACGTTCTCGGATTTATTTTTTAATGATTTTAATTTAACAAAAATTTAAATTTTTAAAACTGTGTTGACTAGATTATGTATTGATTTATTTTGTTGTATGATTATATGATTTGAAATTTGTGTTGTTTTATAGAATCTATCGTTTGAAAATTGAACAAATCTGCCAACGACCAACGGTATAGCCTTAGTATATTAAAAATATACTTCGTTCTTCAAAATTTTAAAACTACGTGTATGAGATAAAATCACAATCTTTCAAAATCAATTTATGTTTTTTGGTAAAAATGAGTCAATACATCTCGAATTTGATTTTAAAAGGACTAATTTCCGGTATTCTCTGGTAACGCCCTCTTAAGAGGCTAGACTTTGAACGTCACGCGGAACACCCGCGACTGTCATTCTGTCCCGCTCACAATAAGCTCACGCACACTTACAATACATGCGAATGCGAAATGTGCGAATGAGACAACGCTCAAATTTACCTACAGAAATCGCTCGAAAAGGGGTTTATGGAGAATACACTTTTCTACACCAAAACTTGCACGAAATTGAAATTTTAAAAAATATATATTTTTTAGAAAGAAGAAGCTACGTCGGTAGCTTTTTATAATTTTATAATTCTTTATGAGAGTTGAGTTAGCAGCACTTTTTCCTTAAATAATATTTTTTGATAAATCGTACATGTTTGACAGTGAATGTTTACGTTAATACGAAGCGCATCGAAAATTCGAAAACATACCGACATAGTTTTCACCTTCTAGAAGGCAGTATAAAAAAAATATATTCGTTTTGTGCAATTTCCGATGTAGAAAAGTGTTTTTTCCCGGGCGTCCTTTTTGTATGGGCCGAAAAGCGAAGTCTATCGTCTTAAATATGTCAGCCTTAAGATGAGAAAGTGATTCAAACATAGAGTTTTACAATAAATTGGAGCTAGGAGCTAGGAAGAAAACCGCTGAACGTGGCAATAGGATCATTTTGTTTCGTAGCATATACAGAATCGTATTTCATTATCTGCAGAGGAATGTTGGGAAGGGTAAAGTTTTTGGATTTAGGAATGAGAACGGGAATCATTACCTAGCTATTCGGATATTGTTATTATAGTGTCCTTGAATGATAAGTAGTTTCAGTTGTTTTTGATCGATGTCGGTAGGCTTAAAACTTACAGCAGGATAGTACAGATATCGGGCCACTAAAGTAGATTCACCTGGCGAGAACTCCCGCTCAACGAGAGCTCGGGCTCTCAGATTCAATTACTAGACAGTTAGAGTCAGTCGTAAATACCCAGAAGTAAAATACATTGTAAGCAAGTAAATATCAATAATAAGCCTGTTCGTAACAAGGACTTATTATTCTTAAAGAACCCAACACAATTACTAATGTCCGCCTTTGGATAAGGCAAATACTACAGTTATCAAACAGAACAACAATTCGATACAAACCAAATAATTCGAATTACGGACAATCCAATGATTCATATTCAGAATTCTCTAAATGTAAACTTTTTTACAAAATTTATGTTGCATATTTTTAAGAAATTCGTGAAATTTTTATTATTTTATTGGCTCTTGTTATAAAGCTATTTTGCTTCTGCCGAGGAGCTTAAAATTGTGTTCAATTATATCTATTTTATGCACCTACATATAATGTGTATGACTGAGGTATGACAGATTGTATCATTTCCAAAATATAAGGGAATACAAAGTTATAGAGACTTTCGCTTATATTCATGTCCCTGATACAACTTTTGTCAAAATACAATATTTGTTGGTCTACATATTATAATGTGTTATCCTACTTATAACAATCGTGTTCTATTTTTGATAAAGTTAATTAATTAACCAACATTTTTATACTTTGTAATAATTAACAACGAATCAATTATATTTCTACAGATTTTAAAAATATTGAAAAATTACTCTGTCTAGTTTTTAATTACCTACCTTTTTATGCAGTCATTTAACACGTGTGCTGTCATTTATTTGACTTATGTTTCTACTCATAAAATAGGTTAAAATCTCACGTCCCCCATAACCATTTGTACAATAATGGATGGCTATTTTGTTCAACGTGTGGCAAACAACAAATGGCAAAATGTTGACTGCTATACTAAGAGATATGATTTAACTCCCGTTCGAAGGCTATCAGAGTAAAATCATTATTAATTTTAACTCTAGTTTAAAACATTTTATCGTATAATTTTTCCTCTGGCGGTTTGGCATAAGAGGAAACATGTCCATTTTGCCAGCTTGAACTAAATCTCATGCAAAAAAATACTTTGAATTTGGTGACGTAAATTGGGTCACTCAAAAGATATTGGGATGAAACAATGTGAAATCTAATGGTATTGATGATGATTTGAGGGTTATTTCACAGTGAAACTCACATCGATTAACTTATTTATTAAACATTAAATAATTTATTTTTCTTCTTAGAAATCAATAAACGAACGAATGACCCTAATTTAACAGTAATTAATAAAGTGAGAAAAATAATTTTTTCCCCTTCTTAGTATGTTTACAAAACCTAAACAATATAACACATCCAAATAATTCATAGCACTAACGTCATTATCAAACAATTAAGAACACATTAACATTTAGTGCGGGGAAAACAGATTTCTAAATATCCTACATAATAGTAAATTGGTTTAACCTGTAATAAATCAATTTATTTACCTTTATAATTGATATTTAAAACCGTATAAATCAGTCGTCTCAAAGTGGAATAATCACACCATCCGAAATAGCTGTCACAATAATAAAAAACTATAATACGTGCAGAACTTAATAATAACAGTACTAAATTTTATTTTATTTTAAAATTAAATGGAGTTCTACGAATTAAATACAAAAAACAGTTAATTAATGTTTTTTTTTTTTTTTCTATTGTCTAAATAAATATTCAATATTTATTTGTTAGTATTTATTGCAACAGTTTCACTCTTATTGGGTAAAATAGACTGATTATTTATATATTTTATTATTTATTTACCTTTTTATACGCCCATGGGACTTTTACTCTGGGTTCATGACAAGTTATAATTTTTGTATCTGGAGTTGGTAATAAAATAAACAATGGTGGCATAAACAATATCTTACATTGCGGTGGTTTACAATTGGATAAAATTTAAAAAATAAATAATAAAGATTTATTTTTTTAAATTAGCTAATTAGGCCATTATGCCTAAGATTTCTGAATGATGAGTGAGGATATAGTCAATAGTCAACACTCTTTCTGTACTTATTTAGACCATTTCAAAACTATTACTTTTGATCTCTTATCTTTCGAATCAGAAGGATCGGATATAATCATGGTTATTTTAAGTCCGAGGCTTTAAACTTGTAAACAATTTTTTTGGAGGGTCTTTTTAGGAAAAGGAACGTGATAAAGTTCTGTGGAGGAAAAATGTATGAGGGGTGGGTCTTACCCATCTGTGGGTCAATGTGTCATGAGTTAGGACGTATGAATCCGTCTTCTCACTGCGGTGCAAAGCGAAGAAAGTCCTGCTAGAAGGATCTAGGTTAGGTCTCCCTCAACCAGTCTCTCCCAATCCGATCCGCCGCGCATTATGTGGGCTAATGCATTCGCCGCCGAGACTTATACAAATCTCAACCCTTGAACCCGGGCACCCCTGCTAAGTAACCAAACTTGTTGGGGTGACCTATGGCAGGGGTGTTGGTCATCCAATAACTGGATCCTGGGGCCGGCGGTACTCATACCCGCTTCCGAAATTGAAACAATGGTGTAATACCATGCCAGTATTTCAGATTAGCTATCCACGAAATATTATAATTTTTATAAAGGTCCATACGTCCTCAGCAAATATTTTGAGAGAAATTTGAACCAAATCTTATTTAAAAAGACAGTTGCTTATAAGTATTAAATAAAATGACAAATAATATTTTTTTAAGTGGTCCCCGTTGCTTTCTAACATGAGATGTGTCATCAAATTCTAAATATTTTCGCCTTGTCCTTGTCTCTTGTATCTTGTCTAACACATGTCATAAATTCAACACAGCCTACACAACTAGAAAACATCGCCATTTCTTCATAATTTATCTCGCATTAGAGAAGTAAGTTCTCATCGAACCACAGTCCTTGGGTTTCTGGCATCACATATACCACCGCTCCACGGGGTACTAGAATGGTAGCGTTTACAAATTGATCCGAGATTGTGATCATTTATGGGTGTCATATAAATACCTGGGTGGTACGGTATAACAAGACTTTTTAATTAACGATCGGTATTTAGATTGTACCTTCCTATTCATTTAATCTTCTGTGGAAATGGGTTTCGAGAAATTGGCCTATTTAGACACTGGTCATATAACAAGACTTGAACAGAACTCACCGATTAAGTATTTGAAATTACCGAATAAATCTTAGTAAACCAAATATGAAACGAAACGAGTCGAAATTATCGATTCATAAGTACTTGTAACTAGCCTCTTGTTGATTTGTTTCACAGCTCAAAAAGTATACTAATATTTGTTTTCATAATTGTAAATTATAGTTGGGGGATGATTTTTGATATCGATATATATTTTTTTAATGTTAATTAACTGCACAAGAATTTCAACTCCTTCAATCCGTAATGAATCAATGAGAATATGGTATTCCTAATAGGGGGAAAATTTTAAGAATGAAGGTAGCGTGGAAGGGAAAGAGATGACGAAGAAAAGGTGTGGAAGTACCGGCATATTTTGATCTGGTCACCAAACACGACTAAAGCCATTTTAAACAAGTTTCACAAATATGCTACATATAATTTTTATTTTATTCACTGTAAAACAATAAATTAATTATATAATTTATTTTTATTTTCGTAAATGAGTAAAATTGCAAATTGGCAAGGGAGGGGTCCGGGTTTTAATCCCAAGATACAACCGAATATTTTCTGATTTTTCTGTTTCACAATTTGTTAATTTCATTTGTGAGTCGCTAAAATTGTCTTCAATGATTAAATAAACCAATTTAGCTTGCACACGCCAGGATTTGAACCCGGAACCTCCGGATTCGTACCCCGTGACCATGAAGATTATAAATTCTATCTGGTTGGGCCTTTACACAATACACAGCTACACTTACCTACATTATACATCTATTCTTGGACCGCTTTACTTGTAGTTAGTATTGTTAGATTTACTAACCTACCCTTCTCCTATAGTCCTAACATTTATCTATTGCTCACATTTGGTCATTAATCAATCCTCATCGCGTAAACATCTCCGCATCAATATTCCGCTCTTCCGCTGTTCACCGCCGCTAAAGAAAGTACCAAAACTATTATACAAATATTCTGCGAGAAAATACAGCGTGAAAAAAACATGCTCGACAGAAGAAAAGTGTTCCACAGTAAGTCATTTATTTCCTTTCCTTACCTGGATGTGCATATTTTCTACATTTGCAGTGGTTAAATTGCGCACACACATCTTACCGGTGGTCCTTCGATACAAAATTACACCCCACAAAAACCCTGCAAAAAAAATTGTAACCGTGTAATATATCATAATTTTTGATGATCTGTGTGATCTATTTAAGCTTGATTTTTGTGTGGGAGGACAATTAAAACCTCCATGGCGATCCTCTGGCCCCGTTCCTCCCGGAAGCTAGTCTGTGTGTGGCGCCCAGCGGGTTGCGGCTCAGAACACGTCCACCACATTAATAATTTGTTCAACCCATAAAGTCTAGCCGATGTACGCTTTAAATTGTTTAAAACAACGGGATTATTTAGCCGTGGACAACATCCGTCCGGAAGGCGAAGATGAAAGGAAAAGCGACGAGTGAACAAAAGCTTATTCGTACAAAAGAAAAACGATTTCACTGGATTATATTTCTTACGCGATGTCTTTACGTTATCCCTTTTAACAAAATAAACCCCATTGATACAATAAAAGGCGGATGTACCCTACCACATCAAAAGGATAGTTAATATTGAACAAACACGCGAATCAATGGTATGTCATCATATTAGGCCTATTAGGGAATCAATTGATTTTTTAAACAGACAATAAAATCTACAATTTAGCTGAAATAGGGGTTATCATAAACTAATTCTTATTGCTTTTACTAAATTCAAGATGTCCAGTTTGTTAGACTCGATTATAATGGTCGCATGTGGCACACTATTGACTGTCATGATATCATTATCAATTTGGGAGGAGAGTATGGGTACGGCCGAACCAGAAACCATTTATTGGAAAATGCCGCCCAAAGTTGTTCCTTACCTGAGGTGACTTAGACGGGGTTTATGGGGTGAGTTTTGTCTAGGTCTTGGCGGCGGATGCATTTAACCATCTACTGCGCGGCGGACCGGATTGGGAGAGACTGGTTGAGGGCGATCTTTTGAACTCTCCACCTGGACTCTCTAAACCCAACGCTTTGCACTGCAGTGGCAGGGACCGATTCGTACGTCCGTCACTCCTGGACTCATTGACCCCAGATTCACTCCCCATCCCTGATACCCTTTTCCTTCCCAGAACTTCCTCTCCTTAAAAAAAACCACACACAGCATCCCGAAAGATGACGTTGGCCCCCAGGGATTTTTTTTCGTCAGGGCTTCCTATTTTGATTTAATGTAAAAAAAAATATTCATCTAAAAGTAGAATACCTATTATTCTATTGCGCATTGCACAAATTACCTAAGTAATATATATTATTATTACTTATTTAATTATAAAAAGAAAAATCAATCAAAAATTATCTTTTCTTGAAATTTCACAAGAAGTAAGGGTGTACACTGTACATGTACCATCGGGAGATACATGTTCCCAACAATTCTACACAAATGAAATAAATATAGGGCATGTGAAAAAGGATTCTTTATAAATATCTTTTGGTCAACAGCCAGAATAGTTTGTGTATTCACCACTCCTTTAATAGGTGTATATGAAAAGAATTTCCTCTCCCTTAAAAGATTTCCACACAGCAACCTCAAAAATACCAAGTGTGATGTGGTAATAAATTTTTATGTGCTTTTTTTAATTGTTCCACATTTCTGTTATTTTTTTAAGTACGACCAAAATATGCAATCACACTGAAACAATGAAGTATGACATGCCATGCATATTGTACAATGTACACAGATGAACGTGGTTATTTGCTATGGCTATCAGATATTTGGACCAAGGTTACCGAAACACACCGTGCTTCATTCCATGCGATCCACAGTACCAATAACTTGATATACCGCGAAGATAGGAGCCGGCCTAGGTATGGTAGGGTGGGTCATTAATGTATGGAGGCTTACACGTTTTTGTTAACATTTAAGAATCTAAATGCAAACCCTTTTCGTTCAATATTTATGGTGGTCCATCAATATTTCTCAAATATCGTGATATTTATTGAACGCATAGGCTGGCGAATTGACGGATTACAACATGGATCACAGATGTCTCGATTCCTGAATTCTGTATCGTGAACCTACGGAATTTGATAACACTGACGGATCACAATAAATATTTAACGTGAACGTGAATATTTATCACGATCCGTGGGTTCACGAAACGGAAATTAAGGAATCTAGTCATCTGTGATCCATATTGTGATCCGTCAATATGCTAGCCTACGCGTTCAATAAATATCACAATATGAGATAAATATTGACATATCACAATACATATTGAACGTGTAGCGTAGCAAACGTATTGCACATATAATGTAGCACGTTTGCGACAACATCGAGAGTGAGAAATACTCTCAGTATCGCCCTGATTAAATACCACCATTATGTAATAAAAGTTACTATGTAAATATTTTCATGATTTTCAAGCTTCGGCAGTTTGCTGACTTGTGTGTGATAACAGTTCTGGGAGTTAAAGCTAGAAATGCCTATGTCAGTTTTGATAATTTGATTTTGGTACCACAAAGTAATAAAAAAACTGCATTATTTGAATGCTCTAAATTCCTATGGCGTGTGCTCTAGATTGATGGTATTGTAGCCTATCTAATGTGGAAGTCAAAATTTTAGTTAAGCAATTTTTGTACCAAGAAATCGATAAACAGTCTTCATTCCGAGCGATTAAAAAATGTAGGTATTATTACTTCTAATATTAAGCCGCAGAATTGGTTAAAATTTAGACCTAAGCCACAGGATCAAAAGTAATAAGAAATATGCTTTTTACAGTGAAAGTTTGAGATCCGTAACGCATAAAAAATAGTTAAAAATCCTTGTCTATTCAGTGTCCACCCTACGCTACAAGTCGATACAATTCTACTGCGCGTTGGTCTGCCTGCAACAAATGATTATTTTTAATACATTTGAAATGGGTAGTCGATACACAATCAATTTGGCCGCGTTTTGTTTGACATTGCATCACTCCCATTGGGTCCGATACAATGAATAGCTGTTGTGCCATTGCGCAATAAAGCTTCCATTCTGCCGTGATCTGTCGGTAGGTGAAGAAATGATCGCCGACTTGAGGATGGTGACGGTCTCAATGGGTCAATAATAATTTTTGTCGTGACCGGGCATCATGATTAAAAATATACTATCTGGGTCGTTTCGATTTTCGGCCGATTTTATGAGATATTAATTGACTTTTTTACGTTGTTCTGCTGATGCTGTTGCCAAATTTAATGAAAACTGTAGTCCAAATAAAAAAAACAACATAATTTTTTTTGTTTAATTTTTCGTCCTGACTAATCAAGTAATGACTGACAATAATTAGAGATTTCAATTGGAATAATAGCGTCTTTAAATTAGGGTTGTGTTGTGAGACCGAAGATAGATTGGCGATGAGTAAGGCCCTTCGCTCATGGAGAAACTGAAACCAAATTAAAACTGCGGGTGCACGGAGAAAAATGTTATTCGAAAATACGATCATTTTATTCGTGAAAACGGTTAAAAACCTGAAGTTCTTATGAACAAATTAACAGGGTTTCAATATTTATTGGCGGGAACATGTAAGAATAATTTGTTGGTATACGTAATTTCGTACGTATACCAACAAATTATTCTTACATTTTCCCGCCAATAAACATTGAAACACTGTTGATTTATTCGTAAGAACTTCAGTCCCGTTTTTAACCGTTTTACGAATAAAATGATCGTGGTTCAGAATAACATTTTTCTCCGTATGGCCATGGTTGCCAGCCAAACTTTTCCCACTTCCCACGGTGCAAGTCAATTTTAAGATTTGTCAACACTTTGAAAATGGCCTTGTAAGCCGAAATAGCTGTCACAATAATAAAAAACTAAAATACTTGTAGAATTAAATTTAAATTAAAAAAAAAAAAAATTAAATGGTGTTCTACAAATTAAACACAAAAACAATAAATATTTTACATTCTAGTTTATAAGATGAGTATCACAGTTATTTTAAATACTACAAGATCAAAACAATAAAGAGATGTACACGAAAATAAAATGTAACAACAAAAGCATATAATAAAATAAAATATATCGGCAAAAATGATAATAAGCCCCACTTAAATAGATATTCGATACATACAAAAATTGCACAAAGTGTTTACGTCTTTTTATGTCTAGATAAATAAAATAATTGCAGTAAACAACATTTATCCGGATTATTTTTAAGGTAAAATATATCTTCCACATCGGAATATTTATTTCCAAGACTGTGAAGTCTTGGAATCGGAGATTTTTGATAACACAGTGTTCTGGTGTCACTGAGTGTCGACCAGCTTTTGGGTATATGGATGTTGATTAGTTGAAGCAATTCAGGACAGTCAATTTTTTAATGAAATATTTATCTGTGGATATTGGAGAATCCATCCTAAATATCATTAAACTACACGATTATAACTTATTTGAATTGTAAATAAGTTCACGGTAGGTACTACGTACACAAGTACTTTTCTACTGATGCAACACTGATGAACCTATCAAAAACGTCTACTCTAAATTCTCCATAGATGATTCATTGTTCAAATAACATTCCATATTTCAAATCGAACTCAAGGATCCTTTGACCTCTTAAAGCATTTTGAATTTGGAACTCACCACGCCCTCTGTGGCTACTTTCAACCTCGATAGATAGATGACCAGCCGGATTGTGTGAGTGTGTGTGTAATTAATTTTGAACGTGGGTGGATAGGTGTACGTGTACCTGTGTGTGTTTGATGTTGTGAGTGTGTATGTCGACGACCGTGATGACGTCAACGAGCCCATCGATTAATGATCAATGTATTAATAAAGCCTTCAAAACAACGGTATGCGGACAATGAGAAAAAAAGGGATAGCGAACCTTGCACGTGGTGCATATTTCACTTTCGAATTTTAGTTTTGATTTAACGTTTATATTTGGCATTGATTTAGTTCCATTCCCTCTCACCTTTTTAGTTTCATTCCCTCTCACCTGAACTCGATTCTAAAATTCCGTACACCCAGGAAATTAAGAAATTATTTTCATTTAGTAAAAGTAATGTGTAAAATCGTATTCTCCATACTTTCTACATGATATTACGGCCTAGAACTCCTTTGACGGATGAAAGCCAAAATCAATGGAAAAAAAAATTTTTTGAAAGAAAATATGTAGCATATAGAAAATATATAGAAATATCTGGCTTTTAAGATCTGGTCACCAAACACGGCATAAGCCATTTCAAGCAACATTTCAATTCTGAATGGTGGTCTTACACCAGGTCGATACTGAGATTATCTTCCACTCTGGAACGTGCTGCAAATATTCTAGGTATTTATTATTTTTAATTAATTAATTGTGAAATAACACAAATTAATCAAATACAATTTATTTTCCCTTCGGGGTTCGAACACGCGACCTTCGGATTGAGAGTCGAGAGCCTTAGGTTTTAACTTATACTTTAGGTAAATCCTGTCCCACCTAAATTGTATAATAGAAATAAAAGGAAACACATAAATAAACAAACACATACGAAGTTAAACGACTTACAAATAATACAGAATAAAGTTATTAAAACATAACCCAGACACTCCCACAAAAAAGCTATACGAGGAAATGAACCATCCGAAAATAAGAACATTGTACGAATATAAAATATGCCTTTTAATTTACAAAACACAAAATGGACTTATACACACAAACACAAACATTAACCTGTATAAAAACATCACAAATATACGAACATTATACTATACAACATAATAAATTGTACACAAATACTGTTGACCGAAATACTGAAAGTGACAAGAGAAGCACCGGCCACGAGAGTATACAGATATATAAATTCTTCTTCCAGACAGCCTAAAAACGGAAAAGAGTAAATATCTTTAAAAAAAAGTTTAATCTGAAGTTTTGAAGCAAAATTAATTATTATTACTACTTTGTACTTAAGTTTAAAAAATGAAATGTTATAAATTTTCACACACTTTGTGGGAATACATAATTATAATAAACGCAATAATACTTTGTTTTAATTCCAATTTACTATTTCTGTATCCAACCGGTTTCGGTTCAACCTGAACCTTCCTCAGGGATGAATAAAAATATATTGAACATAATACAGATATACCTACAAGGTATTTAAAAGAAAATTAGAAGAGGGAGAGAGAGCGTAGGTGGGGTAATAAAAAAAACTGTTAATAAATTTCAACGTTCTTCTCACCGCCTTCTTTACGCATATTAACTGGCTTTATTTTGTTAATTAAATCAATAAAACCTTAATTTTTCTTCAAAATGAATGAAAAATGGTTCACGACACCTTGGATATTAAAATGTGCGTTGTAATAATGTTACCCAGTCGTTGCGCCACCCTGTTCGTGACTCCGCCTGACGTTGAACCGACTATACTACGAACAAGATACAGCCTCCAGCCGGTGGCAGAGTAGAGCAGAGATCACCGAACAGACTATAAACTATATAGTCCGTACACTCTATATTCTGTATACTGTATATACCACTCTACTTTACGTCTCCAGTGTCTAATTAATAAATTGGCCCAGAGTCCGAAACCCCTTTGTTTGACCTGATCTACAACTATAACATTATGCGAGTTTTAATTATTACGGTTGGGCAATCATTTGGTGGATATTGAAGATCTAGTACTGATTCGATTTGGTTCGGTTTTTTGCTTAGTGCTTACCTATATTATTAAAATGTTTTTTTAATATTATAAAAAAATTCAGACTTATTTAAAAATAAATCCGTCCATTCATAGTAAATATTGTTATGTAGGTTAATAAAAATCTGTAAATGAAAATGTACAATAAAATACTTAATTTTCATTTTGAAATAATCTTTTATTCAACATTATTTAAATTAAAATAATAAATTAATAAACACCACTTTCAATTTTTATATACTTAATGGGGGAGTCTGGTCCAGCCGATCCGAAAAATCGACTTTTATTTTGTTATTTAAAAATCTTCATAATATATATGTGGAGAATACATTTCCAAAATTATAACATCAAATTCGACCTTGAAATATAGTTAGGAGCGGTGCGCGCCAAGCAGGAAGATGGATAACGAAGCGATATTTTCTCAAAACCACATTTTTCAAGTTGGTTGGGATCCTAGCACATTGAATTTGCATCCGATTCACTTCATTCAAAGTTTAAATAAAAGAAAATTACATAAATTGTTATGCGGAGGAACTTCAAATTTCAAAAAATTATCATTTCAGGAAAAATTTATTGCAAAATTAAGGCCGATTTTTCGTCAATTTTCATTTTATCATCATTTTTTTGCAAACTATATTCATACTATAAGGATTTTTTTTTGAATTTCATGTTTCCGATAATTTCTAAGGACTCCAAATTCCAACCGATTTCGTCAGACCCTTCGGTTGCGGCCGCCACATCTATATTTATATAGATACATATAAAGGGTGTTAACCATCGTACTTGACTTACTTTAACCAGTGATTCCTGACATTATTTTAAGTAAAAAATGTAAATAAAATTTTTGTCTCCGGTGACATTTCCAAATTTTGTTTTTTTTTTTCTACAAAAACATAAAAATTAATAAGTATTGGGAAGTTAGGGGCGGGGAGAGGGGTTGGTTGGTTATTTGGCCTAAAGACCAGTGACGACATGTGGAAGAATTTTTTTTTCTTTGATTTTAAAGATAAAGTTTTTGAAAAAAAAATAAAAATTTCATCAAAAAATTCACCGGCGACCAAAATTTTATTTACATTTTTTACTCCAAATAATGTCAAGAATCACTGGTTGAAGTAACTCAAGTACGATGCTTAACATCCTGCATAGATAGTCAAGTAAAAATTTTAATAGAGCATTTTCTTGTTCAAATGTACCTGTATATGCAACAAAAGCTTCATGAACAAAAATAAATTTTATCTTTGAATAAAACGAATTGAAAAAACACACTCCCCCCTTAGTACTGATCGGGTTTCGTTACAACGTTCTTCTTTAGGGTAGTACAATAGTCTACTAAATTCTAAAATCTACAATATTATTAAAATGTGTTATAAATATATTATGCTCTCATAATTGGTTTCAAAAAATGGGCTGAGCTCCAGTGGAGGAGGGAGGGGTTGGAATAGTCAGAGGATTGGAAAGAGAGTGCTTTTTTCACTAGGGAACAACCTAAGTGTCCGACTTTTATTTAGGTTAATGTTTTATTTTAAATTACCTATGCAAGATGTGAAGTTCACATAAAAATAATAATAAATTCTAATTCGTGAAGAGTCAAGGTCATCAGTCAGGTCAATTGATCCATGTTGTAGGAGGGAAAATACCCAGAGTCCAGCAAATCGTTCCACAGCCGAGCTTTTGAAACTCAAGTCGTAGAAAAAATAATCTTTTGAAATACGTCAACCGTGCACAAATGTTGGGTGAGCATTTGGCGTGAATCCCTACTGCGCACCGGTGCCAAAGGTAACTATAATGTTTGTTGCTCGAAGAATTTTCCATTAAAATAGCGGTAGAATACGGACAGCATTCCTGACTATGCACTTGTGCTCTGAAGATTGCAATCAGTTTGTTAAGATAGGAGATTCTATCAAACGGACCGCATATTCCTGCACAGAGTCAAGACATGTTCCATATAAAAATAATTAATAATAATTAATAAAGTCTGCACGGAGAAAAATGTTATTCTAAAAGACGATCATTTTATTCGTAAAAACGGTTAAAAATGGGACTGAAGTTCTTACGAACAAATTAAAGGGTTTCAATGTTTATTGGCGGGAACATGTAAGAATGATTTATTGGTATATCTAATTTCGTACGTATGCCAACAAATTGTTCTTACATTTTCCCGCCAATAAACATTGAAACACTGTTGTGTAATTTGTTCGTAAGAACTTCAGTCCCGTTTTTAACCGTTTTTATGAATAAAATGATCGTATTTTAGAGTGACATTTTTCTCCGTATGGTGTCTTAGAACAAACCACCCATCCTACTGCTTGCTTACAATTCTAGTTTCATTCTCATACATAAGTCCTCTCATGCATACCTTGGCTGGACTACGATGGCAGTTGCGTATTCAAGGAGAGTCATCGATTAATATTAACTGTCGAAGGGAGTTATTTTCACTCTGGCTTACTTTAGAATGTTAATACTTGTCAGTGGTAATATTTTTTTTTAGTTAACATAAGATTAATCGATTGGCAGTAAAATTATGACGCTTAGGCGATAATCGTCGGTTGGCTATTAAAATATCAATATCGCATAATATTTAATAAATCGTGGGATAATATTTCTACGTTGATTGAATTGAGCATAGAAAATATTTTGTCACTTGAACAGGTAGGTCTGTACCAAAGTGCTTTATGTAACCTCTATCGCAAGTGTAGACACATCTCAATTATTATGATTAACTGTCTTAAGTGCTCTTTGATATGTTGTTTCGAGTGGGAAGGCTATTTTGATTCAAGGGCTCAATGTTTAATACAAAAAAGTCGGAAACTACTATCAGCCGGTAACTGGATCTATGGAATAATGCATTAAATCGATAATTAAATTACGTGTATACCTAATATATGTACACTTATGAAGGTTCTAAACTAAACAAAGTAGCTACTTTGAATTAAGGTGATGTTATCGCCAGCAGTTTCAACAAGTATAAATTGTTTTATGGTTTTACTAATAAACATAAAATTTTATTTGTTTGAATGATGATGGATACTTTAATTAATGTGTAAGTTTTTCAAAAGATTAAAGAAACAAAGTATTTTATTTTCATTTATTTAATGTGTAAGTGTTGATAAAATTCAGCCTGAACATACCTACGTATTGTGTTCGCATGAATTACATTAACATTTTTGCACCCGTGCTCTAAAATGAATTATGAAAAAACTTAAATAAAATCATTACATGTAAGAAGTTCATTCTTTTTCAAAAATATAATACGATATTCATGCATAAAATGTGTAGAGTTTGGTAGGTAGGTACTATGCATAAAAACCTCAAACTGATATGACTTACAGCAATAACTTTAATCTATTTTACCTTTATATTTTATTTTTTTATTTTTTATTTCTATAACATATTACACTGTTCACATAATTACTAATATTTATACATGATAATATTATTTTTGAACTTTTTTTATGTTGTGTGTAAGGTAGGTTTGAGAAGGTGAAACTGTGGTTAGGTAATGTTGTATGTTTCGTGAACACCTCACTTGGAGAACCTGTGCTGAGGTGTTTATGTGGTTATGTTTATTTGTATCTATACTTACAAAGTTTTGTTTTATATTAAGTTACTGACAACTTGGGTGAAACCTAAAACATGTATATTTAAATGTAAGTATATTTGTTATTATAAGTCTCTAACTTAAAGCCACAGTTGTAAATAATTATGTATGTTATCATGTCACTAGTTTTAATTCGGTAGCTATGTCTAAGCCTTATGGTAGATTCAGACTGGGTCGACGTACGGATGCATCGCTTCGCCTAACAGTATCTGGGCTACTTAGCAACCATAGATTTTCAATGAAAATTTATGTTTTATAATCACATTGGTCACACGCATCGCGACGTGCGATTTCTGTGGCCATTTTCATAGAAAATGTATGGGTTGCTAAGCATTGATTGGCGTAGCGATGCGTACGTACGTCGTCCAGTCTGAATCTACCTTTAGTCGTATGCACGAACAAGATATAAATGAACCAAATATTTCTGAAGGAATGAAAACGTAATGAAGTCCTATGATAGAAAATTTGGAAAAACAAAATATTGGAAAGAATTGAAATAATGGGTAACCTGTGACAAATCAATACATTTTTGAAAAATGATGTAAAGTCATGAAATTTGATGATTAAAAAAACAGGTTAAATAGGTTAAATGGATTAAGTTAAATTAGGTTTATAGGTTAAATGGATTACGTTAGGTTCTGCCCTGATGATGGACACTGCAACGCTGTCCGAAACGTCGGCTACAGAAGGAGGTAGCACAATACGGCATAACACCCCAAAAACAAACAACGAAAATACGTTAGGTTAGGTTTACAGGTTAAACAGATAACGTTAGGTGAGGTTTATAGGTTAAATGGATTAGGTTAGGTTAGGTTTACAGGTTAAACAGATTACGTTAGGTTATGTTTATAGGTTAAATGGATTACGTTAGGTTAGGTTTACAGGTTAAACATATTAAGTGAAGTTAGGTTTATAGGTTAAATGGATTACGTTAGGTTAGGTTTACAGGTTAAACAGATAACGTTAGGTTAGGTTTATAGGTTAAATGGATTAGGTTAGGTTAGGTTTACAGGTTAAACAGATTACGTTAAGTTATGTTTATAGGTTAAATGGATTACGTTAGTTAGGTTTACAGGTTAAACCGATTACGTTAGGTTAGGTTTATAGGTTAAATGGATTACGTTAGGTTAGGTTTATAGGTTAAATGGATTACGTTAGGTTAGGTTTATAGGTTAAATGGATTACGTTAGGTTAGGTTTATAGGTTAAATGGATAACGTTAGGTTAGGTTTACAGGTTAAGTGGATTACGTTAGGTTAGGTTTACAGGTTAAACAGATTACGTTAGGTTAGGTTTATACGTTAAATGGATTAGGTTAGGTTAGGAATATAGATTAAATGGATTACATTAGTTTAGGTTTATAGGTTAGTATTTTTGTCATTTTTAATAACTTTCTTACCACTTTTCAAATGTGTGTTGAGTTTCCAATGTATTGAGTTGTCATGGAACCGAAAATTCTTTCTATTAAACAAATTACAAAACTTTCCACATCATTATTATATTACATGTTGGTCCTCAAGTTGTTTTCAAAAATGTAAATTGAGGTTAGGTTAGATTATTTTGCAATCCATTTTCAATAAGAAAATACATAAATTATGTTGCAATTCTAGTAAGAAAAGAAAAAAGCCTTGTCGATAGGCATTTAAACAAGTTACAAAACAGGCTGATAACGATACCGATATCAGCCGAGTGCTCTCAGTGTGCCAGTGTATCATTCTGTCTGGAGAACGTTGTCAATTAAAATGTTACAAATACTTTGACCACATTTGCTCAATAAACTATAAACGACTCGTGTTTTTGCCCCTGGTCGCCGGCTGAAGAAAACACAATCTCGCTACGTGCATTTCCTTCAGCAAATATTGCGGTTAGAGCAATAATAATAAAAATATTTGGAATTTTTATTTCGTGGTCTCGAAATGAAAATAAACCGACTTTCGATACGATGTCGTTCAGGTTAGATTTTTCTCTTGAAATTCCGTGCTTTAACTGTCTAAAATAGTGGTAGCATTACATCTAATTTTCGCATTTATACTCTAGATCAGACGCGAAATATTTTAATGACGAGTAATTAAAAAAAATGTTTGATGGAAAAATATTTATTGGAAATCGATCCATTTTACGATCATTTTTTTAATGTTTCATCATTTTTCATTTTTAAATGGATAGGTATATTATTGCTTACTGAGAATTTCTGTGCATTTTAATGAAACTCGGCTAAATGGTTACTTTATAATAGTTATGTATTTTCTGCACGTCTTTGTTTGAGGCTCCGTTGGTGATTGAAATTTTTGAAGCTTTATGCATTTTGATACACGGAGAAAAATGTTATTCTACTTAATTTCGTACGTATACTAACAAATTATTCTTACATTTTCCCGCCAATAAACATTGAAACACTGTTAATTTGTTCGTAAGAACTTCAGTCCCGTTTTTAACCGTTTTTACGAATAAAATGATCGAATTTTAGAATAACATTTTTTTCCGCGTATGTTTTCAGACTTGAATATTTAACCGATTGTTTCTAATTCTTTTCTGATGATGCTATAAAGTGATTTAACTTGAGTTGTAGTGGATTTTTTAATATATAAATAGCTCACAAGAGTCCCAACTGCTACCATCCGTTTGGAGCCAGTGAGACTTTCAGCTCAATTGGGGTATATTTTCAGGCTTAAGGACGGCGGGGAGGGTAATAAGACGGGTAAGGGGAATTTGGGTAAGTACCTGCGTTCAGGTCACAAAACACGACTAAAGCCATTTCAACCTATTTTTTTTTATTCTTATGGTGGTTTTTCACCAGCTCGACACTGAAAATATCTACTACTCTGAAACTTCGCGCAAATTTACTACACATTGTTTAAATTGAATAACTTGTGAAATAACACTTATTAACCGAATGAAATCACTTGTATAATTACATTTTACACTGGATTTTAAGCACGCGTCTTTCAGATTCGTAACCACTCAACCACGAATGCCGTCGAATTCATTATCTAGTATTCACGTAATATTTACTTTTACGTTTAAAACTTTTTAAATATTTTTGAATTACCTAAATAAGGGCCAGTTGTTTCGAAGATTTTGAACAATTCATCAAATTTCAAAATTAATATTCAAGTTTTGTCAAAGTTCTACGGAAATTCTGTCATTATATTATTATGGGCCAGTAGCTTCACAGGACTGCAATAATGACAGAACTTACACAAACATTAAAATTAACTTCTAAATTTGATGATTTTTTCAAATTCTGGGAAACAACCCAAAAAGTAATGAATTTTAACTGGCTAATTATCTCTTTAAAATATGCATGAATTTACAAAGTTATTTAATTTGTAACAGTAGTACCTACCTACATGTACAGAGAATGCCGGACACACGCGTCCCAAAAGAATTATGACTGGACTCCCAAAGAGAAAGGTGGGAAGACCCAGACTGAGGTGGGAAGATGAAGTAAGAGGGGATGCAGCACAGCTTCTCCAGATAACAAACTGGAAGTCAGCCGCTGAGGACAGGAGGAGTTGGAGGCGAATGTTGCGGGAGGCCAAAGCTCGATATGGGCTGTAGCGCCATCGAAGAAGAAGAAGAAGTACCTACCTATTAGTATCTACATATTCTACATATCATCACTAGTCATTAACTAATTGTCATATTATGATCGTCTATGGTATCTCTCCGAATAATGTCAATCTTGTCAAGTCGTAAATAATAAAGTCTGCATTATAAAATATTAAACAATGTTGCCATCCATATTAAATACATAACTAAACACTATTCACAATTTCCCCCGAAATAAATTGCATTAATGCTAATCATATCAATCTGGTCTCAGGTTTATACCCTAATGTTCTTATTCAGGTATTCAAATCACGAAGCTTAACATCGCAATTCCAACGTGCAAATAAATAATTAAGACGTGGTATTACGGCAATTATTCAGATGTATCTCTGGTGAAGCATAGTCGTTCACAATAAAATTTATTAGTCAACGACTTTACGAGCAACATCCTAATTATGTTGCACATTTGGTTTACGATTCGTATAATTGTGAAAGCAATTAAAATAACTGTAAATTTTAAAAGTTGTTGATAACAATGTTTTTCTTTGGGATGATATGATGAATTTTCTGAGGTATAAGCTAATTAGAATCAAAATCTGAAAATTTGGGAAAACAATTAAAACAAAGGTAAATTTCAAAAGCTGTTGAGAACAATGTTTTTCCTTGGAAGGAAATGGTGAATCTTGTAAGATGTAAAAGATTCTGAAAATTTGGGACAACAATTAAAACAGGAGGTTGGGGGGTTTGCGAGAAATGGGAGAGCGGGAGAGGGGAGGGGGAACGCGGCAGGGGAAGAGGAAGATGAGTGGGAAGGGGAACGGGTACGAATGGGAAATGACACGAAGGGAGAAACAATTTATTTATTAAAGTGGCATTGCAACGCATGCCGGGTATCAGCTAGTATTCCATAATAAATAGGGTGACACAATTTACAACATCTTCATTAAATAGGTTACATTAGGTTAGGTTATGGGTTATTAAATTTTTTTTTCTTAATTTTCAATTACTCCACTTTTTTGAGTTGTAATGGATCTAATAGGTAGGTAGGTATCTATCTATATATCGATTATCTAAATTCTTCACACAATCAGTTCAAATTTTGAACATTTTGAATATGTCATTAAAAAGCAAATTTTAAAAATGAACCAGATTGCACGCAACACACATCACATACAACCAAAATTACATAAGTCAAAATTAGTATGTTTGATGTTTATTTATTAAAACGGTAATCACTAAGAAGCGTGCCCGACATGGTACCAGGGTAGCAGAGAGCTTCCTCCGCGTGCAAGGTCGTATCTCCTCCAAGCATAAACTTTCTAATTAAAGTGTGTTTATCGGAAGTGACCTACCAGGTAAGTATGTTCTCTGTTTCTATTTGTAAATAATAGTTCTAGGTAGAGCCTAAGAGTCATAATAAAATGTACAGCGCCCTTGAGGTGATTTCTCACAAAAACGGCGCTCTACAAATTATCCAATTATTATTATTATTAAGAGATCGATTTCCACAATAACTATTCGTAGTTGGTATCTACCTATATATCGATTGTCTAAATTCTTCACACAATCAGTTCAAATTTTGAACATTTTGAAATTGTCATCAAAAAGCAAATTTGAAAAATGAACCAGATTGAACGCAGGACTAACACACATCACATACAACCAAAATTACATACAGTCAAAATTAGTACGTTTAGTTATGCATTAAAACGGTAATCACCAAGAAGCGTGCCCGACATGGTACAAGGTTAGCAGAGAGCAAGAGATCGATTTCCACAATAATTATTCAGACTTTCATAGTTGGTATCTACCTATATATCAATTGTCTAAAGTCTTCACACAATTAGTTAAAATTTTGAACATTTTGAAATTGTCATTAAAAAGCAAATTTGAAAAATTAACCAGATTTCACACAGGACTAACACACAGCATACAACCAAAATTAGTATGTTTGATGTTTATTTATGCATTAAAACGGTAATCATCAAGAAGCGTGCCCGACATGGTACCAGGGTAGCAGAGAGCAAGAGATCGATTTCCACAATAATTATTCAGACTTTCATACTTGGTATCTACCTATATATCGATTGTCTAAAGTCTTCACACAATTAGTTCAAATTTTGAACATTTTGAAATTGTCATTAAAAAGCAAATTTGAAAAATTTACTAGATTTCACACAGGACTAACACACAGCATACAACCAAAATTAGTATGTTTGATGTTTATTTATGCATTAAAACGGTAATCACCAAGAAGCGTGCCCGACATGGTACCAGGGTAGCAGAGAGCAAGAGATCGATTTCCACAATAATTATTCAGACTTTCATAACGGCCGTTGGACGCCTTTAGATTTACTGCACACGACTCCAAATGTCAGGGGACATTCGTTATTGCACCTAACTATCCAATACTGCAAATTTAGTCCGGCCACTGCGTACTCGAGATAAATAATACTCGTGGACTGTCTTTCCAATTAATACTTATTTACCATCGCCTGATTTTTAATCAAAATTTCTTTTCGCACTTTAAGCAAGTAAATGGTTCACTACATTTTGTAAAAGGTATTATATTAAAGCAAGCTGTTTACGCAATATATATGGGATCGGTAGGTATGCATTCGCAAAGACTTGGTGGATATGAAATGTCAATATAAAATCCTGCAACATCAAATCCCATCCTTAAATGTCACCATGACGGATGAAATTGTGGCAAGAAAAAATAACTCACTTTAATGAAGCTTAGTCGAAAATGTAGACGAATATCCTGAAACAGGGAGGACTATGTATATCATAACAACGACTGTGGAAGAAATATTGTGAATTTATATTTCCGTGTATCTGGAAACTGTGGCCCCAACTGCGACGGGTGAGTCCATGTTTTCCATACTCCAACCTGGTCTTATCTTATGTTCCAGAAGCTCAGATTTGAACTATTTATTAATATTGTCCATCGGGTTTGGCGAAAGCATACAAATTTAATCGACCCATATAAACATAGCTGTCGACCTACACGGAGAAAAATGTTATTCTAAAATACGATCATTTTATTCGTAAAAACGGTTAAAAACGGGACTGAAGTTCTAACGAACAAATTAACAGAGTTTCAATGTTTATTTGTGGGAACATGTAAGTCAGTAAAAAAACAGGCAAGTTATTATTAACATTTTGAATATTAACTCTACACAGAAAGCCCCGAGGAAAATAATTCACCTCGTGGCCTATGTCATATTTGAGGTTGCGCGTGGAGGATAATTTTGAGGATAGGAAGAAGTGAACATTGGTCTTAAAGAGATTCATGTTGCTCATTCCACATCCGAGCTATTGCACTCAAGAACGAGTAGTAGAAACTAGCCGTTCTCATGTGACTAACGTCAAGTGTGTTAAGATGGGCGCCCGTTTGGCGTTGGTTTCATTGAAACATGTGATACATAAACTACTGTGAATTTCCACATTGACAGTAAGTAAACTCAAGACTTCAAAGCTTCGTAAGCTATTAAAACAATACACCTTATTATCACAGAACTTCTTGTCTCGAAATACTAGGAAATTTATTAAATGTTGCGTAAGTTATGCATATCTTATTAAATTGGCTCGATATTAGGGATGTAGGTAGATACTGGTTGATTGTACTAATACCCTAACACATTACGCTATCAAAAATATCCATTTACAACGACTTTTCAAATTGATACAATTTGTACCTCTGGCAATCTCCTTGCTGATTGAACTCCGCGCCGACTATAACACATATTTACGAATGGTTACCCAAGGTATAATAGAAACACGCTCCACACTATTATTTGAAAGTCAGAACTACTTTTTTCACAAATTATATTTCTCCCCGTAACAATTTATTTACAATTAAATTTCAAAAACGGATTCAACGATTTTGTTATAAAAATAACTTAGTATAATCATAATATTATCTCACGATTTTTATTTTTTTTTTAAATTCAAAATGCATAGCAAATATATAGTACGTGTATTTGCTACTTTATTTATTCATTTTTAAAATTATAAATTTGAGGCCATTAAAGAATTCAATTTTTCTGATTTTAGAGACAATTTTTTGTGAGTTAATGCTAATTGTTAATATAAAATTAAAAACAAAACATCATTAATAGGGAGTTATTTAATATTAATTTAATGTATAAATAAAGCAAAATTTTTTTTTTTGAATATCACAAACCAACAAATAATTTCAAAATTTGCCTCTAAAATCATGTAAAACCGAATTTGTTAGTTGCCTATATTTTATAATTTAAAACCCAAATCAATAAAAATAATTATTCATTTTGGATGGGTATTGTAACATAAGTTTTGTATGAAGAGGGCCGCGCACCCATTCCCATCAAGAAGGGTTCAATGCGTAGTAGTATGAACTAATATTGAAAATCTGCAATATTTGAGACAACGTATAAATGATACGTGCTACAAAATAATACTCTCTAAAACTACCGATAGTTTCTACCCGGAGTATGACATATGCGTAGGCTACACATTCAATATTTATTAGGATCCATATTGATTTACGCGAAATTCGAACAAAGACATACTGCAAGTTTCAGCACTTTCTACCACCTTTGGCCAACTTAGTTTTAGATACTTTGCAACTAAAATATTCAACATGCTTCCAGAAAATATTAAACTGAGTCAAACACTAAAAGAATTCAAAAAAGTGTTAAAATTTGGATATGTTCTAATGATCGACCCTTTACTGGTGCCCTCACCCAAATGCCTTGTCATTGACAGTTATTGTAATAATTATCTTGCTGTTTTTATATTGTGTACATGTACATAATATGTATTGTGAATATGAATATCGTAACTAATATAATGTAATTGCTCTATACTATAGGAACCATACATTATAAGTAAACTGTAGACAAAATGCGAGAAACAATTTACTAAAAATTCTGCCTCAATACAGGTTCGCCTAGTGAGGCAGGCTATGCACAACATCAAATATATTTATTATAATTGTTCTATTTCTATATGACCGTTCTTACATACATATTTATTTTTTTCTCCTATTAGATACTACTCTAGTGACATCAATTATTATAACATTATTCCTATAACAATCTTATTGTTATTAACTTATAGTTATTAACTGACCAATGAATATGTTATTAACTTTTTAATTGAATGTTATTGTCACTAAAATATATTATTAACTTTACTGTGTAAAATAAAAGTAAGAAAATAAAAGGTAAAAAGGAAAAATATAAAAGTAACCAATACCACTATGTAATAATATGATATTATATTATATATTCATGTTATTTTCTGGATGTAATAAATATGTAATAGTTTATATAATAATGTATTCCTGTTCTTTTTGATAAATAAATACTTTATACTTTATACTTTATGATAACCTATCAATATGATCTATCAATATGGATCGGTCAATATTTATCAAGTGGTATTTATTGAACGTGTCTAACTTATTGACGGATCAGAATATTTATCGCAAATGTCTGGGATGGAAAAATGAATGAGGGGTGGGTAGAAATCTAGGGATAGGACGATGGGTTGAGAGAGACCACCTGGAGAGGTCGAAGAGTCTCCCTAAACCTTCCTCTCTCGCTCCGGCCCACCACGCTAGTGGGCAGGCGCATTTGCCGCCAAGACATGAACACACCTCACCCGATGAACCCGGGCACCTACGGGTAAAATCGACGAAATCATTTTGTAGGCCCCATATTAACATAAAAAAGAATGTTTCTTTGTTTGTCCCTGCGTTCATATACGCTTTATCCGATTGAGATGTAACTTTGGTAAGTTGTTGTGCGCACGCCCCCGAAGGTTTCTGTATAAATAATAGTGAGCACTGGCGTTTTGAAATTTTTACAATAGGTGGCGAGCAAGTTGTTTAAAAATTTGTGTTTATTTCATATAATTATTATTCATGTTCTTATTATCCTGACAAAGAAACCTTCGGTTATGAAAAATGTCGATAATACACGAAGAAAAATGTTATTAAAAAAAAGAACATTTTAATAGTAAAAACGGGACTGAAGTTCTTACGAACAAATTAACAGGGTTTCAATGTTTATTGGCGGGAACATGTAAGAATAATTTGTTGGTATACGTAATTTCGTATGTATGCCAACCAATTATTCTTACGTTTTCCCGCCCATAAACATTGAAACACTGTCAATTTGTTCGTAAGAACTTCAGTCCCGTTTTTAACCGTTTTTACTCTTAACATGATCGTTTTTTCGAATAACATTTTTATCCGTGTAGTGATTATATAAGTGTTGTACACACAGTTATTTGCTTCATTTAATTAAAAACGACACCACAAAGTGATTTTAAGGATTGAAGAAGTATTTCATGTAGTTTAGTGACAAGCAGATAAGGAGGGGTTAGCGGGAGAGTGACAAGGGAGGGAAAAAGCGGGGATGGTGGAAGGGGAGTGGGGACGCATAAAAAAGGACATGCAGAGGAGGGGTGATTGAACGGTGAACGGAAGAGGAAGGGGCAGAATAAGGGTTTGCAAAGGAGGCATAGTAGCGGTAGGGGCTAACAAGGCTAGCAATAATTTGAAGAAAAAAATCAATAAACAGAAATAAACACCGAAATTCCTTCTTTGAGTAGTAGAGCGGAGCATGCCGGATAGTCGCTATTATTATATAAAAAACGAATCACCTGCTTGATGTTTCATTGTTTATTTCAAAACGTCTATATTCTAGATCTACTTAATTTTACAATGGCAATCGCGTGTACAAAAAGTGTTTGTACAACAAAGCAAACAAGAAACGATCACATTATTATTAAGTATAACAAGACGCGTTTTTTCAGCTTACTTTCTTCTTTTCCAGCCTATGTCTACTGGTATGAGAAAGTGAATATAAATAAATAGTGGACGTGCTCCAGTTAGCTGGACAAATCCTCATTACACCGAGAGCGGCTTATGCAAGAGACCACTCGCTCAGTCGTCGGCGTCGGGTCGTTCAGTCGCTCGGGGTGAGTCCGCCAGTCGCCAGCCGCCAGCCGCCAGCCCCACATTATAACATATTATCACTTTCATCATACCTATCTATCTATAACGAAACAAATACTCATCTACTCAAATAAAAAATAAATTAGTTATTATATTATTCATTGAGAACATATTTCATACACAGAAATCACGTAACAGATTGATATATCAAAAGCTATTTGCGATTCCACTTACATTAATTACTTAAATTATTTTTTGATGGTGGCCATTCCTATGTTACAGTAGAATATTATTATTAATTATAATAATATCTAGATGATTCGTAGAGCGCCGTTCTTCTGAAAAATCACCTCAAGGGCGCTGTTTTATTATTTTTAATTTTACAACGATTTTTTTGTAAGCGATGAAATCGCAAAGAATCATGTACTAATCGCTCGATAATATGGTTCCATGACAACTCAACAAAGTGGCATTTCAACAACTATTTGAAGCATCATTAAAATTGAAGAAAAAAGCTCATTACGTAACCGTAACCTAATCGTAACCTAACGTAACTTATTTAACCAAGTTTTTTTTATACACTTTTAATGTTTTTTCGAAGAAGTGCTGAAGTTGTACATTGTTGAGTGGTACGATCACCAAGAATATAATTGTAACACAAAAAGGGTCACCATATTATTGAATCGTTTGAAACAAACTTGATTAATTTGGTTTTTGATTTATAATGTACGTAATTGGTTAAGTTGGTCAAAAATTTATTTTATTTTTTCCTAAATCCCCGTTAACAAACAACACTACCCAACTACACAGGATAGATCTATCTTAAGACAACTTTTATCCTTGAACAAACTAACATCCTTCAGTCAGTTAAAAATCATGAGAATTTAATCGAAACCTTTACTTTTGAGAGGTTTTTAAATCTTTAAACTTTTTAGGAAATCGAAACTATTAAATGAAAACAGTTGGCAATATATAGGTAGATATTTGGTCAAATAATATAATTTTTACTTAAATATTAAAAAGAAAGACTAATGAAAGTTTAATTTAAAGAGTAAAAGTAACTGAAATTACTGAAGTTAATATTAGAGATTTCTTCAATGGTTAAATATTACAATTTGGGCATTTAAAAATTAATTTAAAATATAAATAAGTATTCAACCAAGTCTTGCAAAAAAGGCTAAAAATTTCGAAAATAAAATTAAAATTGACAAATTTATCTAAGACATTATCTAGATAGCATTTAGTTCGAGATGAATCTTGTAGTCATACATAAAGATAGCAGCCAATAAAAATATGTTTTTAAGAAAATTAATTTTGTAGTTCTTGGTCGAAATATGATACCCATTAGTTAAGTGGTAGAGACGCGCCCTGGCGAGGCTAAGTTCTCGGGTTGAATTCCTAAATTTGATCGTATATTCTTCTGTATTTTCTGTTTAAAATTTTCGATTGAGAAACGTTAATATTTTCGTCAGTATTAAAAAATAATATTGGTAGTTCTTAGTCGAAGTGTGGTACAGTTAAATATGATCGAAGGGGGACAGGGTCCCATTATCTTAGTACCCCGGCAAGGGTCCTGGATCCTGGGTATAATTCCTAGTTGCGACCCTATCCTTTTCTCATTTCTCTGTGAGTGATGAAATGACTAAAATTGTCTTCAGTGATGAAAAATAACGTGTTACCTTCTTTGAATTTTGATTAAAACTTATAAAAAAACTAAGGTACCTAACTTCGGTATAAGTTCTTAAATTATTAAACAAATAGAAACGTCAGAAAATTAATGAGGTTTGTATCGCCGAATAATGATTTGTGTAACCTTCTATCCTCTACACGCAATTGTAATAGCTAACGTCAGCCAATTCATCTTAAATTATTTTATAATACTCTCCATACATTATCTTTTAGCAACGAATTATGTCATCATAAATCATATGTGGCGCGTTACATAAACGACATTGAAATCGAAATTACAATGTTACTTTCATCAGAGTGCCTGTAGATCTGTAGAACCATACGTCTGCGTGTGCGTATGTAAAAAGTGGTCCCATTTAAATGATTGGCAAAGCAAGCGTGCAATTATAAAAAACAAATAATGTTAAATATTTATATTATTTTTTCGTTGGCATCTGTTGGTCATCGGGATGTGGTGAATGGCAATATCAGGCAGCAGGCAGCAGGCAGTAAGCAGTAGGTAAGCCAGGCCTGAGCAGTGAGCAGCGCCTCGGGCTTGGGCGTTGTCCGGCTAGCAGGAGTTGTGATGCAACCTTCACCTGGCCGGAGTTGCGAAGGCGAGCAGAATGGAAGTCAACGCTGGACGTGCTAGTAGCTATGCGGAACTGGGTGTTTGCGATGTTGATTGTCACAAGAAAAGCAATAAATTATTTTAATATTTAAATGCCACTTAGTATCAATAGCCTTAAAATGCCTTAATTTTTTATTTTATTTTATGCGTCGCGCCGTCTGATTTGTGTCTAACAGGATTAACTTCTAATAAAAAGGTTTTACTTGTGTATAAATAGGATAGAACGTGTATTCTCAGCCACTGTTATAAGGAGTCTGGTGATAGCATCGAAGAAAGAATACCATGTACGCGGGAACCATTTAATGGATAATCAACAGCCTAAGTGGTTACCTAAGTGGTTCGCTACGTTTGGAGACTTAGTACCCGGGTTCATAGGGTAATGTTTGTCTAGGTCTAGGCGTTTTTTTTTTTTATAGAGAAACTTCACAAGAGTCCCAACTGCTCCCTTCTGGAGCCAGTGAGACTATGGCATCCCCAATTGGAGTATGTTGTGAGGCTGAAGGTAAGTGGGGAAGGGAAGGAGATGGAAGAGGAAGGTGGGAAAGTACCTGGCTATTCAGATCTAGTCACTAAACACGGCTAGAGCCATTATTAAGCAACGTTTCAATTCTGAATGGTGGTCTTACACCAGGGCGATACTGAGAGTATCTTCCACTCTGGAACGTGCCGCAAATATAGTATAAATTATTTTTATTAATTAATTGTGAAATAACACAAATTAATCAAATAAAATTTATTTGCGCACGTCGGGTTCGAACCCGCAACCTTCCGATTGGGAGTCAAGTGTCTTACCACTAGACCACGGACGGTCGTCAATTGATTCGTTTATCCACGTACTTCGTGGATAATTGATGAAACTTCAATTGATGAAAACTTTTTGACCTCTCCAGCCGGACTCTCTTGACCTATGGCCTTGCACCACAGTGCAAGATGATGCAAAAAATCGGTAGTGAAATTGATTTATTAATTTTAGTTTCCTTTTGTAATGATGTGTTATACTCTAATGAAGTGATCTATTTGCATTATGAACACCCTGTTTTTATACAGCTTCGCAACGACTCAATGCTGTTTATTACGGTAATTAGATTTGCCTTGTTCAGATCCACCCATATGCACGAGAAATGATTATTGTTTTTAGTAATATGTGATAACTGTTTACTTGTTATTAATAGTAGTTGCCAATGGTAGTAGCAACGCTTTCCAAGGATAGGTTTAGATAGGCAGGGAGAGAAATAATTACATTCTGGTAAAAATTAAAAAAGTTTTAATTACTGTCGAATTAATGCGATCACAAAAAACGAATGCAGCTCATAAATAAACGCAAGGCTTTAAAAACCTAGTTTTATTTTTCTAGGAAGTGGAAAAGGAACTTGTTATAGTAGGTGACGCTTAATGTGATCACTGATTACGTATCCTGGCAATAAAGTGATTAGTGGTATAATCCTGCTAATAAATTAACAGACGTTTGTCTCATTTGATTTTGTCAATGAATACTCTATATTCAATTAATCCACTTCGTACACACCACGTATATAATCACAATTCACTTAAGCTACATGTTCGAAACCAAAGGTATCTTTATCAGGATAATATGAGTGTAATAATTTCGATGCCTTTGGTTTCGAAATATGTAAATAATTGTGATTATATTATTGGTGTACACGGAGTGATTTGTTTTCATTTAATTAAAAATGACGCTTAAATTTTCGAAAACGAATTTTCAGCTTAAAACAACATCTGGATGTTACTTTGACAACCGTATTAAGTTATCTTTGAAGAAATAGCATTCAAGTAACGATACTACAATTTTAGAACTGGTATTAAAAAGAAAGATGCTCCGAGAAGCTAACGTCGTTGACCCTTTCGGCATCGTTGCATAGACGAAAAGCAAGTAAAACGCGCGCCAACACGGTTGTCATGTAAGAACGGGTCGTTTCTACGACTCGATTATTTTTTAAATGCTTTTGTGTAGGTAGGTACACACAATCGAAGCCACCCGTTACTCAAAAATAAAGAAATATATATATATGTTTTTTAAATTCAAGTTTTTATTACGAGGCATTCATATTTCTTAAGTAAAGATTTAAAAGTGAGAAATCAATTTAATTTAATATATTTTCAAAAAAAAAATCCACGTCCATATAAAAGTCTTGATGTCAGTAGGAAGGTACTTCACACGTTTCTAACATTTAATAAAATACAACTGAATAGCGTTTTCTCCCATGAGAATATATATTTTTTAAACGTACACCGTTGCTTGCACACTATCATTCAATCGCAGTATCAATTATTATCTCCTTATCGGAGGCTTACGAAATAACCTAACCTAACCCTACCACGCAGCCATACAAACCACAAACTAACTTGGGAGATAGTAAGTTTGATAAGATGAGTTACGTCATTTTATAGTATGGAATATTATGGTTTCCTATATGGACCCGACATCCCTAATAAAGTGTCATAAACTGTACAACTTGTGCTCGCAGGTTTCTTGCTTGCACGTGCGTTTAATGTTAAAACCCATTCGGCGTACCACGAACGGCGACGAATAATAATAATTTGGTGTTTTGATAATATTATTATGTTGAGTAAAATAGAGTAGCGATCGGAATGATGATGTTTATCATAGCATTATTAAAGTATTAAATGTCACTTAATGTACGACATAACTAGATTACCGATTAATATATACGAGGGGGAGAGGGAAATTTAGGGGTTCCATTTATCAGTATTGGCCAGGAAAAACTGATAAATTACCACCATTCGTGAAAAATCCAACAATTTTATTTGCACTATATTTTTTTATGTTATTGGGTAGGAAATTCTCGTAGATTATCATTTGCGGAAAATCCAAGAATATTAATTGGACTATCTCTTTTATGGTTCCACGATAACTCAACAAAGTGGCATTTCAACAGCCTATTGAAAAGTCGTGAAAAGTTAATAAAAAAATATTTTATTTTTCTGTATCTTGTTCATTTTCAAATTTTTGTTTACATTATGAGTGTTTTTTTTTTCTTCGATGATATATTACATTGATGGGAATAACCTTCAAATGTTACAAAAGAGAGTTGTTCTAATAAAAATTGAAATTAAATTTATTTGTTTCTTACAAAACTTTGCTACGGCAAACCCCTGGTCCTTGCTTATTATTTGGATATATAAAACTAGTATTTCCCAAGAATCAGGGTTAGATTATACAGTTACGCCAATGTTGCGTAGTCGCTAACAACATTATTTAGAACGTCCATTATTATTCAGATCAAGTTCATTTTACACTGTCCATCACAAATATTACTTTCATCATCGACAAATGAATAAAAAACAAACCTATTATTACAACAAATACCCTTATTACAAATCTGATGTTATCTATTAATGATTACAATACTATTGACATGTAATTTAAAACCATAATCTAGTTCATAGAATGCTACCAATGACAGAAGTACCAATTATTTTTGTCATTTAAACTCGCCGTTAAACACTGAATTATTTTTGTGATATTGTAGAGGTGAATTAAAATATAAATACACGTTGGGCATTAAAATCGGTATGACATAATATATTATAAAAAAAGACCTGGTTATTTCCGAGATCAAATCACATTCTTATATAATATGTAATCCTCATTTTTATTATTTATTAGCTAGTTGCTCAAATCAGAAAAAAATGCTAATTCGAGATATGAATGTTTCCAAAATGATCATACAATTTTTGTGTTTGAATATGCAACTATTTCCTTTCATAGCAATTAATTGATACAGCTGTGGTTTTTAATCAATTTTATTTGCTTATTAAGGATTAAAACCCATTTGTAATATTTAATCATCAATAATATGATATCAAAAAACACTCAATGTAAATAGATGCTCAATCAAATGCACACAATGCTTCTGCCATAAATCAACCCAAGGTGTTAGCAACGTTTGATGACTTATCAGGGGTTCATGGAATCGTTGAGGAAGTCCTTTTGACCATCTCGACCCATCGACTTGCACCGCAGTGGGAGGGATTTATTCAAACTCTTGGACACATTGATCCTCAGATTCCAACCCACCGCTCATACCCTTTCCCTTCCCAGTATTTCCTTTCCTTCATGTCCTTTAAAAAACCCTCTACACAGCATCCCCAATGATGATATGGGCCTTGAGGGAAATTATTTTTCTCAGGGCCTTCTGTGTGAATCAGACAAAGACATAGAAAATTAAAAGGCAACGGTCACATCTGGGACAAATGAAAACTAATAAAAGAAAAAGAAAAAATAGTAGTAATAAAATTATTATTATTATTGTTGCTTAGCAACGCTAGCCACGACATTAGTTTTGCATTTTTGCTCTCTGATTTTTTTAATTATATCAGATAGAAAAGAATTAGCTTTGATCCCAAAACATATAAATATTTGAAATTAAGTATATTAGATAACCTAATAAATAGACTGCCAGTGAACCATAGGATATTTAGTTAAATAAACGGATTTTAAAATTTTCATTTTGTCAGGCCCCAGTAACCAAGGTAAACGACAATATTTGAGACTAATTTGTAATATATTTTATGAGTATATTTAATTATTTTATTTTGATAACATTATTTAAAAATATAATCTATTATAGATTAGTAATGTTGAAAGATAGTTTATTGAAATGTTTAATTTAATTTTGACAGATTGAAAATTATTTGACAGTAACTTGGTTACTGGAATGTAGTAGTTACTAAGCAAAACATATTGTCATTTCCTAGTTGTTTTGTTTTGACACATATCATATGCAACCAACAGAGATGAACAGGGGAGTATTATGTCATCTATACAGATGAACAATGATAATCTTAGACCCCAAAAAACAAAAGGAGGTATTCCTAGGCAGCGTATGAAATGGACGAACGATGTCAATATGTTCATCGTCCGTTCATATTTTTATGTAACCAAGGTAGAAACAGATATGCCGTTGTATAGAAAAAAATTACATTTACTTTTCTCAGAAAAATATCCGTTAGCCATAGTAAATGAACAAAGATTAGCAGATCAAAAACGGGCAATATTCAAAAATAATTTAATTCCTGTAGTTACATTAGATCAGATAAAAAATGAAGTAGCAGATAGATTGCAACAGGGGAATAATTTAGAACAAATTAATACAAGTAATAATGTTATATTAGATGAATTGAATGTAGATAGTTTAGATAATAATCTAGTAGACATGACCAATGATATTACAGTAGATTCAAATAACGAAGATGTTATTTATAATCTTAGAGAAATCAATATTGCAAATTTAAACTTAGTAGATGATAATGTAGTAGAATTAGCTAACTTACTTCATAATAATATAATTAGATTTATAGATGTAGAGCCCACACATAGACCAAAATTACCAAAATTACATACGTCAAAAAAATTATCTAAATTAATTTTTGATTTAAATAATATAATTTTACCAAAAATTATATTTGAGGACATTAGTTTTTTAGATCTTCATACAATAGTATATGCCAGCGCTATCATTATATGTAATAAGTTAGGAATTGAATTAAAGTCCTCTGATGATAGATCATAAATATAGTTATAGTAAACCAGAATGGCAGATTAGATTAGAAAATGATGTAGTATTTTTAAGAAGTAGCATAGCTAGAATAATAGAATATAAAAATGGAAATAGAAGTAGGAATATTTTGAGACATGTAGACGAAATTAGGAGAAAATTTGGTTATAGCATTAATAGTAATAATAATGAAAATATAATCAATGATTTATTGGATTTATTATAACAAAAATTAGGTGTAAAAGCTAGTAGATTAAAAAGATATAATTATACGTATAATAAAAAAAATAATAACAGATTATTCCAGAAAAATGAGAAAATATTTTATTCCAAACTTGACGATAAAAAAAATATTATTTCTAATAATAATATTCCGTTGCCATCTAAAACAGATATGCACGATTTTTGGACTAAAATTTGGAGTAAAGATATAAAACACAATGAGTCAGGTCCCTGGTTAGAAAATGAAGAACTCAATTGTTCAGACATTGAACAAATGAGTTTTTCTGATATATCGGTTGAATTGTTAGCCAAAATTATTAAAAATACTCATAATTGGAAAGCCACGGGTTGCGATTGGATACATAATTTTTGGTACAAACGTCTGACTACGTTGCATCCTCTTTTGGCAAAACATCTTTCAAAATTTGTTAGACAAACTCAAAATTTTCAAAATTTTCTAACTAAGGGCATTACTTATATGTTGCCTAAAAGCGAAAATATTAATAATCCCTCTCAGTATAGACCCATTACATGTTTACCGACAATATATAAAATTTTAACCTCTTGCTTGACAGATTTACTATATAATCATTTAGATGAAAAAAATATTTTATCTGAACAACAAAAAGGTTGTCGCAGAAAACATATGGGATGTAAAGAACAATTAGTTATTGATTCTGTAATTCTAAAACAGATTCAAAATAAAAAAACATAATTTACATACTTGCTATATAGATTACCAAAAGGCTTTTGATAGTGTCCCGCACTCGTGGCTTATCAAAGTATTAAATATATATAAAATTAATCCAATGATTATTAGCTTTTAAGAAAATATTATGTCGTTTTGGAATACAGATTTATTTATCAATTTAAAGGGTAAGAAAATAGTAGTACCGGGCATTTCAATAAAAAGAGGAATTTTTCAAGGAGACTCGTTGAGTCCTCTTTGGTTTTGCTTAGCATTAAATCCTCTATCCAAAATGTTAATAAAAAGCAAGTTTGGAATAAAAATTAAGGGAAAAACAGGAGAGAGTAGTACAATTTCGCATCTATTATATATGGATGATATAAAATTATTTTCAAATTCTGAATCAAATTTAGAGAAAATGATTAAGGTAGTTAAAATTTTTTCAGATGATATTAAAATGACTTTTGGTCTAGATAAATGTAGAACGATCCATATAGAGAAAGGCAAAATTATAGATGGAGATGAGGGTATATTTAGAAATTTCAAAATTAAAAGTATGAAAGGGGATGAGGTTTATAAATACTTAGGATACCCGCAATCGAATAGATTAGATCATAATAGTATTAAAAATGATATTAGGATTAAATTTCAAACTAGGATAAGAAAAATTTTAAAATGCAATCTATCTGCTAAAAATTTAGTAAAGGCAATAAATAGTTGGGCAATACCTCTATTAACGTACACATTTGGTATAATTAAATGGTCTAATACAGATTTAGATAGCTTAGAACGATTAATTAGAACTACGTTAACAAAGTTTAATTGTCATCATCCAAATTCAGCTATAGAACGAATTAATTTACCTAGAAATTTAGGAGGTAGATGTATAGTCAAAATAACTTATTTAAAACAAAATCAGGTAGAAATGTTAAGAATTTTTTTTCATAGAAAAGCTAATAGCTCAGAGCTGCATAAAATAATTTGCAAGGCAGACAGAAATATTTCACCTTTAAATTTATACGACCAGAATGCCAACATTTTTATAAATACCAACCAGGAATTATTAGATTCCTGGTCAAATAAAATTATTCACGCAAAACACTTCAATTATCTCAACCAAACGTATGTTGACAAACTTTCGTCAAACAAATGGTTGAGTATTGGAGAGTTGAGCGCAGAAATAGAAGGTTTTATGCTTGCTATTCAAGATAGAGTAATTAATACCAAAAATTATAGGAAGCATATAATCAAAGATCCAAATCAAATTGATGATTTATGTAGAAAATGTATGGCTTTTCCGGAATCTATAGAACAAATTATATCTGGATGTTCTATATTAGCGCCGTCTGAGTATACATTTAGGCACAATCAGGTTTTAAAAATAATTCACCAAAGTTTGGTAATTAAACATAACTTGATTGACTGTCATAATATAGTACCATATTATGAATACAAACCAAATTCATTTTTAGAAAATAATTTCTATAAAATTTACTATGATAAAACTATACTAACAGACAGACCAATTGGTTATAATAGACCTGATATAGTTTTACATGACAAAATTAAAAAAATAACTTATATTATTGATGTAGCTATTCCAAATTCCTGTAATATTCAAAAATCTGTTTCTGAAAAAATAAGAAAGTATACAGATTTAGGAAATGAAATTAAAAGAATTTGGCATTCTCAGACTATAAAAATATTACCTTTTGTTATTTCGGCTACTGGCATTATACCTAGCTCTCTTATTAAAAATTTAGGCATATTAGATTTGTCAAAGAATTTGTACATAAAAATGCAAAAATCAGTCATTTTAAATACATGTAGAATTACGAAAGATTTTTTAAATATTTATATTGAGGGATCAGTAGGATTTATCGGTCAAATTAGGAATTCCACAGAGCCGAACCCTCTGATATGAAAATATCTGGAGACGGTGAATTATATTCCCATTTAATAGTTTGGTAGATTAACGTGTTGTTCTTGTACTGTTTTGTATTAATTATACTTATATAATACACTTGCATAACGTGGATTTACTAGATGATCATTTATATGGAAAAGTGTATGAAAGGGTTTAGTTTTTCCTATGGGAAAAACTAAACCCGTTCCTGTAAATCTGGTGAATAAAATGAAAATTGAAGTATGCGATTGATATGAGTACAGATTGTATTTAGGTTGCAATAGCTCAATTGGAAGAGACGCCAAGCCCGGTAAGACTAGAATATCTGGGTTTTAGTCCTAGTTGCGACCATTATCTTTTAATTTTTCTGTGTCTTCGTCAGTTTTATAATTTCATTGAGAGGTTGTTGATATTATCTTTTTTAATAATTAAAAAAAAATGCTTACAAAATATGATTGATATAATGACTCCAATCTTTTTTATAATTACGAAAATGATTTTTTATGCTAATTATTAAAACGTTGATTTTTAAAAAGAGAGCAGATATTTTCGATCAAATCTCACTAGAGCAATTCAGAACGTTGCTAGCATAGTTTAAATCCTAATAGTCAAACATGTAAAAGAAAACCGCAAACAACATAGATGAACGTAGAAGAAGAATAATGAACTACAGTTGTATCTAATGCATCGTTGTTGTAGTCCTTATCCTAGGTAATAAATAATTCATTCCTAGCGAACAATGCCCCCTCTGCCAACTTCTCCCATATAGAGACAGCGAGTGGACCTCTGGAAGCTGTTTGCTTGAGACTGACCAGAGTTACATCTGTATTAGCGATGCCAGGAGAGCAGAGGGTCGAGAGATGCTCGTTATTTACGCACCAGGAATTGTATATTTTCTAGACACTAATGTGGCCGGTATTTTGATGATGTAAATCACATCTGTCACTTAAAAGCGGAGTTTGTGCGGAATGTATGTACCGGGGAAGCGGTCAATAGATGTAATGTGATGGGATGATCTTGTTTACTTGTGCTTTTGAAGAAGATACTAGATAAGTGTAATCGATATAATCTTAAACGAGAAAATTGCATAGCGTCATCAATTGTATTTAGTTATATTTTAAAGGTCATGTCATAAGGTATGTTTTATATTGTTATTATATTATCGAAAAATATTCAATAAGTACCAGGTATTTTAATCCTAGCAGTTATTCAACGCACTTAAGAGGCTAGACTTTGAACGACACGCGGAACACCCGCGTCTGTCATTCTGTCCCGCTCACAATAAGCTCACGCACACTTACAATACATGCGAATGCGAAATGTGCGAATGAGACAACGCTCAAATTTACCTACAGAAATCGCTCGAAAAGGGGTTTATGGAGAATACACTTTTCTACACCAAAACTTTCACAAAATTGAAATTTTAAAAAATATATATTTTTTAGAAAGAAGAAGCTACGTCGGTAGCTTTTTATAATTTTATAATTCTTTATGAGAGTTGAGTTAGCAGCACTTTTTCCTTAAATAATATTTTTTGATAAATGTTTGTTTGACAGTGAATGTTTACGTTAATACGAAACGCATCGAAAATGCGAAAACATACCAACATAGTTTTAACCCTCTAAAAGGCAGTATAAAATTTTTTTATTCATTTTGTGTAATTTTCGATATAGAAAAGTGTTTTTTCCCGGGCGTCCTTTTTGTATGGGCCGAAAAGCGAAGTCTATCGTCTTAAATATCCTATTCGTAATTTTTAAAAATAATATTTAACTTAAAATATGGAGATTATGTTTTTCCCACGAAAATATGAGATACCCTTATTGTTGCAAAATATAAACCATAAATCTTTGATAAGTATTTTTGTTATTCATTTTTGGGGTATTATACCGTGTTGCGCTACCTTCTTCTTCAGCCAACATTTCGGACAGCGTTACAGTGACCATCATTAGGGCAGATGTGTGATGATGGACACTGTAACGCTGTCCGAAACGTTGGCTAAAGAAGGACGTAGCGCAACACGGCATAACACCCCAAAAGTGAATAATGAAAAAAATATATTTTGTTGTGGAAAGGCGTTAGGGAAATAATGATATGCCGCCTGGTACAGCTTCTACGTCATCCATTTTTACAAATATTATTATCTCCTCGAATCTAAATACTTTTCAGTTGTTTTAACCATGGCATAAACAGATTATGTAAATGTTTTACGTTTTACTTTATAAGCATTATAGCACTCGAAACATCCATTTCTTCAGGATGACTCAAAAATTATTCACATTTTCGCCATTACTATCCGAACATAGAATTAATGACTTAAAGTGTTTATATAAATCACAAATTCTATAATTGACAGCCCTGAACTACTATCAGCCTTTGATATCTTTCCAAAAATCTTGCACACATATTATTATTTCCCTATGGTAACGTCGCGGTAATCAACTATGGTATTATTGTGACAACTCCAAAACGGAATAACGATTGATTTTTTTTACAATAGCTCGCAGAGGAGGCCATGAAGAAAATAATTCCAGTCGGGGCCTATGTAATCTTTGGGGATGCTGTGTGGAGGGTTCTTTTTAGGAAGGAAAAAGGTATGTTAACATCACAGCTTTATAGAATTTATTTATTTATTTACGTTTTGGTGGGCATTTACATGAAATTATTACAAATTGAACTACGGTAATTTACAATATACGATACAAAATAAGCCTGAAATAGTCAGTAGAAGAAAGTACATGTAACATGAAAAAAGTATATGAGTGTACAATATTAGATGTGTGTTTTATAAACCATTTAAACAGAATAATTGGAGTGTAATTTGATCGTAAGGTATAGAACATTATAGCAGAGATTTAAAAAATATATAAATGTAAAAATGTTAAAAAGTTATATTATTATATTTATAAATATTATAATATTTATTATTATATTTATAAATATTATAATATTTATAAATATAATAATAAAATATATATATATCGGAAAGTAGAACAACAAATCTAACTAAACAAACTGCCCAGGTCTACTTCTTTTGTTTATTGTAGATACTATTCTTATGGTAGATTCAGACTGGACGACGTACGTACGCATCGCTACGCCAAACAATGCTTAGCAACCCATACATTTTCTATAAAAAATGGCCACAGACATCGCACGTCGCGATGCGTGTGGCCAATGTGATTCTAAAACATAAATTTTCATTGAAAATCTATGGTTGCTAAGTAGCCCAGATATTGTTAGGCGTAGCGATGCATACGTACGTCGACCCAGTCTGAATCTACCATTAATGTACAATTTTTCCATTTTTAACACTCCACCATTATTTTGTTTTTGTGAAAATGTTCATTACTTTGTATAAAAATAAACATATTTGGGTCGCCCAGCTGGGAGTGAAATTCGAAATAAATAAGTAAATAACACATCTTCATATTTTTCATACTGCTTGCTGCGTATGCGTAGGTATTATTTCTGCAAAATTTGATCCAGATCTCGTCATTTGCCTCGATTACTAGAATTATAAATACAGTTACTCCTGATTATGGGTTTGTGTCAGCAAAAAAAATAACAAACCATTCAAGAAAAATAACAAACCCAGAAAATCCTCCGTATAATGGCACAGATAAAAATATCATTAATTCATTCTTATCAACAATAATGGCGGTCAGTTTGATAGATTATCCCGTCTTAATAAACGGATTGCAAATCTTTAGAGCACAGAATGCTATTCTGGTTCTACTGGTAGATGTAAGATGCTCAGAGGAACCAGTGTCACTGAACCGCACGCCCAAAATAGTACACGGTTGACATTTTTTGTCACATGAGAACGCTAATCTTCTACCACTCGTTTTTGAGTTTAAGCTTGGCTGTGGAACGATTTGTCGGCATCTGCGTTTCCTCCTTCCTACAACACGTCTCTTCAAGGCCCATGTTCACTCCTTTCCCTCCCAAAAAGGCCTTTCAGATAGCATCTTCAAAAATGACATCGGCTCTGAGGGAAATAATTTTCCTCAGGGCCCCCTGTGTGGAATTAAAAAAAACCTCTTACAAGCTTTCATAGACGGCAAAGATGACTTTATACCCACAATAATAATATGACGTGCCCAGGCTAACGTATAGCATAATTATGCACCCCAGGGATTAGCTTACAAAGTATGGTGTATACGTAGGCTGTACTGGAGAACGCGGAGAAAGCTTTGATACAGGGAAGAAGCTGACAGCGGAACACTTTGCATACAAAGCTCGATAAATCTCTGTCTGGGGACTCAAGCTGGATTGACGGGACCGCCCCAAAAGAGAGACGCTCCCGAACACAGCATAGAGACTGGAAATGTTTAAATGCTTTAAAGATAACTTACCCATATATCATATTAAAACTATTACTTAACAGTGATAATGCACGTACCTCTCATGCTGTTGTTGTTAAATATACCTTAGTCTATTATTACGGTGTTGAACCGCGCTGGGCGATTCGTTGAAGTGATATAGTATTGCTACATTTTATTATAGACCCAAGATCGTGCTCTTCTAACAACAACGCTCTATCGGACATTTTGGCCAAAATTTACTTATTGATATAAATTTACTCTTGAAAATCCTATCTCAAATATATCGATCGTCCCATTGATTAGTCAGACATATCCGAAAAATCGAAATTTGGGTTGAGTATGCAGTTATATGTAAAAGTATATCTACCCTCCATCCGATACAATTCTCAGATTACTCAATCATCCAGCAAATCAATTATAATGCAGAAAAAACAAAATGCAAATGTTTTTTGGGTCAATGTCAATAGTAGGATATTTCAAAATGTCATATTAATGTACCGGACGGGTTTTATTCCCGGTGTTATTAATATTTGATTTACCAGTTTCCTCATTATTTCTAAACTTAATATTTGGAGATCTCATACTAATCAACTTCTATGATATAAAAATGCTATGTAAGTTCCTTATATTTATTTTATCTTTATAACAACAAGGCTTCATTTGCAAGTTTTATGGGCAACTTATTTAGTTCAATCTGCTATAGACAAAATATTTTTGAAACAAGGCGGTTTCATTTGCGCTATATATATACTTCGAGCTTGCAAGGCAAAAAGAGTAAAACTCTACATTTATATATTAATGTAAATATTTTATCTATTTAATTATTAATGTCCTTTTTTGGGATTTTTTAGAAATACAATGCAAAACATAGTGTAAATGAATTATGCTTTCCTTTAACATAATTCTTCAAAAATACAGTTTGAGGTTGATTATTTCATTAGGAATTCAAAGTACGAGCCTTAAAATATTCTTCATATTACACATAACAGATTGAACTTTTTTGTTCCAAACGCAGTATTTCCATAGTGTTGTGTTTCGCTCTTCCCATGCATCTAATTGTTTTTCTCTTCGTGTCATTTCCCATTCATCCCCGTTCCCCTTCCGCCTCCTCTACCCCTCCCGCGTCCCTTTTTCCTCCCGCGTTCCACTTTCAACTTCCCCGTCTTCCCTCTCCATCTCCCGTTCTCCCCTTTTTCGTGAACCCCCCTCACGCATTCCGCCTCCCCCTCTCCCCTGACCCCCTCCCGCGATTCCATCCTCCGAAATTGCCCATTCGACCCTTCCGCATACCCCTTCTCCTTTTTTTTCTGCCGCTTAACTCCATAAAATAATCCATTTTTCCAACAACTCTCTAGACCTATTTAATTTTTAATGCAAATTTCATAACGCCAGAGCTTACCAGTATTTAAATATTCACGGACATGTTCACTACAATTCACAAAACTTTAAAACAATCGGATGAAATTTTACTCGCTATCGAATGAATATTAAAGGAAATAATTTCATAACGCCAGAGCCATCCTATAACCATCCCGGGTATGCGCACATAATATTCCCAAAGTTTCATCGCACTCGGATGAATGGTATGGCCGCGCATAACATACGAACAAACAAACATTAATTTTTATATATTAGATTGCAGGCAATTTCTAGGCCTTCTTTCTGTCCTTTCAATGTGCTCTATTTTTAGCAGTAGCATCGGCTGGGGTGAAGAAAACAAGATATGATAGAGCTGGCCTTGATGTTCACATTGTCTTGCAATCGCTATAGCTACGTCAACCGAAGGTTACACCCCTACTTCTCTCCAGACAATAAAAATCCAGACGTGTTTCGGAAGTATTAAGGCAACCTATTATTATCGTGATCAATTTTTCATATCTGCCCGTTTGGACACTAAGAAGGTGGAAGTGCAAACACAGCTTAATAAGTCAAAAAATAATCAACCTAACATCTACTTAATCGTGAATTGTTCTAATACAAACACCATTCATTTTATCAAGAACGATTCAATGATATTTCACACCAAGGAGGTACCTAATAAAAGAGCGGCTTCTAAAACGGTTTACAAAAATTAAAACCGTCCCTCATCACTCATCACACAAGCCATTAAATACATCATCAAATTTCAACACATGGTCACCCTACATGCTTACATTATAATATATTAGCTTCCTTTAGATTAGTAGGTACCCATTATCTTTACGATACGTTAGTGCAACAATATTGTTATTTCAATACCTTTATTGTTTTGTGTTATTTTTATTAGATTTTATTTATTATTTTGTTATTTATATTTGTCCTAGTGAGGTTAAATAAAAATCGAATTGTGAACAAAAATACCTACCACGTAAATATATAAATAATCGACAATAATAAATAAATAAATATCTTTTAACACAGCAAACTTATTTTGTGGCACCATTTTAATTCAGATTAATGTCAATGGCATTCAGTTGGATAAACTAGAAATTTTAGCGATCAGAAAGAGTGTGAATGCGAATTTGAATATTATTAATAATCAAAAATTGTCTTTAAATGACTATATTAAATCTATTTATTCCATTTGAAAATTGTTCCACATTGCCCCTCTTCCCCCTACCCTTTCTCATATTTCCATTGTTACCATTGTCTACGTCTATTATTTTTCCATTGACACTATTGTCTATGTCTATTATTTATAATGAGTATTATTAAAACCCTGAAGAAGTGAGCGTTGCTCACGAAACATGTTGGTTTTTTATAAACGATAAAAGTGGTAAAAACTGAGTATTTTATTAATTTGAAATAAATAAATCTTTTCTTGTAAAGAATAGTTTTGGCTTTAAGACCTTAGAGTTAGTATAAAACGCAATTTGGTTATAGTTCGTTAATTTTTTTTGTTAATTTCCAAGGTTTTCTTTGAATTTTAACCCGGATTTCAAACCGGAAAAATGAACGCACATTAATTTATTTTGTACCTGCGACAATATGTATTTCTCAGACAAAAAGGCACCTGTGACTTTACTTGATTTAACCAGCGGCAGGCAGGTAAGTTACAAAACAACTGAATTGATTAAGATATTTCGACTTGTGTCAGACTTGCCTACTATATGCCACATTATTGAGAAAATGAGATGTAAACGTTTGACTCGGTGATCAACTAACATTGCTAAGCAGCTGACATCTAGCGGAATTATTGATACCATGGTGTCAATTTAGGAACAGAGTAACATCTTTAGCGGTGAAGGGAAATTTACTATCCATGGCCAAGAATTTATTGTAGACTTATGTATAAATTTAATTATAAAACTTAAATTTTCTTAATCACATAGATTTTTAGAAGTAACACTCCTTTCGGCGGATTGGGACGAGTGACCTAGATCTTATTTGGACGGAAATAACGTCTTTCATCGGAAATGATCTTCGATTTATATTTCATCATGTTAACGTCGTAGGTATGGCAACAATGAGTGCGACACCTCTCAGCGAATTACAAGACGTCAGAGCAACTCAAACGTCAGAAGTCATTTTTCCACTAATGTATAAGGTAAGTTCAACAGGTTTTTATTATGTTTTGTTGATTATTATATGATTTAACTAAAGATTTTAGTTGAAGTTACAGATTTGTCTTATTTTTTACTATGAATAAGGAAGATTGGTGCCCGATTTCTAGTAAAGATAAGTATGAAATCCTGATGAATATTTTTTACCAGCGTGAAAACGCGCAATTCAATTCTTCTGCATCAGTTATTATACTAATAACCCCCAAAATAAAATTTGAAGAATGCTAAAAGTAACATAATGTTTAACCCTTTTTTCTGTCTGATTCTTGTGAATTCTAGCTGTTAAAGTAAAAAGTGGTAATAGTGTGACAATAAAAATATAAAAATATATAGTTCTTATATTTTATATTACCTGTATTTTGTCAACTATTTATTTGTTATTTAAAAAAACCAGTACTGCATTATTTTTTTATTTTTTTTATTTAAGTTTATTAAGGAAACATACAGTTGTGTAAAAGATCATTTAACATAAGATAGTGAACATAATATAAACCAATTAAGTTCCATTTATACATTTTGGTTGTGATTATTGATTAAGAAGTAGTTAATTACAAGTTATAAAAGTATATATTGTGAGTGAAAACATATTAAAAAGAAATAATAAACAATTCAGAGGTACAATAATATAATATAATATACAATGCATAGTTTTGATTTAAGTACATTGTAAAGTTAGTTTGACTTTAAAAGATTTAAGAGTACAATGGAAAATGTCAATATCGCTTAAGGCATTATAAGTTTTACAGATACGCCCGAGTAAGGAGTTTTGTGCGTATTTTGAAAAAATACGTAAAAAAAGAAAAAAACTGAAGGCTTTTACATTATATGTAAAAGCCGTCAGGGTGTTTAAATAAATAAATAAATACCTGCCACAACAGTCAAAGAAGTTTTACTTCCACCGCAAGTAAAAATAAGCGTACTCATTTTTTCTCTCAGTTTTCTTTCATAATAATTACTCTTAAGAGAATACTAGAAATTAGTCATTTTAAAATCAAATTCTAGACGTATCGGCTCTTTTTTACAAAAAACAAAATTTATTTTGAACGATCGTTATTTTATAATTAAATGAAACAATATAACTTAGTTACAACCACTGATTTATTTAGTTAAACGCCGACCGGTTTCGGAACAACCGTTCCTTCTTCAGGGCAAACATATAATGATGACAATTACAAAATAGTGGGTGGGTACAATTTATCAGTAGGTGTTGTGATTTGTTAAACGCACTATTTAAATTTTGAAAAACTAAGTTTATTTTTAATATTCCAAGATATACTAATAATAATAATATAAAGTATTTAGGAACTGTTTCTGAAAAAATAAGAAAGTATACAGATTTAGGAACTGTTTCTGAAAAAATAAGAAAGTATACAGATTTAGGAACTGTTTCTTAAAAAAAAAAAATAAGAAAGTATACAGATTTAGGAAATTAAATTAAAAGAATTTGGCATTCTCAGCCTATAAAAATATTACCTTTTGTTTATTCGGCTACTGGCATTATACCTAGCTCTCTTATTAAAAATTTAGGCATATTAGATTTGTCAAAGAATTTGTATATAAAAATGCAAAAATCAGTCATTTTAAATACATGTAGAATTACGAAAGATTTTTTAAATATTTATATTGAGGGATCAGTAGGATTTATCGGTCGAATTAGGAATTCCACAGAGCCGAACCCTCTGATATGAAAATATCTGGAGACGGTGAATTATATTCCCATTTATTAGTTTGGTATATTAACGTGTTATTCTTGTATTGTTTTGTATTAATTATACTTATATAATGCACTTGCATAACGTGGATTTACTAGATGATCATTTATATGGAAAAGTCTATGAAAGGGTTAAGTTTTTCCTATGGGAAAAACTAAACCCGTTCTTGTAAATCTGGAGAATAAAAAAAATAAAAATACTGTTAGTCGTTGGCAGATTTGTTCAATTTTCAAACGATATATTGTATTATACAATTCAAATTTCATGTCATATAATCATACAGCAAAATAAATCAATACGTAATCTAGTAAAGACATTTTTCAAATTTTTAATCTTAGTTAAATTAAAATCATTAAAAAATAAATTCGAGAACATGTTTTGTGACGAAAATACGTCAGTTTTTCTATTTATTTATAGTCTTACAAACTAAAAAATTTCAGATTTTTTTTACGCTCTTATTTTTCTTAGACATTATTAAAAAATTATAAGTACTTATGATCAAAAAATACTTACAAGAAGTACACGATATATATTAATTTATCATCGTGCGTTTTGAGCATTTTTATTGCTTACTTGAATGTAGGTATATATTAAAGCAAGTTTTGAATGAAATAAATCGATATTAAATTTAGAAATTAGAAAATTTTATACGGGGAATAATCAACCTTTCTCATTAAAACCTTCCTGTAGAGTTGCAAGTATTTTTAAACTTTTATTCTCAGCTGCTGGTCAACGTCTCTTAAAATGCGAAAATCTGCATTATCTCCATAGCCTTGTTTTAATTACGTTGGTCCATACTTTGTGGGTGGTAACGGGCTGTATTGATTTAATCCGTAATTATAAAACAGTTAAAGTAAATAACTATGTTTAAATATAATAAAAACGTCGCTTTTAATTACATAAAATGATGCAAAAATCTCACGACTTAATTTTTAATGTATGAGATTAAATGTTAATAATGGATCCCGTGATATCTTTTCATTAATATAATGATCGAGTAAAAATGCATTTTTAAGATTAAATTATTATTAAAAAGCTCCTTTGAATAACAGGGTGGATTATTGAATAGATTTATTAAAACAATTTTGAAAACGCAGTGTAGTAATAATTTATTTTTATAAATACTTATTTTATACTTTTTTTACTTAAATTGGTAAAAAATTAGTTTATATCCTTATAAATCCCATCAGCTCAAAAGATTAACCGAAGTTTTTAATTTCGGTTAAATTCAATTTGGGAGCCTCCTATGGGTACAGCCGCTCTAGGAATGTTTATTAAATAACTCCAAGTGATTCCGTTTGGTGACTTAACAGGGTTGCCCTGGTTCTAGGGGTGAGGTTTATGCATCTGCTTACTAACTGCTTTGCGGGCCGGATCGGGAGAGACTCGTTAAAGGAGACCTACCGACCTCTCAGAACATCGCCTTGTACCACAGAAGGAGGGATGGGTTTGTAGACACTGATCCCCAGACCCCTACCAACCCCTCATTTATATTAATTATTACACACCCCTTTCTTTTCCCAGAACTTCCTCTCCTTCATTTCCTAAATAGATCCTCCACACAGCATCCCGACATATGACAAAGGCTATAAGGGGAGTTATTTTTCTCAGGGCCTCTTATGTGGAGCTAATATAAAAAAGTCTAATAATTATTGACCTGAAAAGTCATTACCGACTTAATCTTCATCTGATACCATATCTACCACCCAAACCTATCTTGCCAAAATTACTTACTTTTAAGCGCCTTTTTAGTCTTAATCTTTTCAAAAGCTTTCTTCCATATTAATGCTTTTTTAGTCTGCCATACAGATCTGTAGAATGAACGTATTTACCTGTGCTCTGCATCAACCATTGGAACGAGATCTAACTCTATCGAGGGGTCTGAAAACTTCAGCCACAATCGTCACCACGACTTATTCAAGATACCATACGGCAGAACAGATGTTCTAACATGACTAGATGAATGGTACTATTGAATGAAACAGCTAAAACAGTAGATATACTTGTCTACTCTTACCTTAAACTTTTTTGTAACTATTTTTTAATACCTATCTTCCCAAATTTTAATGCAAGTAAGTTTAATTATAAGATTGTTCTAATATAAAATCTATACTATGTGACTGTAATATAAATAATTATTATAAGCAATAATTATTAGCCTGAAACACTCATCCATATTGAAAAAACCTCCTGAGAAAAGATACTTGTCGCCGACGGGATTCGAACCCGCACCCCTTCGATTGCCGGTCGAGAGCTCTACCATTAGGCTGCGGCACCTTATCTGTTACCCGCCAAATGATTCAATATATACTACTGTTTCATTCAACAATTACCGCTTATTACATTTTTTCACCTGCAAACAAATAAAGTTGGTATATATTGTATATATTGAATCATTTGGCGGGTAACAGATAAGGCACAGTAGCTAAATCGTAGAGCTCTCGACCGGCAATCGAAGGGATGTGGGTTCGAGTCCCGTCGGCGACAATTATCTTTTCTCGGGAGGTTTTTTCAATATGGATGAGTGTTTCAGGCTTATAATTATTGCTTATAATAATTCTTACCCTTTGTGCTATGTATAAAAAATCTTGTATTAAACATTAGTTTATCAATTTAAAAAATAAGTAATATAAATAAATTACAAATCCAAAAAGTTGTGGGGGTCACCATTTTACAGCAAACTGACGAAAAGTGCGGGCCGCCCTAAGATAACTAATAAAATGAAAACCGTTATCTTTAATGATTGTTTCCAATTAAACTTACAAAAGCAAGTATCATTGCGTAGTTATTTAATGCAGATAAATTAACGTGATGGAATGCAGTTGAAAAAACTATCAAAAGTATACAATTCTTATTTTGCAGATAATGCAAGTATACAGCATGTTTTATCTGGTTTCAGTTTCATTTCTAGCTGTTTATTAAATAATCTCAACTCGACAACTTCCTTAAAAATACCCAACACCAAACAGTTTGTAAAAAAGTTTATTGTTTTGATTTTTTAATGTGGAAAATAAAATTGGCACTTTGTTGGAAGTTGGTATTCTCGAAGGAAAGAAAATAAAAAAAAGGTTATTTATATTTTTTTTATTTCGGTTGTGATTCTTTATGTAACTCCGGTTAAATGAAATATAATTCTTGGATGATTCTTGCATGTTTCATACTCAAAATAGGATATGATTATGGGAACATTTTAAATAAGCATTAAAGTAGGTACCACAAAATGATTTAATTTCAAATACTTAATTAATTAATAATTCGATATTCGAATTTTGTATTTCTTCTGTTAAAATTTTTGACAAATGTATTTGTTCAATGGTGTTCATTCGAAATGTAAATTTTTGATCAGCTCTAAAAGAGACAACGTGTTTTTGAAATGCACTGATCGTGAGGCAAATATTCACATTTATATATACTCTCAGCTCAACTAATCCTGCAATAATAATAATCCGTAGTTTTTCATGGGCCTTCGCTAGATAATCCATAAACTTTATTTTGTTCTAATACTATAAACAATTACTTAAGGCTTAGAGAGAGTTACCATAAAAACGGTAAATTTATTAGATGCCTCTGAAACTGAAATGAAAAAACATTAAATGTAAGGCTCAATTCAAATCAAATAGAAGCATATTATCAACCTACCTCGTTAAAGAAAGCAAATAATTTATTATATGATCTTATTTGGTCGTAATCTTTGTATTTTATAGGCTCCAGAGAACATCTTCCGGGTGATAAATCCTTTTATTTTATTGAATATGGGAGACTTCATAAAATGATTCTATCCAATTGCAGAGAAGAGTGTCTTATTTATTCCGTGTCTATACCTGGAATAAGCACCAAGTTATGAAGCAGGAAGAAGTAATGAAATAAACCATGAAATTTCTTGAAAAAAATCCACGACTTTATACACAAGTCTTGGAAAGCAATGGATTGAGGTCCATGCGAGGATTATCGGGACTGTCCTAACTGCCATGTTAAGCTGTTGGTCCATTTTTACACTTTAACTAGTTATTTTTTGTTGTTTTTCTACCAGGAAAAGATAATGTTGAAGTCATTGTTTTCTTTTTTTATGTAGAAAAAAGATTGTTTTATGTTTGGAAAACATAGTACAATATAAAATGTCTTGTACAAAATGAAATGTCTTACAAAAGAAGAAAATTATATTGCAATACTTAATTAAAATACATAATTAAAAAAATTATAAGTATAAAAATAATAACGATACGTCAATACGAAAAATCTGATTCCAATTGCCATGTTTTTAACAATAGCGCAAATTTAGATCTCGAACAACGTTTTTTCAAATCATATGGCAGCATATTAAATATAAGTGGTACAATGTATTCAAAAGTTATTTTGAAAACAAGTATATAATTTATTTTTTTTACATTAGAAGTTTTTAAGATATAATGTTTTAATCTTAATACGCATGTGACCATTATCAACGTCATTGTGACCTCTTCTTCTTCCTTGCACTATCTCAACTCATTACCTAGATAAGCTGTTGGTGTCAGCTCTTCTCGTTCTCAGGTTATAGCTTTTTCGGTTCCGAGTACAGCTTTCATCCAGGCCGTATCTCTGTAGAATTTTGGAGCATTGAGTCATCCAGGAGTTCTTTGGTCTTCCTCTGGATGACAGTCAATAAATCTTCATAGACACTGCCTGTTTCACTGTGTGGCCTTTGCGGCGGTTTCCGTCTTATGTGCCCATACCATCTCAACTGTCGTTCCTCCAGCTTACTGTTTATGTCCGTGACACCCAGGATACCAAGAATGCTTGGACTTTTAATCTTATCTTTCAGTGATATCCTGCCGACCATTAAGCATTCGCATTTCTGCTGATTTGAGTCGATGTCATTGTAACCACTATCTCTAATTTTGGGAAATGTTTAATTTTAGAAAATGTAGGAGGTAGAGAAAGAGAATAAAAAGTATGAAATATTTTTTATTATCTTCTTAGGTTTTGAAACCTAGGGTTGAATTCCAGGGTTTAGAATCATTCATTTCTTTTACTGCCAGAGACTATAGGATGACGTACTTAGTTTTACTGATTTATTTTTAGTTTAATTAGGCGATAGTATCAACTGAGTTTATATGTACATAGTAATTTATGAAATTATTTAAAAAAATATGTATATTTACAGATAAATTTGAACATTATTGATAACAGATTTATAATTCATGCATATAATAAAATGGTAGTAGCATTTCATAGTTTCACAGTTTAGCATAGTTTCAAAGACTCGATCATGTCTGATTTTGTCTAAAATGGATCGAAATGACAATTAGCATTTAATTTTCGAAATACAAAAAATTTGAATGCAAACTTAAAAAGTTTTAAAAAATGTGTTTTTTCTAACCAAAATTACTGCTAACGAAAAACACATTTATATTTTTTTATACAAATCTAATTAAAAAATTATCGTCACCTTCCTTTTTTTGTTCTTGTTTTGTTGTTATAAAATAAATGCATCCAAAACTTTCATCATTTTTTTAAAATTCATGAAGGTGTACATTTTACTTCTTTTGTGCTTAATTTTTATATTTGAATATAAAGCTTGGTGTTTTATTTGTCTAACATAGTTTAAATATTATTTCTTGCAATGATAGTAAGGGAGACACAACGATTACTATGAGACCTATATGAGTTGTTCCGAAAACCGAACAAATAGACCTGTCGGGCTAACGAGGTATCATATGAAAACAATAAAGTGTACCTTAGCGTCGTAATAACAATTTAAATAGAATTTAGAACTAACGGCATAATAATATGCAATAATATAATATACCCAGCTATGTCAAAATACATGTCTGTTAATTGAATACCAATAAATGTTTGTCTATAAGTGTGATAAATTTCCTGTTCATTACCAACACCGACTTTTTAATGAGCTCAAGTTAGTCGGAATAATGTAATAAATATGCGCTAGATTTTATTTATTTCCATTCATTTAAATCAAGAATTATTACAGTAAATCTTTATGATTGTGTCGATATGTTTTATTATTTGTTTTAATTATGATAGAATTTATGATACTATGTTTGTTTATTTTTTATACGCGTCACATTAATTAAACAAATAGTAAAATCATGCCACGTGCATTCTACTTAGATAGCTAAGTTAAAAAAAATAATATATTCATAAGCTATATTCATGTACGTTAAAAAAAATTATATATATATCTACATTATTTGAAAAACGCTTTTAAAATATTGCTAATGTCGTAGTATTATGATACTGATATCCGCATGAGGTTTTTTAAATTACTTAATTGTTTCCGGTAAAGATGGTAATCTATATTCCTATCAAAAACTCTCTGTTTCGACGACCGTCCGTGGTCGAGTGGTAAGACACTTGACTCCCAATCGGAAGGTTGCGGGTTCGAACCCGGCGTGCGCAAATAAATTTTTATTTAATTAATTTGTGTTATTTCACAATTAATTAATAAAAATAATATATACTATATATGCGTTTCAACATTGCTATATACATTCGTGACATCATGGAAAAAATTGTTACGTCTATCAGCTTTTTAGAATGGGTCCATAGATCCATAATAGTCAATCATTCAAGGTGTGAGTTATTGCTAAAATGAATTGAATAATGTGAATCTTGTGTTTTTGCTCCTAAGAACGTTCAAAGAAAGGGAAACCAATTTTTAAGGGGTTGAAGAAAAGAAGAAAAAAACGTCTACCGTCATTTGAAAGGATAATAAATAAAAAATAACTTTATAGTATAGTAATTGGGTTTCTGAATTACCTTTTGATTCACGGCAACATGACGATACTGAAAATGTACCTATGTACCTAATGTACCTACAAAAAAAGTGAAGAAATTTTATATATCTAAAATTTAGCCACAAACAGACCGAGAACATATTCTAATAGATGTTGCAAAAGTATGGTACATTTTGATTTTATCCTTTCTGAATCAATCGTGGTTGAATTCGAATTTTCTGTTTATATGTTTACATCATTAATATTAATATTAATTTAATTTTTCAAAAGAGCCTGACATAGTTCATTTTCAGCAATTTACCTTAAGATTTCAATAATTTCCGATGATTCAAACCAGCATTAACATACTGTTATCGCAAAACCCATTTTTGCTACCGGACATAAGAACAGCCCGTAGCCCGGTAGTTGAACGTTACACCTTTATTTTGTGCGGTGAACACGCAACACAGTCGGGCACGTTTCCAATCAGATGCCGATACCAATCGTACGTGAAACAATCTCGCCCAGAAATGGATCACAACGGAGGCGACAAAACACATTATTATCAGCATCAACTTTTAGGCGACTTGACCCAGTGAAAGTTGAATAGGCTCCAATATTAAAAAAAAAAAAAACAAAATTGCTGGGCCGACTCAGGTTGAAATACTTCTTTTTATTTAAAGAATAATGCCCATTGGACATGTTTGAATACGCACGCTTCTGGTAATAATGGGTATCTATTGTGTATACTGTATACAGAATTTCGTATTCTTATTCTTTTTATGCTGATCATTTAACAAAAGCTTGATAATCGTCTGTAAACACAATATATTTATCATAATTGTACTACATGCTAATGCAATTGCTAGAATTTTTATGCCTAAATTATTTGGAACGTCTACTAAACGTCTGTTTATTACGCGTTAGAAGTTATTTCATGGAAAACAGGACGTGATTTTCTTTGAAGGAAATTAAGGCAAGTTCACTATTCCCAATTTAACATTTGAAAAACAAAAAAAATATAGGAAGGTTACTAATATTTTTGGCTATAAATTTTATAAAAAAATTTCAAGCCACATTATGCAAATGGTGATGGGCTGGAAATCAAAAGTTTTAGTTCCAACGACGATAGCACTTTCTTAATCATTCTTTTTTCAATAATTCCAGATCTTCAATTTATGCATAGCGTAGGAAGGAGAAAAATATTGCAAGCTAACCTAATCTCTTAGATGATGATAAAGTATAATGTGTGAACGTGATATTGCGTTTAATGTATACCTCTACACACACTGGACGAATATTTTATCAAAGAATATAGTTACTTTACAAAATATCGTTTAAATGTTGATTTATAATGAACCTACATCTTTATACTATGTACAAGTATATTAAAAAGAAGATTGGACGTGAGTAGGTTGGCATGTTTGACTATCTAATCAAGAGAAAGGTCACTGTCTACATGATATTTTGATAAACTCTTCCATTCCCTTTAAGCACAATTGTGTTATTTCTGTATAAAATTTTGCACAACTGACGATAAAAATTATTGTAAATTTCTGTCAACATCTGATTTCCCCGGCCTTTAAAGCCCGGGCAACGCCGGAGACCAGTTTTCTAATAACACAATTGGTGCATCCTGGCTAACTGGTACTTTCCTATAGAACTCAAACACGATGCAGTCAAAACAAACAGAACCTATTGCATTGGCGGACACATTTCCCAACATTAGGAGTGCAGTAACGTCTTATTCTGAAATAGACCGGAGTTTTACAATAGTTTATTGAACCAACAAACCGACTGGAGGCAAAGTGGATACCGCTTTCTTACGCACGAACTGTCGCCTTAAAAAGCAAACAATATGGTAACGCTTTGTAAGTTATTAAGCTCCTTTGTTACCTTAATTTATTGAGGAAAATGATAAGGTTTATTTAGTAAACGTTGAGCTGAAATGGAAAATACATGCAGTTATTTTTTCTTATTTAACATCGTATATTTTATCAGTCATTCCCTTAATACATAACAATCTTAACATCCCCTTACATACACTTTAAGACGCGTCTTTTTAAACTACTTCTTTGGAAAACTGGTCCCGGTCTGTCTTCGTATGTTCGTATCTTTTAACCTGTGTTTAGTAAGGCAGTCAAGTTTAGTATGTTTTGACTTTGTGATAACATGCTCGACCCATTCCATTAACCCTGTTCTCATCGCGTTACCAGTGTTCAAGGTAGCTCAATAAAAAAATTGCAGTTCAAAAGGACGAACGAAAGCTATAAATTGTGACCGTACATTTCAGATCTTTACATCAATCTTCAACTATTGCTTGAAGCTTGCGTCTACATCGTACAACACCTCTCAGAATCAGAACGGAAATAAATGTATATATATATTATGGATTTTTTATGTATTGAATATTAGGAACCATTCATTGAATAACCAGTACCTCTGCCGTAGGTCAAGTGGCTCGCTTCGTTTGGTGACCAGGTTTATGAGGTGAGTTTTGTCATGGCAGTGGATGCATGTGTCCACCAGCCGCGTGGCGGAATTGAGAGGCCGGTTGAGGTAGACCCTTCCACCTCTTCAGCCGGACGCACTCGATCCACCCCAGCGTAGCCTCGCACCGCATTGAGAGGGATGGATTCACACGTCTATCACTCCTAGATACATTGACCCTCAGATTCTTTTCCAGAACTTACACCTTTTCCTTTCCATATCTTCTCATAACCTTTATTTCCTTAAATTACACTCCACACAACATCCCCAAAATAAATTATTTCTGTGAGGGCCTCAAGTGTGGAACTAATGTACTTACGTAAAAAAATATTAACTAATAATTTAACAGTTCGTTTATTATATTTTATTGCATAACCATCGTAGTTAATTATAACTATTTCTTTAGAAATCGTTTCGGACAGCCTCACAGTGTCCAGCATCAGATCAGGTGTGAAAATATGTATTAAAATTAAAACAATTATTTTAAATTTAATATCGTTAATTTACAAGAAACAAATTTCTAATTTTAACATTTTTAACATTTGGGAAGACAGGTAGGTATCTCCACACAAAAAGTTTATAGATTATTTAAAAAGTAATTAAATATAAATCTACTGCTTTTTCAAATTTCATTCAATCTCACCATTATTTTTGTCATGTTATACTGTGCTAGAACACCTATTCTGCCGTGTGGTATCTAGAAAATGTCGCGGCGACGACCACGGCTGTCTACGTTTATGTGGACACTGAAACGCTATGAAAAATGTAGACTAAAGAAAGAGGAAGAGCAACAAGGCATAATAACCAAAAAAATTCATCACAATAATACCTTTGGCTGTTAAAATCTCAAATTATATCTATTCAACTATTCCAATACTTAATTAACGTGGTTGAATATTCGATGAAATTTGAAATAAAATCAAATGCCGCATTGAGCAAGCTCGTGCAATCTTTATCCTCATGAAAAAGATGTTCTGCAGTCATGATCTCAACCTTGGATAACGAGTGCGAATGGTCAGATGCTACGTGTTTTCAGTATTATTTTATGGAATAGAAGCATGGACACTGAAGAACTGATAAGGCAACTTGAGGTATTCGAGATGTGGATCTACAGAAGAATACTCAAAATAAGGTGGATGGACATGTTTACGAATGAAGATGCTATGGTTCGGATGAATAAAGAAAAATAGGTTACTAAAACAATCAAAATCCGAAAACTTCAATATTTAGGACAGGTGATGAGACATCCGGAGAAGTACGAGATCTTGCATCTCGGAATGCAGGGATTGCCGGAAGACGGGGCTCTGAAAGAAGGATGACATCGTGGCTGAAAAACTTGAGACAGAGGTTTGGCCAGTCTACTGTAGAACTGTTTTGGGCCGCAGTAAACAAAGTCCTCATAGCCAACATGATAGCCAAAGTCCGTTGAACGGACAGGACACGAGGAGAAGAAGAATATTCGATATGACCAAAGGACCCTATCATTAGGTATACAGAGGTGTTAAGCATCGTACTTGACTTTGAAACTTTGATCTCCGGTGAATTTTTAGGTGTCTTTTTTTTATTTTTTCAAAAACTTTTTCTTTAAAATCCACAAAAAAAAAACTTCCACATGTCGTTACTGGTCTGTAAGCCAAGTAAACAACCAACCCCTCACCCCGCCCCCAAAGTCCCAATAACTACTAATTTTTGTGTTTTTGTAGAAAAACCAAAAAAAAAACTTCAAAAATGTCATCGGAGGCCAAAATTTTATTTACCTTTTTTACTCTAAATAATGTGAGGAATCACTGATTAAAGTAAGTCAAGTACGATGCTTAACACCCTTTATGTTATAATCTAAAGTGACTAATGTTCGGAGGAACACCGCGGCGGTTTCGTGACAGGGCATTGTAAATATTATTAACACTTATAAAGTTTTATATCGTAAATATGATCTCTCTTTTTGTGGTCGCGGTACTTCAAAAATAAACAGCAAAGTCGTAAAATGTTTGGTGGATAAACCTTTCACTTACCCGTGTATTCAGATTTTAATGTGACTTATTTTATTGTGTTACAGACTTCGGGCTCTTGAGTCTTGAGGTGTGGGCCCTGAACTCTCAAGAAAATGTTAAGGATATAATAATAATTTATAATATGTCTTAGGCAATGTTCTAGGAAACACTGGAATAAATTTTGTTCAATGTTATCCACGGATTTAAATGTTTAAAACGGATGAGAATATTTTTCTTTAATTTTTCAATACAATATTAATTTAATGTACTGGGGTTAAGGAATGTTTACTTGTCAGTAAGAAAAAACTTTGTTGAGTTGCAGTTACAATTTTTTTACGCATATTGGAGTCGACGGCATATGAGGATCGTTTTTACAAAGAGAAATTTAAATCAGAAAACTCAATACATTTGTGAAAATCCATTTTATTTAAAAAGAAGTCGAAAAATGCAGTTTTTTACCAAAGAGAAATATCTGCGTATTTAAAAAAAAAGTTTTTTCATAGCGAAATACTTTTGAAGTACCTAAGACTTATTTACGACGGGTAACTCAAATCTTTTTTGGACGGAAGTAACATTAACGGAAATAACGTTCGCGCTTAAAGGTTATTTTTTTTATATTTTTTTAAATTTTCCTTCTATTATAGTTCTAGAATATACAAGACAACTACCAAACCAAAACACCTGTTTATTTTGAACCGAGAAAATTATCTGTTTAATATTTTTATCAATTGCGATTCTGGTTCGTGACGTCCAACCCATGATAACTTGTGTACAAACTAATCAAACATTAGATAAATACCATTAAATATAAATCATGTAGGCTATTGTATACAAACGTGTAGGTATATCTGTTGCCATTTGAACCAATTGTGACATGTTTTATTCAAATTTCAACAACATGATCGCATAACAATAATCATTTCTACTTCCAACGTTTGCCTGCTGATTTGTGGGTTCATTGTTTCACACTTTAGACTCCTGACCAGAACACTATAAGGGTCTTAAACGATGAATTCAAATACTGCACGCCTAACTGATACAGTCTAAATATCATAGCAACATGTTTAAAGGACAAAGCAGAGATGAGAAAACTTTATTATTTCTACGAAATCTCACTTGACAATAAATACATCACATTCAACACCTCTCTAAACCCATTATTCTCAAATATACCCACTTATTTTCCCTTCAAATAATCAACATGATATTGCAGCAACTTTTTCTTCATTTGTGTTTTTGTTTATTGTTATTCTTTTTTTACAATAGTTTTTTAATAGTTATAGGTATACTAACTTTTTGTTAGTATACCTAATGTTTGTGATTGCTCTAACATGCCTAAATCGCGGAAAAAGAATAATAAATTTAAATAAACTAATATAAAACTTGTCTAGCGGTTTATTCAAATGATATATATGTACTTATCGGTTTTCCTACTCTATATTTGTATAATTAACAAAATTTCACGTCAAACTATTTTTTAAACTTTTCTTATCATTTTAACATCATTGTTTCATGCTCAAATTCATATCTATAAATTAAAAAAATATTTTTTATTTAAATCATGTTCAAATGTTACATAAATAAGGTAAGAATATAAAAATTACATTATGTAAGGTAATAATATAAAAATTACATTATGTAAGGTAATAATATAAAAACTAGATTAATGTAAGGTAAGAACATAAGAATTACATTGTTTTCCCTACATTCAAATATTTTAAAACTACTCTTCCGTGGAGGCATTAGCTTGTGTTTGGAAGAGGAGTGCACAGAATTTTATTGTAGATATTTAACAGTAATTAATGATTCTGTGGTTACGTGTGTTATATCACGTTATGTGCTATATTAAGTAAATTGCAGTGAGAAAGTAGAAAATAATATATTGTACGTTGGTAAGTAGGATATAATTGTAAATACCATACTACCACTAGGTAGTTATAACTGATGCGTGTTTTGTGTGGTTTTTAAATCGAAGGATCCTTGAAATGTGTGTTTAATGTGTTTTCACCACTGCACAAGTATAAAGTATGCACAAAAGGAAAAGAAGAGGAATTAGTCACTGCGGGACCACCTTCTTCTATATTTGCAGGTTTTAACATGCACTTTAAAGCGGTAATATTTTTGTTGCGGTACGTTTCTTCTTTGCGGCGGAAAATAGCGAAAGAGCGGATGCGGATGCGAATATTAAATGCGGAGATGTTTGCAGGAAGAGGGTCGATTATTGACTGATTGTGGGTAAAATGAAAAAGTTACAGGTTTATAGGGATGGGTAGGAAGGAAATGTGACAATACCAGCTACAAGTACAGCATTTCATGTATGTGTACAGATTCGTACATATGTATGTATGTAAGTGTAGCTCAACCAATAACGTATCTAAAAATACTGTAATCAGTAAATAATAAGTATTTATTAGTAATTATTTTAATGTTATTATTATTTATTTTTATTTCGATTTCATATTGTTAAAGCATCATTTTATATAATAATCCTTAGTAGACTTGTTTGTTTGAGCTTTAGTTGCAAACTTCTGGTGTCAACTGTTCCATGGTTTTTATTCGCCCATTGTTTCTGTGTAGCATAATGTTATGTCGGCGGGTACAGAGTACATTATAATAATAATAATGTAGTGACACGTAACAATATTTCGCAGAAATCAGTAGAAAGTAAAATGCATACAAGGTGTTTAGGGACTTACTTAACTAACTCTAAACAGTGATTCCTGGCATTATTTGGAGTAAAAAATGTTAAGAAATTTTGCCGGTGAAATTTTTGATATTTTTTTTCCATTTAAAACATTAAACATCAGTAGGAATTGGAAGTTTAAGGTCGGGTGAGGGGTTGGGTGGTTACTCGGCTGAGTGACCAGTGATAAAAATAAGAAAAAAAATCAATAAAAGTCACCGGGGGCGGAGATTTTGATGAAAACAGCATTTAAGGATTGTAGCATATTTTTTGGATAAAGATACACTTTTTAAATGAAGCGAGGTTTTTATAAAAAAATATGTCTACAGAGCAAGTTTCATTCCCCATACGATGCAATCTCTGAAGACTCTCTCTCTGGTTTCAATCCTGGGATTGGTTTGCAGCAATTTCCTTTAGTTTCTTCTTCCATTCTTCCCTATCTTGTGCGGCTCTTTTGAATTCTGCATATGATGAGCAGCGCATGTCCACCAGCAGGTCCTCCAGGTACTCTCGGCGTGGGCGTCCCCTGGAGTTTGTCCCCTCGGTCATACCCTCCATTATGGCATGCAAGAGGCCTTCTTGTCGTATTATATGGCCGATCCATCTTGCACGCCTTTCGGACAAGGTCTTGAGCAGGTGCCTTCCTCCTTCGATTCTTTGGAGAACCTCCTCATTTGTAATGTGGTCTCTCCAGGAAATTCCTAATAGTCTTCTATAGGACCACATCTCAAAAGCCTCTAGTCTCCGTTTATCTCTTTCGGATAGGCACCATGTTTCGCAGCCGTACGTCAAGATACTCCATACATAGGTCTTGATGAGGAGTATTCTCAGTTTTAGGTCTATATTATTCGATTCTATTATTTTCGACCTTTTATTGAATGCAAGCCTAGCCTGGTGTATACGGCTGTCGACCTCGCTCTTAGACCGACCGTCCCATGTTATTTTGCTCCCGAGGTAGACAAACTCCTTAGTGTTCTTTAGTGGAACTCCTGACATCTCTACTCTCATCTGATGTTGCGTTCGGCCTACAGTCAGCAGTTTTGTTTTGTCTTTATTTATCTTCATGTTGTAGTTGTTTTGAAGAATGCTTTGCATGATTGTTAAGGCCTCTTGCAGTTCTTCTTCGCTTTCAGCAAGCATAGCAATATCGTCAGCAAACCTTATCATATCCACCTTTTGTCCGTGTATCTTTACACCTTCTCTGTGACTCATTCTCTCTCTCAAGTCATTAATCGCACTATGTATATAGGCGTTAAAAAGAAAAGGTGACAGAGAGCATCCCTGTCTCACCCCTTGTTTTATACTGGCTTCCTTTGTACTCGTCTATCTCTATATTTGATATCAATTCTCTTCAGAATTTCGAAGAGCCTTTTCCATTCTACTTTGTCGAAAGCCTTCTCCAGGTCTATGAATGCAATGAATGTGTTTTGGTTTCTTTTTATTCTTTTTTCTAGCAGTATGCGTAGCGACAATATTGCTTCTCTGGTTCCTACACCTCTTCTAAATCCATACTGGTCTCCGGAAAGGATGTTCTCTACTTTTGGTTCGATTCTTTTTAGAATGATATTAGTCAATATTTTTGAGGCATGGGATATTAGGCTAAGAGTTCTGTGTTGTTCACATTTCGTCGTGCCTGCCTTCTTTGGTAATGCGACAATTAGGCATTTCTCGAAATCTTCTGGTATGTTTCCAGTCTTATACATTATCTGTACCATTTTAAACAGGGCATCTGTAGTTCCTTTTCCTGCTGGCTTAATTAGTTCAGCTGGAACGTCATCGATTCCGGGTGCTTTCCCGTTTTTGAGGTTTTTGAGTGCGAGGTCAAACTCTTCTCTAATGATTGGGTCTCCCAAATCATCTGCGTCTACCTCATTTTCTCTTTCTATCAATGTTTCGTTGTCACTATTTCCCTTTCCATTGTACAGCATTTCGAGATATCCTTTCCATCTCTCTCCTATTTGGTCATTTTCGAAAAGTATTTTGCCGTCTTCTCCTTCTATTGCATTACCCTTTCCAACTCTCATCCCAAAGAAGTCTTTCACCGCAGCGCGAGCTTTTTCTACATTTCCTCTCTTAAGGTCGTCATTTATCTCATCGCACTTATTCTGGTAGAATGTTTCTTTGGCTATTCTGGACTCTCTATTTATTTTGTTTCTCAGCACTTTGTATTTCTTTTGTGATTCAGCTCTTTTATCATTTTTGAGCTCTCTTCTATCCTTTATCATATTTAGGATCTCATCGGTTATCCATTCCTTCCGTGCTTGAGGTTTTTCCTTGCCTATAGTTTCCTCTGCCGTAGTTATAATCTTCGTCTTTATCACTTTCTAGATCGCATTCACGTTCTCCTCTTCCATTAGGTTGCACTCTTGCGTCTTTTCCCTAAAACTGTCGCTGATCTCTTTTATCTTTAATACTTTTGTATCCCATTTGAAATTTTTTCTCTTTTTTAATTTTTTCAGTTTTAGAAGACTTTTGGCCATTACCATATTATGGTCACTATCTATATCTGGACCGGAATAGCTTCTACAATCTTGTTAGTGCGAGAAGCAACTATATTAAATGGAGCATATATTTGTAGCTACATATATATATTTATAGCTATATATTTGCCTTATTTTCCGGATCTTGAGCCGTGTGACTTATATCTGTTCCTCAAAGTAGAATCTCCTTTAAAAAACAAGATTTGATCAATTTTTAAACTTATCATTTTTCCAGCAAAACAAAAAAAACTTCATGCGAACGAAGGCTACGGCTATACGGATTTATTTACAGAAACGAGAGGTACTGCATTTGAAAGAGAAGGCTTCACGCTACATTAATGTCGGTTGATGGCGTTTGGCGCATCCGTACTTCTTCTGCAGCAGCGTCGATCTTTTTATTTAATGCCACCGCTCGTATGCAATACGTAGGCACCGTGATGAGTCGCGATGTTTATTACGAATTTAGCTCTTTTCCACAACAAAAATAACTTTTTTATTTCCCTATTTTTTTAATAACAATACACAGAAAAAATGTAACCAAAAACGTCGGCGTATGCTGGAAGTCAACTTGTGTCGCGCGTGCGTATTTTGCAGGAAATGTATGGACCTGTGCGAAGTATGTCTGCCTCTCAGCATACTCTTATTCATATAAGTCCATACAATACAAAACAAATTCTGCACGTGCGACAAATGCTGACTCCCAGCTCCCAGCTTACGCCGATCCTTATACTCGTATAAACAAAATCTTGCAGTGATGAAGGTTTTCAAAAAATGTTGTATTTTGCGCTTGTGATAAAGTACATTATTATAATTATTTTATTCAAGTGCAAATTTAAGAACCTGGTTCGTCGGTTGGTGTAGAAATCATTCATCTTACACAACGATATCTAAAGGGTAAAAAAAACAGTCGATATAAAATTAATGGTGCACTCCTAAACAATTATTATAAGATTAAATAAAGAAAATATCGACGAGTTGACCCCTTATACGTGTACGAAACGTTTATTTATAAACGTAAAATGGGTATGTATCTCACCACATAAATAATCTAACCTGCTTTTTATATATCAATCCGAAAGCAGATGATACGTTACTTGTGTGCTGTGTCTACCTAGATTTTGCATGTAAATTAAGAGCAATTAGTTATAAAAGGGGATATGAAATAAGTAAGTTAAGTACCTGAATCTTCAGGTTGGGTCGATTCAACAATGTTAAGATGGTCTCTGCGGACGACGAGTAAGGCTTTTGACTAGCTATCCGAAGGTCAACGGTTCAAATCCCGGCGGACGCAAGTAAATTTTATTTGATTCATTTGTGTTATATCACAATTTAATAGTTAATAATAATATAAGGTATAATATTGCGACACGCTTCGTAGTGGAAAATACTATCAGTATCGCCCTGAGGTAAGACCACCATTTAAAATTGAAACGTTGCTTGAAATTTCTTTCGCAGTGTTTGGTGAGAAAATCTGAATAGCCAGGTACTTCCCCAGCTTCCTCTTCGAGGATGTTGTGGGAAGGAAAAAGGTATGAGGGGTTGGCAGGAGTGACGGACGAATGATTCGATCCATCCCACTACGGTGCATATGATGTTCCGAGATAGCTCTCCTGGAGAAGTCAAAAGGTCTCCCACAACCAGTCTCTCCCGATCTGGCCTGCCACACAATTGGTGAGCAGACGCATCTGCCGGTGAGACCCGGACAAACCTCACCTCATGAACCCGGGCACCCCTGCTAAGTCACTTAACGTAGCGAACCACTTGAGGTGACCTATGGCAAAGGTGTTGGTTATCGAGTAAATGGTTCCCCGGGCGGCGGTACCCATACCCGCCTACCAAATTGTCAATACTCTAAATTGATGCAATATTCTCACTGGCTACATGTGGCCGGGAGCAGTTAGGACTCTTGTGCGGTATTCATATAAAACTTATTTTCTTCATTATAAATTTGCCTTTGTTTTGATTTATCTAATTTTTCTGAAACGTAAAACACGGTAAATTAAACGGCATCATCTCTTTAATTTAATTAATTAATTTTATTTTATCGTATGTACGAAAGCATCCTGATTCGTCAATTAGCAGAAAGAAAGCAGAGTGCGTATACTTAAACTAAAATATGCTTACATCCCATACGCGTCAAGTGTACGCAATCGACTTGCATGTAAACTTTTTAATACTTATATCCTTTTGATATATGTATTAAAAATACAACGAATCTGAATGCAACGTCTTAAACATACGGCAACTCCATCTAAAATTTACACTAACGCCGTTCTTCCACGTAGCTATTCACAAGCGACGCTACCGCTACCTGTCAAACAAATTTGCTAGTGTAGCACCTAGCGGCGTTTTCAAACACTAATAATAGTATGGAAAACACAGACGAGCGGCGATCGCCTCGCTTGAAGGTAGCTCCATGAAAGAACGGCGTAACTCATTTCTTGTTTAAATATACGAAAAAAACCTTCTTACATCACAATTACACCACCAGAACAATAACAAACCGAAACTACAATGTACCTACACTACATACCACGTCAGCTCGAAGAAACTTCATGTACCTAGCTCCAAAAATATTTAACCTTCTCCCCGACAACTTAAAAACTGAAACCCAACCCCATAACTTTAAAAAACAATTATCTCTATGGATCGTCACACTTAGGAACTATGATATATAATCTTTTTTTTACTTAAATTGATTTGTATAACTCTAATATCTATCAATATTATAATTAACCTATTATTATAAATTATTATTATCAAAATATTTAGAAACCTCGATGTATATTATTTGTAATTTAATTTAATTTAATTTGTATAATTTAGTAATTTATAATTCAATTTATCAACCATCATACTGTGTAACTTATAAATAAATTATTATTTATCTGTAACCCACATTTCCATAAATTCATTTTCATATTATCCGTAAACTACACTACCATCAATTATTCTATTATCTGTAACTTCGGTAACATAAATTCAATGTTATATTATCTGTAAATTTCATCTATCAATTATTATTTTATCTGTAAATTTCTTTGTCATAAATTCCTTGTTATATTTATTACCTGTAAACATCATTATCATCAATTACTATATTATATGTAAATTTCATTATCATAAATTCATTGCTGCATTAACTGTAAACCTCATTATCATAATTATTATATTATCAGTAAACGTACTTCATTACCTTAAATTATATAATATGCATACTTCACCCGCCATAACACAGAAACATCCCTAACATGGCGGGCGAAATAACACAATATCTACACTATGTATAAAATTCTTTTAATAAATATATATATAAACCGTGCGAGGTATTTGTGCTTTTGTTCAAGATCTTCATAATCAATCATATTACTTGTAATAAACACGTAATTGTAATAAAATATTTATAGCGTTTAAATGCAAAAATCCTAATGTAAAAATTGCGCACAATTACACACGTGACTCTAATAATAATAATAAATAATATTTTTTGGATGACTTGTATAGCGCCGTTTCTGTGAAAAATCACCTCAGGTTTCAGGACAAATTTCAATAAATTTCTACAAGCTTACTTCTAACTACAGACTAGACAAACATTATAAAAACTTATGGCTAAAACATTGCGTCCTCCGGTTCTTCGATCGTACACTATAATATGTACATTGTACAATGCATCTGACCAATTAACGGGATGCTGCCCAAAAATGTACATGTATTTTATTTTTTATTTATTTTTATTAATAAAAAAATTGTTATTCAGAAAATATACAGGACTATACTTACCTGGTATAGGTCACTTGAGATTCACACATTTTATTTAGAGAAATTTAGATACATAATAGCGAAAACATGTTATTGGAAAAGCCATTATTTAATCCTGGTATATATATATATTCAATACAAATATATATATAATATATATTTAATACTAATATATAATATGTTCTTTAAGGAACGTGTTTGGGAAAAGCAAAATTTAATGATGGCGGTACAGTAATACAAGAATTTGAATATTTATCTTCTTAAATGAAGTCTCTCGGAAATAGATCGATTGCTGTGTAGGCTACGAATAATGTTAATCAAATAAGAAAATATGATTAAGATATATTATAGGCAATACACAAATAATTATATTGACTGTCCTAAAACAGGTCAATTTCCTAGTTGGACAGCCAAAGATCATTGAAATATGTAATGTTTTTAAAAATAATAATATTAAAAAAAAAAAAAAAAAAATACTCTCAGATTATATATAATTTAAGAGTATGAGAGCCTAAATAGTTCGGTTTTTTGTTTTGACCTCAATTCTGTTGGGCTTGTTATGCATATGCATCTTAGTTCCGGAGGGAGTTTGTTCCAAGCCTTAGGCCCAGACATTCCGAATGCGCGATCTCCAAACTTACTTTCGCTTAGGTTCTATCAGGAAAACACGCCAAACGCGCGCCCAACTTATGTACACGGTTGATATTTGTCACATGAGAACGGGTCGCTTTTATGACTCGTTCTTGAGTTCAACAGCTCGGCTATAGAACGATTTACCGGCCTCTGTGTTCCTCCTTCCTAAAACATGGGTCTCTTCAAGACCCATGTTCACTCCTTCCTCTCCTCAAAGAGGCCCTCCACGCAGCATCTTCAAAGATGACATAGGCCCTTAAAAAAATTAATTTCATCAGGGCCTCCTGTGTTAAGTTAATATAAAAAAATAACTACACATATGTACTATATTTTTAATTTTTAATCTTTTTATTTTAATCACCACTGTTTTTATACCCACATTATAATGCCCACGCACAGGCTTCGCCTTTGTGGGATTTTGTTGTTACTCTTTTCATTTACGTTATTATGTATACATCTACCTGTAAATGTATGTATCAAAAATTTTTGTCAATTAAAAAAAAAAGGGTGGACTGCCTTGGACTAGTGTTTTCCGGGACGCGAAGTGGGGCCATTTCATTTATGGATCTAAACACCATCCAGCACAGTTTGTACTGGACTCTTTCAGGGCACTTAAGCCAGTGAAGGTTACGAAGGGGTTCTGAAATGTGCGAATATTTAGAGACCCCGGTTATAAGCCGTGCCGCTGCACTAAACACGGATTGAAGTTTGTCGGTTTGATATTTTAAAAGGCTAGCATAAATTCCGTTACAATAATCAAGGCGTGAGACTACGTAAGAGTTGATTAGTCATATTGTTGCCTCTGTGGGAAAGTTTCTTATACTTAAATTAAACAAATAACTTTGTATCAACCACTAATATATAATCACAATTACCTTCATGTTTCGAAACCGATGGTTTCTTCGTCAGGGTAGTAATGACATAATAATTATAATATTTCCCTGACGAAGAAACCATCGGTTTCGAAACATGTAGGTAATTGTGATTATGTAATAGTGGTTGGTACAAAGTTATTTGTTTAATTTAATTCAAAATGACGCCACAAAGTGATTTCGCGAAGTTTGAAGAAATTTCTTATATTTACTTATTTGATTCAATATTGGTTTTGAACCCAGCGAAACCTACCCCAAAGCCAAGGAGCTTTCCCCTCTACCATAAAGGTCGTCTTATAACACTTTATAACGTTATTGCAAATAATGTTTGTTGTTCTTAATAAATATATCGCGTACGTAATAGAATAATATACTGTTGCACGAATCAAATTAGTAATATAAATTAAAAAAAGATATTTAATTTTTCAAACAGCAACGCCCCCAGTTATTATTTATAGTATGTAACTACGCGTGTACAGTACACACAACCATTTAATATAATGCAATAATATTTAACAAAAAAATAACTGTTACAAGTCAACGGAATATAATGGTGATTGTCGAAACCCGGTTAATTCATAAATAAATATATGCTATATTTTTACAACCATATTTGAACGACTTTTAAATCATATCGACGTATTAAATTGTAGTAACAAAAAAGGATTATATTATTGTAATAAATGAATGTACCTAGATTGTATGCAGTTGAAAATCTTTTCTCAGAAGTAGTAAATGTGTTTAACTGCACGGAACATAGGTATAAGAAGGCGGTAATAACATATCTCAATAATTATAATTAATGTTAGCGTAATACTATTCTTCTGCTTGGGTTCAACATAATTTAAATATCACTGTGGACTGGGTATTGCCAGCAGCGCAATGGGATCAACTGAGGGTGTGCTACAATAATGCATACAGGCAACTTATGCAACTATCGAGGTTCTGCAGTGCCTCCACGATGTTCACTGAAGGGAGGATGCACTCATTCCCAGCCTTACTTCGCCACCGACTAGCCAGCTTCTGGAGCAGTACATGGAATCAACCAACATCATTGTCGTGGCTGCATCCGAGTTGCTCAGCTCCCCTAACTGAGCGATGGATGAAGATGATGTATAATTTTTGTTGAATTTAATTTTATGATTTTTTTATTTATTGTTCTATTTAATTTCATTTTATGTTTTAATTAGGTATCTACCTACCTACCTAATATGTAATCTGATTTTATTTCTTCTTTTATTTTATTATTTGAATTTACTCTGTAGTTGTTGTCGTAATATGGAAGACTGGGATAGCACTATCCTCCGCTGGAACAAAAACTGCGGTAGACTGATTTTGTCAAGCGACGAACATGTGGAACGCATGGCTTGCATGTTTCTCTAAAAGACCCGTTAAAACAAATCTCTTCTAGCTCCTTTCATAACCCGCTTCACAAGGTCGTCGTTATATAGTATTTTGGTACCGCTGCTCCGGGAACCATTTATTCAATTATCATCACCTCTGCAAGAGGTCACTCCAAATGGTCGCTACGTTTGGTGATTTAGTAGGGATTCCCGGGTGATCGGGTGAGGTGTGTTCAGATCAGTGTTCGCGGGTCAGATCGGGAGTTGACGATTTGAGGAGACCCTTCGACCTCTCCGGTAGGTTTCTCTCGACCCTCCCGTCGTCTTGCACCGCAGCGGAAGGCATGAATTCACACGTCCGATACTTCTGGACACACTGACCTCTAGATTCCCACTCACCCTCACACTTTTTTTTCCATACAAGATCGCCTTCCTTTTCTTTAAAAAACTCTCCACACGGCATCCCCAAATATGACATAGGCCCTGATGGAAATCAGGGCCTCCTGTGTGAAGTAGTGTAAAAAAATGTTTCCCTGTATGTAGGTGAACAGTTTTTTTTTTTTTTTTTTCTTTTTTTGTAACATATTTTTTATACAGCTTTTTTACATGCTTTTCGACTACCACACTAGACACACGTCCGTATTATGGTAGTCGAGAAGAAGTAAGTAGTTAAAAGTAGTTCAGACAGAGAAGCTACTAAGTCTAATTTCGCATAAAAAAAAACAGTATTTTGAAGTCTACCAGAACAACATCTTTTTCGCAAGGAAAACAAAACAAGTCCTCAACGATAATAATAATATTGAGCTAGAAAGCAATAAATCTCCTCGGTTGGAATAAGGATGTAGCGCCAAACTACTGTCAAGGATTAAAGGTACCGCCTCGGTGGCCTTCAGAACGGTGATTTGGCACCATTAATGTACCTTTAAAATCAATCTGCGGCTTATATACGTTATGCTATCAGTGACTGGGCAGGGCTTGATCAATTTTTCAATTTCAGTTCGTGCGACGTGAAATAATTGATTTTACTAACATGCATTAAAAGTAGCATTAAGATTAGTAGCTAATGTTGTTGTCAAATAGTCCACTTTAATACGATCTGTTTATATACATCTAAAATCCTGAATTTAATTCTAAGCAAAAACATTTCTACTGAAAGTACTGCTTTTATTAAGTCAGTTCATAATTTCACGTTTTTATGATTGAAGCTTACACGTTTTCAATTTTTCGATGAGTTGTTTGTGTATTGATCTATTCAAATTACTGCTGCTTTTCCATTATAAATCTTTTACTGCAAGACTAGTCCACAATATTTATGTATATTCATTTTAGTTTTAATTTATGGAGCCGAGAATCTTTTAGCAAATACTTACAGTCTCTTCAAAGCGCCCTTGAGATTTATCAAAAATTACGCAACAGAAAAGAAAAAAAATACTTATTTTTCGTGGCAAATAATCTAAGTACATGCCGTTTATTGATAGCGTTGAGTAAATTAAAAAAAAAATAAAAATGGCCTTCTTAAGTCTGTTTTTCATTGCTGATGGACACCGATGTACCAGACGCTAAAGATATCTTGGACACTCCAGCTCATTGATGTCCTTCCTGTGCTTCTTCTGCCTTCCAATTTGCGAGTGCCTGCGAGATTCTTCAAGTTTGAGTCTCCAGTTCGGAGAGCTACGTGTTCAAAGTATCTTAGAGTACGTTGTAGCAGATAGTTGAAATCCTTTATAAAAGAACTTTCTTCAAAACTAAAATCAATCTTAAAAAACAGTTATTCACGCATTTTTTCAAGAGATTTGCAGTAAAAAGGGCTAACACTTCGAGTGATTTAAAATAAAATAAGTAATTTTGTTTTTTTTCAATAGGTTGACAGTTGCAAATATTTTTTTGTTATATAGACCTTTCTGGGTATTATACTTGTTCCTATTATTAACTATTGGTTTTGTTTTATTTTTTTCAATTTACTTAAATATTATTATAACGCGCAGAGCCAGATGAACAAAACAGTCAGTTTATCTATGGTGTAGGTACTCAGAGGTTGTATATACATTCTGATACAGATTTTCAATACATATTTTCATGGTTGGAAGAGTTGCATGATTTCAAAATCATATCTAATTTCGACTGTAGTTGACTCTATCCTGCTGATTACCTAGGACCCGCCGACAGAAGGTCATCTAAAAACTCCATAAAAGGGAACGCCAATCCAGTCATAAAGGTAGTGCCCATAAATTATTAAAATGGGCAAAGGGAGTAGCGACACGAGTTCGAAATTAAGCTATAAATTCTTGTAGCAGTAAACTGCCAGTAAATCACTAAATAAATTGCTTAATTTCGGATAAGTGCAGGTGCATACGCCTCCCTTTAGTCGAGTAGAAGGTAGCCAAAATGTCAGGCTTGCAAAAATCATTCCTTAACCGCTCTGATACGTGCTGTAATGATTTATGGTTATCCGCCATGTTATCGTGATTACAAATTGAAATATAATGCAGGTAATGAGGTATCCAAAAGAGTAGTGCTTGCAATCAGAACGAACAAAAAACCACAAATCAAAACACTGAGTGTGAAAAACTGATCGTTCCCTCTTAAAAAACAATTAAATTACCGTTGAGATCAGATAGTGTTGAACGAGTTAACCGAATTGCTTTTCTGTATTAACACCATTATGGTTTTGGAAATCGAACTCATAAATTGCATTGCGTAAGTAACGAATTATTCCTACCATTTTGTACTGTGTCAATTCTTTGTTCTTTTGCTATAAAACGCAACATAATACTGCGTTGTTTGTTCATATTCGTTGAATATGCAGCGAAGCGATAAGAATTGTGAAATGAATTAAATTAAATGATTATTTTAAAGTGATATTTATTTATTCATCGATTTCTAAGTGAAAAGAAACGTCGCGGAGCCAGGATTTAAACCCGGAACATTTTACTATGCGGTTATCCGACATGTCCTTTACAGAATGGTGTACATATTTATATAATAAACGCAGTCATAATTTGTGTAATCTTACTTAGTGATGCGTGTTTTGTGTAGTTTTTTAAACGAAGGACCTTGAAATGTGTATGTTATGTGTTTGAACCACTGCACAAGTAGAAGGTAAGCACACAAGGAAAAGGAGAGAATTACTCACTGCGGGACTACTTTCTTCTCTGCGGCGGTCAATAGCGAAAAATGCGGATGCGGGTAAATAATGTGGATGTTCACAGGTTGATAATCGATTATTGACTGATGTGGGTAACAGGAAAAAGTGACAGGTTTATAGGGAAGGGTAGAAAGGAAATGTGACAATACTAGCTACAAGTACAGCAGTTCATGTATGTGTATAGGTTTGTATAGATGTATGTATGTAAGTGTAGCTGTGTAAATGCCCAACCACTTAGGTTAGTGGTTATTCTATAAACTTAAAAAATGTTTTCTAAATATTAAAAAAAAATCAAGGACCAAACTAGATAATGCCAGTATTATAGTAATCGATATGAATTATTAGTATTCGGCTATTAAATAAAACCAATCACACTTAAAAGGAATTCATTATCAATTTTTCCTTGAACAGTGTTCCTTTCTTGTACTATTCAGCCAGCCTGCCAAATAAGATGGATTGAATAGAGATAATGATTGAAATGGAAAATATACTAGAATATATCGCTAAATAGTACACGACAAACGCATTAATTCTGGTGGTTAATGCTCATGTCCAGATTTCAGGTAATAACGTCAACATTATTAAACCGAGGTATTATTCATTCTTTGATTGTGACCACCATAGATCTAAGAAATACCTCAATCTATCAAGTAGTGTAGCCGCACAAGAACATATTTCGTAATTTGGTTCCTCCATTTCGTCTTTGATTTAAGTTTTAAACATAAAAGTGCGTTGAAATGACCATAAATGAGATAATGTGGGGGCCATCGACAATGACAGATGACTTACACATTCGTAATCTTTCACATTCAGGCAAATCTTACAATCCTAAAGATCACAGTTGTGGGAAATCGTAGTTAAGCAAATTATTTTAAATAACTTTTGAATATTATACCCATTAATGTAACGTATAATTGAGAAGATAATACTAATAAATATAAACGAAACATGAAACAGAACAAGACATAGAAAAATAAAACTGTAACGGTCGCAACTGGGATTTGAACCCACGATCTCTTCTCTTACCGGGACACAGCGCTTCAACCAATTTGGCTATTGGGACCTATATATTTTTTGTTTTTGTCGATCTCTACCGGTCTCGCGCAAATGAAGGGGGAGGCGCAACTGCTTCCAATACTCGGACAAACCTCAACCCATGAACCCGGGCACCTCTGCTAAGTCACCAAACGTAACGAACCTCTTGCGGTGACCTATGACAGAGGTAATGGCTATCCAATAAATGGTACCCAAACCCGCTTCCCAAATTTTAACTATGTATTTTTTTTTTCTATTTAATTGAATATACCACATAGTTCTCCTTGACTACAAATTATACTTATCCCATTCTGTTGTTTCTCTACCTTGTATGGTAGGGTATCCTGCTTTTATCTAACTCGTATTTGATTTTGTTTTTGATTATGTTGTTGATTTTGTTTTTGATTTGGACTTTGATTTTGTTAATGATTTTGTTTTGGATTTTGTTTTAGATTCAGTTTAATAATTTTATTTTTTGCTTTTGTTTGAATTGTTTCTAATGATTATTTAGATGTACTTTGCTTTTTAATTTTATATTTTGCTTTTGTGTGAAAAAGAGCCAAGTAATTTTGTATGAATTGAATGTAATGTTGATTTAGATGTACTTTGATAATAAAAAAAAATAACATGTAAAAGCCCAGCAGGGCGTGAAATACAAATAAATAAATAAATTATTTGTCACGTATTCTGTTCAGAAAACTCTTGAGAATCAAAGGTTGTCGTTGAAATTTTCAATGTCCATGCATCAATTACGTACAAATAGAACGGAGAAGACAGTCCACTTGACCATATATTAGTAAATGTTCATCACCAAAGTTATGTTCTATACTAAACCATTAATTTTAACGAACATCCATCTGGTTTCTTCTTTTATGGCCTTCGTTGACCCATAGACGGGTTTAGGCGCAAGTCTAAAAAATATAAAAAAAGACTTCTTGTTACTGATGCAGATATTATTCGTTAAAAAAATATCAATCTTCACAACGCCTTTAAATCTGGGTCACTGAGATAAGACTCGAATGTAGACCCCCTGGGAACACTCGACCACGCGACAAAAGAAATCTAGATGCTTTTGATCAAATCATGACTGATGCTCTTTACGTTGCGTCGTGTCGATTGGACACTAGACACCTTCTCTGATCATGGATTAAGTTTCAAGTACCTACGATAAGATACATACACATGATTTTTTTGACGTTCCAAGTAAACTACCAACCATAAAAACCAGCTGTTTTTAGCGTTGGAGTTTCGAAAGGAGAAAAATGGTCAGGATTCCATGGACATCCAGATAGACAAATTTGTCCATTCTGGAAGAGCCAGGCATCCACAACAGGCTTTCAACTATCTGCCTACAACGTATCTTAAGAAAAAATGTAATAAGCGGTAGTTTTTGAATGAAACACTAGTATATATTGAATCATTTGTCGGGTAAGAGGTAACCCGCCGTAGCTCAGTGGATCAAAGCACCTGACAGAACATCAGAAGGACACGGGTTCGAGTCCCGTCGGCAGCATGTATCTTTTCTCGGAAGATTTTTCAAAGTGGATGAGTGTTTCAGGCTGATAATTATTATTTCTTCAAACTTCGCAAAATCACTTTGTGGCGTCATTTTGAATTTTGTTTTAATTTAATTGATAATTATTACTTATAATAATTGTTATCTTAAGATACTTTGGACACGTTGCTTTCCAAACTGATAACTCCAACTTGAAGAAACTCATAGTAACTGGCAAAATGGATGGCAGAAGAAGTAGGTAAAGGTCACCAATGCGCTGGACCAGTATCTCCGGCGTCCGGTAAGTCGGTTTCCTTGGCTCTCCACGTGGTGCAGGACCGCGAGGAGCGAAGGAGCCTCGTCCACAATAGAATTTGGAGTAGGGATCACGATCCTCAACAATAAAGAACTGACTTAATAAGAAGAAACCATGACTAATTCGTTTTAAGAGATATTTATGAATCTGTGAAAAACTAATAGGTAAATCTCGAATATGATACTCGTATCTAGTAAGATTTAACGCTCATTTGTTTAATTTGATACGGTACAAAACGTGTTTCTACTGCAATGACACAACATCTTGAAGAATGATATGATGGAAGTAAGGGAAGAAAAACAGAAAAGGAAGGTTAGGACATAACCTGTTTAATAGTGGTCTCATGTGAGTGGATTTGTTTCTCCTTTGAACTAGGTGCTAATAATATTTTGTAGGTAATTTGATAAACAAAATTTCTTTGATGGATCAAATATATATAATTCAAGAATGGGCACAGGATAATGAAAATAAAACTTAGTTTCAAATTAACTAATTCTAATTACGTTTGGATAGATGGTAAAAGATGCAATAAAATTCCAGTTTTATTCATATCCAAAATTTCCCGTGAAAACGATCCCTTTGCCGCTATTTGATTTTTTTTTGTGTATGGGGTGACATTTGCGTAAGTTATGTTTCCTCCACGGAGAAAAATGTTATTCTAAAATACGATCATTATATTTGTAAAAACGTTTAAAAAAGGAACTGAAGTTCTTACGAACAAATTAACAGTGTTTCAATGTTTATTGGCGGGAAAATTAAGAAAATTGAGAAAATTAAGAAGAACAATTTATTGGTATACGTACGAAATTACGTATACCAATAAATTATTCTTACATGTTAGTTTGTTCGTAAGAACTTCAGTCCCGATTTTAACCGCTTTTACGAATAAAATGATCGTATTTTAGAATAAATTTGTTCTCCGTGTATATACGCATGACTAACTTAATTAACTCAAACTAACAATCAAAAATACTATTTTATGCAATTTAAATTTTAAAATGGTTGTAGTAGTTGTGGAAAAGAAGTTTAATATCTATAATCTGTTCCTAAAAGTGCAGCGGATGGAGGAGTATTTATCGAAATAAATATCAGTGGACAATCAAATGACATCTAATTTTTTTCGATAAATATGCTCAGGAATCACCCTGAATTTTACAGTTCTAGGTACCAAAAAGGCTTTCGACAGGCATAACCGTAAGGAACTGATGATCAGTGATGAGTCTTCAAGACCCCTTGAAAAGTAGCCTTGGGAAGGATTTGTAAATGCATTTTCCTTCTAATTATCGCAAGTCCACTGATAGCGTAAGTTCATTCGATGGATTTCAATACTCAGAATTCATTTTATTTATTTATATTTTAAAGTTTTTTTAAAGTAGTAGGTAATAATTTCGCGGTGATGACAGGCTCCGGTTACATTTCCCGACTCCAAGTTTTTAATAGTTTGAATTTCGGAGGTGCGCATTGAGATGTGTCGTAAATCAAACCGTTCTGCTTGGAATGAGTAAAAGTGAGCTTGTAACGCGGACGGGAAGATGTTAATCGAAATTAAACTGTCAATCGTTTGTTTTATTGTTCCGTTACGAGGAAGGCTGTGTTTGTCAAAACTGTTAAACTTTTTCAAAATCTTACATCTACGAATAAGTTCTAAGTTGCCATCATTGCTTAATGAAATACTTGCAATGACCTCTTTTAACTAATTATTTAATATTTTATTCGACTTCAAAATAAACTGTTAACTATAGTAGTTGCATAATATGAAGGAAAGAAATGTTCTCTGGTATAAATAAACAAGTAATATATTTAAATATCTTTAAAATAGACCAAAGTCTGACTGAGGTAACAAAGTTACCTATATTCGCAGTATAGATCGTACCTACCGACGTAGCATTGATGTAAGTTTATGTAAGTGTATATTGTACATTTAAAGACCCCTCCACACTTTGCAAGTAAATCACGTCGGGGTCACCAGTTTGGTGTTTAACCGTGGATGAATTAACAAACAACGATCAACTATAACTGATGAAATCAATAAATGAAACTTTTTGATAAAAATGAGTTAATTATTACAATACCATATTAATCATTACAACCTCATAGCCACAAAAGAACAATCGGGAAAAAAGTTATGTTAAAATAAATGTTATTACAATGGAAAAAGCACAACATTACAGGGAAAAGGTAATAATGAAATGTGTCGTCATTATATCCCTAAGTCAGATCCCGCCGGCACAATGGACTATGTTGCCAGCCTGCGGGCTCTGTATTAATTATTTTAACTGTCCAGGAGGTGTTGTTTGCTTCATTGACGACCGTCCGTGGTCTTGTGGTAAGACACTTGACTCCCAATCGGAAGGTTGCGGGTTCGCACCCGGCGTGCACAAATAAATTTTATTTAATTAATTTGTGTTATTTCACAATTAATTAATACAAATAATATATACTATATTTGCGGCACGTTCCAGAGTGGAAGATACTCTCAGTATCGCCCTGGTGTAAGACCACCATTCAGAATTGAAACGTTGCTTAATAATGGCTTTACCCGTGTTTAGTGGCTAGATCTCGATAGCCTGTTACTTTCCCACCTTCCTCTTCCCCATCTCCTTATCTACCCCACTTACCTTCAGCCTCACAACATACTCCAATTGGGAATGCAATAGTCTCACTGGCTCCAGAAGGGAGCAGTTGGGACTCTTGTGAGGTTTCTCTATAAAAAAAATCTTATTTTGGTTTACTTTCCTCGTCATGTTTGAAAAAAAAACAGTGGATAAGTAGGTAGCTATTCATATTTAAAAAAACATTGGAATAGTGTTTTGTGATATAAACAACAAAAGACTGCTGCTTTCAACATTTATTATTTATTTCATTTAAGTTTACATCCAATGACTGCGCTAAATCAAAAGAAATTCTACATTTTCTACCAATCACTTTATTTAAATGCTCATGAGGGAGTTACCGATTAAATTGTGTGAGAAATGCGCAATAAGCGCATAAAAGTTAAGCTACAATTTACAAACATCTCCTTTACCAAGATGAGCCGGAAAGAACATTCCAATGAGTGTATCTGTCACCATTTATCATACGAACTGATATTAACGCATGTAAAAGTTTAATCATAACAGCATGGCTTAAATGAAGACACATTTTAATTAAAAGACAAAATTATTATTTGACTGAAAGTTCGCGTGAAATCACTCGGAAAGTTAACACCGATAAAAATAATCCATCCAATTTTATCACTTCGGTAGATTGAGATCAATCTTGTTAAATACTGGTTATCTTTTTTATCCTGAAACTAGTTTAAAAAAAACACTAAAATTTGAAATGTTTATAAAAAAAATTTGACTGCTGCTAAAGTGATTATAATATTGTAATAATGAAATGACAAACGGTGTAAAATATTAATTTTATTATAATATTAATTATTAGCAAAAAATCAACGTGTGTGACCTTATTTACTTCGTGTTTTTGTGGATGTTAATTAAACTAAATGTTTTTCAAAAAACTAAACTAGATAAAGCCAAAAAGATTACAATCTTTGTAAATAATATTCTGTTGCTTACTGTATGGCTAGTTCGTATAACACCCATTATTGGCACTACTCAAATAAACACCTCACCCATCTGAGGCATGTTTAAAACATAATCGTTAATTATTCATTTTAAAGATTGTCCAAAAGAAACCCATCTCTTTTCCACAGGATTCCGTAACTTCAGCATTGTGGACAATTTTTACAGAAAAATAACACAAAATTATAAAAATACGGGAAGAGCAGTCTAAGAAGGTAATGTCTTAAATTCTTAAAAGATGTGCTGGAGATTGAAATCGTAGCTTATTAATTGTTTTTGTATTTAATTTGTAGAACTCCATTTATTTTTTTAAAAAGTAATGTAAATAAAACTTAATAATGATATTAAGAGCTGCAAAAATTTAATTTTTTTATTTTATTTTTGTCACTTCGACTTAAAATAATATGTTATAACAATAAAAAACACTTCTTCAATATTTACAGAACGTCTCTTAGTGAATAATCACGTTTCACTTAACAACAACAAGCATAAATGCTTACATACAGAAGGAAAGGGTCTTTGCTTAAATTAATTTGAACAATTAGAAATGATAAAACGAACGAATCATTCGAATGTAATATTAATTAATAATGCAAAGAAAAATGTTCCTAATAACTAAACAATATAACATATTTAATTAAGTCGAAGCAGTCGTAATTATTAAACAATTAAGAACATATGTAATGTGGGAAAAACAGATTTCAAAAGACCCCCATAATAGAGAATCTATTATCACAATTATTTTCTTAGTAAACGGTTTAGCCGGAAATAAATCATTTTAGGCATCACACAAACATGAAATTGGTTGGGGGAAAATAGAAGCATATAAAAAAATCGTCTCATAGTAGCCTAACAACAGTTTTAAAAAAATGGCTTTGTAAGCCGAAACAGATGTCACAATAATAATAAAAATCGTAATTCTCGAAGAACTTAATTAAATTACACATTATTAAATTTTATAAAAAAAAATTATTATAACTGTTTACTTATTTTTGTATAAGTTATTAATACAGCGGTATTCTACACTTCTTTAATTCGCATTGCACACAAACATTAACCGTAAAACTTAAAAATTGATTACAGACGTTAATCTCCAATTGATTTTGGAAATTAAAATTCAATTGATTATTTCCATTAAAGTTGCTATCAAAAAGAGAACAATTTCTGCAAAGAACGCGCTATTAAAATAAGATTAAGCCTTAAATAAAATCGCCTTTCGATAATAACGAGCGTCGTTTAAGCGAGGCGATCATTATACGAAGGAATTTAATAATTTATGAATCTATTTACTTGATTTTCCATTAACTTCGGTTAATAACTATCATAATTATTTGAGAGCAGAGAGGACAGGGAGCTATATAATATGCCTTCTTAATTCATGAGAATCCTTCAGAAAATAATATATCCTTTTCGTTACGAGGTTCGTGGCTTTTTCGATGTATATTTTTGAAGAGAAATTACATCTAATATTTTATATTCCTTCATAAAACGTCGTGAACTGCACATTTTATTTTATTTATTAAGTGATGTACTTAACTTACTTTAATCTGAAATTGAGTAAAAAAAGTTAAAGTGATTTTTGTCTGCGGGAACTTTTTTAAAATTATTTTTTTTAAACTTCAAAATCAAAAAAAAAATATGCTTCAACATTTCACCGCTGGTTACTCAACCGAGAAACCACCCAACCGCTCACCCCAACTCCAACAACGAAATTCCCCTTTTTTTAGGTTTTAATTACAACAATTTCAAGATTTATTTTAATATAATTTAAATTATTTTTTTATTTCGGCGGCGGGTATGGGTTTCGCCGCCCCAGAAACCAGTTATAGGATAACCAATACGCCTATCATAGGTCACCCCGAGTGGTTTGCCACGCTTAGCGACTTAGCAGGGGTGCCCGGGTTCACGGCGTGAGGTTTGTCTAGGTTTTACGGCGGATGCGCTTGCCCACCTTCTGCATGGTGGGCCGGATCTAGAGAGACTGGTTAGGGATACATTTAACCTTTTCCGCCGGATAAATCGCATTGCAAGGCAGTTGGAGGGATTCATACGCCCGTCTCTCCGGGCCCATTGATCTTTAGATTTCTACCCACCCCTCATAACTTTTCCTTCCCCGAACTTTATCTCCTTCCTTTCCCACACAAAAGACAAAGACCCTTAACACAGCATCCCCAAAGATGGTATAGGCAACGAGGGATTTTTTTTATTCAGGGCCTCCTGTGTGGGACGACTGAATTTTTAAAAAAATATTATTACATCAAAAATATCACCGGACCCCAAAATTAAATTTTTTTTTTTCTAATTAATGTCAAGAATTACTGGTCTGGTGAGGTGACTGTGTTGGTGTTACTAATTACCCTTCAGGAAAAAAAACACAGTCAAAACTCGTTGATGTACGGAGCGTTAAAGATATTTGGAGAATTACCAGAAGATATAAAATTAGAAGAAAACATAAAAACGTTTTAAATTAAATTACGTAAATATGTGATTGATATTTTGTAAATGTTTTACTTTAATTATGTGTCTATATATATAATGATTGTATTAGGACGTAGATAACTATGTACCTACTTAAAAAGCCTCAATAAACAATAAACAATAAATAAACAATGATAAAAAATATTAAACAATAATAAACAATAATTTACAATAATAAACAATAATAAACAATAATAAACAATAATAAACAATAATAAAGAATAATAAACAATAATAAACAATAATACACAATAATAAACAATAATAAACAATAATAAACAATAACAAACAATAATAAACAATAATAAACTATTTTGTAATCTCTTCAAGGCTGTACTAAAATTAAGCCAAAACTCACATCCAATACGTTCACATCATTATCTAATTGACAGTAACTGGAAAACATAATTTAGACGGAGGATAATACTGTCATTGCTGTAAAGGGGTTACTAAAATAACATAATTTCTACATACGGTCGATATATTTTGTTTGGCAATAAGTTTAACTTATTGAAAATTGTTTTGTCAATAGTTTCGTTGACGTTAATTAACCATTCGCCGTAGTTGGCACGCTATTTAAAAGTAGTACCGCGTCAAGGAGTTGGAAACAGGATATGAAACTCGAAAAAATGTTTAATGATTAAACGATTTAATTAAAAAAAATATAGACCATTGATCTAATCATGCATTCCTTCTTTCATAACACATGCCGTTTTCCAAAATGGTAAGTAGTTCTAATACCTAAGACGAAATTGTCAAAAAGAAACATTAGTAAATTCCGTTGAAGTAACGTAGAGCAATTTTGTCAACGGCCATGACATTTAAAGTTAAATGCGTTGAAAAAAACCAATTTGTTATACATTAAATAAAAAATACGGTTCATTAACATTAAATAAATATAAATCAGTTCTATCGGATTATTGAAATGAGAACTCAGTGTTTAAATAACTGGAACTCGTTCATAAGTTTTACCATGAAAGGATAATGTGATAAATAATATCTGTTATATTGCCTGATTTTTTCAATTGTCTTTTCTTCTTAAGTGGATTATTTCATCGTCTCCGTGGTCTTAGGGTAATGCTTTCGAGTAGCAATCGATTAACTCAATTTAATCATTTAAAAACCATGTATTATATGTATATATGCGGCGCGTTTCATAGTGGAAGATACTCTCAGTGTCGCCCTGGTGTTAGACCACAATTCAGAATTAAAACTTTGCTCGAAAAGGCTTTTAGCTCTGTTTGGTGACCAGTTTTGGAAACAAGTTTCCATTTTTTTTCCAAATTTGTTGATTCTTGGCTGTTCCTACCGATTACAATTATCAAGTCAGAAGTTTCACTTTAAGCCGTCAGCCTTTCTCATGATTTTAATTTTCACAATACTTTAATACTCGTAATAAGAAAGTAGAAATTTTAACAGAAGATGTTTTAAAGGGATAATTTTATTTTAAGATTCAAGTTTAAAAAATCAGTAACTTCTTACTCCACGCCTCGAAATGATAGCGACTCCCAAATCCACCAAACCAAAAACCAAAATTTCTGTCCCAACCAATCCAATTTGATCAAAAGACGCTTTATGTATTGCATTGCTTATACCCGGAAAACAAGCTTCACTACTTGTTTTTCCTTAAATAAATTTAGCCCAATGTATGATTATAGTTGGGAAATTAACCTAACTACGTTTTACGTACATGGTTTACATGTAAAACAGATTAAATTTTATGTTTCCGATAAGACAAATATCGTGATGTCAGTCGGTTTAATTCAGAACGCAAAGCTGTGATTCAAGCTGCAACTTAATTTACTGCTCTCCACAGTACCTTGCATACCTATAACTTCCTAGTTCTAATAAAAGCTCTGCCTTTGAAGGGCCAGGTTTTTTTAGAAAAAAATCAACGTCACTTCAGAATTTTTTGCGTCGCATTATATTACAGTAACAATTCTTTCAGATTTTGGTAGTTTATGCAACTGTTGTTACTAATAATATTATTCTGTAATAGAAACTCGTAAACAAATAATGCTAAACATATATAATTATTCATTACGATGTAAAAAATTTGACATTTCTTACGAACTCAATTTTTATAACATTTCTTTTGTGATATTTTACAAAAATTACATCAAAATAATGTAGATAAAAGAACTTCCTAATAATCACTCAAATCTATGCTTTCCACAATGGATTTATATAAAAAACAATGAAAAAATATAGACTTCGAATACGACCACATCAAACGGCGGCCATTTTGTCCGCCATCTTTGATGCTCGGCGTGTCATTGTGAATTAATTTTAATTATTCGGAATGGCTAAACGCTATCCAGCATTTTGTTATGCAAAGAATGAAAATAGCCCAAGCAATTCTCACCTCGTTCTTCATACAATTGCCTAGGGATAATGAATTATACCTTAGGGATAAAATCGCTTAAAATTTTTTTTCTTTTTTAATTTTCACCGGTGGCCACCGGAGGGCAAACGGCCAATTAGAGGTTAAAAAGCGCTAGGGAGAAGATAAAAGTTTTAAATAATTTGAAAATAATAAGCTGTATTCATGATACTGAATACATTATAGTGATTTATTTTTGTGGGTATTTTGTCGTGATGCGCTACCTTCTTATTTAGCCAACGTTTTGGACAGTGTTACAGTGTCTATCACCAGGACAGATGGTAATGTAATTACATATCTGTCCTAATAACACAACGTTGTCCGTAACGTTGGCTACAGAGAGAGGTAGCACATCACGAAACCATACCCCGTGATTTATTCACGAAAATACGTCTTTTTACGGCTGTGAAAATCTTAGTATACCACCTTTAATTTATACTGCAAACATTAATATACTATTAAAATATAAATTCTACTTATTGCTTATCGGGTTATCAATAAAATTTTTATGTAGTTGCCTAAAAGCTACACCATCTATTACTTTACATATTATTTGTACGGTAAAAGTTTTTTAAATTTGAATTAAAATTTGATTCCAAATGTTAAGGTTTAAAAAGGTAAATAATCATTATTTTTTATCCATCCAGTAAACAACTGCGGAATCAAGGATTTCTTTGAAATGATTCACAATTAACTATTTCCCTTTCCGGGTTTCGCTCTTGAAGGCGTTGCCACCATTCGTAGCGTGTTTTTATGTCCTTCTCTGCCCATTACCGAAGAATTAGTTCCACCGAACACCTTTGCCGGCAGGATATAAGGTTTATTGCGCACGCGCGAAAAGGACATATTCAGGTGTACCCGAGAAAACCTTCGCTTCTTTGACACTCTAAAAACCATCCCGTAAACTGGGTTCTTCAAGGCGCGGCGCCAACGTAAACAAACACTACAAATTTAATGTAGGAAAAAGCTCCTTATACGCAACGAAAATAGAAAATAAATAGATTACAAAATTGCTAACATAAACTACCAGGAGAACTGTATGGCGCATTAGTTCCTGGAAATGGTTTTAAAGCTATGCCAAAAATATTCTGGTTCATCAACTTCTTAAAAAACCTCACACAATTATAAAACCAGAGCAAGCAAATAGACATGGTAAACATACCTGAGTGTTATATTCCCTTTGGACAAAGAAGCTCTGATTTTTTTAGCAGTAAAGTTGTATTACAAACTCTAAACAAAATTTAAACGAAAAATAACCATTAAGGGCATTAAGGACATCAAATCTTGAGGAGAAAGAATTGGCTATTATATTAAAAACCGCTATAGAAGTTACTGTAAAAAGAAAAGCCATACCCAAACCATGCAGTTGTACCATAGAAGTGGCTAAAAAATTATCCAAAAACATAATTCCCCTCAGCGCTAAATCTCCTAGTGAGGAGGACTAAGAAAATTACCTATATCCCTTCTATAATTATATTTCACAATAATCTTCTAAAAATTTGAAAATTATAATACAATAATAAAATATGTAAATAAAAAACAAGTGGTTCGGATACCGGTTTGACTACAAGCATAGTGTAATTTTTTTCAAATGTTGTGATAAGTTGTACAATTTTTGATTTTTATAAGATTTATGTATAGCAGTCTAGAGCAGTATTTTTCAATCTGTGGGTCACGACCCCTAGGGGAAAAAAAGGAAAAAGGCGAAAAAAAAGAGAAAAACAAAAATAAATACAATAAAAACACTATTTCAGTGAGAAGGGTGGGATTATTTATTTTTCAAAAATATTTCAAATCGTGGTGCTGTTTTTTTGATATGTTAATAATCAAATCATTTTCTAAGTTAAATCTGATTCTCTTTTTAGTTTTAATGTCCACCATTGAAGAGAATGCCAGTTCACGTAAGATGAAGTGGCAAATGGCAATAATAATTTTAGAGCTTCCCTTGGCAGCTCTGGATACTCTTCTTTTCTTTTCGCCATTGAAATGCCATTTTAAGCATACCGTCAGCAGCTAAATCTGTAAGATTTTCTTTCATAAATAAAAGTAAAGTACTCTCAAAGCTCTCGCCGCTTCCTTGCAGAGTGTAGGCCGTAATAATGAATATAGGCACCAAATGGAGAAAATAATTAACGTATTTAAATTACTAACTTTTTGTCTGCATCTATGGCCAAAGGGGGTCGCCAGAATTTTTCAACGTGTAAAGGGGTCGCGTATTCAAAAATATTGAAAAACACTGGTCTAGAGGAATTTTGAAAAATTATTTCATGAAATAAAGTATAATTTCAGCATGTTTGTTTATTTTTCATTTCTAAATGCCAAATTACTCAAACAGTGCTGATTTTTTGAAAAAAAAAATCTTTAAAAAGTTTTGAAGTTCTTAATAACATGACTTCCGCTCCCATTCCGCAAAGAAAAAAACGCAATACGATAAACCCAAACACAATAACCATATATTATTCAGGAAATAAATACCCAAGTGAAAAAATATGTTAAACCTTCTTAATGTGTTGTAATATAATATGTGTTATTTAAATTGGTATATTCAATGCATAATATAGTAACATTAATTTATACCTTTTTTAAGACGATTTATGCTTGTTGAAAAAAAATAACAAATCGAACGATAAGAATTAAATGACAAATCGAACGATAAAAACTAAATGCTAACTGCATTTTTAGTACATTCATTTGGTACCCAAAAAAGCGGTTACCTGGAAAGTTTTCCGGGAGTTTTGAAAATTGGTATTATTGTAAATTTCAATGTGCTCTTTCCGAATTTCAACATTGTCACCTCGTATCTGTTCCGCTCGCGCCGCCATTTTGGAAAAATGTTATTCGAAAAAAACGATCATTTAAAAACGGGACTTAAGTTTTTACGAACAAATTAACAGTGTTTTAATGTTTGTTGGCGGGAAAATGTAAGAATAATTTATTGGTTTACGTACGAAATTACGTATACCAACAAATTATTCTTAAATGTTCTCGAAAAAAAACATTGAAACCCTGTTCATTTGTTCGTAAGAACTTCAGTCCCGTGTTTAACCGTTTATACTATTAAAATGATCGTTTTTTCGAATAAAAATTTCGAATAAAATTCGCCGCAATTTCGGAAAAATGGCGCCAAAAGCAAATTTTGACAAAATCTCCTTTTCAACTCATTTTACGAAAAAACATGTACTGACAAAATAAACTCGAGAAAATTTCCTACAATTTACGTGTTAACAGTTATTTTGTAAAACGTAAGATTAAAATCATTACAATTATTTTATATAAAAATAAAATTTTAACGCATTTTAATTATTGCTATGGCTTAATAACATAATATATCGAATCCTATAATCATTAAAACAATGAATGCGTGGTTCAATTTAGTTGAATTTAAGTCAATGGATTTTTTTAATAATATTTTTCATTGGAGTGTCAACACCAAAATATATTAAATTTATTCTATGCTGAAATAATTCCCTTTTTTATGTATTTAAAAGTTTTTAAAAAATGTAAAAAAAAGAATCACATAGGTAATGAAATAAAAAAAAAATATTGAATCGCTCTTCTAAAATATGTAAATAGTAAAACTTCTTACAATCAAACCATTATGTGTTATTAGTAGGTGGGTAAAAATAAATAAATTTTCGCTAATTTAAAATTAAAATATTTGGTATTTGGAAAAACTAAATATGAACATTTTCAGGATTTGACAAAAATCATCTGTTTTATTAAGGACAGTTAATAAAACTCATAAACCAAGCATATTGTAAAAATATTTTTTTCAAGTGCACGGAGAAAAATTTTATTCGAAAAAACGATCATTTTAATAGTATAAACGGTTAAAAACGGGACTGAAGTTCTTACGAAAAAATTAACAGGGTTTCAATTTTTTTTTTCGGGAACATGTAAGAATAATTTGTTGGTATACGTAATTTCGTATGTATACTAATAAATTATTCTTACATTTTCCCGCCAATAAACATTGAAAAACTGTTAATTTGTTCGTAAAAACTTAAGTCCCGTTTTTAAATTATCGTTTTTTCGAATAACATTTTTCTCCGTGTGCCAAGTTTTAATTCGCGTGAATTAGTCTCCTTTTATTTGTATGTCTTGGAACCAACTACCTAAAGCCCCAAGCGTTCTACACCCGTTAGATACTCCCCGTAAAAGGAGTCGAGCTTTTAGTGCACCGCTGTTCCGACCAAGGGATCTTATTACAAGCCCTGATATATTTATTTATTTAACCGACGTTCATTGGACTATAATGCATTAACTTTCATATAAACTTTAGAACACCATAATCTGTTACCTAGTACCTAGCATTATTTAAAGCGACTTCAGTGCAACGCTTCTAATTTAACTGCATTATATAAAATATAAAATGATATAAATAATATTTAAGAGTTTCCGGGGTAATTGATTAGTAGAGTATCTGCATATACAATAATAATGTTGTAAATCAATAAAAAGGCAATAACGGAAACAAATTACTCTGTTCTAACCAATAAGGAATTTAATGACAAAATGTTACTTACATGTGAGAGCAAAACCATGGAAAAATCTTTTAAGTAACATTACTATTGATTAACATGTATAAAAACTTCCATATATGAGAGATGAAAAACATGGGTTGAATTCCAAGATGTGAACGTATCTTTTTCTGTTTTAAATTTTTAATTAATTGAATCAAAATTTTATTTAAAATATTGAATCCATTGCAATATTTCACCGTTAGTAACAAATAATAATTCAAACCACGAATATTTTACTTTTGAGTTTGAATTGTCCTTCACTATTATATTTCAATTATAATTTTCTGATCAATAAATAGTTCAATTGATATTTAATTGATTCAATTTGCATGCTCGACGGGGACCCATTCAATAAATCAATTCAAAATTGAAGTATTAATAATAATTATTATCGTATGCGTATTTACTGCCACACTTACAAAAAAACATTTTGTATTATTTTTGCAAACTGCAAATAATATTTTATTAGAGTAAAATTAGTGGTAGTAGGAGATTTTCAAATGTTGTTGGGTTATTCGTAACCCGGGAATGTTTGTCTTTCTTTAAAAAAAATAAAATAATAATAATAATTTAAAACTAACAATTTGTGACAGGTATGCCAATCGTAACAAAATAATTTTAACATAAATTAATCTGTAATTATTTTTTAACCGGAAAGAATAACCGTAAACAAACTGAGGAATTTCGTTGAGAAACTAAAGATACCTTCGTTAAAGGAACTTGTAACACAAGACATTTTTTTAACATAATTTTTAAAGTCAATAGTTTGGTGGTGAATTTGGAGAAGTTCTCAATGTTCAAAATAATCTTTTAAGATAAAATATTGTTTTAGAAAAAAAAATCATCAGTTGAAGATATCTAAAAAAATATGTTCACAATTTTCTATCTTTCTGAATCCAAAGGGTGTTTTAATAATTCCCGCGGAAACGTTACGGCGACGGTAATGGCTCGCACCATCTTATTTCTTTAATACAAGAGAGAAAGAGTCAAGAAAAGTAATCATTTGTTGCCTCTACCTCACTCGTATTAAAGACACGAGAATTACCGCAAAAAAACAGCTAAAAAGCTTTTTAACAAAAACCAATTTATTGGTGTCGTACTAACTAAAAATTTACATTAAGTTTTCGAGATAGCTTTTTTAAGAATTTGTTTTAGCATAAAATTAAATACTAAAAAACTTACAACGTATGAAAAATTATTATAATTAACATTCTGAAATGAGAAATGATTTATTAACGGTTTCTTGTCTACTTCCGACAATATGGTGTATAGTTTTACGTCAGGTTTTTTATCTACGATGGATATGAATAAGGCAACACTTGCTGTATCGATAAAACTTTTTCTGGAATTTTTTAAAATTTCAAGTTGATAAAACGTGTTCTCTATGAACCCGCATACACCAAAAAAATGGCCCAATGAAAAAAATGAATTAACAATTACGGGTTAAGTTAGTGTTCATTATACTTTTATTCTGACGAAATAATATATATATATATTTTTTTTATTGTAAATTATAAAGTAAATGTACAGAATAAAAATATGCTACATAACATTCATTAATCATTTTAATTACCAATTAGTAGAGAAATAATCTCGGGTCTTAATGGGGTATAGCAAGTCTATATACTAGTACATATTTTGAAATAATAAAGTTACAACATAATGCTTATAAATAGTATGTACAGTTACAAAAAATATTTTAACATTTATTTATGTAGAAAATGTATGGCTTTTCCGGAAACTATAGAACATATTATATCGGGATGTTCTATATTAGCGCCGTCTGAGTATACATTTAGGCACAACCAGGTTTTAAAAATAATTCACCAAAGTTTGGTAATTAAACATAACTTGAATGACAATTAGTCATAGTAGACCCGATGTAGTTTTACATGACAAAATTAAAAAAAATAACTTATATCATTGATGTAGCTATTCCAAATTCCTGTAATATTGAAAAATCTGTTTCTGAAAAAATAAGAAAATATACAGATTTAGGAAATGAAATTAAAATAATTTGGCATTCTCAGACTATAAAAATATTACCATTTGTTATTTCGGCTACTGGCATTATACCCAGCTCTCTCATTACAAATTTAGGCATATTAGATTTGTCAAAGAATTTGTATATAAAAATGCAAAAATCAGTCATTTTAAATACATGTATTACGAAAGATTTTTTAAATATTTATATTGAGGGATCTGTAGGATTTATCGGTCAAATTAGGAATTCCACCGAGCCAAACCCTCTGATATGAAAATATCTGGAGTCGGTGAATTATATTCCCATTTACTAGTTTGGTAGATTAACATGTTGTTCTTGTATTGTTTTGTATTAATTATACTTACATAATACACTTTCATAACGTGGATTTACTAGATGATCATTTATATGGAAAAGTTTTTTTTCCTATGGGAAAAACTAAACCCGGACCTGAAAATCTGGTGCGTAAAAGTACAGTTTCAAAAATAAATTTTAAAATATATATTTCTAAAGTATTAGGAAAATTTTGGACAAAAAGTAAAGAAACAAATAAAAATAGCAAAATAATAAAGAATACCTGAAAATCATCGATAAAATTTGTCAATCTGTTGGTTTTCGATAAAAATGAAACGATAGTTTTTTTTTTAAATTTGGAATAGTTTTTCTCACTTTTTATTATATCAGGTAAATTGTTAAATAGCTTAGGGTCAAGGTATTCGTAATGGTGTTGTGCATGGGAATAAGCTGTGGTGTTGCATCCAGGTAAATATATATTACCAGAACAATATATATTACTAGGTCTTAAACTTCGCGTTGAGAACAGTTCAGATTCTTTAAAAACTTCTAGAATAGCATTTTTTTCAAATAGTTATAAACCCGGTAGGACCTTAAATTTATCAAAAAGTTCACTTATTGGAAAATTTCTTGGTTTTTTAAGAATAACTTTAATGATCATTTTTTGGGTTGTTACTATCGGATACAAGTTAGTCTTATAGATGCTTCCCCATGCGATTACACCATACTGCAACACTGATTGTACAAGAGCCAAGTAAACTATTTTAATACTTGGGAGTTTTAGGATATTTCTTAATCGTATAAATATATAAGTGAGTTTTCTAATTCTTTTAACACAATTGTCTACGTGATTCTTAAATTTTTATGTTACTTTCAATAGTGATCAAAACTAGTTTTTAAATAATCGAATTGCTTCAAAACAAAATTGTTTTTAAATAATTCGATTACTTTAAATAAATAGTGGTGAGCAATTTGGGAGGCGGGTATGGGTATTGCCGCCCCAGGAACTATTTACTGGATAACCAACACCTCTGCCATAGGTCACCCAAAGTGGTTTAATACGTTTGGTGACTTAGCAGGGGTTCCCGGATTCATGGGGTGAGATTTGTCCGGATAAATTCTTCCGTCACTGACCCCCACATTCCTACCACCCCACACTCCTTTTTCCTTACCAGAACTTCACCTTCTTCCTTTCCTAAAAATACTATCCACACGGCATCCCCAACAGGCCCTGTGAGAAATTATAGTCCTCTGTGTGAAGATAATTTAAAAAAAATGACGCCACCAATGAGTTTGCAATGAAGTAAATACACTAGACCTATTTTATTTAAAAATAATATATGTTTTCTAATGACCAAAAAATTTGACAAAATTATATATTTTTAAAATAATAACATATTATTAATCATATATAAATAGTAGGCCTTTTGCGGGGGACTTAATTTTTTTTTCAATTAGGCATTTTTTAAAGATTTGTATTTTTATGTGGAAAGATATAAATATTTGTCAATTTGATAATTTTAAGTTTGCCAAGATGCGACACATACATGGTGATCAGAAAACGTTAATTTATTTTGAGCTGGAATGTAATGTTTCGATACGTTGTTGATCCAGGAAATATATAAATTGGCAATAAAAACAAGGGAATAAACAATTTACTGCCTTAGACAAATTTATAACACTTCAATCAGTATCCTATTTGTTTTGTTGTATAAAAGTTTTTAGAACGTTTTTCATTTATTTTTTACGATTCATATAGGTAATAAATAAGTTTTATTATTTGAGTGACAAATTATATATTATGAATTAAACGTGTATTAATCGTGTCACAAACAAGTCAACATATTTTATTCATTAATAACGGAACTATACCTGTCTTATTCTATTAACCTGTCAATCAAGAAATTGAAAACAATCAATCTTAAATAGTAAAATTAAATGATGTAGGACATATAATACAATTTTAGATTTTTTTAAATAAAATAAAAATTTTAACTGTTCAACTTTTTCAGTACCAACCATTGTACAATAAGAAAAATTAAAACCACGAAGAGTGAGAAATAATGTCAATTAACAATGTCAAGTATAAAAATAATTATTGTCTTGGTCAAACCTGTTTTATTTGTTTATTTTAAAGCCTCTTTACAATGTTTTAACTGTTCATATACACTGTGGTAATTTTGTTCGTGCTTGAGGATTATGAATATTTTCCTAAAATACATAAAAAGGAAAAAGTATTAATTTAAATATTGTGGTATGTAGAAAAAGCCCAAAATTCATTTCTATTGTTCGTAATTTATAGTGTCCGGAAATTGGTACCTAGTACAAGTAGGAAACTGGTGAATCTATATTTCACAAAGAACCCAACAAAATGTTTTTACAATCTCAGCAATTCGATTATTTAAAAAAAATAAAATTCTACACCCTTCGATTTCAAAACTTTTGGAGCCAGGTCTACGCTTTGACGCATTTAAAAATAAATTAAACACCTGATAAGACCAAACTTTCAGTCAAGTCAAGTACGTCCCTTAACATTTAGTATAAGTATCATCCTTAATGTTAAATTAACCATTATACCCGGTTTATATAGTTCAAAACTTTCGTAACATCATCCAAATTAGTTCCACTTCTCGGATTTAAAATCTTAACATGTGGATTTGACATAATTACTTAAATCTTTATTAAGCTTCAGATTTCTGCAATTCAGCTGCGGCAATTACTGAACAGGACTTATGACACGTGTTGCATCACGAAGGGCGTTCATTCCAATTTATATTATAATATCTGAAGGTAGTCATTCACTTCGAAATAATGAATTGCTTGAAAGACTGGAGGTTCTATGCAGTGTGCCTGTTGGCTTAACTATACAATACACTACCAGCTACGATTAGACAAACAGAAACAATGACCAAATTCAAAAGCGTGGTAAAAAAATGACTTGCAAGTATAGGACGTCTCACTATAGCAAACATATGTAAAACCAATTGCACTTAGACAAAAATATCAATTTTCATACGACCTAACCCAAATAAAATAATAGAATCCCGTCAAATATACCTACCTAATTGTCAAGATGAATAATTATTAACACTTCCAATTACCTTCCTTTCTTATTGTATTGAACTTAAAATGTAATTAACCTTTACGTTCAAGTAACCATGTTTGTATACAATTTACGTCTGTCTCGACGTATATCTCAGTGAGACGGGCTTTGAAAAAAGTATCGCATTTAATTATACTATACAGGGTATTAAGGTACGTACTTGACTTACTTTAACCAGTGATTCCTGACATTATTTGGTGTAAAAAATGTAAATGAAATTTTGGTCTCCGGTGACTTTTTTGACGACATTTTATTTTCAAATTTTTTTTCTTCAAATCAAAAAAAAAATCTTCCTCATGACGTCACTGGTCACTCAACCGATTAACCGCCCCACAACTTACTCCGCCCGAACTGTCCAACACCTGCTAGTTTTTATGTTTTTGTAGAAAACAAAAACAAAAAACACCAAAAAATTCACCGGAGACCATAATTTTATTTCCTTTTTTTTTACTTCAAATAATGTCAGGAATCCGTGATTTTTTTCCTTGAAAAATAAAAGAAGAATATGTATGTAGTTGTGTGGAATTTAACAACTTATCAAACTTCATGCGTAACAAATGATTAAACTTAAAATCAAATTAATTCATCTTTTACTCTCATGTATTAAGATTTAAAAATATATATCAGCAAACTGTTGATTCATTTATAATTATGGTCACAGAGTTAAAAAAATACAGGGCTCGTCATATCCAAACTACCTGGTTCCTACGTCATACTTTTCTTTAAAATACTGTTATTATTTCACAACAAAGTTCCAATGCATTAAGGTTGTGACACCAGGAATATTCCATTAAAAATGATTGATTAAGCTTGGAAAACAACGCGAATTGAGATAATTGATTTTTAAAAATCTATAATTATTTATCGACGGCCTCCATGGTCGAGGGGTAAGGCTCTCGTCTAGCAATACGAAGGTTAAGGGTTTAAATCAATTTCAATTCAAAGTTAATACAGCACAAGGTCCTAACAGTTCACAACCGCCTGGAGTCAGTGAGACTACGGCATCCCCAATTGGCCAATGTTTTGAGGCTGAAGGTGGTGGGGTGAAGAAAGATGCGGAAGTACATGGCTATTAAATTCTGGTCACCTAACACGGCTAAAGCTATTTCAAGCAGCGTTTCAAATCTAAATGGTGGTGTTAAACCAAGGCCAAACTGACAACAGTATCTTCCACTCTGAAACGTGCCGAAAATATTATCCATTAATAGTATTTTAAATGATTAAATTGTGAAAACACAATTCAATCTAATAACATTTACTTGCGCACGCCGGGTTCTGAACCAGCAGTCTTCGGATTGCTAGTCGATATCATTACCTAAGGGGTCGTCTTGTCATCAATCAAGAGATATAATTTTGACTACACATTATTTGTAATAAGTAACAAGCATTAACTCTGTGGCTCACCCTAATTGACAATAAAAATATTTTTATTTTTATTTAAATTTTTTTTAGACCACTTTAATTTTATTCAAACTCTACCGGTTTCGAAAGAAGTCTTCCTTCGTCAGGCGAATATTAAAACTCATAAAACTCAGTTTATTATCTCTCCTATATCCTTCATGGTACTGGTGCTGTATGGTACTGCTCATTAGAAGCACGATCTATTGCTTTTAATAATTTTATCTTTTTCTACCGCTTTATGTTTTCATAATCTCTGTTTTTCTGTTTATTATATGAATTTTATGCGGAAACTTCACTGGTTACTGCAACCATGTAATAATGTTATTACGTTTAAAAATATGTATAACTTCTTCAAATTTTACAAATTCACTTTATGGCACCATTTTATTAATGAAATAATTAAAAAACACTTTGTTTTTACCACGATATCTTAAACATATTTCCATTGTAATTTTTGTCTTTGATCTTCTAAGCACCACCCCTTTCCACCTCTCTCCCCACACTACTTCCATTTCTACCCACGCCTGTCTTTCTATTCTTGATAATTTAGTTTTTAGTATATTTAATGTCCTGATGAAGAGAACATCGTTCTCGAAACATGTCGATTTTTTAAATAAAGATTATCGTGGTAAAAAGTGTTTTTAATTATTTCATATGTATAACTGTTTGTTTCCCTAATAAACTAAACAAAAAATTATAATTTTGACTGTTCGTGTAAGTTTATACGACAAAATTAGACAATTTTTTATTTAACCAACCTTGCTTCTTGATATTACAGCACGTAAATTAACAAGGAAGATATTTGCGACAATAAATGTAGGTAATAGAGCTGTTGCATTTTACTGCTTTTATTCCACACAGGAAATTGTTTGAAACATTAAACTATTTAACATGCACTTGCACGAATGATCGCATTTATTGATTCATAGCTTTCGACGATGAATTATAGTCATGCTATTTTACGAGGGCATAATGCAACGGTGCTTTACTATAGCAGGATGTAGTAATTATTGTTCGAGAGAATTTACGCGTGGGTTAGCTGAGGGGAATTCATTGCGAAACCGATAAATGAAAGGATTGTTAAGAATTTGATGGAAACGCCCAATGATTATTCTGCTTTTATGTTAAGCCGTCGCTAATTATCTTCAATTAAGTGATACTTTTGAGTACATCGACAAAATATCAGCAACAATGATTTTTTCCCTTTATCTTTTGTAATGTGAAAGGCATGAACTGTGTGGATGATTATAGGTTTTTATCGTAAATAATATTGAATCCATTTCAACTGCAAAGAGACAAAGTTATTAATGAATGTTTGGAGTTGACATCCTCCGTGATCGATGGGTAAGGCTCTCGACTCACAATCCGAAGGTCGCGAGTTCGTACACTGCGTGAACAAAATATATTTGTTTTTTTATGAAATTTTAAACATGACTTTGACAATTACGGCAGTTTTATAATCAGACGCAATTGCTGAATTGGTTAAGCACCGTCCCGGTAAGACGTGAGATCTGGGTTCGAGTCCCAGTTGGGACTATTATGTTTTATTATTTTTCTGTGACTTTTTCATTTTCATATTTTAATTTAGTTTATTATCGTTATCTTCGTCTTCAGTGATATATTATTATTTTTATTTTTATATTTAACTTTTTAACTTAATGTGTTAAAACTCAAATTATAATATTTTAATTAATGAAGATAATATAAGTGGAAGTCAATCAAAAATCCGAAACAGAAAATTCAGAAAAAGATACGGATACATTTGGGACTCGAACCCAGGACCTCTGGAAATCCGGGCCAACGCGCTACCCACTGCGCCAACGTATCCCTTGGATACGTTGATACTACAGGGATACGTTGGCGCAGTGGATAGCGCGTTTCCGTATCTTTTTCTGATTTTTCTGTTTCGGATTGTCGATTGACTTTCGCTAATATTATCTTTATTAATTAAAATATTATATATTACATTGATGGGAATAACCTTCAAAAGTTAAAAAGAGAGTTTTTCTTTTAAAAAAATGAAAAAAACATTTGATTAATTTGTGTTATTTCACAAATAATTAATTTAAAAAAATATATAGTGTGTTTGCGGTGCGTTCCAGAGTAGAAGATACTCTAAGTATCGCCCTGGTGCAAGACTACCATTCAGAAATTAAACGTTGCTTGAAGTGACTTTAGCCGTGTTTGGTGACAAGTTCAGAATAGCCATCTCCTTGCCCTCTCCACTACCTTCAGCCTCACAACATACCCTAATTCGCGATGCCATAGTCTTACTGGCTCCAGACGGGAGCAGTTGCTACTGTTGTGCGGTATTCATAAAAAAAGATGGCACAGGTACTGCTATATACATACTATTTACAATAGTGAAATGCTAGTTAATAACCTGCCGAACTGGAATCGATGAATGAAATCATTTTTTGTATTTATTTGAAAAAAAAAATATTAAGGTAATATTTTTTGGACATAATTTTTTGTATACCTATGTTACTCCTTTTATAATACATATTTCGATTTTTTTATATGCAAAATAATAAAAAAGATACAAATATTGTATTTAATTCGTAAAAGTCCATTTTTTCAGTTTATTTAATTAAAATTTAATAATGTTATTATTAATTTAAAGTATTTTTTATAATTGTGACAGTTGTTTCGGCTTTCAAGGTCATTTTCAAATTATGGTTAGACCACTTTGAGAAGAATTATTTATATGATTTAATTTTTTTAGGTGCCTAACATGACTCAGGGGGTAAATAGAATCATAATCACAATTAAGTCGTTTCAAATCGTTTAAACATAGTTATAAATGCACATGAGAGCTGAAACAGCTGTCACAATAATAATGATAAAAAATTAAACCACTTGAGGATTTTTTTTCTCTTATAAAACAAAATGAACGGAATCATCCCTAAAGAAACAGTTTTTTTTATGTGTTTGAAATATACTTTTTTTACGTGACCAAAAAGATAATGCCTAAATAATAACATAAAACTCGTCTATGAAGCACACTGAAATCTAAAATAAAATGATAAAAAATTATTAATCAAATGTTTGGATTGAACTGATCATTTTGATGTTTCATTACCGTGTTATTTAATTGTTCCGGTGTAATGAATATATAATTGCATTGACACGCAATGGTTCGTATCTTTTATGACATTATTATTTAACTACCACTATTTATTATTTGTAAAATGATTGGACACAACCTTAGTTTTATTGTTCAGTCGTTTCCGCTAAACATGGCTTGCTTCTGAAAAAGCAATAGGTCTGGAGTTCTAGCACGGTGAAATTGATAACTTTACAGTATTGGATCGATAAGCGTAACTTCCGATAACCCAAGCACGCTTTCACCATTGACAGCCGAACCGATATTGATCGGGAATAAATAAGAAGTTGGCAGCACTGAAGGTATTTTATTTATTATTTATTTATTTATTTTCTCATGTTCTCCATAAAACAGTTATACACCAATATATCATGGAGAAGATTATAAATTACAAAGTACACAAGGGCAGTTTTACTACTTAGTGACATGTGCTAAAAGATAGTTGCTGAACTGTCTGTAAGTGACATTTAAAATGTCGATGGTCAATGCAGAATCGTTAAGCAGTTAAGTCGCTCTGTTTATTGGCGCGTTCTTATAGGCAGAAGTCCTCACTTTCGGAGCATAAAAAAGTGCATGTGATCTCCCACGAGTATACTTGTTAGGGACATAAAAAATAACCTCTTTTAACATAGGTGGATTAAGTATAATACCAGAGATTAGCTTAAAAAAGTGTTTACCTAAAAATATTTTTCTGCGGGCTTCTAAAGTGTTGAAATCGAGCATCCCTGTTAAGAACAAGGATGGATACAGGAATGGATAGTACGTATATTCCCTCATATACAGGTAACGCAAAAATCTTTTTTGTACTTTTTCTATTTCTAGGATATGCTTTTGTTCAGAAGGGGCCCAAATAATGTAGCTATTTTCCAATATGCTACAAATAAGTGCTTCATATGTTCGACGTATTGAAATTCCATTAGTAAATGATTTCGCATTACGAAGAACAAATCCAAGCATTTTGTTGTTTTTTTTCTATGAATTGACACTACGAAATATTAGACGCCAAACAATTACGTAAACATATTAATACGCATTGGCAGTCCGCATTTACTTCTTGACACTAAAAGGGAGTGAATTAGTTAATAAGGTCCTTTATTTATAGTGCAATCATTTTCGTTTCTCAAAGAGCGAATGGAATAAATTGAATTCGTCTTGGATGTGTTATTTAAGTCTATGGATCGCGTATACGACTTTTTTTGCACAATGAACGAAATAATTAAAAAAATATATGTGTATATTGGTAGTTAATCGAAACACATCCGATATTATAGAGATCGCGTTAAAATGTATCAAACGTCGGTCAGAATATGTGTTCACAATCGTAGGCTGTGCTCGCAAATGTTGATAACTGATCATAGATAGGATTTGGTCAATATCGAATTGATATATGGTTTTATGAATCACAACGAAATGATTGCCATTTTTTACGTACCTGCGTCATTTACTGCATTATTCCATCACATCCCAATTCATGTTATAAAGATATTGAACTAATATTACTGTTTTTTTTATATATTTTTTTATAGTGAATACCTCACAAGAGTCCCAACTACTCCCGTCTGCAGCCAGCGAGAGTATGGCATCACCAATTGGGGTATGTTATGAGGCTGAAGGTAAGTGGGGAAGGGAAGGAGACGAGGAAGAGGAAGGTAGTGAAGTACCTGGCTATTCAAATCTAGTCAATAAACACGGCTAAAGCCATTTCAAGCAACGTTTCAATTCTTAATGACCAGGGCGATACTAAGAGTATCTTCCACACTGGAACGTGCCGCAAATATACTATATATTTTTTTAAATAATTCATTGTGAAATAACACAAATCAATTAAATAAAATTTATTTGCGCACGCCGGATTCGAACCCGCGGCCTTCGGAATGGAAGTCTAACGCCCGACAGCTGGACTACGCCGGCCGTCAAGTTAGTACGAATTTGAAGGATCTCACGTTTACAGGATTTAATCTTTAAACAAAATATGTTTTAAATACATTGTCAACCATATAATGTCGTTTTATAATATAATAATAATATAGAAGGTGTCGATAACTTATTGACCTGTTTAGAAAATTATATACCGTATTTTCAGAATGCCAAAATAATAACAAAAGATTTCACAAATATGTGGACCAACTGTCCAATTTGCATTGTTCTATAAAAATGTCGTTACTTTTCAAAAACTCCTTTCAAATCGCGATTTCGTCAACAACTGAAGTTTTCCGAAGAAAGTTTTATCCGTGTTAATCTACATAGCAAAGTCACTGGGAATTTATCTGTGCAAAAGAAAGAAACAATTAGACTTGTCAGTTTAACTGTTAAGTGTGCAAAAAACAAAACGTTTTTTCGACACAATGGTTGCTGGCAATGGCCCCTGAGTTAATTGTCTCATTTTTTACAGATAATCGGTCGTATGTGTCGCAGTTTACTTCGGTTTAAGTACTTGACCATGTCAAGATATTTAAAGGAACGGAAAAGGCTTTTTTAAACACGATGATTCGATCGGTAATTTGTACACTTAAAGCCGTATACGGAATAAGTATCCTTTATTTTGGATTAAAGGAGATTTAAGCTGGCTATTTAAATACTTTAAACTTTAAATGCCTTTTAAATGTACGACATAAACATTAAACATGCTTTTTTTCTGGAAGATGAATGGTAAATATCTTATTTGCATCGTGTTAATAAAAAAATAAGCGTTTATGTAGTCATTTATTTTATGTGAACAGAATACTTTAAATGTCAAAAGAAATAAATATTGCATAATCTTGATTGCAATCACATCTCAAAATCACTTGACACAATCGCCTTCCATAACATTTTAGAGCCTTTCTTATTTAATAGTCTTCCAGAACAATAAATAAGTCTGTTCGTATGAAGCAGTTACTTTGTGATGTGACATTATAATTTAAAATAAAACAATAACTTTGTATACACCACTTTTAATTTTTTTTATACTTTACACTAGCACAAAACACGATCACAAAATCAAATACACTTATCGCACGGACAAAAATGTTATTCTAAAATACGATCATTTTATTCGTAAAAACGGGTAAAAACGGGACTGTAGTTCTTACGAACAAATTTGGTAGTATTTTGGCCTTAAATCCAAAATTATTTATTTTTATGAAAAAGTGTAAATACATACATTTTTCTTAACATTTCCAATCAAGAGACAAATTGGTATGTGTCATTTGAAGAAGTGGTGATTAAGCGAACATTTGAGGTGGGAACTCAAATTGACAGGCGCATGAGATACGAATGGAAGAGTCGGAAACTAAATCCTGGCAGATATGCCTACGGAGGAGGACGTTTTGAATGCAATAACTCAAACTATTATTCTAGTGGGCATGTTTTATTGCGGTGTTTATTACAGGACGAGTCTTATTTTGCATTCATAGGATGACAATTTGTTTTGGTATATGCAAATTTGTTGAATATTATTTGATAGGTCCATTTATATATCTGTAATGAATATTAAATTTATTGTGGTTAAGCACGTACTTAAAAGCGTTGGATTTAATGTGCGATCATAATAATTATTTACAAGGACGGGTTGTTTGATAGAATTTAAACAAGTCATCAAATTTCAAAATTAAGATTCAAATCTGTGAAACGCTCGATGATAAAATAAAAACTTGAATACAACATTAACTTCATTTTTTACATCTAAATTGGAGGAATTATTCATGTTCCGTGAAATTTTCCGTCCTTAAATTCTATTATTTTAAGGGTACTAAATACAAAATTTTCCTTTTTGAAGAAATAATCAATTGTTTTTGGTCTACAATAATAAAAGAAATACTTACAACAATGTAAGAACGAAGCACGAAGACGTATATATTTTTTTTAATTTCTACTATGTTTGTTTTGTTTTTAGGTTGGCATAGTCTACGCATTTAATCAATGCACAATAAAATTTAAAAAATACTAAACCGGTGCTTTAATCCAAAAAAAACATTTAGGTATTATATTTTATTTTTATTACTAATACCTCCTAGTGCTTTAGTAAACAGCAAAAAATCAACATAAGAAAAAACAAAACCCATTATATAATATATTATGTTTTATTATTTTTTCTTACCAACCATCCAATAACAGTGTGCAACATCAATATGTGAACGAAATGAAAATCTGGTCCCCTTCAAGGGAAGCAATTTTCCCAACATGTCTTCTATTGATACGCTTGATGTAACTAAGTGGCTAGCTCAGGCCTAAGAGCTCCATCGAAGCCAGAGTCAAGGTAGCCTCTCAGAAGCTGGGCCTACTGTACAGAGCCCGCAGACACTTTAATAGTATGCAATAGCTGACCCTGTACCTACAAATTGCAAGCAGGCCTCACTGTTGAATTTGGCAGCCACCTCTAGTATGGATCCCCAAATCACCTGAAAAAACCATTGACTCTGTGCAGAAACGGGCGGTCCGTTTAATAGATTCCCTTAATATAATAAGCGGATTGCAATATTTAGAGCACAGGCATCCGGTAGGTAGGTATAATGTCCTTGTTCTACCGGTACTGCAATGGAAGATGCTCCGAGGAACTTGCGTCATTGATCCCTTCGGCACCAGTGCAATGTCGGGAAACACGCCAAACGCATGCCTAACACATGTACACAGTTGAATAATGTCAACTGAGAACGGGTCACTTCTACGTCTCGTTCTTGAGTTCGGCTGGGAAATGATTTGCCGGCCTTTGTGCTTCCACTCTCCTACAACATGCGACTCTTAAAGAACACTTCAAGTTCACTCCTTCCTCTCCTTAAAAATAACCTCCACACATCATCTTCAAAGATGACATAGACCCTGAGGGAAATTATTTTTTCCTGTGTCAAGTTAATGTAAATAAAAACTTCACTGCAATGCTCCAGTTTTCCATCAAATAGCCCTCAAAGATAACATCAGCCCGTGATAACACGCCATTGCGCATTATCATTACATTACCAATAATAACAACCGCAGTTTATTTTTAGGCCTCAACAATAATATAATTCTACACCACCCCCTGATCCTTGAATCACTAAACCCAACCTTTCAATATGTAGCTCTTTCATACGCTGGATATAATAATATTCAAGTGTTGTTTATGACCCGGTGGGTTAATGGTTCGGTGCTGATCTGTTCCCGCACCACCTGGCCTGGACGATATGGCAAAACAGTATGGATAGTGCCTGCGCCTACGTCAGACAGTTAGACGAGTGTCTTGATTCATGGGAGTTGATCACGAAACGGCCTGGAAATTGGCGTAAACTGAATTGTGCCAAAGATTGCTCGGATATCTTGTTGCGCAATGAGTTATTAGGCGCCACTTGCATATTTTAATTTGACAGATTCACATTTGTCAAATTGTTAGATTTATGATTTAAGACAAAGACTTCCTCATGTGCGAGCGGTCCTATTTAATTTTTTTTTTAGTAAACTTGCCCAAATTTTTTTTTGGTTATTAAGGTGCCTGTATGCAGGGTGTTAAGGCACGTACTTTACTTACTTTAAAAATGATTCCTGACATTATTTGAAATAAAAAATGTAAATAAAATTTTGGGTCTCCGGTTACACTTTTGATGTTTTTTTTAATTTTTTTTTTAAAAAACTAAAAACATCAAATAATAGTAGATGTTAGAAAGCTGAAAAGTTGGGGGCGGGTAAGAGTTTGTTACTCGACTGAGTGACCAGTGACGATATGCAAAAAAAATGTTTGATTTAAAAAAAAAAAATTAAAAAAAAATTCATCAAAAACATTTTAGAAATTAAATAGGTTAACCGTAAAAAAATTTATTTATTTCTATTTATTGTTTAATTTCATGGTACGTATTATTGTTAACAATTACATTTTTGACCTCACTGGACAAACCGGTGCCGAGGTTAAACATTTTATAAAGTAATAAAAATAAAACAAAATAATACGTATGTAGAAAAATAACAAAATTAAATTTATTTAGGTATTGAAAGAACAATATTATTTTTTTTTTACATTAACGTTTCTTGCATATAATGGCTGCCAACAAAGCTGAAGGAAGCACCATGCATTAAAATTTTATTTGATTTAATAGGTATATTATTCCATATTCGTAATAAGCATTAACTTTGTGGCTCGCCATAATTTACAATAAAAATATATAAATTTGTTTTAGACCACTTTTAAATTTTAATTAACCCCTCTCAGGAGAAAATTAAAACTAACCTATGATACAAATTATGGACAGATATATACACATTTTCTTAGGTGTTTAAGTTCCATACTGCGTTACCCGCGTGCTATACTGACAATAACTTAGGTAAATTATTGAAAAATACTAAAGATAGAGATCGTAATTAAAGCCATTCCGGCATTTACCAACTATGTTGCAATGATTGTCCACCATTCTACATAGGTAAGACAACCAGAAATGTAAATATTAGAATCACGGAACAATAATTTTCGGAGTTTGCCAATCATCTTATTTCCACCAATCATACTTTTAATAAGGACATTGGGTTTAAAATTCTTCACCGTAATAATAAAAGCAAAAAATTAGATAACTTGGAAGCACTTGAAATTTAAAAAATTCCTAAATAAAAACGCCAGTATATTGAATAATTAAATTAATTTATGATTTAGTCCCATTCTAGATATTTTTCCAATAAACCGGTCTGTTATTGCCGGAGTTCCCACAATTACCCCTTCCCCTTTGTTAACCTCCCACTTAATTAACAATTAACACACATATTTTATTTTTTTTAAATATCTGTCAATATTTTGTTTCATAGGTTAGTTTTATAGGCGTGTACTAAGAATGTCTGATGACCGAATTCCGAAGAAAATACTGAATGCCATTCCAAAGGGTAGACGTCCAGTAGGCCGCCCCAGACACAGTTGGGCGAGGCAACTCCAAACTGTGCGAGGAGAGGATGGATCTGCCATGGACGGAGGCTGAACAATCGGCGTAAAACAGGGTCGTATGGAGGAGCCTTGTCGATGCATTGGGTCCCCGACCCGAATAGGACAAGGGGAAGAAGAAGAAACCGGTAGAGTTTAATTAAAATGTAAAAGTCGTCTAAAACAAAATTTATATATTTTTATTGGTATATTGTTATATATTCCTTCAATCTTTGCAAAATTACTTTGTAGCATCATTTTAATTAAATGAAACAAATTACTTTGTGTAAACCACTACAATCACATGTTATAATATCTACATGTTTCAAAACCGATGGTTTCTTCGTCAGGATAATAACATGAATTATAGTGGTTTACACAAAGTAATTTATTTCATTTAATAGGTATATTATTCTATTAATTTAAAAAGGACAAAGGCAATAAATAATACGTAAATAAGTCTTCTCATTGTGGCGGAACTATAGTTTGCAGTTGCCTTGAACACAGAATAGATGCCACAATAATAAATCTAAAATATTTGCAGAACTCTAAAACCACATTGTTAAATTTGATATTCTTTAAAAAAACATAAACATCTTTCCAAAACTCAAGTTTTAGGAAAATGGTGCAAGAAATATGGATTTCGTTACCAAATAGCAATTTGTGACTTTTTACCAAATGTACGTTTATTTTTTTTAAATAATTTTTTTTATTGGTTTTCTAAAAAGTTATTTTTTAGAGAAGAGGCTGTGTAACTAAGGTTTTTTGTGAAAGGAGTGTGGATTTTGCACAAAGCAATTAAAAAAAATTAAAAACTAAACGATTTATATTAGATAAATTGTTTAAATTCTCTGTGACATCCCAAATATAGAACAAAGGCGTTGTTTAAAATGACCCGTGATGTATTTAATACTGCATACATATCAATTGTAATGTAATTTGATAGCTTTAACTATTTATTCTTTTTAATCAAACTTCCTGGGAAACCCAGAAATCTAGTATAATAAAATTTTATGGCAATCCAAAAAGAATATTAACTTAGAATAAAAAGCTCTCATTCCCCGCACTCCTTTTTTATTTCCTTTTGCCTTACAATATCCTTCAGTACAGGGTTCAACTTCAATAGTATCACTGGCTCCTGGAAGAACTTATGATATGATTTTCACAAAATCCTCTCAGCGTGGGTTACTTGCTGCGCAGTAGGTACTCCACGGTAGGTATACTGCATAGTTCTCTACAGAGCTATTATGGTGGCTTTAGTCCAGGTCTCTCCTGCTGTGGCATAACATCTCCACTCCACAGTTTACTGACATCGGCCCCGGCCATATCTTGATGCATAGTAATGGACTGAGTGTCATATTGGGAAGCAGAAATCTGTATTGTATGTTGTATTGTTGAAAGTTGCCATTTGATTTATTCCCCCGGCATGCTCGCGGCGAGCGGCCCGAGACTCGCGAGACTCGCGACTCGCGACGACATTGTCACTGCGGGTCAACGATCAAACGGACAGCGGACAGGCAGGGCCTTGCTACTCGTTGTCGATAATTTATAATCTTTTCACCTAGAAAAAATTGCACATTGCTAGTCAATCCAAGGGAGCCTGCTACACTATATCTCAATACACAGGACTAGGACTATCTCATCAAAACTGTAGATTCAACAATTCCTCCATTTTTCCAAAATATAATTTTTCTTATATGAAAGAGAATCGGTCAATGTTCCGTTCATTTTCACATTTTTAAATTTCAAGTCCTTGACTCCCCAGATTGTACATTCTGTGGTCTAGTAGTGGGAACAACATATTTTTTAGTTGTCCCTAATGTCCCTCTCTAAACAAATATCCTCTTTTCTATTAAGCCTTATCAAAAATTGCTTCCCCTCCATTCAACATCTCATTTCGTCTAAGTCCGATCTCAACTCCGATCTTCATTATAATTTTGAAATTTTTCTATTTAATTTCTCCTTTAATTTCTCCATAATTTTAAATTATAGCTTAGAACAACCCTTGAAGGGTGAACACCAAGATATATAACTACTCGAGCGCTTTTTGCCACATTATGACACTATTTCCAAAACCTTGGATTGCTTTGTTGCCAAAATGTGGCAAATTTTCAAAAAAAAAATTTTTTATTAAAACGACTATATAATAATTTCTTCTTCAAACTTCGCAAAATCACTTTTTGGCATCATTTTGAATTAAATTAAAACAAATAACTTTGTTTAAACCACTAATATAATCACAATTACCTACATGTTTCAAAACCGATGGTTTCTTCGTCAGGGTAGTAATGACATTAATGTCATTACTACCCTGACGAAGAAACCATCGGTTTTGAAACATGTAGGTAATTGTGATTATATTAGTGGTTTAAACAAAGTTATTTGTTTTAATTTAATTGACTATATAATATATTGTGCATTCAAAATTTAACAAAATAAATATTCTCTAGATTCTTTAAAATGTTTTGAGGTTAAAGATTTAATTATATTTTTTGTACAAATCCTTCAAATATGTGATAATAGACAAAAGATAAGAGAATTCATTGGCTACATAGAACTATACTCAGTTTGTATGTCTCCATATTCAAATTCGGAGGTATAATTTTTAATGTGGGCGGAAAAAATTCCTTTAGCAATCCGAGAAAAAATATTTTAATTGCTCTGTCGCTCCAGTGGTTATGAAGAGATATAACCACAGAAGTGTGTTGTAGGCGAATACGTATGTCCGAATTTGGTCAATGTTGCCTTACTCTACTGAAATTGACAAAACATAAAAAAAAAAATTGTTTTTAATTCAATTATTTTTATTGAGCAGATGAACAAATGAATTAGTCTACCTGTCTGGTAATAATATATTCATCAAAGTGGTTACCTATCATAATATTCAGGGTATTAAGGGTCCCACTGGACTTACTCTAATAATAATTTATTCCTGGCATTATTCGCAGTAAAAATGTAAATGAAATTTTGGAATCCTGTGAGTTTTTTGATGTCTTATTTTTAATTATTTTTCTTCAAAATCAAAGAATTTTTTCTCTTCCACATATTGTCAGTGGTTACTCAGCCGAAATAACTGTAATAATAATCTAACCGTAACTGCATAACCCCTCACCCGCCCCTAACTGTCCAGTACCTATGTCAGTCTTTCTCTTGAATAACAAATTTCAAAAACTGTGAGTACAGGCTTTTTCTATCTAAGGCAGATAAAATCAATCAGGAAATGCCTTCCCTCCGAGGGAGCAGTCACTCATAAATTCGTTCGTTGTCTAAAGTATGGACTATTGTAATATTGCTGGCCTACCTAAAAAACAATTCAATAGATTCCAGGCCGTTTTCAATGCTACGGCGAGAATGATTTTTGGTGATTCAATATTTTTTCGTATAACCCCGCTTCTAAGGGATCGCCTTCATTGGCTTCGATGTCCTGAAATAATAGAGTTTAAGATCTGCTTAATGACCTTCAAAGCATTGCAGGGAATGGCACCAGCCTATATATATTAACGATGTGTCCGTAAAAACCAAAGAGATAGACAGCTTTCTCTGGATTTAGATGTTACTAATCGTTTAATCGAAGTTTCTGGGTCAAATCGAGCTGTTTACTTTGATCGCTCTTTTCGTGTAACTGGCCAACTAATTTATATAAGTTTTCCCAGCTCTTACTAATATCCAAAATTTGGCTGAATTTAAATGGGCCTTAAAAACAAATTTAAAAAAAAAATCATATCATTCATGAATCTTAGCCTTCTTTCAATAAACTATAATAAGCCAGGTTCTCAAGTTTCCGGTAATGGTTTAGTTTTCGGTTTACTCCTCATTCTACTTTTATATATAATATCCACTTTTTGTATAATATTTTAACGTTTTCCTGTTTTATATAATATTTTAGTTATAAAGTTATTGTTTTGTCCTGCACCGTTATTGTCTATTATAGTTGTCCTGTCCTTAAAACAGCATTGTTATTGTTGAATTTTGTTCTCTGCTTTTGTTTTGTTCTGTGTACACTGTATTTTTTTATTTTTTTTTTATTTTGTAATGGACTTTTGTTAATAATGAATTTGTATTAATGTTTTGTAATGGACTCGTAAGGAGCACTATAGGATTATTTTTGAGTTTATTATAGTTAAGCGCACTTGAAGTGAAACAACATAAAACTGCGCTATACAAATGTTATGTTATTATTATTTTACATAACCTGTATATCGCCAGACATCTGTTTTTTTTATTATACGCCTTTTTAAAATTTGGCTAAGTGGAAATGTACCATGACTTTTTGCAGGTAGTAAAATCCTTACAATCGTCACTAATCAATATAAAAACCAACAATGTGTACAATACTTTCAGATGATTTCTCATCGATAAAGTTGGTATTCACATACTTATCTTCCTTTGAAACATGATAAACACTTGAGTGAAATCGAACTATCAGTTCTTTAGTTTTTGGTCGCAGTGTCAGATTATCGTTTGACAACAAGGTATACGTGTGGTGACAATACAGTGAAACTGAACGCAGTGCACAGGGAAAGATTATGAAAAGAGGAATGTTGGAAAGTATTTGACTGTTCAGACCTGGTCAGTATACTTAGTCTATTGCCATTTTAGGAAACATAATATTTTGAAATCTGAATGGTGGTCTTTCACAAGGGCGATACTTGGAGAACCGTCCACTCTGGCACACGCCGTAACACGCTTTTCCAAACCTTTAAAAAAAGATGAATTGAACAAAAGAGACTTCATTATAGTTACATGTCCAGTTATCTATGATGATTTTTTATCTATGTAACAAATACGATAAATTAAATAAGTTAAAACTAATGAAATTCATAAATTCAAATTTCATAACCGCGCAAAGTATTTGATATTTAAAGTGATTAGCTTGAATAGCT